>OX122886.1:8140005-8881601 GCA_944738645.1 Eristalinus sepulchralis | reverse complement strand
CTACTGAACCGTAGGAGTTCCTCATGGCTGCGAGCAACGTCCGGCTCGTATTGGAGTGCCTCTCGACTGTTCGGCGTGCGACATGGAAGATGATAGGGCAGCCTTCCCCATCTTGTATCAGGCTTTAGCGTCCAAATAGAGGAAGCTTCAGGCGGAATGAAGCCGTTAAGACGTACCCGTTCATGGTACATTTCATTTGGGTAGTAAGCCCCAAAGATCAGACTGTTGGTTGAAGCCATGCCTCGAGCAGTGTGACTTCGTATCAACTTGATAATAAAATTATCTATCCTTATAAGGTTTGCCTCGTTGTACAGAACCTCGTTGGGGTAGAATTTCCTGTACTGGGATTCTGGTGTTCGATATAAACGGAGGCAGGCCCGAAGACACTGTCTCTCGAACACCCTCATCTTTTCCATCTGGGAAGGACTCACGTTGAACCACACAGGACAACCATACACCATAATTGGCCGGATGAGGGCCATGTAGCAGATGACCTTCACTCTGGTGTCAAGTTGACTGCTGTAAAACAGCCCTCTTGCCATAGCGAAGGCCTTCTTAGCCCTGGTCAGAGCTGTATCTATGTGGATACCACCATACAGATACTGGTCCAACCAGATGCCTAGATATCTGACTACACTTTTCATAGCGAATGGCTGTCCTTGTGGGTCAACTATGCAGAACTTGCGCCAGTTCATTTTCGTGTCCCTTGAGGCCCTGGACAACGGGGTTCTAAAAAGGATAGTTTCACACTTCTGGTAGTTGATTTTCAACTTCCAGTCGTCGCAAAATCGTTGAATTGTATCGAAGTCGCGTTGCAACAAGACATTTATTACCTCTACCTTCGGACCTGATCTGTACGCGATTAGATCATCGGCAAACGCTATGATGTTAGGCATAGAACCTATGAGATCGCTAGTGAATATACTGAACAAGATCGGCGAACCAACAGCTCCTTGTTGCAGCCCATTTTTTATATGGAACACTGTAGTTGAAATTTCGTTGCCATTTTTCACAACAAACTTCCTACCTGTGACCATGTCATAGATCATATATAGCAATGTTTTATTGATGCCGAGCCTGACCAACTTAAGGAAGAGACCTTCTAACCATACGGTGTCGAACGCCTTCTCCATGTCGATCAGGCAGGCGCCTGTACACTGGGTCTTGTTTCTATTCCACTGTATGTCGGAAACCAATTTAGACGCGGCATGAATGGTGTCATGCCCCGCCCTGAAGCCAAATTGATTTTCCGGTATTATTTGTATTACCTCAACCCATTCTTTGAGAGCTCTAATGACTATCTTCTCGAATACCTTGCTTATGCACGGAAGAAGACTTATAGACCGAAGATTTGTCGGGATGGAAGTATCTTTGTCCCGTTTTGGAATTGGCTGTACCACAGCTGTTTTCCAATGCTTCGGGTAATATGCATTACTCAACGCATTGTTAAACAGTGTTGTGTATACATCCACCGCCTCAGAGGGTAGATGGCGCAGAACAATATTTGGTATCCCATCGATTCCCACTGACTTCTTGTTCTTCAGTGAGTTGAAGATACCCTGGAGTTCATCTTTCGAAATAAGGATGGAGTTGTTTCCATCGTCGGCGACGGCATTATTGGCCAGAAGATCGTCACTGAATCTGGTAAAACCAGGATTCTCGGATCGCCATTGACTTATTTCGTTCCGAAGGTAGAAGTGGTTCAGCAAGGCCCTGTTCTCCAGGTCGTGGTTCGGATTATTTAGTATACCTCTCTCATGGAGACCCTGGTCCTTAAGATCGAAAATCTATAACAACCGATTTTCGCAAGACCACACTTGGAGCGAAATTTTTAGTAGCAGGATCGTTTGCCATAGACAGTAACCGGAAGTGATCAGTTGGTGCAAAGTCCGAACGATATGGTAGATGCATAAGAATCTCCCTGGTCACCGTGGCGTAAGTGTCTCGACTCACACGCTTAAGGTCCATGAAAAGCTGTCTGTCTTAAGCTGTCTATGAAAAGCTTCTCAAATCTCGCCGATGACTGTTAAGTTCTCAATCTCTAAGATCGTCTGAGTCATGAGAGGATCCCCATTATGTAGCGGATTTGGTTGTCAGCGAGGGAGACTCAATGGCTGTACAGCAACATCTATCTGATCTAACGAGTTCAAGTCTCCCGCCTCAGGTGCCTAGGCACACATATAATGCCACATGAGCAGCCATAACCACGAAGGCTACGGCGCTGAGATGAAATGGAATTGCAGCAGGTGGGTGGCAGATGGGTGGACTACACTGCGTCAGCCGCATCAAGTGAATAGACAAAAGACTCTAGCTAAGACTGTTTTAGAAGCCTGAAGCCTTAATTTGTGAGAAGTAGAGGGTATACGATGTGTTCACGCGGGGTTACCTCGTATGCAGGACAGCTTGTTTTCGATGACTGGAAGCAGCCCTAGTTACGGGGAGCTCAGACTTCGACTGCCAGTTGTCCACTGGCTTGTTTAGGTATGTGACATTGACAACTTTAAAAGGAACAACTGGAAATCCATCAAAATCTGACCTCTTAGTGGAATTTCTGCCCAAGTGTAGACTTCCCTCACATGGACCCCAATTGAAAGAAGAATACTTCGAATGTCACTTGAGAAATGCGACTGCACAAAGTAAATAAGTCCACAACCATCATCAGCAACCCAACAAAGTGTCAAGTTAAGAGAAAAGTCTTGCATTTCCCCATTTCATTGCATTTTCCTTCCATAACACCACCACCCAATGACTTTCCTTTAATTGCCGCCCACCAGATCCAACCACAAAATGCTAATCACAGTCCACCAGCAACCTCTCTCACCAGCTTGTCACACAACACACCGACAAGGAGCAGATAAGTCTCTCATTTCAGATTCAACAATCAAATCAACGGTTTCGGAACTCCGACCCAAAGACTAATTGAACGTATTCCCCAACAAACTTGCCACCAAAGCCCCAGTGAACTTTCCAAACGGAAGCAAACAATCCACTTCGTAGTTCGGTGACGGCACACACACACACACACCCAGAGACAGCCCCGTTGCAGCGACTGGAAGTCGAGGATTGTAGCGCAGATGGGAAGACACTTCCGCAGAAAGAAAGCTAAAAAAAAAAACATTCGAGAACTTTTGAGAATGACATTTGAGGCTTTTGTTGCTGCCGGAGAGGATGATGTTTTCGCACAATGGGCCGCACCTCATAGTGCTTTTCAGTTAAATACCTAAATTGCTTGAAAAGGATGTTGCCGAGCCGTTCTTATCTCGGGGAATGCAAGAATGCACGGCGATGCACTGTCACGTTCCTAAAGTTGTCTCATCTTGTCACACAATGTGTGCCTGCGCCTAGGAGTGTGTGCGTTGGGATGGCCTGGATACGATCCAATATAATGGGTCGTTGCGACATGAGGAACGCTGTTGCCATTGCCGCTGCTGCTGCTGCTACGCTGTCTTTGAGTGGTTTATGGAAAGCTTTAACCAACCGCCCCGGGTACGGAACAGAATGGGGCTTCTGTGCGGCATGTCCTGGTTCAGAATTCAGCAATTCTCGCATAAGACGGATACTTCTCAATTTATCGAGGCGAATGTCACGGAGCTGTGTTGGTTGTTCGTCGACAGCCGTCAGACAACGTCATCACCGTCTTCTGCACTCAAGGAATGTCAACCTATTTTCGCAAGGCATTGCGTTTAAATTTAATGAATTTCTGCATGAAAATGGGTTTGAGTTGGGAGAGGGATGGGACGAGGGAGGTGGTCTGTTGATGTTTTTCTTGAAGGGGCGGTTTTAAGCGGGAAACTTTTTGTGCAGCCTTAAGACGGAAACTTTTGTGTTTTGATTCGATTTGACTTGAAGTTTTATGGGAAAGGGATGACGCTTTGAACTGTCAAAAGAAAGTGACCTTAATTATGCGCTTAAATTTGGTGGACTGAGGGATGTATCTGAAGGCCTCCTCTTCAGAAAGAACAATTGAAAGGACTCTCTGGCGGGTTGTGACATGCAAAGCCATCCTTTTAAATGTCCACAAGGCTCCCTGTTCAGCATAGGTATATAAAGTTGCCGTAGGATAAGTCCTAGTTAGGAGTACCAAGGCTTTAGTTTGAGAATTGGCAAGTTTGATTGTAGTATATCTTCAAGTAGGAAGCGGAATCAGATCTTTATTTCCCATTTTTTCAATGACCGAGAATGTTTAGTTGGTGGCTTTTGTTTCCCTCAGGCCCTAGTGGTCCCCGTGTGCTGTCCATCTACCAGAGGGTTGGCTTATAACGAGTGTCATTTACTCACCTTTAAGGTCTTCTTCCTCTTCTTCTTCTTGTGGCGCTATAGTCCGGGCTGGACATGGGCCTTTTCTGCGTGTGATTTTCGGTCCTGTTTGCGTTGATGGCATCTGGAGGAGAAGATTTAACGACGAATTCTATGGGCTGTACAACGACATGCGCCTAGTCAAGCGTCTTCGAATACAACGCTTAAGATGGCTTTGTCATGTAGAGCTCATGGACTCCACTGCTCTGGCCCAAAAAGTCTTCGAATCTGAACCATTGGGACAATGCAACAGAGGACGGCCTAGACTAAGGTGGCGGAGCCAAGGTTTTCAACTCCAACCAGGTCAGGGCCCTGCAGCCGTGACCTGATCGAAGCAGAGGCGGGACTTGTACAGAGAAAGTGCTCTACAGTGTCTTCACCTTTTCTCACAGGCATCACATAGGGTGTCACCACTTAGCCCAAGCACTCTTAAGTGCTAAGCGAAGTATCGCGTACGGTGAAGTAGTGTCCCGTTTAGTGATAACAGGAATTTCGCGGATTTCTTGCTGACGTTTAGGAGTCTGCACTTGGTAAGCCTGATTGTGCTGTCGAGAGACCCAACTGTCGGCGGAAGCCCTAACCAATGACGCGGGTAGTCCCAAGGTAGGTTCGGACCCTACGAATGCCTCTTTTTTTCATTGGCAATCTAGTTTGCCATGGTCCCGTGGCCCGGGCAAGTCTTAGAGAATGTAGTCCGCCGACCGAATTAAGGGAAAATTTGAATTCCTGTACTACCTTGGAAGCGGAAGCACAGCTTGACTGTCGCTACAGACGCTAAAGACAGATACTACGCGCCTTCCACCCATTTTTCACAATGGTGGCTTGAACCCCCCTCCTCTGTTGCAGCCACAACAGCTATGTCATTGGAGCACTGCGACCATAACTTATCCATTGTGCCGCCTTTCTTTGCCTAAGACTTTGAAGCTATCTTGAGGAATGGGATAGCCTGACAGTTAGTTACATGACTCTACTCGCTGTCTTGCATTGCTGTCAGTTTTCGACTGTTCTAACAGATGTGGCATGGACTGCTCTGCTTGTCGCTGTTTTGTTATCTGCCCGTTTAGGCCCAAAGCCTCCTGGGTTCATCTGGGGTTAGCCGTTCTGGGTGGGTCCCCTTCTGATTGTTCAATATTTGGATGCGGCATCTGTTTGCTCATTCGTCTATATGTTGTAATACGCCATGAAGACAGACAGGGGAGGGGGGGGGGGGGTAAACTAAGTTTTAGCACATTTCATGGCTGCGATCTCTGCATTTTCATTTCCTTCGTGGTTCTCATGTCCGGATAAACATATTAGCTTGAACCTGTGTTCCCTCGGCCACGGTATTCAGTGACTTATGACATTCCCAGATAGCCCTGGATCAGAATTTGAAGCTACTTAGACCTTTAAGCACTTTTTAGCCGTCTGAGGGTTGTGGATGTCATATATTGCTTCATTTATAGCGTCCTTCCTTCATGATAGCGCGTAGTTCGTATTGCCCTCATTTTCAAAAATACCCTCTGTAGACACTTCCGCTTCAGTTCGCCTCATTGACGGCTCCCACTGTTCGGCCAATCACGTCAATGCCATCCACCTATCCCAGCAGTTGAACGGACTTCTGGAAAACCGTACCTCTGGCGTTGACTTGTGTGTTACGCACGATCTTTTCAAGAATGATGTTGAAGAAGTCATATGACAGTGGGTTGCCTTGTCTAAGATCGTTTTTTACATTGAAGGCCTTGGTAAGTTTCCTGCTGTCTAAGAGAGGACCGATTTGCAACAAAATTAGGCTCGCTCCAGAAACTGGGCACTGTTTGGCAGGATACAACACCACAGTACTCGATCACTTTAGCTATCGCCCAAGCTTCGAATCTGGTCCCAAACGACCATTTACACTCAGAGCTGTACGTTCACATTTTGGAAAGCATCATGTTTCCTTCGGCCCTTAAGGTGGACCACCCAGCAAAGTACAGATCCCAAGCATACTGTCAGAGTGGCGGTCAAGTGGTTGCATGTCAGCATATCACACTCCCCGACATCCGATTCAAAATCGATGAAACGATATCAAAGAAGTTGTGGAAGTAAATCTAAGCGGCGTGGTGTGCTATACCCGTCCAAAGATGTTCAAAGCCTTGTCGACTCTGAGGCGCTTCTAGAAAAAATTTAATTTTCTCAAACGGTGATGATATTGAACAAGGGCTCCACGGATTTACGTCGTCCTTTGGCTCAATGTCTGTTCGAATCGGCGAGGACTTCCTTGAGCAAGGGAAGGTACGCTACAAAGTCTTTGATAGGCAACGAAGTGTTGTTTGGTTTGAAGTACGAGGTCTGACCTGCTTTCCGACGCATCTGATGGTACTCTGGCGTTTCACCCCTTAGTCCCAAAACTGTCCCAGTGGGTAGTTTGGTGCCCTTATGTATTCTTTAAGGTTTGGCGTAACGACACACTCCTGCAACGCGTTCTCCTAACTTCTACCAATCAAGTTGCAAAAGTCATTTCGTGTCAATGAACACATCAAGTGACAGTAAAATCCAAGTCCCAACTCCACCTAGCAACTTCTGACAGGACTAAAGTCAAGCCGGCTATGGATTTGAATTTATCGCCACAGCACCGAATGTGGCGGTGTCATTGACCCTGTCCGGTTGAGCATAACTTTTGATGAAGGTGCTCCCAATACACACAAGCCCTTATGTGCATTTTCCGCCTCACTACACTCCACTTCAACTCCAACTGCAGACGAGGTGGATAATGAAGTTGAACACGATGGCTCTTTGAATAAGGTACGTACTGGCCGCGCCTGGTCGCCGTTTTGTTGTTTCAAAATTAACACACGACCCAATTGCTGGCGGCACAGCCGATGTGTGCTCTCTCCCTTCCGTCTGCATTCATATCGCGCACTGTGCCGCACTGAAATTAGTCGTCCTCCGTCCGGGGCATTGTTAAGCGACTCCATACAATGACCGTGTGTTCACTTCAACGAGGTGTGAATGGATGATCATATTATTGCTTGCACGCTTGAAACGGACATCGCCACCACCAGCCGCCATCGAGTGGGTGGACAGGATCTGACTGCACACCGGCGCTACCGCAACTAATCAGATCTGCAATAGAATATTTCATTACCAGCAGCGGCAGCAGTTGTGCTGGTTTCTGGAATAGTTTCAGTTGGACCGTCACTTCGGTCGGGTGGCTTGGTTAAGGGCCGCGCGTACTCTCACACCCACCAGCCCTCGTCTCCTGTGTGCCTTGGATGCTTGAGTTATGATTAAAGTTTGAGTTGAAACTTTTACGGCGGCAACGTAATTAACGGATTTCCAGAAGCCTTTTGTGGCAGTGTGTGCTGGCATAAATTATCCAGCTTGCCGGATGAACTTTCTCTGGGGGACGGTCATTGTTGGGTACATAAAGGACACAAGTGCTGCGAGACTCCTGAAAATATTGCACTCAATTAGAATTTATTTTCAAGACTAAAGGTGGTGGGGTGGGATTTTTGTGGGGAAATGCCGGATGACCAAGTGATTGAAAAAATGGAAATAGGTCTTGAACAAAGGACTTTCACCCTGTCCAGACAAGAAGATTTGTATGTGAAGACGAAAGATGAGCCCTGTCTCTTGGAACAGCTACGACGTTCGATTGGACTCAGTGGCTGCTTAACGTGTCAATAGTTTAAGGAAAGTAGTGGAATTGGCGGGAGTCTCCTTGGACGCACTGTATATCCCTGACCTTTAACTGCACTAACGAAGCTTTTAGTCATATAGAACTGAGAAGAACTTGGTTGCCATAAAAGTAGAATCCACAGTGAAGCTGGCAGCACATGGAGTGACGCTGGATAGAAGGACAACAACGATTTGTGAGTTCTACGAACTTAGACGAAGGGAAGAGCATCTCAAAAGTAAACAGAAAGAGCATGAGAAACGCTAGATCGAGGAAATGGAGAGGTGTTACGACATTCTTACCAGTGGATGAAACTATTTTTCAATGGGCATAAGCATTGGCCAGAAGCCTGTCGTGGCGAAAAGGGACAACTCGAATTAGAGTCGCAGTCGATACTGAGGATTTGGAAGAATCTGTTCGGTGGACGGTGGAGCGGCAGTAAACACACGCATATCGCTGTAAGGCAGAATGTTCCATTCTGAACAATGAACGATGATGTATAGAGGGGAATTCCGTCCACCGAAAAGGACGGAGTCAAAATAGCGCTATCAAGGCTAAATACGAAAGAAGTTGCTGGTGCAGATGGATTGTCTGTAGAGCTCTTTAAGGCATGCTGGAGATGAGTTGATAGCGGGCATGCACTAGCTCATCTTTGACGGAAGAAAGCATGTCCGATGAGTGGAATTTCAATGTTGTCTGGTAGATCCACCAAAGAGGCAACTCCTTCGACTGTGCAAGCTATCCCTCAACATAGCCCACACTCTCTTCTGTATTGTTTCAAAGCCTGATCAGTCCCCAGGGCAGAAAAGTCCCCAATCGACCAGATCTTCACATTCCTGTAGATCATGGAAAAGTTCCAAGAAGTCCAGATCGACACTCACCATCGATCTTGAGGCCGCATTGAATAGCGTGCATTGAGACGAGCTATACAGTGCCATGTCTAGTTTTGGCATCCCTACCAAACTCGTCAGATTGTGTAGGATGACGATGGAGAACTCTAGCTGCTTCGTCAATGTGGGAAACGAACTCACCGAGACCTTCGCTGCTAAAAAAGGGGTTGAAGCAAGGCAACCCACCGTCATGTGACTTCTTCAACATCATTCTTGAGAAGATCGTGCGTAACTTACAAGTCAACGCCAGAGGTACGATCTTTAAGAAGTCCGTTCAACTGCTGGCCTAGGTGGATGACATTGACATGATTGGACGAACACAGAGAGCGAATGAGGAGGCCCTCAGATTTTCCGAGAGTCATGCGATGTTTGGTCCTGTTTCCTCGCATGGCATCTGGGGGATAACATTCAACTAAGAAGTTCATGGGCCATATGGCGGCATGAGCCTGGTCACGCGTCTTCGAATATAACGCTTAAGATGGCTAGCTCTTGTAGGGCGTATGGACACCACTGCTCCGGTCTGAAAAGTCCTCGAATCAGAGCCATCCGGAGAACAATACAAAGGTCGGCCTATGTTGAAATGGCGCACACAAGTGGAGAAAAACTTTTACTAACTTGGAGTGCGCAACTGGAGGCCAATGGCAAGAGATCGTGCTGACTGGAGAGCCAATTTGGTTGAGGCTCAAGTCCTCTCCGGACTGTAGGGCCAGTAAAAGAGGAGGGAGATCTGTGAATCAGTTGTGAAACAGATGCCTTATGTCTCCTCAAACGCCTTCTGTTTCAGAATAAACCCTGAAAATTAGTAAAAACGAGACAGTCTCTTAGATTGCATATCAATGTCCTACAGCTCGCTATGGTTGCTCAGACAGAAGGCAGAAGTGAGTCCATACGTTGGTAGAGCAATTGAAAAAGCGGCTGCAAGACTAGTATGACAATTTTTCGGCAGATCTTACAAAGGAGATCGAAACCACAGCTTAGAAACGTGGCAAAAGTAATAGGAGAAATTCCAGAAGTGAGAGGGACGATTTATTTATTTGCTAGAAGTGAAAGTTGGGCCAACCAGAAACCGGGACGTAATACATGTCCTTTCCTCCTTGGAAACACTGTAGAGAGCGTGGAGCACGTTTTCTTTGAATGTGGCCGAAATGAAGACGAAACAATTTTGGACAACAGCCAAAGACCAGTGGGCTGCCCTTAGCAATGCAGCAGTACGAAGAAGAGACGATCTAAGGAACCGCTTAACACATCATAACGAAGCAAAAATCTCTCTGGGAGTAGTTTCTAGCGGAAGTTCCGCTGGGGAATAAATGAATGGGGTCCCACGAAGGTCAATTTGGTCAGTTAGAATCAGTTACTCCCAATGGACGTCGGCTCATCGGTGCCTCTTCCTGCGTGTGTGTTTAAGTTCTTGTCCGATTCTTTGTACAAATGCCTGTTCAAGTGCTTGTCCAAGTTTTTTTTCCAAGTCACGTTTCAAAACCCTTTAAAACTGCGCCTTCAAGAGTTGTTCTTGCCAATGTTCTCATCCAGTAACAGTCATTATCCAAGACCAGTATCTGTCCAAGTTCTCTTCGGAGCCTACCGCTTGTTCAAACTTTTATCCAAGACATTCCCTTTTTAAAATTTCTGTCCACTTCTAAGTTCCAATTCAAGTCCTTGCCCAAGTTATGTTTCAAAACATTCCAAGAGTAGTTCTTCATGAGAAGTTCTAGTCCATGTTCTTATCCAAGACCCTGTCCAAGACCAGTCCTCATCGAAGACCAGTCCTCATCGAAGACCAGTCCTCATCGAAGACCAGTCCTCATCGAAGACCAGTCCTTGTCCAAATTCTCCTAGGAGCCTAGCGTTTGTTCGAAATTTCTTTCAAGACATGCCTTTGTCGGAATTCCTGACCACGTATCCACGTCTTTGTCCCAGTTATGAAATTTTAGATCGTACACTTCCTTCATTCTTCTGTTCCATTTTGCACCCCCCACAGCACATCCCGCATAAAAGTCAAACCGTAAAATTCTTCATTTAAAGTCACACTGTGCCGAAGAAAAACAATCTCTGAGTGTACAAATCAGTCAACAGACTATATGTCATGTCTGACTCGTCAGAAGCAAGGATCTCCTCAATCTCAACCAGACAAGCAAAAGTTCAAAGGCATCGTACAACGCTTAAGTTTCCACATTGTCAAAGTAAATGCATTCCCCGGCAGGCAGTCTATCTGAGGGCATGAAGACTACCACCCCTCCTTACCAGCAGGACACTTAAGATTCGCCCCGCCATCACCTTTCAGGACAAAAAAGCAAAATTCATTAACCGCCAAAGATTCCCTCACAAATCTTGCGAACTGTCACGTCATGACAGAAGCGACTGGAAGAACACAAAATCAGACAAAACGCGCCGTTCCTTATCCCCCGGAGGAGGGGGACTCCAAAAGAGAAAAGGAAAACATAAAACTACTCGTATCTTGGCAGCACAATGACTCCGCATCCCCTCCCATCAAACAGCATTCTCACAGTTTCATCCATTTCATCCCCTTATGCATTTCCGGCGAAAGGGAGCACAGAATTAATTTATTATGCTGACTACCAGACACGAGCCGAAGGGGATGCACACACTGCCACTGCACGCAAAAAGCCCCACAGCTGGAGCTGGAGAGAACTCTGGCAAATCGTCAGCTGCACACAGCCTGGATGCCTGGCTGTGGCGAAGTATTTGAAACTTTCGAAGAAGTGCAAAAACGCAACACAAACATTCCGAGCGTTTGCTTTTGCTCAAAGTAATAGAACTAAAACGGAGTGGAAATGACAAATATTGTCGTTGCGAAAGAGTTTCGAGTAATTCACAATAGGGCGTATTTTTTTTACGTCTGGCTTGATGCATAACTCAAGCTTGTGGTGCTCGAGAGGAATTCATGTGTGGGCGGGTGTGGTGTGAATTTGAAATTGTTACCAGGACATATTCCTTCTTTTTTCCATGTGCGGTGTCCACTTGAAATTCACGTCGAGTCGAGTGGAATCTGTGGAACTCATAGAAGCAGGTGGGAAGGACCCTTGCTGGTTATGTGTGGTCTGCTAAAACAGTCGTGTGATCAAGCATGATGCCAGTTACTGATGATTTGATGAACTTTTCCGATGCATTCAAGGCTTTTCATCAATTTTTTCAATGTAAAGGGGAAAACAGTGGAGGTCCAAAGACATACCCTTGTGGGAGTCCATTTGAGAATTCAGAGAAGATTGTCACATCGCAGTGAAAACTGTATGGATGTTAATTTAACAGAAATCGGAAGGGAAGAGTGGAGAAGCTTCATTGCCCCTTCGGCCATAGATGTCGTTCGCGGAGATAATCCTTTCACTCCAGTCGTTCGGGGTGAATGCGAAGAAATCACACTTTTACCAAAGACTTTAGAAAAAAGCACGGAGTACGAGAATATAGGGTTTAATGGTAAAAAAAGGAGGAAAACAAGGCCCAATGACAGGAATGAGCCTCACATCAGCCAGTACTTTCCAGCAACAAAATATCCAACTTCCTTGTGAGGAAGGTCAGGCCTAACGTTTTGCTCAAAAGTAATATCAGTGCACCACTGCACGCGTGAACGGTTGCGTGTGAACAAAACCAAAAGTGACAAACAAGAATTCCCATAAAATCATGAAATACAACTGCATGCAAGGGGCACCTAAGCTGGCCTCAAAATGCCGCCCTCTGTCACGCCAATTTTCCAAGATATTGTTTATGTTTTGCGGCCCTATCTCAGAGAGTGCTTGGATGATTTGACTTACTGGACTGTTGGCATACCGACCCTTCACGGTTGCGCACAAAAACGTTCGGCTCAGAGGCGGCCAATTCACACCGCCAAGAAGCCTGCTACGTGGCAGGGACTGTGTGACATGGGCTATAAGGCATGGGTTCTGTGGAAGCGGCTGTGTACAATGGGCTGTGTATCATGGGCTGTGTATCATGGGCTGTGTAGCACAACCTGTGTCGAAGGTGCTTTGTAGCATGGGCTGTGTGGCATGGGCTGTGTAGCACGGACAGTATGACAGGGGCTGTGTAGCAGGGGCTGTGTAGCAGGGGCTGTGCAGCAGGAGCTGTGCAGCAGGAGCTGTGTGGCAGGGACTGAGTAGCACGAGCTGTGTGGCAGAGGCTGTATAGTGTGGCCTGTGTGGTGTGGCTTCTGTAGTAGGGACTGTAGTCCACTGGCTGTGTGGCACAGAGCTCCATCCTTCACAAATCGGAGACTGTTCAAATAGAAGAAGAAAGCAAAATCGGCTTGTACTGGCCCTTTACTCCGCCGTTAAGCGATATGTTATTTCCAAACCAGATTTTCGATTAAAAATGATCAATCGAAAATGCACAATTTGCATCAACTACAGCTCTAGCTGCCACCTTGCCAAATCTAAGGCCCAAAGCGATGACGAAGCTGAGTGTGGCTCGTCTTTGTTAATTGGATCGAAATTGTTCAAGATCTTTGTTTTCTTCAGAAGTCTAGTCAGGACTGTGTATGCTATGTTGGGCTATGAGATAGATCGTCTGTGTCTTACACTCTCAGCCATAGCAGTTGAGAGGACCATGACTGTTCCTTCATTCATTTCAATTCATATTTTTATTGAGACTTAAACCCTGACTGTTGTCCACTAGTACAACACTTTCTGGTATTTTTGTCATTAACTTGCGTAGACTGGTGCTTGCTTAAGAGAGGAAATTCGGGGCTGAGAAAAATGTGTGTACCTCCCCTTTTGTGATCCACTCTTCACCTTCTCCAATCGTTTGCAAGGATTTGATTTAGTTCCGCTTCGGTTTTAGTGCAATCCAAGTGGACCCCCACCATCAAGTTTCTTAGTGTATCCAGGTTTTCTTAAATGATTGATAACTGCTTGGGGATGAGGACCCAGGTTCCTAGTTGGTCGCGTTGTGTTGCCAATTTTAAGCGTAGGGAGAGGCAAGATTACATGAGGGAGAAGTCAGGGAGTCCAGAAAAGTTTGATATTCGTTTGCGACCGTCCTGCAATCCACTCAAGCAAATCTCAGAAGTATTTGATTTACTACCACATCTCAAAAAGGAGTCCCGCCCTGATGTGTCATGTGTTGGGGGAGCCAGATCCCTAGTTATGGAGAAGGAGTTGAACCAACTTGAAGTGTGCAACGGGACGCAGATGGCGAGAGATCGTGCTAGCTGGGAAGGCATGTTGGTTGAGGTCCAGGACCACCCTGGACTGAAGCCGATTGGCAAGAAAAAGAAGAAGAAACCTCTAGTTACTTGGAAACTTGTGACAGCTTGCGAAAGAATGTGATGGGCGGAGAGGCACATTCGTTGAGTCCTCTCTTAAATTCGCCTTGATGACTCTAGTCGCAAGCAGATTGTCCATCTGTGCAATGGCTACAGTGAGAAACTAACAAATTTAAGCAGGCGTAGATCTGTCCACCTTAAAGAACACGCCCCCTCTTTTTAATACAGCGCCGTGCAAACGCTTTTCTTTTTTATATTGGCACATTGTTGCATCACTTTTCAAAAATGGCGCCCAACTGGGGACTCATCGGGAACTTTCTCTGCAGTTTACTAAACCTACAAATAGACTAGAAATCTCAATTCGAAGTGGAACAATTCAATGTACGGCAGCATCAAAAGTGGAATAACACCTGCCAATCGCTGCTTCAGTGAGCTGAAAAGGCAATTAAGTAGTATGCTGTCGGACACTCGATTTCTATTTTATGAGCGTTTAGTCCACACCATTCTGTTGCTGACATCAAAGCCGAACTCCTAGTGACTGTCTTATAGCATTTTGATCCCTTCACGAAAACCAACCTTATCCACTAGTCTCCTAGTCCGGCCATCAAAACCTCATCCGAACAGCAGTTACACCAAAGAAGACGTTTCTTCAATGAAAGCAGAAAAACTCAAAAACTTTCTCATTTCACTTAAAGAAAAAACGAAATTTTCACAACAAATAAAGTCTGAAGTGAATTCAGAATATTTTCACTGCAATTCAGGCATTATCCAGAACAGGATGCTCTCAGATGAACATTCCGTTCATTGAATTATAAAAGACGCTCCTTCCGCTCGTCTGTTGATTCAAACTGATTCAGAAGACGTAATCTCTTCAGAGTCCATGTCGGCGAAAAAAACAGCAAATCCTCTCCATCACATTTGGAAAGCACTTCGATACGCTGAATAATTGAGCCAGCAGTGGACTTCCGAGAAATCACTTGTCTTCTTTGTTTACCATGTCAGAGTGCTGAGGTATCGCGAACTGAGCTCTTCTTTTCATCGGAACTGATAAGTCGCCAGCCAGAAAGGAGATAAGTGCGTATTTACGAATGAAAACTGAAAACATTTGCACACGCCTTTCAATGGAATGCTCATTCGAATTGTGTCTCCAGGTGAAGTGTAACCAACTGTCAACTGAATGGAGCAGTTCACTGGAAAACTCCTCTATGATGCCAACGAACTCATTATTCAAAAAATCGACAACATTTAGTCTCGATGGGGATGTACCTTTTGTGTTGATCCACCGTGTTGCTGATTCCCATGAGGATTTGTGTTGTTAACCCTTTCAATGAACAACTGTTGTAAATTTTTCATTCATGGTTGCAAGTGATTCAGAAAATTCACATGTCTGAAAATGTTTACCTATGGTGTGTGTTGTTGTTGTGTGTATTTAACAGAACCCCTCATAGCGCTAATTGTTTAAAAAAATGCGTTTTGCCTTGTAGCCTCTTGTTAGATTTCTGTAGCACTCTGGATGACTAGAGGGTTTGGAGCATACATACGCAGTTGAAGGCTTATCAGAACGAAAATTGCTTCATCGGTCAATTGGATGGTTTGATGACGAGTGCATGCAGCTAAACAGGAAGCCTACCAGGCAACGCTGCATCGGACAACGTGAGTGGATCGTGCGTAACTCACACGTCAACACCAGAGGCACGATCTTCCACAAGTCCGTTCAACTGCTTGCTTATTCGGATGACATTGACGTGATCGGCCGAACTCAGCGAGCCGTCAATGAGGCGTTTGCTGGCATTGAAGCTGATGCGGCTAAAGTGGGACTGTTGGTAAACGAGGGCAAAACGAAGTATAAATGCTGTCATCGAAGAAGGACGCAGAGCGTCACTATGGGCAACTAACATTTCGAGGTATTTAAGGACTTCGTCTACCTTGGCTCCGCGGTGAATAGGGACAACAACATCAGTACCGAAATCAAACGCAGAGTCACTCTTGCCAATCGCTGTTTCTTTGGGCTTAAGAGGCAATTGAGTAATAAAGCCCTCTCTCGAAAGACTAAGCTTGCTTTATATAACACCTTAATCATCCCAGTCCTACTTTATGGCGCGGAAACTTGGACACTACTAAAAGCGGATGAAGATGCCCTTGATCTCTTCGAGAGAAAAGTTCTGCGTGCGATTTTTGGTCCTGTTTGCGTTGATGGCATCTGGAGGAGAAGATTCAACCACGAACTGTATGGGCTGTACGGCGGCATGAACCTAGTCAAGCGTCTACGGATACAACGCTTAAGGTGGCTAGGCCATGTAGAGCGGATGGACAACACTGCTCCGGCCCGAAAAGTCTTCGAATCTGAGCCATTGGGACAACGCAACAGAGGACGGCCCAGGATAAGGTGGCGCACACAAGTGGAGAAGGACCTCAACCAACTTGGAGTGCGCAATTGGCGGCAGCTGGCGAAAGATCGTGCTGGCTGGAGAGGCATGTTCGTTGAGGCCCACGTCCACCCCGGATTATAGCGCCACAAGAAGAAGAAGAAGATCACATATGGAAACTAAGGTTTGAACCCGACTAACTCAAGAGCGAGCCTAGCCTAAAAATCTTTCTTAAAAAAATTAACAAATTTAAATCTCTCTGCCTGTTTAATGCTTCTGTGAGCAACAACAAACATTTTTCCTCATCATGAAATACAACCTATTTCAAGTGGCTGCCTTGATTGTCATCGCAGGAGACCTCTCTGTCACTCCAACCATCAACGACGGTGTTGATGAGGTTGCGTTATAACTCAATGATTTCTGGAATGATATGATTCAAGATTGTTGGTATAACATCGGTCCTTCACAGCTCCCTGAAGAAGAAAAAAACGCCCATAGGGGTGAAATCACAACTCCAAGACATCGCCAAAATACAACACTTAGTTTAGAAAATAGTTTTAAAAATTTCTCAATTTGCTTTCTCGTTTATATAACCATCTTCTAAAAGAGATTCGAGTTTTTTTTACAAGTGCAAGGTAGGTATGCTCTTTGTAAGTCACATGGTCTTAGTATTCTTCCTCGAAAGGAAGACATTTAAAGAAAACTATGAAGCGCAACAATCAAAATTTAGGCCGCTCAAGGAGCCAGAGCTTCGCTTAAAGGTGTTTTGGTCTTACATTTCTGACGTATAGCCGAGGTGTACACCAAACTACGGATGATGCGGTAAATCTTTCAACAGGAAGTTCGATTGAGTCCACTACTACAAAACTCCAACTAGACAATATATGGTACTGGTCCAAACTTTGACAGATTATTCTCAACGAGTCTAAGTTTACACGAGTTATTTTACGTGCAGTAGACATATCAGTATTTTACATGCCTTTCTTGAGAAAAGAAAATATCCTGAAATCCGAGATATCCAAAATACCGAAATGAAAAAATGTTGTCCAAAATCCGAATAAACTGAAGTTGCCGAATGCCGAAAATCCAAAATTCTATCCCAAATATTGAGAAACAGAAATTCGTCCAAAAATTTCGAAAAACAAATTCCTGTGACACCAAAATCCCGCAATACCCAGGCTTTCGGAAAAATAAAATTCAACCCAAATATACCAAAACTGAGAATTGCTGATTTCCCGAAACACCCAAATCCTGGAAAACAAAAATTTGGCCCTAAATTCCGAAAAGCGAAAAATCTCGAAATACACAGAATTCGGTCCAAAATGTCGAAATGACAAATTTCCGAAACACTAAGATTTCAAAATGTTCAAAATTTCAAAAAATAAAAATTTGGCCAAAAATACAGATATACCAAATTTTTGAAAAGGCTAAAATTCTCAAAAGAGAATCAAAATATGGGTAAAAAAATCCGAAAGTTCGAACCAAAACCATGAAAAAAGAAAAAGTCGCCAAAAAACCCAAACTATCCGAAATCCCAAAAAAATCAAGATCCCTAATTCATTAGCTTAACAATTTTGTAAAAAAATAGCATGGAAGATGTTGGCATTCATCAAATTTTACACTTGCTCCAAATCCCAAGTCGTTGAAATGAATTGCTTGGGAAAGCGAAAATAGCTCAACAAAAACTGTTCGTGGAAGTGCACACAACATATATTTCCATCGCAGTTAGTCGACACCATATGTACATATTGAATGGTGAAAGTTAGACAAACTCGACCTCCTTCCAACGATGTCCAGACCCAGACCCAACCCGTTCCATACATACCAACGTAACGCTTGAAAATCTGCTTCAGTTGAAGTTCGATCACAACCTAGTTCAAATTTGGCACTCTAATGAAGCTCACCATCTACGGTATACCCTAGACAATAGACACAAGTGGATAGGCCACGTAAAGAAGAAGCATGATAAACTGGCTCCTAGAGGAAGACATTGCCACCGAATATCTCCTAAGTCTCAGATTTCATGTCAGCCTTTCTTCGGTCCAATCAGTCACAAATTTTTGAATCAATTACACAGCCAGGAGTTGGACGTTATCCTCTTCATTCGAAAGACACATCAGTGAACTCATTGTCGGTGTTGAGGGACCCAGCGTAGAACCTTGGAATCTTTGCGTGATTACCTGCGACGTCAATGCAATGGTCGCCTAAACCGCACTGAGAATGGTTTTATCAGCCAGGGGCATAACAAACACTGGTCGCTTTTTGACTGCCAGAACATCCGCTTGAAGGACCCTGCTATGATCAGATAGTTTGAGCGTACCGTGTAAGTTTAACGATCCAATGCTTATGCCCTCGCCTCCTTTCGTTGTGGGCTTCTTTCCGTCAGTGTCCGCATGCAAGACGTGGTCGTTGATGCCGTCGTACCGTTCCCATTCCATTATCATGTGAAAGTTCCTCTAAAGGGGTCGCGGGGGCAATACACGCACAAGAGACCTCCAGGCCACTCGATGCTCTGTCATCGAGTCTAACTCAGCAGGAGCTATTCCCAAGCGCAACCAGGTGAGACTTAGACCTTTTCCTGGGTTTGCGAGCAGTCATCTACCTGATTCGAATTCCATTCTGGAAGAAAAATGGAATTCTAAAAACTTTTAATCTCGACATGAAGTCCTGGTTAATGTGTGGCTCTATCCTGGCACCTCCTTATGAGCTGCGCCTGAGTAAACGCTTCTCACTGCACTTGCTGACCAGGCTTGCACGAAGAAATACAATGGGAAAGAGAGTTTCAACTCCCACTCTGAGTGTCGTGCTGACAGTCACAGTGAATCCCAGACATCCAGGTCCCCGATTTTTTGTCAATAATCATTCCTGACGTTCGATTGTACAGATGAACGGCACCAAAGGTGAACACCAGTCTCAGTTTTTGCTGACCCCCGCGATTCGATTAAAGTGTTAAGGAATCATTTGCTGGACGATGTCCCACTCAGCACTCAGCTTTTAAACAGTTTTCCAATTTAGTTCTCAATCCCATTCAACATCCACCTATCCATGCATCGAACAAATTGGTTGGTTGGCTGATGATGAAAAAAGTGCACGAAAGGAGAAAAACGAAAGGATATCTCTCCATTCAGGTGGATGTCCCATTTCCCCTGGCCATCCGACCCAAAATAAAAAAACAAAACCAGCTCCCAAGCTTATTCGTGAAAACAAATTTTTATGAATTTAAAATTTGCTGACAAAAGTGGGTGGCGCTGAACGGCGGCTCATAGCCTCGCGTGAGGTTGCACTTACAAATTCACCTCCTGTGTGTGGGGCGAGGTGGGGGGCCGAGTAAACAAACCCAGCATTCATATATTAAAATCCATCGTTTTACAAGCACGTGCATACACACGAGTGGATGAATTAATTTTTTTTTTGCACAAAATATGCAAATTTACGGGCTGCACGAAGCCGGTGGGCGGGATGGAAGTGCTAGCCCGGCACAGTTTCATGACGGACAGCACTTAAATTAAAAATCGTACGCAATAGAATATTCCATGCCCGGGCAGATGGTTTATTCTGCTAAACGGTCGCGTTTAAATTGCATTATCTCTGAGGTGAATTTGATTCGGGCAGATGGTCCGGCGGTGGATGCATTTACTCTTGATGAAATTAGAAAATGAACATTGAGTTTGGGAGGATTGCAGATTGTCAGAAGTGGTGAGCGAAATCCGCATGGGTGGAGCAATAGGCTTTCAAAGTCGGATAGTACTGCGGGAAGCACTACAAGTGCAATGAATGGCGAAAATGATGGCCAGAAGCTGAATTGGAAGGTTGTTGTGCCTTTGACAGAGTGCTAGGACTTGCGCTAGTCCATTTTACAAGCTCTGTTGCGATGCACAGGGCTACTAATTTCTGGAAGACTTTGAACGCATTTGAAAGAATGTGAATTCTGTTATCTCTGCTTGGGCGTTTCCTTTACTTTAAGGACGAGTCCCAGCTCCTACAGACGGTGCACATAGCCTCCCAGGAAAAACTGACATCTTTGCGGGCACGTCCACGTTGTCAGTACACAGTGGTCGCTCTGAGGGTCAGTAGGTAGACACAAGAATGGAGACCACTTCAAGTGCGCCAACTACTAAGGGATCGGTCTCCTTCAGCCCTTATCATGTCGTAGAATGAAATGATTCATATCAGTCTGGTTTCAGGCCGACGATGACGAGGATTCTTATACGGCGGCAGATGCCAGAAAAGACCCAAGACATGCAGACCGAGACCCTCTGAATATTTGCCATCTTCAGAGCGGCTAATGAAAGCGTGCAGACACCAAAAGCCAACAGTGCCAATTCGAGATTTTGCTTCATCATCATTATTTCTGTTGATCCTGAAGGGGTTCAGGTCGCTCGATCCTCCAACATCAACTCTACCTCATGAGGAGCTATTTCCAAGCGCAATCAGCCGACTTTAAGAACTTCTTTCAACCTAGATCCTGATTGGCAGTAATATCATGATCAGGGGCTATGTTCTGGTGTCAAGGGAGGTCAATTGAGCCTCACCCTGAGACAAGCCGCCTTGTGGGAGTGTCGTGGTGGATATATTCAAAATCAGGGCAGAGTTGAGATAAGTGAACTGTGTTGATAGGCATCACTAAGATTGTGTACCTCACTGACTCAGACTAGGTGGCCATGGCATCCCGTTCCACCGAATGCTATGACGCGGAAGTGTTCTTGCTTCAAACCAAGGCGGACTTACTGTCTCTCATACATGATCTCATTTGGAGCTTGGCTAACATACGACGCTTCACAAAATGGTCCTCGTGATAATAGGCTGTCAAGACAGGTTATCAGACTCCAACATCTGGCATCAACGAACAACTTCGATGTCTCCGAGAGATGGTCAAATTTTGAAGTGTTTAGGGACTTTCACAGTAAAGAGGGCCAACAACATCGATACCGAAATTAAGCGTTTAATTAGTCCTGCCCCCACTGAGCTCAGAAGTCATTTGAGTAAAAGAGCCTTCTGGCGAAACACCAAGCTGGGTTGGTGTAGCAGTTTGGTAATCCCTGCCTTGCTTTAAGAGGCAGAGGCCTGGATGGTATGATAAGCAGATGATCAAGCATTTTCGATTCTTTTTGCTTTGATGTCATCGGGAGGAGACGAGCTCTGTAGACTTTACAGTGACATGCGCGTAGTCGAGCGTCAGTGGATGGGCCCTGTAGAGTCCTTTGAAAAAACAGCTTGTTACCCCGTTTTTCTCTCAACGGTACGCAATATCGACGGGAGGATGCCTGACCAGCTGCTTAAAGGATCGTTATCTGAGACGAACGTACGTTCCAGACGAGCGTACATAATATCAGTAGTATCACTTGTCTAGAAAAGCTTCTCAAAGTTAGCCGTTAGGAGTCGGCAATAAACTGTAGGTCCCTTCTACTCGTGAGAAAACAGTAGCAGGCGCAACACGATTAGTTGTTGTAGAAGCTCGGCCCTGGTCCCTCGTGGGCTCAATTATTATTACTAAGCCCCAGCTTCGATTCCTGAGCAGAACAATTCGCACCTTTTTCTACCATCACCCCCTTCGAGATGTTGGCAAACCCAAAGCATGCAAAGTTTCTATGAAAACCTGTCCCAGTTTCGAGAATCGGAGTTAGCAATGAACTGTAGGTCCCCTCTACTCATAAGAGAACAAATCTTCGAACAACACTTGAGTTGCTGAAGAAGCCTAGTCCCATGTGGACTCTGCTCACGCAGCTTCGTCCTTATCAGGTTCCAATCCAAGCCAAATTTCTGACTCCACTTCTAGAGGAACGCCCTCTAGTTCACTAGATCGTCTAGAATTTGAAAATATGGAAAATCAAAGCCTTGTCGCCAACATAAGGAATGGCCTTATATTCACGGATATGGACTTACCAAAGTTTGTCGTAATCAGAGGTAATAGTCCTCATTGTACTCTGTGGCCCTGCATTCCAAAATTTGTCTTGCATAGCGCTTCAGATTGGCATCTGGTGAGATTCATTCCAATGGAGCATTCTCTGTGTGAATGATTTGCTCTCCAAATGCTATTTTCTATGATCTCCACTTCCTTGAGTACAAACTGCAAAAATTTCTTTAAATCCATTCACTGAAGCATACAGGGCACAAGAAACCTCTTAAAGCATCCACAAACACTAAGCACACACCCACCACCGACATTGAATGCAAATTATGGCAACTTGCCTAAGCACCAACTTCACTGCAGGAACTCCCTTTCCCACCCCACTGCACAGCACCCCGAAGGGGATATCTTCCGAAAATCCATGTTAACACAAGTGTGACGATATCGATTTTCAGCACTCGTTCTTCATACAACCGGAAACCAATTTCGCGTAAAATCTACACAACCAACCGCCATGCAGGAAGAGCTTTTCTTCTCCGCTCGCCTTCCACCCGGAAAAATATTTCCCAACCACGGCCACCGTCACCGACAACGACAGCGGCGGTGACTTCTCGTTCACATTCAGAGCGAAGTCAAAGAAAACCTGGCAAGCACGAGTATTAGAAGGATTAGACGGGGTTACAAGTTAACCGAGGCGGTTGACGTTAATGAAAAAGACGTATTCATTAGACGGAGTTCGCTGACATCTTAGCGTCTTGTCGAACATGGATTTGGGCCAGATTAGGCTAATGGAGTGGTGCTCGGCTGGGCTCTGATGTGAAGCTCGTTTCACTTGTGATGAACTTATAAAACTCACAAACTGTCACTTAAGAGACGTTCACTGAAACAATGTTGCATCAAAGCGAGTAACAACCGCCTTTACAACTCATTTCCTTGCGCATAGCGCCGCGCATCCGCCGCGCCCGTCCCTTGTCAGTGCACTCAGCCACATTGTTGCATAAGTGCTTGGTGAATATGATAAATTTGCCAGTCAAGTGAATTATTTCCGCAATAAAGTCTCCACATTACCGAACAAGCTACTCCAGCCATCGGCCACCGGCGTAGTGTAACGAGGTGCGCGCCATTGTTACGCGGTTAGACACTACTGCCGGTGTGCTGGGCCATTACTCACAGAATGCACTCAAATATTCTCATAACAGTCGCATAAAGCTTCGCACGTGGAGCACACCTTTAGGTTTCGAATATCGTTGCCGTTGGCGGTTGACTGCGAGCGAGTTGGTTGTAAACTTGAGTGTCGTCGTATTGTTGCATACTGGGGGAGAAATTGTTGCGGCAAGTGAAGACAGATGGCTACATTCGAATTATTTATTGATCCTTGGAATGTGTTTACTGTGCTTGTTTGTAAATTAATCCGTTTGGTGGGGGAAACTGGGGAGTGGGTGAAGAAAGGGGAATCTCCATTGTGGGGAAGGAGGTTCACATGAACTTAAGGTACACCTTTGACCAACCAACTCAAAATGAAGAGATTTAATGGGCGCTAGAGTTCAAAAAGGCCATGCACTCGTGCTGAAATTGTTGTCTCACGAGTGAGGAGAAGGCGTTTAGCTCCTTTGGGTAGTTCATCGTGAGGTTTGCGTTTCAATAGGGCTTCTCTGACAGATCACGTGAGACTCCCATACAACTGCTTCGTCACTTTTGTTCAGTATCATTCGGCAAGTCATCACTTAAGGACTGACACCACAACAGCGTCCCCAAATGGTTCAGCTGCATTACGAAAATCAAAGTTCTGTAAGAAAAGCTAACCGCTTCACTATCGTTTTACTCAAAATTTCTTCTTCTTCTTGTGACGCTACAGTCCGGGGTGGACCTGGGCCTCAACCAACCGCAACCTCTTCAGCCAGCACGATATTTCACTAGCTGCCGCCAATTGCGCACTCCAAGTTGGCTGAGGTTCTTCGCCACTTGTGTGCGGCACCTTAGCCTAGGCCGCAGTCTGTTGCGTTGTCCTAATGGCGATGTTGTGTCGGTGTTAAACGTTAGTTTCCTGTTTGTAAGGTAGTCTCTGGCTATCAGCTCAGTGGGTGTGCTCATGGCTATAAGAGAGCAGCGTAAGTATTTGCAACCAACTCGCTGAGTTAGAAGCATTTTAAACATCTAGTGTAACTACTGCATGTACCTCTTTGTCCCCCCTCTCCATCTCTCTCCATGGATTGTGGCCAGGTTTGCTGCCCAGTTATTGCTGAACCCCTTGTCAAAAACGCCATCTGTCAAGTCATCTTCTCGTTCGTCGTCAGACTCAATTTAGGAGTCATCAGTTCAGCGAAGGACGTAGTTTTCTCCTAGATGAGCACCATTCCGTCTCCAGCTTGAGTATTTTTGAGAATCTCCTGCAACTCAATTTGCGTCCATTAAGTTTACGTAACGACAAAAGATTAAAACTCCCACACGGCGCGCAAAATGGCATTCTACTGAATCCAGTGGCAGTCCCCAACTAATCGCAGTCGCAAAGCGGGCTGCATATTTCACGAAATAACTCATACAATCCGATTAAACATTTATTCACCGAATTTCATGAAATCCCTGCCCACGCGCGCGCCCACAGCACACCAGAAGTCATTATTAATGAACTCCCCAAAGGGGCGCTAAGGGACGCACACACCACACGCCACGCCGCACCATCCTCCCTCACAACATCGATTACGTTCGGTATTCGAAGAGCCGAAAAAAAACAAATTGAAATTATTATTTTCATTTTCAGCGCGGGCACGCTGTCAACCAAATATGACTTCAATCCGGGCGGCAGGGGACTGCCACCGCATGTAATCACCGCCAGGAGATGTGTAACTGACGTCGCGCCCGGCTGTTTATTGGCACACAGCATTAAAAATGCAGCGACCGTGCGTTGTTTTTTTTTTTTTTTCATTTTCTTCCCGACACCCCATTCTGACAACATGTCACAGAATTGAGAGCCATTGTGATTGTGTATTCGTGGCGGCGCGGCGGGTTTAAGGGTGTCTTGCCCTCACACACAAGTAGTTCTGTTTATTTATAATGACTTACGCCGAGATTTACAAGTGTAAACAAGAGTTGCCAATTAGGCGGTGTCATGGGGTGTGTGTCATGTGTCCTTCGGGGATTTCGCTTTTTAGTGCGAAGCGTGCCAGTCGTTGAACCGATATGTGACAGCAAGTAGGTGCGTTGCTTGTTTGCGCTGCTGACAATCTGGCGTGGCGGTCAATTAGGAAAGGCATGCCATGTGCACATTCGGCCGCGTAAGGTGGCGTGAACAAACGCATAAGGTAACCCTTCCGCTGCTGGTGAATTTAATTGGAAGGGTAATTCCGAAATCAACCCTGCACGCAATCGAATTAGGTGCACCGCACGATGATTGCCATGGCGGCGTGGGGCGTTGAGATGTGAATGCCGTCGTGGCATGGCAGAGCACTTAGAGGGGGATGTCTTGGCTGAGGTTTCAGGAGCGACAGCAATAAGAGCTATCTCCACTCAAATTCATTGACGGAGGGCAAATAAGTTTACGACGCAGGGCATAAAAGCAATCAGTCACGGTAATCAGGACGCAGACCCGTAAACCCCTTTCCCGAGGAAAATATTCTTTCATAAGTCGGTGGCGAGCACGAGCATTTATGGGACCGAACTGAATCGTAAAACTTTCATTCATCCGCTGTAATTCGGGGCGGTTCTGGCTCAGCTGTCCCCCCTCCCCCACATTGCATAGACAAGCACTTAATCTCGTAATGAATTCTTGGCCATAACGTGCAATTCATTTATCTTGGCAAGCGTTCTCCGCGGCTAGCTGGGATTACTATGGCGGCGGCGATGGCGACAGACAGTCCCAGACAGAATGTGCATCAGTCGGGGTGCAAAAATCGCGAGACTGGGGATGGGAGTGAAATTCTTCGAATTGCTTTCAGCATTTAGACCAATTTCAGGCAACGATGTCGTTTTGCTGTTTTGATAGCCGGCTGTACGCTGATGCGGGGGAGAGCCGCCTACCACGGGAATTGTATGCGTTATGGTTGTTTTTCAAGAAAAAATAAATTCAAATTATGCCGGGGGGGGAGATGGAAGGGTCTGAGGGAAGAATGAAAAGCAACTCGAATCTGGGTTCCTTTGCACTCCTGACAAACAAAAATTTTCAGAACAGCCATTCATCAGGAGGTCTGGTCCAGGATTGATTTTGACTAGGATGGCCAGCTTGTGGTACTTGCCTGTTGCCTACAACCGGACATAGAGCTATTAAAGAGCAAGAAGTTTGTGATCAAAAGGGCGCCGATGTGAAAATATTCCAATTCTTCTCTCCCAGTGCTCAACAGTGGAACATTTCGTCGGACTTCTTGTGGGCAGTAATTGAGGATATGGACTGATAAGATATGTGATTCCAACAGGATGGTGTCACATGCCATGAATATTATACCGTCACGAACATATGTAGAACACTCTTTAGAGCTTAACACACTTTCAGCTTAACAACTGCTTGCGCAATACATTCGCCTGTAACTTGCGAAGTGGTCACTGTGGGACCCTGAGGTTTTGAAACAATACACTGCAGCACTGTGACTCAAAAAGTAGTGTTCTTTGTACTGCCTGCCAACTTCCTTCATTTACTGTATTTTCCTTCAAACGAATACAAGCAAATACTTCTTCGACAAGGCTCCAGCATCATTTACTTTCATCTTGTTAGAGTCACATACCTGCAACCAGATCCCAGCAAATGCGGGACGAAGACAGAAGATGAGCTCGACACTGCATTTGTCCTGTCCACAGGCGTCGCAAAGATTCCCATCGCTCAGCCGTAGTACACTTTTGGGTTTTGCGAAGATGCAGGAGCCCGTTTTTATGCCAACAAGTCATCTTCTGCCTTTTTTCTCAAGAGATATGAGAATGTCGGTGATGATAGACGTTTCACCTCATCAGCTTGGATTGCCTCCATTCGGGAGAGTCATGCCCCATTACGATGGTGCTCTCGAGATGACAAGACATCCTTGACTAAGAACGTGGCTTCTGTTTCCGAAAGCAAGTCTCTCGGTGATTTCGTTTCCCATTATCCCGTGGTTTTCTTGATTGTCAATTTGATGGAGTTTTTCGCTTCATTAAGTGATGTAGCTTCCAAATTTCCTCCCGCTAGTTGTGCGCATCTGTTGAGTTTCTTAGTGCGGTTTATGCCCCCAAATACTTGATCTGATCAAAAGCTAGCGGAATATAGTTCCGGCGTTCGTATTCAAGTACCTGACACCATCTTTCTTTAAGGACTTTGGCGGGCTAATAATTGAGTCTTAGTCTCCTACATGAAGATGTCAGTTTCAACATGTCACATCTTTATTTCTGTGCACGACAGAGGACAGTTTGCCGAGACATTAGGACTGATCTTCTTATATCAATGGAGAGAGTCTTTCGGACACTTGAAGATCCTCCGAATAAAACGAACTCTTGAAATTCCTACAGATGAAAGGTTTACACAGAAGGAAGTCACGTCATCATCCTTGCAAACAAATTTAAGAAGCCTGACAGGAGCACCCTTTCGATCTCCATTAGTGTCACTTCCATCAGCTATGTGCAATGGCATTTACTCTCAAGACTTAATCTCTTAAACAGCAATGGTCATTCCAGAACCACGGTGTTGGTAAGAACTGAACATTGTACACACAAAGAAGATCTTCCTTCCTAGTAATGACTTTTTATCGACCTTAGCTCCTTTATGGGTATAAATTGTTGCGCATCTCCAGTCGATATGGCTAGGCAGCTCAATCCTAACCTGTGTTTGATGCCGGCTTACATATATAGGCATGATGGTCATCATGCTTACAGGAGTGAATTGCCCAGCCATATCGACTAGAGATGCGGGTAATTGACTTACAGGGTAAATAAGCCAAAATCTGTACTGCAGGCAAAACGCTACTCTAGACCTACCTCTAGCTACATAAGTGTTTGCACTGTTTGCACCAAGAACATGATCCATTAATCCATTGATCACATGAACCAGTAACTCCTTTTACCTGATCTTAATTTCAGGTCATTTCTTAAATTCAAACTCTCCAAACAGTTACTTTTAGGAAGGTCAGACATCAAGGGTGGTTGTGAAGAATGAACTCATCCTGCGAAGGCAATATGCAAAGGAACTAGGCATCGTCTCGAATAAGGTTGGAAGAACACAGTCTAGAGTGATCCTGGACCGCAACTAAGGCATCTCTCCACATAATATGATCTTGTGCTACTTACTTTCGGTTATTCTCATTCAGCTGATAGACATTTTCTCAGAGGTGCGTCCGCCACCGAAGTTGGGATTTTCTTTATTTCCTCGGGCTTGAAGTCGAATGCTGTGTCTGCTCCTCGTATGCAGGATTACTCCGGCATCCTCCGATTCCTTACCGGCCTCTAAGTGGTTGTATGTTTCCTCACATAACCTGGTGGGGTAGAATAATGAGCCTACCTATCTATAGCGCTTGCAGCCCTTCATGTATCCATTTCCAAAATTGACTTAACATTCTGTACGTTATTTTTCAAACGACAGCTTCAAAACGAGTTGAAGCGAAAACTCATCCGAAATACCTAATCCCTGAGAACATCTTTGAAAGCACATCGCGCAAGAGTAGACACGAAGTTAAAATTGGTATACTTGGTTTTAAAAAGCCTAAAATCCTGAAGTGCTAAAGAGTTTATAAGATGGTATCTCGAAATGGTAAAATCCTGAAATGAACAAAATTTCAAAATGCCGAATGTACCAAAGGTTCCTTAAAAGCCATAATCTCGAAAGGCTCATCATTTGCTGTATGGTATTTGAGTAGAGGCAGGATTCTGTTGATGGGAGAATCGAAATGCTCAAATTCTCAAATGCTCCACAAAGTCCCAAGAACCTTCAAATGACAAACTCCCGAAATCCAGAAAATCCTAAAATGACCAAAACTTTCAAAATGCCTAAAATTTGAAATGCCTGAAATAATGAAATGTCCAAAGTCATGAAATGCCCAAAATTCCACGAACGGCCCAAAAATCCTTAAACTATCAAAATCAGGAAAACGTAAAATTTGACAAATTTTGTCAAGAATTATTGAAGAAAACTTTGGCACTGTCCATCCACTCCAAACACCAAAGTGACTCCAAGCAGGGATGCTGCAGGGGAGCACCATAGAACCCTCACACTCACTCCTCCAAAGCATTAAATTCTGAATTTTTGTCTCTTCGGGAATGTAGGAATTTTGGAATTTCGGCCTTTACGAATTTCAGGCATTCCAGAATTTTGGTATTTCGAGATCTTGACTTTTTAGAGTTGTGCCATTTTGGAATATGGGGCATTGAGGAATCTTAGGCATTTTTAGGTTTTAGATATCCGGATTCCCTCTGTGTCCGAAATTGTTTACTTATAATTCATTGTACTCTTTCTTCTGGTCTAACCTTACATGATATCATCGCTAATGTCCCTCCGAACAGTCAGCTGTTGGTAAGCCTTCAGAACGTAACCTCCTGAGTCACAAGGAACAGTCCCCAAGCCTTTATTTCAAATCCACCCCACCTCTGAAAACTCATAACCCATTTAAAACAGTATTTTATTTGAGAAACAATTAAAATGAAATAAAAATTGTTCCCATTCACGATTCCTTCCAACTGTCACAGTCCGTGTCTCCCGTGCCTCCCTCCTCCACAACGCGGAACCAGCTCGCTCTTCAGCTGTTACTCGTAGTTGGCGACACGTTTTCTTAAAACCCCATAAAATGAGGAAACAATTATCTAAAGTGGCATTTTTTGCACTCAACACTCTCCAATCCACCTAGCATGACAACTTTTCTCCGCCTGCCCTAAGAAGCTCCAGAAGTGTGTCTTCCCCTTCAGTGCAACATACATCCAGACACACACACCCAGCGACAGACTGGCTTCCGTTTGCTTTGCCTTCGTTCTGCCATCACAAATTTCTTGGGTGAGAATTTAGTTCTCAATTTAATTATGGTGGCAGCACAATGCTGCAGGTGAGTTTTTAAGCCCCGCTGCTGACTTTGGAACTGAGATGCCTTTCGAATGAATGTGTGGGGGGGGGGGGGGCTCGGGTGATGAGCAGCTGGGGCTGGAGCTTAACCAATTCAGAGCCAACGTAGCGGCAGCCAAATGAAATGAATTTCCGTAGAGTGGATGAGATACACAGTGTATAGGTAAATTGTTGAGATAGTAATTAGGGAGCACGTCAGGGGATGTTGTTGATGGGTGGAGTGCTGTTTTGTTCTTTTTTGGATTTACTGCTGCGCCCTGTGGAAGGTGAAGGGAGAAGGGGGAAGTTACCTGCGAGTGTCGCACATCTTGGTTGTTGAAAGTTTGTTGAATTTCGTGCAAAAAGAAGTGAAATGGATGTGAAATGGATTTGAAGAGATGAATATCTTCAAAGGCAATTTAAGGAGTGACACCGAAGAAGGACTCAGTCTTCCAACGAAATTTCAAATTTTAAGTTTGAGACGACTACGCTGTTCTAGAACTTTAGATTGTAGCCCTAAATCGACACTTACAAGTGAAGGAAAACATGCGGGTTGACACCGCATAACTTTTGTGAATATTTTCCGCCATCTTTGCCAAGGAACGAGACCCTCATACGTGGCCGATGTGGTGCAGTGGATACGTGTGTCTCCTCACATGCAGAAAAGGCTCAAGGTGCGACTTGAAGACTGGTCATCTTGAAATTTTCCTGAGAGTCCAAAGCAGAGCTTCACAAATTTTATCATTTGGAGTCGCCAATAGATTGAGCGTCCCATCAGGTCATCAAAGGACACTAGAACATACAACATGAGCAGTTGGGGAAGAATCTGGAAAGCTGTTCGTAGTGGGACGTAAAGCAAATCCACGTTACAAGCGATACTTATGATGGCGCCCCCTTCGGCATCTTAGAAATCCACAGGTTCATTCATTTCATAGTTTCGAATTTGCAACGCTGGCATTTGTCGCAGGCCAGACTCAACTATCGTTCGAAGTATCATACTGTTGGCCGAATACTTGGCATTTACGATAATGAATCACTTAACAATCCCAAATTGCGCCTAAGTCGCCAGCAGATGCCATCAGATGCCGCAGGGAGCCAATCAGTTTGCTGGTGAAGATAATGTTACAAAAATGGTGAATTCACTGCACCCTGTTGGAGTTCATTATTTATGTTGAAAACAGAAGTAGGAATTTTATTGTTACTTCTAGGAATGAATTTTCTGCTTCGAGTACAGCAGAAGGACAACTTAAGGAAGATACCTTCGAGCCAGACGGCGTCGAATGACTTTTTCAAGTCAAAGAGGCATGCCTCTGTCCGCTTGGGGCTAGCTTCACTGTTTGTCCATATAATTCCTCGCTCCGAATTCAAATTGTCTGTTCGGTATAATTTGCTTGTCCTCAGTCCTCAGGACTCTGTTGACAATCTTCTCAAATACTTTTCCTATGCAAAGGCGGATACCTATCGACCGAAGAGTGAAGGCCCCTGACATTCAGTGCCACCTGCAGGGACAATGTGATTAAAAAGAAACAGCATAGAAAGCGAAGAACTCTCTCTACCACTGATACCAAGTACTGCTGATCATTCGTGGGCGAAGGATGAAGGAAAAGGGCAGACTAGTTGAATCTGTCAAACTCGACACCTACTCTGATCCAGTTCTGAATTCTAAAATGAAGAAGAGGATGGGTGCGATTGTAAATTAGATACCACGCCGCGTTCTGGTACCTGCCTAGGTAGGTGGACGTGGCGGGGCATCTAGGCTACAATCCCAACCGTCCCTTTCTGTGTTGTATAACTCAAAACTGAATCATCATCATTATCATCTGAGTTGACCCGTAGGTGCTATTTAAGTGGGTCGCGAGGGCCTAGCATGCATGATAAACCTCTAGGCTGCTTGATTCTCCGCCATCGACTCATCATCTGAGTTAGCCCGTATGTTCCACTTAAGGGGATCGCGAGGGCCCAGCACGACTGAGAGACCTCTTGGCCGCTTGATCCTCCGCCATTGACTCTAACAGAGGAGAATTGACCGATTCCCTGGGTCTTTCGAGAGGTTGCCTACCTGATTGAATCGCATCTAAGGCACGCCTTGAAAATCGTGATGAAGGGGACACCTGTTCCCCGTGGCCAAAGCAACGACGCATAGCTCTTTCCCCCCACACCTTCCCGTTTCCCCTCTAAATCATCCATTAAACTAAAATTTCCCCTAATTGACGACAAAGGTATCTCCATTGTGATGTCCTTCTGTCTCGAAATGGAAACCCAATCGGACAGCTCGTCACACAAAAACCTGTCAAGTTACAATAAATTTCAAATCGCCACTTCGTTCACACATCAAGCCGGTTAGAGACGCAATTTCACCCCACCCCGCAGCATTTGTCGCCAGAACCATAATCTCTCTCTAAACCCTCATCAATTGGATATTCAATTACCTCCACGTGCGTCGAGCACACCACACCAGCTGCCGCCCGCCGTAATCGTCTTGCAGGAAATCCAGCTTGTCAGCTAGGAAGCACAATAAAATTTCGTTCACTCCACGCTCCTGCTAAGCCGGGTCATCGACATGCCATCGCCACGGACTCTTCTGCACCGTCGGAGGACGGTCTCCGTCCTCCACTTGGGGAGATTGCAAAAGAAGAAAACATCCCCACCTGCAACTTCTTAAAGCCCCATAAACAGTTTGCTGGCATTACCTCGGAATCAATTTCATTTACCCTTTTCCTTATGGCACTCATTGGCTTCGATTACACCGGGGAGCAGCTTGGGACGAGTGCTGAAATGTATTCCACTCCGTCTGCGCCTTCAAGGCTGCGAAACGAAACGAAGAATACATCAATCCACTGATGGCCTTTATTTTCTCTCCTGCTCCCCAGTTTGTTTGTTTTGCGTTCGACGCGGCCACTCGTGCCGAGGAGCGCACTTATGCGTGAGTTTGTGTTTTTTTTATGCTCCTTGTGGCAGCGGCTGGATATGGGTCATGGAATCCTCTTCGCAGTCTGGGGCCGCACAAAAGGAACTCAATTAGAAATTGAAAAGGCTAAGAGCTAAATGGATTTGTTGCCATAATTCGCGCTGCAGATGTCATTAATGTTGAGCTTTGTCCGTGACGCGCTGCTCCGCAATTAGTGCTCATTGGCTGATGGGAGATGCCAGAAATGAAATTACACTGCTTTTGATCTGCGGAAAGGAGTTTGGTGCTTTGTTGGTGGGTCACGTGGCAGACTTTTGTTAAGAGATGCGGGTTTTGAGTATGGCTTGTGTTGGTGCGTCCATCGTGGCACTCTATTCTCTGTTTAAGTTGGGAAAGAGGAGACAAGAAAATCATTTGTTGCGATGGACTGAAGTGAATTAAGTGCATCAGTCCACCATTGCAGATTGTGTTAGATGCTGTTTGTCGTTTCGCATAAGCAGGATCCTCTGTCTAAGAAGAAGTGTGCCGCTAGATCAACCCAATCGCAAAGAAAATTGACAAGGCTGCGGCGCTTGCTCTTTGACCTTAATTCAAGTATCTTTCAAAAGGAGTTGTGCTTGTGCTGATGTCGAATTTTTAAATTTCTGATTTTGCTTTCAAACACCATACTTGTAGTAAGCACAATAAGTTAGGAAGACGTCATGAAGGTTACACTTATTTCAAGTCCTCCTTGTAGACAGACAGGCGTTTGGCATGGGGCCACTATTCGCCGCCACACTCACTTCCATTTGTGAGCATACACCATCCTTCAACACACTCTCTACGCTGAGCTGGAATAGGAATTCCGAAAGAAAATTTATAAGAGTGCCCTTCTGGCCCCCGCCCCGCTTGTCAACCCCATCATTCGCTACAGTTTCACAATCCGCTTTAGATTGAAAGGAAGTTGCCTTTCGGTCCACGCAATGGACGTCACTCTTGACATTTACTAATAATAATTGAGTGGCACGACAGCCACATGGGACCATGGCCTATCTCTATCTTCTACTCTTGTTCTCTTATGGGTGGAAGGGACCTACAGTTTTTACCGACTCCGAACCGTCCAGAAATCGAACCTAAACCTTCGACGTATGGGTCGAAGCACTTTCCCACTATGCCAGGGCGACCATGTATTTGCTGTCTATCGCAAAATGACTAGACTCATGCAGATGCCGTCGACATACCTTGCACTCAGAGCTGGCTCTCTCCAGAGTCTGATTGAAGATTGTGGGCGAATCTTCACCGATGGGTCTAAGACCGATGATGGATCGGGTGCTGGAACAATGTCAGACTGTCAGACTGTTAGCTGGTTTTCTCAGCAGAGACCTATAGGATCCTAATGGCTTCCAACAATATTCTGAAGAAAAGGTGGAAAGGGGGTGAAGGACTTTTATCTGTTGCTACAGCCAAGCTGTGCCTAAGGCGTTGTCCAACCCTCTAACCACATCGAGGAGTGTTCAGACGGGCAAGTCTTCTCTTAACTTGGACTTGATTTTTTGACTTAACTTTAAATTCGCTCCCCTTCGGATACACAGCTTAAGATGGCTGGGTCATGTGGAGCATATAGACACCACTGCTCCAGCCCGAAAAATTTTCGAATTCGTTCCATTGGGACCACGAACGGAGGACAGCCTAGGTTGAGATGGCGCACCCAAGTGAAGAAGAACCTCGATCAACTTGAAGTGCGCAACTGAATGTAGTTGGCGAGAGATTGTGCTAGCTGGAGAGGAATGTTGTTTGAGTTCCAGGTCTAGTTTGGACTGAAGCCCCATGGAAAGAAGAAGAAGACTTTAAATTCAAATTGACTTGATTGGGTGTCGGGTCACCAAATGATCAGGAGAAATGAGATTACTGATAAAATCGACAGTCATGGTTCAGAAACGATACCCTTGAGCCCTCAATGGGGCTATCCCCGTCTCTGAATTGGGCATTCATCGATGGGTGGGCCTTTCAAGAGGTAGCAAGTTTATAGCCTGAGGCAGCTTTGTGTTGGGAGTGAGGACGAAGGGTTCTTCTTTGATCCACCCATTCGGCTGAATGCGCTGTTATATCTGCTAACCAGGTAGTAAGACTAAGCTAACTAAACGCAGATCATCTTGCCTGTCATTGTCTAACTCTAGCTGATTTTTGGCGGTGATTTGATGAGATCTAATGAAGTAGACTTCTTGTCTCTAATAGACCTTCAATCGACCAAGAAACTGGAGTAAATGTAGACTGCTGCCCTGCTGTGCAATGGACAAGTGTTTGAGTCTGAGTGCTTCCAAAAAAAATTATAGAAAATCCTCCTCGACATCCGTACAATGAGTTTGTGGTAGGGCTTCCGAAAAGCCGTTTGTGCTCTCTATTAGCAGCAGAAGCGTAAATTTATAGTTAGCTTATTGTTGTAGCCGCCGCGTAGGGAGTAAGTGCGTCAACTCATACGTCAAAAGTGTAGCTTCGACTCCCGGACGGAACACCTCGTATTTTTTCACGGCGCCACCTCTTAAGTGTTGCTGACAACACCCAAAGAGTTCCTATCGTCTGTGAAAAGCTTCTCGAATCCCGCGGTTTGGAATCGGCAAAATCCCTTAGGTCCCGCTCCCTTGTGGGCTGAAGTGCCATTCAATTATTATTATTCAGTGTAAGGAACTTAACTTACTGCTTGTTATCACCAGCCCAATTTAAAAGCAAAACAAACCAACATTTCTGGCTTAAATTTCTCAGAATATCGACGCTGAGAGAAGTGGAGATAGAGAAGCAAACCAAAAGTAAGAAATTAGAAACAGAACTAAGAAACAACCAGGAAAAGGAAAGCATAGTCGGAAGTACCGAGGTATTCACTTTGTGGTCGCAAGTTGATAGCGCTGGCATTGGACACCTCCCAAACTCAGCTGTTATTTGGAGTTCCACAAATTGTGTTGGGCGCCCGGCATTTACGATAATGCATCACTAAACTAGCCAGTAGCTTGCTAAACTTAAAAAAAACTTACTACAAAAGTGGTAATTTGAATGTAGGCACTTTTTGATCAATTTACGTCAAAGTCCACCGACTACATACGCAATTGGTAAAATTGTGAACAAATTTCAAGAGAAAGTGGAAGTGTTACTTAGGGTTTGCTTCATTGAAATGGACGGTCATTTGAAATGGTTCCTATTGTAAGGTCAATAGTTGCTGTAAGTTCAATAGTAGTGTATTTATGGATTTGGCAGCGTTCGTATCGTTTACCCCACCCTTTGGACTTACATTTCCATCCTTTTGAAGCTGTTGAGAAACGAAATTTCCACATATGGGGCTCAGAAAGCTCACAAGTGATAGAGAATTGGCCCTTGTATCCAAACAAAATGACTCTTTATTGTGTTCTATTGGTGAAAGGTGTCATTGGTCCGTATTTTATCGAAGATGCCAATCGGTGGATGTCGAAGCGCATGACACTTGACTCTTCTTAGTCGGCAACTGAAGCGTAAGACTTGAGCTCTCGATGATGTCGTTCCAACAAGACGTGGTAATAAGTTGCACTACTAGCCCGACTATGGGTCTAGTCAAGTCGACGCGATATGGTCGGATGACATCCAACTCTATTTGTTCAGAGACTGAAACCTATAACTTGACGCTATGTATGCGGTCACACCAAGACGAGGTAATCGCACCACTTGACCAAATAGGGGTTTATTGCGTAAAAGTCTTCTTGGCAGCTTGGCGACGTCAATTGGCTACGTTAAGACGCTTTTAAATTGTTTTCTGCGGGGCTGTGCAAAAGACCGTCGTCACGTGAATAATCTCTGAACTCTAGACGCGTTAGAAACCAACATTGATTAAGTTATAGCCGAGATACCGCCCGACATGTGTGAAAGAGTGGTTAAAAATCTTCTGAGGCGGCCCTTTGAATGATATTGCCTTTTACACTTAATGCGAAGCTCCAGCATTTTTAAGTGTTCTGATCCCATAACAAATCACAACAATCAGGAATTGAAATCTTCATTAAAAGTGTATCGCTGTGTGTACTTGAACTTTCAAAACCCAACACATCTCGCACACACTCAGTCCATGGCCAGCTATGTCATGGTTCAGCAGACAAAGCGCCAGAGATCAGTCTCATATTTTCAAAAAAAAATATTCAAAACATACACTTTTCATTTTTCGCGTCCACCCTGGTCAGAAACAGCATGAAAAACCTCACCACCAGCAATACCTTCACCCAGGCGGAATGTAATCGCCTATTTGCAGCCACAATTAGTTCGTCCTTATGGCACGCCAATATTGCCAACATTGGCTATTAATTTGTCGCAATAAAAAAATTCATTTAAACTGCACTTTACCTCGCGCACATAAACGACTGTAAATGAGCCGTGCAGCGATGAACGTGTGCGCGACTTCGTAGATTGTGATGCAGAACTCGCGGATGGCTATCAACGGCAAGCAGCTTGCTAAACGGTGGGGAATGAGAGAGGTTTTTGGTGGTCTGGTTATTTTTCTCCCCCATCATGGAAAATGCGAAAAGTTATGTCCTTGAGTTCATTAATGTTGTTTCTCGTTGCTAACAACGATTTTCTATTTATGAATGGGACTGTTTAAGTATCTGTTGGTTGTCAAAATTAATCAAAATTGACCAGAGTGGGGATACTCGGCGGTATTTAGGCAGTGAGGTGAAGTGTGAAGTTAACTAGACTGGAATGGTTTGCTATTGGCAACGCTGTTGTTGACATTGTTTTTCAAAAACCGACCGATGATTTGACAAATCAAGTGATTTGAGTGGCATCTGCTCTCAAATTGACTTTTTTCATGTGCTGGGTAAAAAAAATCCTTCTGCTGGGTATACACTTTTGAAAAAAACTCGTTTCTGTATATGTAAAACAGTAATGGTCTCAGTTGCAGTGTTATATTGCCCCGTTCTTTGGGTGTTTTTTTGGAGCAGTGTTACTCCTAACGGTCAGTTAGTACTGTAGAGGAGTACACAGTATCATCACACAACCTTGACAATAGGTGCCGTCGCTCTTCAGATTGAATGGTAGGCCCATTGACAACATTATAGTTGATGGTAATATATGTAGACTGAATGAGACGTTGCAAACGTTGACCAAGTTTTTTGGTTTTTGGATAATTATTGATGCTGGCTAGTGGCGCAAACAGGTATGTGGCCCTTTGCATTTATACCAAAGTACAACGCGAGGGACTTGACGGAGATTTGATACTCTTTGCCGGTATTATGTGACGACCACAGAGTATCGGTTTTCCGATGTACAGGCCAAAGTCTCTGGATCGATTTCCAAAACTCTGGTCTTCCAGAAAACTCCTTGGTTGTTGGTGTGCTTGTTATTGCTGCAGATCGGTTTAAGTCGTTCCCGAAAAAGAGGAGGCGCCTGTTTTTCAATTGAAAAGGTTTTGATTCTATGTGGAGACGGTTAGTGTGTCACCTTCCCAGCTGATCAGTGGATCCGGAATGTCTTTTTTTGGGTCCATTAGATGTTGCTAGTTGTGCGACAAGCTCAGCTGGGTGTACACCTAAAAATTCGCCTTTTTTAGTTTTGCTAAGACACTTCACAGTTGATTTAGAGTTTTGTTTTATCCTATGACAGAGGAGCTGGATACACACCTCTGAGAAATAGGCTCCTTTTATTGTACCTTCATAAAGGAGTTCTGGCTACTATTGAATACAGCTCACAAGGCTCAAGCACCTAGCTTCCTCAGAAACTTGTCAAGTTGCACGGGGTTAGAGGGAGCCTAAGGTCAAGTACTGACTCCAAATGGCGAGATTCCAGAAGCTGTTTCTTTGACAATAAGAACTCCTTGAGTGTTGTCACAAGTGGTGCAGTGAAAAAAATGTGAGATGTTTAGACCTGGAGTCAAAATAGGGACCTTCAGCGTGTGAGTAGACGCACCTACCCACTACGTCACTAGCGGATTTTACCAAATAGGGCTTTCATGAAATTTTGACGTGTAAACGTCTTCGGAACTGTGTATGTTTCTTCTTCTTCTTCTTTTACTGGCGTTACAGTCCGGGGTTGAACCTGGACCACAAGAAATATGCCTCTCCAGCTAGCGCAATCTCTCGCCAAGTTGGTTGAGATCCTTCTTAACTTGTGTGGGCTTTTTCAACCTAGGCCGCCCTCTGTTGAGTTGTCCGAATGGCTCTGATTCGAAGACTTTTTTGGCTGAAGCGGTGGTACCCATACGCTCTACATAGCCTAGCCTTCTTAAACGTTGTATCCGAAGACACTTAACCAGGCTCATGCCGCTGTACAGCTCACAGAGTTCGTCGTTAAATCTTCTCCTTCATTTACCATCCACTCAAATAGAACCATAAATGACATGTCTCTCGAAAAGACTGAAACTCATTCGCTTTTAGAAATGTTCCAGTTTCCACGTCGCTAAGGCGGACTGGGATAATCGAACTGTTGTACAAAGCCAGTTAAGTCCTTCGAGAGAGGACTCTTATACTCAATTGCCTCTTGACTCTGACTCTGCGTTTGACTTTGGTATTGAAATTGTTGCCCAGGTATACGAAGTCCTTCATTACCGCGACGTACAGGCTTCCTAGTGATATGCTCTGTCCGTGTCGTCGGTGTTGTATGTCCTTCTAAGATGATCGCATTTATTTCGCCTTATCCCCATTTATCGCCAAACCCAATTTTAGCCACTTCCGCTTCAATGCCAACAAAGCTGTGCATACACTCATGAATAAAACACACAACCATGTCTACGTTAGCTTGGTTTGAAGAATATTCATGACGCTGAGAATGTTTCCTTGCACTCTTCAAGGACCAAAGTCAACTATGAGGATCGCACTGACAACATCTCATGTTAACAATTTGCGCAGTTAGAGACCCACCTACAGTTGATGACGCAAATCTCCCACCCCCTCCCAGAAAACAATCTCAATTTAAACGCAGACAAAGCAGACAACACTTCACATTCATTCCCATCCCGAATTCCGGCAGCAAAGCGCAGTGAAGTCCTCTGAATGAATTAACACTTAAATTAATTTCGTACACATACTTTCGGTTTTTTTTGTCCTTCCACCCAACGGCAACAGCAGAAGTAGCAACTGAAATCCGTATGCACAGGATGCTTCTTGTGGAATAATTGTTTGACATCCGTCACAAGCTAAATGTCCCGCGACTTGGAATCATGGCGGTGGCTCATTTTAATGCCGGTTCCCCTGCACTGCATCCCGCAATGGGGGAACAGTTGATGACGGTGGCGCTCTGTATTCGTCGCTTCTTCCTTTTAACGAGTTCTTAACGCTGTACTCTGATGTCCTTCGGAGTGCCCCTTTGTTCCACAACCCCCACCCCCCTCCCCACCACACCGAAAAAATGACATTCACTACATTGCATCACAAAGCAAACGAAGTGGAGAAGGAGATGAAAAATTATTTGCGACATTATATCCGTAAGACTGCTCCTCCATGTCCTCTTTCGTCCCACCCCGCCCCCCACCCACCCCACTCACTTGTAAATGCATACAAGCACCATCGCCTAAGTGCAGGGGGACAAGGGACAAGGGACGAAGAGAATTCCAACTGAGGCCCTTTCACATCTCTTGACAATAGACCGCCAACGAGATGCGTTCTTTTTTGTCTTGTCCTTTTGCCTAACTGCCTGCAAACAAAGAGTACTTTTGCAATGTGTAATGTAACTACTGCATTTCCGGTGATGGAGCGGGTTCGGGCTGTTTTCTTTTATTTCGGTTTTGTTTTTGTAATTTTTTGGCGAGGCACTTCCTGCAGAAAGTAAGAGGATAAAGCGGAAATTTGCGATGCGAGATGCAGGAATGCCTTTTTTATGATTTGAGCATTATAACTTGGTTTGTAAGGAGTGGAGCAGGGGGAGGGTGGTTTGGAAAAGGATGTGATTTAGTTCTGCAGAGGGAGGAGGAGGGCCTTGCTGCCTTTTATGATGTTTTGAATTGATCGGATTTGGTGGTGGTTGGTGGATATGATCAGTGAGTGTTTTGATTTTTTTCTTAAGCTTGACGACGATTTGTGGAACTTAAAAGTTTCAAATTCATCAAGAAAATGGAATCCTTAAACTGAGATCCATCCATACTGAGCAGAATTTGAGAAGGACCCATTGTAGACTTTGTCCAAGCTTGCTTGTCGATATAAGCTGGGTTGCAGGTGAGCATAGCTCGAAAGAAGCCCCTGTCTTGGAGCACATATCTGAAGAATGGTTTGGGAAGTAGTAGCCCCTTAAATCCTTAAACAAGGCTATTAAACCGAAGTGTCGAAGACTTATGGACTTCGATTTGATGGAACCAAGATCTTCAATCCCGCTAACACGCTGTCGGTGGTAATGGCATGGTTTGGGCCGTTTTTCGTGCCAAAATGTTGGACCAATTGTAGGGATTTAAAAGATGTCTATTAGATTAAGGTCACTACAGAAACATCTTAGAGACACATGCTAAACCATTTGCTTTTGAAAGTCTGCAAATAAACTAAAGGTCTGTCCATGACAATGACCCGACACATAAAGCTTAGTCAGGGAAACAGTGACTTGGAGAAAATCAAGGAAATTGTTTAAACGCGGCTCCATAAGGCCCAGTTCTCAATTCTATTGAGAAATTTTGGAATGACATGCCAATCTTAGTTGACCTGCGCTTAATAAGACGAGGCCGAATCTTTTTAAAATGTCCAAGGTCTCCAACCGAAATTTTTGTTTGCTCTAGACTTCAATACTGCCTCTGAGACAGTTTTACGGTATACGGTTGCATTTGTTTTGACATCGCCGTCCAAAAATATGAGCTACGACCGACCATCAGGTATTATGATGACCCAAACAATCGTCATCTGTTCAGCCTGCTTTTTGGTGGCCTTTCGAAGGTGTACATTTTCGTAAGACCTCTCTGGTAAGTAAACTTGGTCATTTTGTTTGACTCATCCGAAAAAACTAAATTCGGCAACTGACCACTTTTGTGGAAGCATATTAACTCCTTCTCCTTTTTCGACCCACACGCAGAAGGTCTAGGGTCGGCTCTCACGGCACCATCTCTTTAGAGCTGCTGACAACAAAGATAATCAATTGTCTATGAAATCTCAAACCTCGCCGTTCGGAGTGAGCAAAAAACTGTAGGTCCCTTCTACTTATGAAAGAACAGTAGCACGAACAACATGAGTAGTTGTTGTAGATGCTAAGCCCTGGTGCCTTATACAGTCCACTTGTCATGCCTTACATTCTCTGGAGGCAAGCATCTCACAGAATCCACCAGGATTTGTTCAAATCCAGCAGAGCTGTCACGCTAGATGGTCTGCCTTTCACCAGCTCAATCATTTCAGTGGTGACAAGGGCAGGCCCAAGGTTTACTCATCAAAGAGTGCAAATATTTATGGCCCAAAAGTCAATCAACCACGAGACATCTCAACGACTTCGTATTCTATTCAATTATCTCAGGCGCAGTTCCACCCCACGTCACCGATGCAACCACGCCACGACACGACAATCCTGCCCCCATTCCCAGACATGACGAGCGATTTTGTTCGCTGATAATGATGCATCCTGGAACGGATGCTACCAGGGGACTGGGTAAGCTTGCATTTGGGATTTCGCAACCTGACGTCATACGAGGTGGATTGACGTAAACGCTTTCAAGGACTTCACAGGAAGGAAGGATGCAGACAAAGTTGCGTCAACTGCTTCTAAACTAATAATAGGGGTAATCCGAGAAACTGAGGATGGAGGCAGGATTGTCATGCACATACATTCTCGAGAGTTTTTCTCGCGAAAAAGAAGCTCTTAAGGTAATTTGAGAATGCCGCAGGAACTGTTGCATTGTGCATTGCCTTTGGATAAGTGACAAGGTTGACCTTTTGAACAATTGAAGGATTGATTCAAAATAAACAAAATGTGAGGTTCGTGTATGGCAACTTAACCACTGGAACGATGAACGTCACTGGGTGTACAAGGATATCAACTCAACTCGCTGCTCTCAGTTGGCAAGTGAATGGAAATCACAGCGGGGGCTCAAGGGATAAAGCCGCAGATTGGCTGAAGCAAAGGTCCAGGAGAAGGAAAAAGAGTCACTTAACAGCTTACACGAGATTAGACACGCGTCCAAATCGCACAAATCAAACCAGGCAGTCCTTGAGCTCAGTGCTGAATTTTATTGCCAATTCATCACAAAAAAACCGCCCACGGTGGACAAAATTGCCACAGTCAACTGAAGCATAAGCAATCAGCAAGATTAAGATTTATTTAGAATCAAAAGCACACACACACACACATCTCTCGCCCCCGTTGACACAAGTTCAATTTAACTCAAACATTGTGGATAACCATATCAGAGGAGAACCTTAACCTCGTTCAAAAGCGATCCGTTATGCGCCTTAAGGACCAGCTGAAGGATAAAATAACAAAACTCTCACGTGAGTGCTCCTGCCGGCAATAAAAGGAAAACTGTTTTTTTTTTTCATTCCTTCGAACTATTTCAAGCGTCCCCCCGCCCCTCTGCATCGGCTCTGCCGGGCTTTTTATAAACTCCACGGCTCATTGAATCCCTTTCTCCCCCCCGCCACACACACACCCAATGGACTAAGCTCGACGAGGCGAAAACTGAAATCGAAGCAAATCGATGGAAAGCCGGAACACAAAAAAAAAATCACAAAATGTCAAACTAGTAGTCAGCGAAGATACTCTCGCTTTCGTCCCACACATGTGCCGGAACAGAAATAATTTACTCAGTCGCAGCCAGCAGCCGACTTTCCATTTCCCTCACACCGTCAGCGCCAGATCGCGTTGACGTGGCGGTAGTGAATACGATTGTGGAAGAGGAGGGGTAGGAGGCTGAAGGAACTGCTGAAAGAACTAAATATACACCCGGCCATAACGTCTCAGATACTCTTGGGTAAGCCTTCCGGGCCTGTCGACGTCGACGTCGTCGTCGTCGTAACCATCGTCACAGTCATCGCCATTGTCGCGCATTTTCCTTGTTTGGAAATTTTCCACTTGTATGGTTTCGTCAAAGCCAATCCACTTGGAACAAATGCCATGGAGAGCTTCAGAGAGGCTCTCCTTTCTTCCTCCTCCTCCTCCTCCTCCACCACCACCCCCAGCCAGCATGTGCAACGATGGGGAATATTTTTCTCGTCCACAGCCCGCCTCATTCCGACGTGCAATTAAGTTCACGTGGAAAAAGTAACAGTGTCAGTGAATAACAAAGCATGAAAAGTGGAACGTTGGGGGGGGGATAGAGGATGATCCTTGCTCGTGAGTGCAGGCACGACACATCGACAACTGCTAACATGGAGCGGTAATAACGGCGATTATTCTCTCATTTGTGCTGAGTCGGAGTAACAGACACCCGGAAGGATGCAGTTGCTGGTTACTGGTCCGGGCTATGGACTAACTTTTCAATTATCTAGCCGTGGGTGGAAGGGAGGGGGTTGTCAGATCTTAAAGGTGGTTTCTGTGTTCGTTGCGAACAACTTTTTAAGCGTTTACGGGGTGTTCTGTTGTTGGTGGTGACACTGGAAGGTACTTGCGAGATGTTTTCTAATTGCTTCGGTTGAGGATAAGATCCTGCAGGACATAAAAGAACTTACTTCAATTAACTAAAACAAGAGACTCAATATCAACTCGAGATGTTGCAATTGAGTGCTGTTTGAATTGCTTCTCTAACTGTTCGCAATTTGAAACAATTGGAAGGTTGACATGGGACATCTTCAGATGGTCCAAGTTCAGAAAGTTAGAAATTGTAAAAAACGGAATTCTTGCAAGTCCTAAGTCCGGCCAAAATTTTAAATAAGCTTATGTTGAAAAAGAAAAGGGATGTGCGTCTTAAGTGAGTGACTTTTATGGCAGCTCTATGACGGCCGGTCATGAATCCATCAAGAATGCCTCTACCGTTGGATCTTTACGTCCCTTACTGAAGGATCCAAAGTTGGGCTTGTATGACCACTTCGATGGGCGATTGATCAAAAGCTCAAACAATCCCTTTTGAAAACCTCTTTCACTGAGCCCAAAGCCAAATATGAGATTGGGGCCTTTCTTCAGTGTTCACTTAAGGAGGGGTCTCTGATGCCACCTACCTCTGCGCGGGTCATCAGATGGTGGCTACTGCAACGCCAACAGTTTATCTCATTGACTTCGAGATGTCTATTTGACACTGCAGCCTGCAGCAATCTGTGGTATGTGTGTCGACTCTAGGTGGAAATCGCTGACGTTCTCGCGATAAGCATGCATCGCTGTCGATACATGCTTAGATTACTTTGGGCAAGAGGTGACTACTCACAGGGACCTTAGAGGTCAACAGCGAAACACCACGGCACAGGACTAACCAAAGAAATTGGAATAAGATGTTGAAACAGAATGATTTAGGAGTTTGAGCGGGCTTTAGGAGTTAACGTAGCTACAAGACCAAAAGGTTCCATAAGTTGAGGATGTGTGTTCCCCTATCCGGTCCTAGAAGGACCCTGACACACGTAAAGTGGGCCTTTTTTCAACCTCCCTTATTGAACAGTTTCCTGTAAGTGTCGTCAAATAATAATCCAAGTTTCTGAGGCCATGAAAAAATGCCCTCTAATCTATCAAAAAAAACATTATGGGTCTCTCTAGAACGTGAGAGAATTCGCTCGCTTTTATTAGTAGTTTTTCAAAAAGTAGGTGGTATCCGTGGAGTAGTCGGTAAGTGCGACAACCCACATACTGACGGTTCCGGTTCGGTTCCCAGACTAAACACCTGCGATTTTTTTCCTGGCACTACCTCTTTCGAGTTGCTGACAACACCCAAAGAGTACAGATCGCCTATGAACAGCTTCTCAAATACCGCTGATCGGAGTCGGCAAAAGATTGTAGGTCCCTTCTACTCGTGAGAGAACAGGAGCACGCACGGCTCGCTGTGTTCGTCCAGTCACTTCAATGTCGTCGGCTTGACGAAGCAGTAAGAGTTCTCCACCGTCATCCTACATAACCTGACGAGTTTGGTGGGATTCCAAAACCAGACATGGCACTGTATAACTCGTCTCTATGGACGCTGTCATACGCAGCCTTAAAATCGACGAATAGACGGTGCGTGTCGCTTTGCAGTTCTTGGGTCTTTTCCAGGATCTAAAGTAGTGTGAACATTTGGTCGATGGTGGACTTCCCTGGCCTGATACAACACTGGTAAGGATCTTTCCGGTTGTTGACGGTTTCAGGCGTTCACACAATACGGTAGAGAGGATCTTGTACGCGATGTTAAGGAGACTAATCCCTCGATAGTTGGAGCAGTCGAAGGGGTCTCCTTTCTTGTGGACCGGACAGACGACGCTGAGACTCCACTTATCGGGCATGCTTTCCTCCGATCATATCTTACAGATGAGCTGGTGCATGTGCCCAACCAGGTCATCTTCAGCTACTTTAACCATTCTGCGGACAGTCCGTCCGCTCCAGCAGCTTTGTTCGACTTCAGTCTCGATATTGCTATCTTGACCTCGTCAAAGTCGGGTGAACGAAATTCTCGCCTATCATCGTTCACATTGAGAGGAACATTCTGCCTAACAGCGGGATTCGGACCATCATCGCCGTTTAAAAGTCTGCAGAAATGATTATCAGATTCTTAGCATTGATTGCGACTATACTACTAGGTCTCCGTTTTGGTTCCGGCAGGCTTCGGTCCGAACCATATATCCACCGGATAGCTTTTTCACCTTCAGTAAAACTTTCGAACTTAATTCCCAATGTGTCCTTACAGAAGTTTTTAGAGCAATTGAAGAATAGACGAAAGGAACAATTTTTTTGGCTCAAAACTCCTAAGTTCGCTAAGAGATGGCATAACTTATATTATTCCATTGTTATTACATGTGAACATGTGTTGGAATGTTTCTACCATTGTAAAGTATAAAGTCATGGTACTTTAGTGGAAGTTTATGGTGAACATGCGCAAGTTGAGCGAACGTGACATAAGTGGTTTGGTTAGACACCCAATACAAAGCACTTTTTCTATCAAACCTGCTGTATGGGGCCGAAAGCAATGAATGATTCTTGGTGCCTACGAAAGAAAGGCAGAATAGTTACTGTGTGTCTGTAGCCCGAAAGGCAAGAGTCTGTCCGTGAACATCAAGGACTTAGCAAAGAGGGTCTTCGAATCTAAACCAACAAGTTCAAGAGGAAAACCGAATCTCCGGTGTAAGGATCAAGTCATAGCGGTCGTAGAGCAACTTGCTTGACTGAAAGCAGCGTGCCCAGGATCAATGATGGAAGTCAATGATATCGGACCCTCCATGAGCCACCGGTCTGATGAGTAAGTGAGTCAGTTGGAAGCAGTTAAAAGTTGAATTCCCCAGTCAGATAATGGGAGTGAGGAATGAGTCAAGTATGAATAAAGCCATGGCAGTGGCAGTGCCAATACTACGCCGGGCGCTTAGCCTTCGAGCGTGAGACAACAGGTGAGGCAACTGCTCAGGGTATTTAGGTGATTTGGGGAAGTATCTTCCGGGGCACAGAAGGTGCCGAAAAAGGATTCGCTCAAGTGCTTTCGTCTCACAATTTAGAATGCCAGTTGAAGCTGGGAGTTGATTTGAGTGAAGTCAGATTTGCTTCTAGAACCCCTAAAGACCGCCCGCTCATCCATGTAAGCGTTGTTTGAGTGGCTTCATCGAATTCATCAGAAAATAACGACTTTGGGCTTTTCAACTGAGCCCCCTCTTAAGTGGACAAGAAACTCCAACCGCTCTTCAGCTCAACACGGACTTTATTGGACCCACACCCTCTAACTCATAAATCCCAGTCATCCCCCTCAATCGTTTTATCGAAATGTGCGCCGATCGCATCGTAAACTCCGCCCAAAATTAACACATTATCCGCAAAATTGTCAATAACTGGCATTATTCGGTTTTGGGAGACCCATGAAAAGTTCATCCCGAACGAGGCCAACGATTAAATGAATTTTGATTCGGTTAACATCGTGCAACGCATTAACCTCCACCCAAGTGCGCGCACCGCCCTTCTAGAGTACCCACATCTGCTCGGACTATTAGACGGTCATAATTTCCACCTCCACACCCCGAGCATTGAATCTTAATGAACATCAAACCGCCGCCGCCATCCAACACTCATTGGTTTTGTTTGTTCCCCCTCCCCATCCCATCCACCCACACATATCATAAGCAAACCCTTATCGGGGTAGTTTGTTGTTGCTCCGATCCAGGCAGTGGTGGTAGTTGCGGTGTCGCTCTGTCATTTTGACCTACTGCCACCCTCCGCGTTTCGATAAATTGGTGATAATAGGTCACAGAGTCAGGTGCTGCTACAAATTTATCGATGTCATAAACGCTGGCGTGTGTGTATTGGGCTGCGTCAGCCTGGCGGAGGGTGCCGCTTCGTTCGGTCAGCAAACGTTGAAGTTTGACGAGTGGAATAATTAAGTGGAATGTTGTGGAATGTATGAGAAGGGAAGTTGTCTCTGGCATTCATATTCAACAAGGTGGCGTAACAAGTGACAGCCTCTGAGAGGGCAATGGGGCTCAAGGGCCATTTGCCGGCATCGAGGAGGTGCCCAAACGACGGGAACGAATTATTTGTTGGTCAACAGGAAACTTTTATTTTGAAGTCAAATAGAAAAAAAAATTTAAAGTGGGCGGTAAGTTTTTTGAGAACTTCCAGAAAATGCCCGACTTATGGTTTGGGGGAAGGGGAAAAGTTTTTAATTCAATTACAATCTAAGGCAGGGGCTTCTTTTTTGGAGGGGCATGAACAGCGGATTGTGATGTACGACTCAGCAGCCGAAGATGTCGAAGATGAATGTTTTGCGAAATTCATCGCATCTTCATCGGCTCAGATATCTCTTACGTGATTGTCGAGGTGTCGCTGTCTCCACAGAGAGCGCCAATTTGTAGTGGTCCAGGGTGGACATCAGAGATCCTTGTTAACCGATGTTTGTTTTCACTCAATTTGAATACATGGGCGACGGAGACATGCCATATATGGCAAACCACAGTCAATCCTTTGCGCAAGAAATCTTTGAATCGCGTTTAAGCCGTCTTGGCAATGTATATTGCTGGCCTCAGAGGTGTGATTTATCCCATTGGACATTGTTTTTTCTTTGAGGTGCCAAAAAACACCGATATCATGCCAATAATCCAAGGGCTATACAAACAGCTTAAGCCAACGTGCTACACGCACTACAGTCGACAGCCATCGTCTTGGATAATTTGACTGCCCTTGTGCCAAGTCAGCTGTTGCAGCGACCTTACCTAAGTTGCACTGAATTAAAAAAGAAAGAACTTTGTCCATTTTTTCCCGAACGAACCTTTCTTCTTCATCTTCTTATGGCACTACAGTCCGGGGTGGACCTAAGCCTCAATCAACATGTCTCTCCAGCCAGCACGATCTTTCGTCAGCTACCGCCAGTTGCGCACTCTAAGTTGGTTGAGGTCCTTCTCCACTTGTGAGCGCCACCTTAACCTGGGCCGTCTTCTGTTGCGTTGTCCCAGCATTTACTTCGTGTTGCCCTCGTTAACCACCAGACTCATTTTAGCCGCTCCCACTTCAATGCTAACAAAGGTGTCATTGGCAGCTCGCTCATTGACGAACACAACAGAGATCAAACTGGACAACTGCAAGTAGAGTCGCAATCCATGCTGAGAATCTGCAAAGATCATTTCTGCACACCCTTTAACGGTGATGACAGCCCAAATCCCACTGTTAGGCTGAATGCCAGATGATGTGACCGGACTTGATTCAAAACCACATCCGTAGCATTCTGTATACAGAATCACTGATGGAGCCAAAGTCCATTTGGTGGCGGAATAGCGGTTACCAACCCAGGTTATGAAAGTATTGACTGGTAGTGACAGCTTGCCCAGAGGCGATATTCTTGTGCCACGGGAGGTCAGGAGCCCCTGGAACTTCGGTTTCAGCCTAACCGAGCTGTAGGCCCCCTTGTGGGAGTATAGTAGTGGCTGTGGTTTAATATCCATATCGCGGGCAAAGCCATGGCAAGTATACCGTGCTGACTGGTCTGAGTGAGGGTGTTCACCTATCTGATTCAGGTCAGGCGGTTAGAAGACTTTTCTGGCTCAGTGGAGAGTTGCTTTCTCAACCGGGTGCTGCGACCCATAGAGTGGTAGAGGTTTTAGAAAGGCCTCGCTCCATACCCAAGGTGGGGTGAATGTCCCTCAAGCATGATGTCATTTGGTATTTGGCAACTAAGGCGTCGAGTGTTACGTTATCTACAACCCTTGGAGAAATAGACCAAATTAGGCAGGTGATCACCAAATTTCACATCTCTTAGGCTGAATGTTCCACTCAATTTGGATGAAGACAAACAAGAATGCCGTCTCCCCCGACTTAGATGAGGTCAAGTTAAGCTGAACAAAGCTGCTAGAGCGAACGGACTGTCCGCAGAACTGCTTACGGCAGCTTGAAGATAAAGTGGGAGGGCGCATAAACCAGCTCATTTGTAAGAATGCATGCCCGATGAGTGAAATGTCAGTGTTTGGTCCACAACAAAGGAATTCTCTTTGACAGCACCAGCTATCGAGGGATCTGACTCCTTAACATCACCTACAAGATCCTCTCTGCCGTATTGTGTAAGTGCCTAAAGCCCTTCGTCAACAACCTGATAAGTCCTCACCGGTGTGATTTAAGTTCAAGGAAGACCACCATCGACCGAATCTTTACTTTACGGCAGAAAAAAGAAGAAGGAAGTGGAAAAGACCCCAGAAGAAGCAAATCGACACTCACCACCTATTCGTCGATTTTAAGGCCGCATAGAACAGCGTGCATAGAGACGAGCTATACAGTGCCATGTCTAGGTTTGGCATTCCTCCCAAACTCGTCAGATTGTGAAGGATGATGTTGGAGAATTCTTGCTGCTCCGTCAAGGTCGGTAACGAACGCACCGAGACCGAGGCTACGCGCTGTCATGTGGCTTCTTCAACATCATTCTTGAGAACATCGCGAGTAACTCACAATTCAACGCCCGAGGTACGGTCTTCCAGAAGTCCGTTGAACTGCTGGCCTTCGTGGATGGCATTTGTCATTGAACGAACACAGAGAGCTGAAGCGATTGCTGGCATTGAAGCTGATGCGGCTACAGAAGGTCCGGCTTTAAATGAAAGACCAACGCAGTATATGCTGTCATCAAGGAAAGACACATAACATCGAGGTCGCGGACAGAACTCACACTAGGCAGCAGTCAGTATTCAGGTCCTTCGTTGGAGGGGAAGGTTCTTCAACGAATTCTTAAGGCTGCACGATGGCATCCACCTTGTAAGCTGAGTCGAAGTCTCAAGTCCCGAAGAAGAAGGGGAACTTTGCTCATTTTGTTCCTTTTAAAGAAAAACTGTTGTTGGCCCACTCTGTGCGTTACTCTGAAACGAAGGATAAACTCAAACGTTGATCGCCATCCATCTTCAGCTTGAGATCCTTATCCCCATCACCCGACGCCACCCTTTGTTGCATTGCTCTAAAGACGGCTTCAAAGGTTCTGATTGAAATGAGCGTAAGAAGATTACTTGAAAGAAAAGAAAAGAAACCTTCGAAGGCAGTGCAGGGGAAAGCATCGTCTTCTGTTAACAAGAAAACTCATTGGTAATGGAAAAGACTGGTGCTGACAATGGTTACAGCTAAATGCTCCTTACCCATTGTCAGTTTCCAGGAATACTGTTTCAACCTTCGTGATGAGTTGAAACACATGCCGCTCTCCCACCGGTTGCAGTACCTGCGATGAACACTTTCCAACTGACTGCCAGTCTAGGGTGCGCAAAGCGTCTCGTTTACAACAAGAAATTCGAACGAACTGTCCCCTACATCAGTCGCAACAAATCTGTCCTCCACAACGATTCCTGAGAATCATTAGAAATTTTTAAGTCTCCTTCTCCTCATCAGGCAGCGAGTAATCCACTTCCACATTTATCAAAATGAATTTATCACATCCTGCCTTTCCACAGCTGCTGCTGCTGGTGATGGTGGCGTGGCTACCATGGGAGATGATACTCGGAAGCCGCTTTAAGTGTCAAGTGAGACGATTCAGCTACAACACACCCCTGGGTTGGCACAATGCTTTATATGTGTGGCGACGCCGCGGCGCCGTCGTTGGCGTTGCTCGCTGGCTGGCTGGCGCAGCGGTGTAAATAATTTAATTCAATTTTTTTTTGCCTTTTACATTTTTGCCCAACGATGTCCTTGTAACATATTTCCCTCCCCCCAACGAATTCCGTGGGGAAACACAAAATCAAGCAGTTCCAGTGCAGCCCCGGGACAGCGCCGCGGCGGCGTGGAAGGAGGCACACCGAATACTTGAGCTGGATACAATTTCGTTTTTTACGGTTTCGTGTTTGAGGAGATGAATCCTTTTTATTACGAGAGACAAGGAACTTTCTACCTCCAGAAAAAAAAGTTTTATTCTCTGGGGAGGGGGTGGGATGTAATGAAGAATTTTGAGAATTTAGGATTCATTACGCCACAGGAGCGAAGATGGGCTGCGTTTGGTGTTTAATTGGAAATCTCCGTGTTGATGGTGACGGGAGCTACTGTCAGATCACTCGTCTTGGATCCATGACAATGAAATGGGAATCACTGGATGGGTCTGTCGGCGGTGTTGATGAAAGGTTTCCCTCGTTTTTTCTTTTGTGACGAGTGTTAAATCGGAGACGGGGAGAGAAATTCCTCGGTCGTCGGACAGAGTTGATGCCGGAGTGATTGTCATGATGAAATGGCGGAATATTTATTGACCAGAGGGAAAGGTTTTTCCTGTAAATAGACCTACTTTCTAAGCTTCCATGAAGAGCTGCTGAGCTCACGACTGAATGTTTCAATTTGCATACATTTTTCGATTTACGGTCGACAAACAGATCCCTTGGGGTGACGTTGGGAACACTTTAATCCTAAGATAAGACGCTTATAACTTGGCTCAGAAGTCCATTGACAGTATCACTGTCCCCCATCTTCAGTACAAGTTGGAGATGATTCTTGTTCGTACATACAATCTCGCTCAGCTTTAACCGTCTTTAACGTCGGACGTATCACTCTCGGTTGTTGGGGAGGCGCTTCTGTTACCAAGAGCATTAACCAAAGAAAATGTCCAAACACATGAATATCCAGAACCTCAACTCCTTTGCCAGAAGTTTTGCTTGTTAATTCTATCCCTATCTTTAGGGACATTCGCAAGGATCCCTTTCGCATACTTAAAGCCAGAAGCGATGACTGGGGTCCAGGCATAAACGGAGTCACAAAACGAAGCCTATCGCCTTCTAGACTCTAGGCTCTAAGAGGGAACACAAGAAAATAGGAGCGTCATACTGGGCAACTATGACAGGTGGAGGTCCGACAGTGATGAGCGACCAAGGAAAGCAGTGACAGCGCTATGCTACTGCAAGGAAGACATTGAATGTTGATGTTGCATCTTCAGCTGCGAGTTGCCTATTGAATATACTCTTCTGTTGGGAGAACTATGCTCTCCTGTGGAATCTCTGTACCATTTACAGCTCTAGACAATGGTGTAAAGTGCAATATCATAGATCGTGTACAAAGAATGACGTTCCTAGACGGAAGCAGCGGATCACTTCGGCGCTTCTTCGTCTTTCCCTGCTAGACTTTGTGGAAAAGCAGATTACCACCTCCGCAGTGGAACAACCCAACTCACTTCATTTCCTGATATCCTTCTTTCAAATCTCAGGAAGGTTTAGAGAGACTTCAACCAGCTTGATGTATGGAAAAAACTAATTTGTTCGAGCGAGAGAGTCCTTCTTAAAGTTGACAACGTTTCCTTTGAACAGACAAAAACCTTTTATACAGCATTTCACAACTCTCCGCATCTGTGTGCTAAGAGGTGAGAACAAGGGAGAAGAGGTGAGGTGTGTGCCAAGAGGTGAGAACAAGGGAGAAAATGGTGGTGACTTCAACGAAGACCGAAGAGTGTGTACTCTATATTTGAAGGAGGTTGACAATTTGAACCCTCTTACCATGACTTCTTTTTTTGGGAAAGAGGAGCAAAAACACATATGGAACCGATGAAGCAGAAGGAAGCGATGGAACCGACGAAGCCGAGGGAACCGAAGGAACCGACAGAACCGACGGAACCGAAGGAACCGACGGAACCCAAGGAACCGACGGAACCGAAGGAACCGACGGAACCGAAGGAACCGACGGAACCGAAGGAACCGACGGAACCGAAGGAACCGACGGAACCGAAGGAACCGACGGAACCGACGGAACTGACGGAACCGAAGGAACCGACGGAACCGACGGAACCGAAGGAACCGACGGAACCGACGGAACCGAAGGAACCGACGGAACCGACGGAACCGAAGGAACCGACGGAACCGAAGGAACCGACGGAACCGAAGGAACCGACGGAACCGAAGGAACCGACGGAACCGAAGGAACCGACGGAACCGAAGGAACCGACGGAACCGAAGGAACCGACGGAACCGAAGGAACCGACGGAACCGAAGGAACCGACGGAACCGAAGGAACCGACGGAACCGAAGGAACCGACGGAACCCAAGGAACCGACGGAACCGACGGAACCGACGGAACCAAAGGAACCGACGGAACCGAAGGAACCGAAGGAACCGACGGAACCAATAGAGCTAATGGAACCGATGGAAGACATGAAGACATGGAAAACATTGAAGACGATGGAGCCACTCCTGACTCCAGACCTGAACCTCAACCGACAAACCAGGGAGCATAAGAACTTTGAGGTTGCTTTGGGATTATGCCAGAACAGTCTGATATGACAAAAGCCTGATTTCGGTTCTCTAAATGTCAATTTAAGAGTCTGCTACTTAGGTGAACCTAACGCAGTGAATTCTTTATCTCGTCTGAAAAATACGTTCTCTAGAGATCTCATTAGACCCCCCACAAATTAGGCCTCTCGGGCAGTAAAAACCTCCTCATTGGTCTGTCCACCGGCTCTTCCAAGCTTGGAAATGAAAAGAAGTCGCAAGGGGCAAAATCTGTGCTACAGATTGATGCGTTTTCATGGTGGCAGATTTTTTCAAGACCACTTTTTCTGCAATTCAGCATCGAAATGACACAAAAGGTCGTCTGAGTCGAATTCTGAGACCATGTTTCTCTTCCACAGGTAGCCGACGTAGGCCACACCTTAAGAAACTCGGAAAACAGACCCGGAGCCCTTTTGCCTAATGAACCCCATGGACTCGACTGTTCTTTGGGTTTCAGTGTATATCAGTGGATCCGTGTTTAGTCAACGGTTATGAAACGACGCAGACATCTCTTCGAACGGGGCCCTCAACCAGCGTCAGGCGTTACTTCAACATGTTCTCAGGGTGGTCCTTGCTGATCGATGTGAGAAAATGAAACCATTTGCAAACCGACGAAAGACATGGAGGGACATTGCTGGTCCCGTCCTAATGGCCAAATACACTCCAAAAAGCTATCGTGTGCCTCACGGAGACAGCCTTTAGACCCTCCCGACATCTAGCTGTGACCTGATTTCCATACTATGACTTGATAGCGAAGAAGCACCGATCGAGATTCCAAGAGCGCCGGCTCTGTACTTACAATATGAACGACGTTTGAAGAAACTTTCCTTAAGGACCCACAACTACCGACTAAAGGGAAATGCGCGCATTATTCCCGATGCATCCATCAATTAAGTAAACTTTCCACTTCCCTGCCCAACTTGGAAAGAGTCACTTAACAGATAACGGGATCAATTGACATGACTAAGTAACGACTTGAGCTCGTGCAAGAGTAATAACTCCGATTTCCGTCAAGACTCTCAAGGATCAAAGCCGTCGGAAAAAGGAAGCAGCATTACTTTCATCGATTGGACAAAAGCTTGTAATAATCCCATGTAACTTCCTCCATCCATATGTGTGCTCTTCCATAACTCCTGCATGCGCAGTCATACGAAAAAGGACTTCTGAGTGTAGGGCCGAACCTCCCCATGGCCAGCAAACAGCCGAAACTCAGAAGAGGAATTTTTGCAAATTGGCAAATAACCAATGAAATTCCATTCTCCTTCATTCTTCATCGTCTCACAGAAATTCCTGACCGAGAAAAGGATTCAACTTCATCGGTGGCAGCCCCTAAACTTTCGCATTCATTCAGTTGAAAGGGATTTTTCCCTTCAAAGTGGAATTGACTTTCTCAATTGTCAGGCTGGCCGCACACCTCCCCCGCCCACCACCCACAACACATCGTAAACTGTGTAAGTGAATCTTAGCCGTGTAGCAGAGGTGCTTCCCGAGACCGTAAACATCCGCCATCCCATCGATCGGACCCAATGATTTACTGGCCCGTTCCCGTCCACCGTTCCACCCCGGGACAATAAAACAAACAAAAAGGGATAAGAATGAAAATAAAAATACCATATCGATATCATTGAAATGCCGTAAAGTAAACGAAGCCTTTGATGGACAAAGGAGATCGGATATTCCGCTGACATAAGAATATTTTACCGACCCTCCCCCCACCCCCTACCACATGTGGAGCGAAACTAGTGAATGTGGTGGGGGGAGAGAAAGCACACACACTTTTATTGGATTATGTTAAAATATTGAAGGATCATCAAATTGAGAGAATTGAAGGGTGAATGCGAGAGCAGCTGCTCTCGACGTCGTCCTCGTCGTCGTGGCTGAGAACAATCGTGTGGGAAGTGCGCCCTACACAAAGTGGCGTGTAAATATCCTTTGAGAGGTCCTTTCATTTGTTATCCGAGAAAATAAAGTGCGAACACATCTCCCCTTCACAAGAGCAATAAGGATACGAGTAGGTCCAATGAATACTAAATGTGACAGGATTCCGGTCCCTGGAATTGGGGGGGGGGGGGGGTATCGTGATGAAATTTAAATGCTTGCTGCAGTCAAAATTGAATGAAATGTGGTCCAGAGGGGAGCGTCGACGGGATGCGATGGGGAAGACTAGCAGGGAGCTTGATGGCCTTACGGATGATAGCCTTTTTGCAATGACCTGCAAATTGACAGCTCAGTGAGAGTTTCGAAGGGACTGTAATGGCTTTTTGTCAGGATTTCTTTTTTTCAGCTCACAAAGTTACGTTTGAGAGTGTGCGGAAAGAAGAGGACTTTCAGCTGGTTCTTCTCAACCTGGCGGGATGCCAGGAACCAATGCAAAAGTGCTTTGATCCAGTTTGATCCTGACAAATGCGATAATGGCCACACGTTGGGGATGCTCATAATCTATCCTGTTAAAGAGGACTTTGGTGTCTGAAGGAAACGATTTACCGACGAGCACTACAGGGTACCAGTCAAGGGTCAGGATAGATCACGTTGAGTATGATCATTCCGGTGGAAAAAGTCTTCTTCTTTGTTGGCGCGACAGTCCGAGATGGACTTGGGCCTCAACCGACAAGCGTCTCCAGTCAGGGACTTAGTGCCCCTCAAGGTTCTTCTTCTTTACTTGGCGCGACAGTCCGAGATGGACCTGGGCCTCAACCGACAAGCCTCTCCAGTCAGGAAGTCTGGACTTAGTGCCCCTCAAGGTTCTTCTTCTTTACTTGGCGCGACAGTCCGAGATGGACCTGGGCCTCAACCGACAAGCCTCTTCGGTCAGGGAGTCTGAACTTAGTGCCCCTCAAGGTTTTTTCCTTAGCTTGGCGCAACAGTCTGAGATGGACCTGGGCCTCAACCGACAAGCCTCTTCAGCCAGGGAGCATATGAACCTTGAGGTTGCTTTGGGATTATGCCAGAGCTCTCTGATATGACAAAAGCCTTATATCAATTTTCTCAGTATCACAGTCTCCATTTAGGTCGTCACACTTGACGCAGTGCGTTCTTAATCTCGTCTGGAAAATACGTTCTCTAGAGATCAAATTAGAACCTGGACAGATTAGGCCCCCGAAACAGTAACGACCCCCTCATTGGACTCAAATGTCTGTCCAGCGAGTGGCTCTCGCAAGCTTGGAAACAAAAAAGAAGTCAAACGGCGCAAAATCTGGGGAATATAGTGACAAGCTGCAACTGTTCGGTGATCTGGGGTCATGGCGACTAGGGGCAGCTGTTGGCAGTGCTATGGGCCGATGCGCTATCACAGTGGAAGATCGTGTTTTTCCTTCGAGGCCGCTTTTTCTTGAATTTAGCATCAAAGTGACACAGTAGCTCGTCTGAGTCGAGTCCCGAAACCATTTTTCCCTTCTCTGGGTAGCCAACGTACGCCACATATTAAGAAACCCAGAAAACAGACCCATCCGGACAATTCAACAGTCATGGCCTTCTTCGGAGCGCTTTCGCCTGATGAACTTCATGAATTTGACTGTTCCTTGGACTTCGGTGTACATCAGTGGATCCATGTTCAACCGAGGGTCACGAAACAACGCAGACACCCCTTCGAAATGTAGCCTCAACCAGTGCCAGGCATTGCTTTAAAGTGGTCTCACAACGGCAACTATTGTCCAAAGAGAGAAAAGGACACCAATGGTGTAGGCAACTATCTTACGCACAGATGCGACCCACATGGTCTGTCGGTTGGCCTGGACTTTAAGCTGCTTCGAGCATCTTGAGAGGGTGTACTACCACAACGAATCCGTGTCCCTTTGTCCTCTGTAGCAGCCGTTTTAGGGGCACCTGGGTGTGGTTTATCTGATGCTCGATCACATTGAGACTCGTCAAACTAATTTTTGATGGTCACCATTGAAGGAGATGAGACAACGTTCAAGCCTTCTTAATCATATTAATTGAGTGGTACTACAGCCCACAAGGGACCAGGGTCTAGCTTCCACAACAACCTCTAGTGTAGTGCGTGCTTCTGTTCTCTCACGAGTAGAAGTGACCGGCAGATTTTTGCCGACTCCGAAGGGCAAGATGTGAGAAGCGGAAGATAGACATTTGAGAATCTTTGAGTGGTGTCAGCAACACTAAGGAGGCATTGCTGTGAAAAATGCGAGGTGTTCCGTCCGGGAATCCAACCTAGACCATCTGTGTGTGGTCGACGCTCTTACCCACTACGCCACGGCGACCACTTCAAGCCATCTTAACTTTCTTTACTTTTCCGTTTAAGGACAGGAATTAAATCAAAGATCAAGGACCAGGTTACAAACAACGCTTCTAGACGCGAAGAAAACCAAATTTCGTGTCCGATTCTAAAGTTTCTAAAGTTTTGACAGACATTCACAATCTACTGTAAAATAGAATGTGCAATGAATGAGTTGCGTCTTCGTGCGGCCTTAACGGTCCTCGTTTTAGCGATTTACGTCTCTAAGGAGTATCAACTGAGGGCAATCTATGAGATGATATGTAGTATTGGAGGCTGGATGCTTGCTGAGGGCCCCTGGGGGATGTCTACCCTTACATGCAGCACCACAAGTTTTACACCTACCGACTCAATTCACAGAAAGAAAGGGCGAAGCCCCACAAATGTCTTAAATTTCTGCCAATAAGGCAAACTAATGCTCCGAATGGGGTGAGTAAAGCTTCAGAGTCCGATCCCTTTCAGCGGTTCCGTGTAAGTTCCTGAAGATTTTAGACATCCTTATTGAATTCGTCCATTTTAGGCCTCAAGAGGGAAGGGAAATGCCCTCAATTCCATCTCGTTGCCATCAGACTGCAGCCACCTCTCCCGAGACAAATGCGATTTAAGCCTAAGGTACGGCAGCTTGAAGACGAAAACTTGATTACCCGCTAAACAGTTCCAAGCACGAACAAACCGTCCAATCAAAAAATTGCAGCACACTCCCCAAATGTTTCTCGTAAAGCACACGTTCGTGGCTCCTTGAATCACAAAGAAGTCCCTCAACAGCAAAAAAAAAAATTTTACGTATACGCCCAGCTGACTCCAAGACAAGGGCCATTCATCAACGTCACTAGACCTAATCCTTGACCTAAAGGCCCTGAAATATGTCCCTGTAATAAATATTGTATTTTATGAATGCAGCAGAGCACTAGAAACGATTCACTCTCATTCCTCTGCAATGCCGTCCTGCCAAAATGGCTTGACCCAGCATTCTACGAGTATTGCTGCTGCTGGTGCTGGTGCTTGCCTTCAAAAAGAATTTCATTTTACAAAATTGCGTTGTCCCAGCACAGCACAGCACCGCCAACTCATTGCCAAATAAAGGAATAAAGCATTCGCTCGTCTTCCCCGGAACGGCCGGGCACACAACTTCGCCACCGACCACCGGAGCGCCGGAGATGAATCGTTTGTTTTCTTTTCCAGTCAGTTGTTGCGGCTGGCAGCGTAAACGTGAAATCTATAAGAGTCCTTGCACACAACCGGGGAGCTCCTCAAATCGAACAAAGCACATGCCGCTGGACTGATGAGAGGGTGGCTCGAATGGTGGCTACCTTCTGTTTGTTCGTCTGGAACAGAAGCGCGCCACGCGGTGGGGCAACAAAGAAATCAGATAAAGTGGAGCACATACTGAACTCGTTTATGATTGCTGTGCGGCGATGTGCCTGCGGATGAGTGAAGACATTCGAGCGGCGAATACGCAACAGCCACAGCTGGAAGTTATCCATTCCCTTGTGTGCGATAAATTGTTGCGTTCATATCAGATTGCCAAGATGAGGCAAATGACGGCGGCAATTGATATTTTATTCAATGCGCAGCAGAGAGACAGAGAAGGCGATGCCTGGGTGGTTCTGATCCCATAAGCAGACTAGACAAAGTCTTAAAGAGTTCCTGCTTCAATGTAAGACGTCGCATCAGCTCAAAGTTCATTGCCAAGCAAAGCAATCCAGTGGGAGGTAGTGCATCCCTGATCTCAAGTCCTCGCCGGCAAATGTCAAACCACTTTACAAATGAATTTCCAGACTTCTGCCAGCTCGAAGAATGCAGAAATGCTGCACATCCGGAACACAACAGCGTCCGTCCTTGTTGTGGACCACCCCCACCCCCACTCGTTTTTTAAATGTCGATTTTTTCTGCCGGATAGTCAATACCTTTCGACTGTGGAGGTGTGTGTGTTCAAGTTGAAGAGCAGATGTTAAAAGGATTTCATACGAGAAGTCCCCTCCCCCTGGAAGGAGAGCTCCTGTTCGCCTCCTGTTTCCCCCTTTTTTTGGTGTGCCTGCTATTATTCTAGAACGCTATGCAACGATTGCATCCGGAGCTAGAGAAACTCAATGCTAATGCATTGCGGAGAGTGGTGGTTTTGGAAAATGCACACCAACGTCGGGGCGATGCTTGTAATGGAAATTACGATTTTATGAAGGAAACGAGTTTGGGGGCGCGAGTAATTGAATGAAATTGATGGGATTGGAGCGAAGTGCATGAATAAGAAATGCTTCGTGCGATTCAGTGAATGGGCTGCCTCGGATTGTGCCTGAATGGAGAGCACAATGTGCAGAGAACTGACCTTATCTGTGTTAGAGGCATTTTCAAGGTGAAGGTCTGCTTTGGGGAGGTTTCAATTTTGAAAATGGGATCTCCGGTCTACTGACTTGCTTGATTACAAATTTCACTCATATCTCATTTTATGACATTAACCTCAGTGTCCTCTCTGAGGTGTCACTGACTTACGTCATTGTTGTAGCCACGACAATAGTCGGAATATTGAACATTAAGGAAAACACGGAAAGCGAACGTCGAAGAGTAAGTTCCTGAATCGTCTTGTATTCAGTAAGTTACTCTTCGACGTCAAATCTACACCAAAAACCAAAAAAAGAAGTGAAGAATTTTTCAAGAAGACATGACGAAACAGTCACGGATGTTTCAAATTGAATGAAACCACCCGTGACTAGGCGAGAACAGGCAGCCTCATGCAGTTAGACATTAAGCCTACAAGTCAGTGGTGTGGTTAACGACGAGAGCTCTACAATCTGCAAAAAAGGATTCGCGCAGTTCAAGGGATAGAGAGGTTTTCTGACATCAAAATGTCCTGAAATTCTTACTAAAGGGTGAAGCAATCCTCACGTCTAATAGACACCAGACCAAAAGCTGTCAAAACAAAGGTAAACAACCAGTTGTCGATTTCCAGCAGAAGGTGGACTCATTTCTGAAGAATTTTTAGCGGCGGTGACGACCCCGAATTCCACAATCAGGCAGAAATTTCTACTAAATGTTTGAAGAAGGCTGACAGGATGACTTTTCCTCCGACGCAGATTAAGGCAAGGAAGCTACCCTGAGACTGTAGTCCAACAAGGCTTCTAGAGGTGTACTTGCAACGGTGGAGGTCACGAATCAGTTCGACAATAAAATTGAATTGATGGTTGAATGTTTGCACGATAAGTGTGATCTCAGTATTGTTTTTGGGTTGGAGGTTGGGAAACACTGCACTGGAGTGCTCAAACTCAAAAACTGCTCCATTGTACTACCGGGCAGTAGCCTAGATCTTATGTAATTTCTTGGTGTTCAGAAGAAAAACCAGCAAATAATTCTGTGATAGCTCCAAGCAGCCGCCACCTGATACGAGCAAAGGCGGGACATTGACAGAGGATGTGCTTTGCAATGTCTTCACCTTCTCCACTGGCGTCGCAAAGGGTATCTTCACTGAGCCCAAGTAGACTTAGTTGCTTACTGAAAGTGAAGTGTCGCGTTTGTACGCCGACTGCTTTTTTGCATTCTTTCCTGTCTAGAGAAAACAGAAAAGCCACGGATTTCTTGCCAACGTTCGGGAGCATGCCCTTGGTCAGCCTGCATCCTGGAGTCATGCCTTCTCTTGTTGTGCTATTGGGAGACCCATCCGTCGACGGAAGCCCTAACCAACACAACAACGCTAATAGACTCAAGAAGAGTTCGAGCCGTACGAATGCCTCTTTTGAATTTTGCCTAGCTAGTTCTTCCTCAATCTCGTGTCCCATGATCCCGTCATGTCTCGGAATCCAAATAAGTCTTAGCAAGTTTCACTTACCAAGTGAAGAAAAAGGGGAACCCTTCGACTGCGCTAATTACTGAGTAACCAGTTTCTTCGACACTGCTCCACTCTGCTGTTATGTCTTGAGGCATCGAACCGTAATCTTAAGCTTGGGAAAGTGGAACTTGGTGTAATTTCAGGCCAGGGATTTATTGTGAACTTTATTTTCGCTCTGGCTCTGAAGAAGGCTCAAGAGGCACAAGTCGATAGCTACCACCTATTTGACGATCTTAAGACTGCATATGACAGGCTTCACAGAAACAAGATTTACACTCCCATGACTACTTCTGACACTCCTACCAAACTCCTCAGATTATGTAGCATGAGAATGGAGGAAAATCTCTGCTCGGTCAAGGTCGATGAGGAACTCACGTAGATCTTGAATGATAAAAAAAAGGTTTTAGATAAGACGACGCCCTGTCTTGTGACTTTTTCATCGTCATCCATGAGAAGATAGTGCGAAACTCACAACTTTATACTAGAGACACGATCTTCCAAGAGACCGCTCATCTGCTGGCTTACTCGTGTGAACACAGGGAGCTGTCAATGAGTTTGAAACGAAAGCGGTTAATACGGATCCGACACTTCTGTAATCTAGAAAGGAGGTACTGACATCTCGGATAAAATGTCACAAGGGGCTTTACAGGCGACGTCTGCTATCTGTCTAACCGAGTCGCTGCAGGCATATCGCTTAGGATGACTAGTGCACGTACAGTGTAAAGACAACACACTTCCAGTTCAAAAGGATTATTGGAACGATGCAACGGAAGACGGCCCTTGTTCAAAGAAGCCAAGCCTCGGAAGGGACAGCCACGTCTATTTTCAGAAGTACAAGTTGGACACTGCCTAATGGACAATAGTGCAAGAAGCTTAGGCATCCCAAGAGTGATGGCTCCTATAGAGGAAACTGAGACAAGGAGAACATGCTGGTTTCATACATTAGTTCGAAATGCAATGAACACAAAATAGACGTACTAACTGATGAGGTAGAAGCGACAGTCAGAGAATTTTGACGGAAAAAAACTGCTTCAACCAGAAAAACGGCATTGATCCCTTTCATGGACTAAGTGGTCCCCAGCAATTTCAGCCGGAGCAATCATTCCCAGTTGACCTAACCTACCTCGGTATGATTCTCTTCCATAACCGTAGGGTGTTTGTTCTTGTTCGTGAACTCCCCGAATGAAATCCTAGTGGAGACCCTTGGAAGCCGGTGGTATGTTACTTCGGTATGTCAAAGCAACTGGACTCAGAGCTCGTAACCCGGAGGACCAAAATTATGCTAGACAAATGCCTATTCTACCAGTTATGCTGTATGGAGCCGAAAGCTGGACGATAAATAAATCTGCAGAGTCAGCTCTCGAATGATAGTCAGGAAGTTTAAAGTGTGAGAAGGAGAGCTGTGAACGTATGTGAACGTAGTTTGAAAGGCAAGAATTTATCGACTATACTGGCTCGGAGACATTGTAGCACATGATAACCAATGTTTCAATAGAGAGGGTCTTTGAATCAAGCCCCTTGCTTTGAGAAGGACAGAAAGACTGAATCTCTGACATAAAGAAGAAGTCATGGTGGACATTAGCAGCCTGCCCATGACCGTCAGTGATGCCAGGCAGCGATATCTCAGACATGGGCTCTCCATGAGTCGCCGACTTGATGAGCATGAAGTAAGTGAGCAACGTACCCCAGACCGCATGATACCAGCCTTCATTTTCATCTTCCTGATGAAGAAGAAAAAATCCCTCAAAAAAATATAAACATCTTCAAATAAATCAAAAATTGACGACATTCTGAAGGTTGTTGGCTTAGCCGTAAACCGCAGACCCTCACCGAAGATATGATGATTTTGATGGCTTTTGTATTTTTCTTTCGCTGATTTCAAATAAAATATTAACTAGAACTATAAAATCGATAAATGGAACGATAAACGAGTATTTGAACAGCTTTGGATTTGCTCCGTATGCATTCGCCGCGAAGACGCTCGACGGCGACGGTCGTAAACCGCGCGCGAGGCGAACGAATGCGATCAACGTTTATGCTCGCGGAGCAATAAAGTTAAGACGAAGCGTAAAATTTTGTCATTGCACACAGAGCCAATCTAGGAATTGTCGTTTTGTGATTTGTAAACATGTTGTCTCCACTCCGACGAGGGAATGGATTGAGAAGCGTATCTGCACGGAGGGTGAGGAATTGGAAAAAATATTTTTTTTTTATTTCCTTTGCTTGGATTTTATTTTCTTAAAAATAATTTAAATTAATTTTTCTTTTGACAACATTTGAAAATGTTTAACATTTGATTGTGTATTCGTTAAGAACATCATCAGCATGACGGGCCAACGATAAGGGAGCGAGGCCGAGGCCTCACATTGACCACGTTGAAGAGAAGAGGATTATCACTGAATACTGAGAATGATCCTAAAATGCAGCTGCAGCTGAGTGAAGCAAAGTCATTTCGATGACAAAGCAAGTCTAAGGATTGGACGAGGCCTCTTCTATTGAACTGTTCAAGTGTCTTTGATGCTAAATTATAATAACTGTTATTTCTAGAGGCACAAAACTTAAAGCTGGCAACACTCATCTAACTGACGGTTATTGCAGCAGATGCCAAGGGATTTATTTTTTGTTTGGTTGGCGTTTCGAGAAAGAAGGAGCCACAGGATCACCAAGCAAGGAAAAACAAGATTGCCATTGAGCCCAATTTTCATAAGCGAAACTTTGTCTTGCTACTTAGCACACTTTTGTTTGAGGATATTCCTCAACACATTACTGATGTTTTCGATCATCTATTAAAAACCCATGATGTGCAGGGGTTGTGATCTCAACAAGACGGCGCAACATGTCACACAGCTTGTTTCACAATTGATTTACTGATGGAAACGTTTGGCAATCCCATACTTTCATGTTACTGACCTGTGCATTGGGCACCAAAATCGTGAGATCTAATGCCGCTTAACTTCTTCTGTTGGAAAATGTAAAGTCGCTTGTCTACGCCGACGAGCCAGAAACGACAATCAACTTGGAGGACAACATTCGCGGCATTTCAGAAATGTTTTAAAAAGTCATTGAAATTCTGACCTCCAGTTTATACTGCTTCCGAACCAACCTTAGCGGTCATATGTCAGAAGATTAATTTTTGAATAAAGTGAATTTCAAGTCCATCCTTATTTAATACCATTTCCAAGTTGTATACCTTTAAGGAAAACACTCAGCTCAATTCTAAATACTCCCTCTGTATCGTCAGCTGGGACAAGCACCTACCTCCAGTGTCTACCTACCTCTCAACAAAATAGCCAAATATTTCAGTATCCAGCTGGTATAGTTGCCGGGTCACAGTGGCATCTAGTCGAATCGTGAAGACGATGAGCTCACCGGACTTGGTACCAAATCCTTGTCCTCGCCCCAAGATGAACTTTCTTTTACTTCTTTACAGTCAAACCAAATAATAACACATACTTTGAGCGAACAACATAAAAGGTAGTCAGAGGGACTTCCTTGCCTTGCTAGCAAAGCCATTTGGCCGTAAGTCAATTCTTAACAATCTCTTTCGTCCTCGTCAGCTAATATAAAGGGCGTCTATGGACCATAATTGGTGTTCTGTCAGGTTACTGCGCGGTTGGAATACCTTTTCAAAAGAATTCTGCCCATCCTCCAACCCAAAATGCTCTAGACTGCTTTGGTCGCTCAGAAGATAGGACATGGTTGTAGAAGCAATGAGCGCTAACTGTCAAATATGAAAGCCCACCAGTGAACTTGGTGTTTCTTTGAATGACTGCTCCAGTAGCTGTATTGACTCAGAAGAACCAGAAACCTCTCCATCTGCATTTCTAGGTCTAGGTTCCTGGTTCTACACCACCTTAGCATCACTCCTCTCCCTGCCACCGGTTTCCTATCGGCTTTGAATGGATGAGATTAGTTTACTCAGTCAATCAGTGGAGTGGCAAACCAGTGGCTCTCCTTGGTTCCCTACCTTCTTCCTCTTCTTCTTTCCTACAGGCGCTACAGTTCGAGGTAAACCTGCGCCTCCAGAAACATGTCCCTCTCGCCAGCTTCCTGCAAGTTGGTTGAGGTTGCATCTCAGCCTAGGTAATCCTCTGTTGAGACTCCCCCTCATCCTTTCTAATTCTTCCTCTTTTTCATTGCCTAGGATGACTTCATGCCCAGGAACCCTGCATAAGGTGAGGTTGACTCTAACCCCTTAAGAGATGTAAAGATGCAAAGATTAACAATCATCGACCTGATTGATGGCACCTCCGGAGCCTTAATGGCAGCTTGGGTGTGTACTGAAAGCGTTCCACTGGCAGGTAGCGAGCGGTTACAGGAATAACTTGGAAATTTAGGTACCGTCGCAAGATCCCCGGCACTAGTACGCTCTTATCTACCATCCGGGTAGATTTTTTTAGCGTCCGGGTCTCAAACTAAGTCTATTTCCCGCGGATCTCTGTTTGAAAAAAAGGTTCCAAAATTAAATTCAATGGTTTCACTGGTAAAACTGAAGTTTAGTATGCCTGCGGATCTTTGTGTTACGTGGAATTTTTCTCCATCCCCATTGGTTGCCATTCCACCAGCCGTCGTTCTTCTTTAGCCTGAGAGCTGCCTGAGTGGGTACCATCTTCCCTCAAAATTCATGTTTGAGCACAAGATGCAGTAGCATAGGTGTGTAAAGGGCGGCAATTGCCAACTTTCCCTTTTGGCACGCACCTTGCAGTTTGTCCAACATTGGCCTTGTCAAAACCATGACCCATCTGAACTTGAAACATGATACTACACCTATTTCCCATTTGTCAAGGGTCCCCTCCTCAAGATGTTACTTAGGCTAACAGAAGTGACAAGTTTCAAGTTCAGACGATTAGGAGTGCGACACACAGTTTAATGATGACATCCAACAACAATCGAGACGGATATCTGCTGAAATTTCAAGCCCACCCTACACACTTGATGTGAAATATATTCTGTCCCTTTTTATGTTCCCATTATCAGAGGCCAACAACCACTTAACACATTCCCTCGCCTCCCGTCAGCCTGCGGCCCTCTTCAGGGCGTCTTGTACGAACGTAACACCTGAGATATTAAACTGTGAATAACCCATCACATAACAGCCACAGCAGACTACGAGAAAACAGCTCGCACGTCAATCACTCGAAAGCAATAAATATCGAATGATAACCCCGGAGAGCGCTGAGGAGTGCAGGATAGTGAATTCCAGCCATCCATAAATTCGAAGAACTCGCATCCTCTGGCATCCTCTGACAACCGTGACATTTCAATCAGCAGCACTCCACCGTCTATCCTTTGTGTGTCGAACTAATGAATTTCTCTGCTCTATGCCCCCACCCCTTGTCGATTGTTTTTTGCCACAATTCACTCACATTTCACCTCCACCCCCAGAGAGAGAGAGAGATAGAGGGGGGTGCTGACATTGACATGGATAGCCGGTGAGTTATTATGTTTCAAGTTGAAGAATCATGGGCTCTAATGAATACAAATTGAATTTGTTCATATCTGCTTGCTGTTCCCATCGCATCCCGACTTTTAATCGCAGCAAGGATGTCCTCGTCGATCAACCGAAAGGGGATCCATATGCCAGAGCTGTCACGGCTCCTTAATACTCATTACAAGGGCGTATACGTATTGAAATTGAATTAACTGAACGGACGCCATCATTCGAAGATGATTACAAGGAACCAACCTCACCAGGCAGTGGCCATCATGAGGCGTAGCAATTACGAGAATGTTATGCGCCCTAATCCGTCCATTAGTGATTTCTAGCAGACCAATGTACTTGAGGACAAGCTCCAAGCATCAGGGATGCGGTCGACACATGCTTGTCTCGGCCGACTGCGGAAGGACGGAGATGAATGCCTGTCTGGGAATGGGCGCATAATCTTGGCCAGGACAATGTACACAAGGCAAAGTGTTATTAAACGATCTGTTTCCGGAGGCTGCACCTGGCTGTGTTATAGCCCGTAATTATGTTATAGGGATATCTGTCCGGAGAGAAGTTTATGAGAGGGAGTCGAGACATTGTTCGGGTGTACACAGGAGGTGGAGGTGTCAGATTCCCCTTGAAAGAGATGCTTTTGAGACTTCTGCAAATATAACCCTCTTAAGTATTGCTTCAAAGAGCTTGACTTGAACTTTGGAAGTATTTCGTTGTAAGGCCTATGAGAACCTGCCCCATAGCAGCGAATAAGGTGCCACTAGAGCTGGCTTTTCTGCACCTGGTGGTGACTCTAGAAATGGAGTTAAAAGAGGGAATAGGCGAAGGCAAGTGGAAAGTTTCGAAACAATTCGATAGACGTGTCAAAAAACTCGCATTATAGGCCATCCCAAGAGATAATGAGATCCGGAAATTTGACTTCCAGACAAACTTTGTGTGTAAGCTCCGCACTTAAGGTGAGCGAAGTTATAAATCCACAATCCACAGGCTCAAGAACGGATGAAGGAACGGAGAAATAGTACAAGCCTATGGAAAAGAGCATCATCATGGCAAGAGCATCCATCATGGTCCCAAAGTCTTACCTAATTGAATCTAAGCTTGTATGGGACAGCCTGCAAAAGCTGAAGGAGAAGTTGGAGCAGAGTCAAACAGTGTCGCGAGCTTGGTCATAGAGGGATAGATGGCAATGAGATGACAGACTGCCTGTCAATACCCTTCATAGATCCTTAACCATTTTTACATATGCTGCAGGAGATCACATCCTCAAAGAAGAGTTCAGGAAAATGGACATTAGTCAGGAACAATGCTCCAGAATACATGCAAGAAGACTCCAAGAAGATTTGAAGTACGTATTAAATTGAGGAAGAATAGACTCGGAAAAGACAGAGAATTGAAAAGAGCGGTAAAATAGATCTGATGATTGCTGTGCACTCTACCCTCACCAAAATTCCATAACCCAGCTGGAGCATTTTGTTGGAAAAGACAGATTCTGCGTGCAATTTTTTTCCTGGTTGCGTTGATGGCTTCTGGAGGAGAGCGTCTTCAGATACAACGCTTAAGGTGGCTAGGCCATGTGGAGCTTATGCACACTATTGCTCGGATCGAAAGGTCTTTGCATTCGAGCCATTGGGACAATGTAACAGAGCACGCCCTAGGTTGAGATGGCGCACACAAGTGAAGAAGGACCTCAACCCACTTGGAATGGAAAGAAATCGTGCTAGCTGAAGAGGCATGTTGGTTGAGGCCCAGGTCCACCCCGGACTGTAGCTCCAGTAGAGTTGGCTTGAGGTGTACACTTAGTCCTAAGCAGAGCCATTTGGTTGCAACTCCACAGTTTGATGGAACAAACTAATCTCATCAAAATAAAGCTGATAGCAAACCGGATTCAAAGGGGGTGTGTTGCTAAGGTGGTGTATAACCTAGACCTAAAGATCTTGATAGAGAGGAGTCTGGTTCTTCTGAGTCAATATAGACACTAGGGTGGTTGAGTACTCGACATTGAGCGCTTATTGCCCTTATGTCCCATCTTCTGAGCGATCAAAGTAGTCTAGAGCATTTTCGGTTAGAGGATGGACAGATTTCTTTTGAAAAGCTATGCCTGGAAGCATAGTGCCATTCCAACTGCTAAGTGAACTGACATAACACCTATTATGGTCCGTAGCCGTGCTTTGTTTTTGCTGACGACGATGAGAGAAAACGTAAGGAATTGACTAATTGCAAAGTGGCTTTGCCAGCAAGGCAAGGGAGTCCCTCTGACTACCTTTTATTATGTTCGCTCAATGTATGTGATTAAGAAGGTTTGACTGTAAGGAAGAAAAATGAAGGTCATCGTGGGGCGAGGATAAGGAAGGTGTTTGTCTCAGCTGACGAGATAGAGGGAGTATTTATAATTGAGCTAGGTATACAAGTTGGAAATTCAGTAAGATAAAGATGGATATGAAATACTCTTTACTCAAAAGATAATCTTCTGGCATACGACCGCCACGTCTGGCCCGGACGCAGTCTAACCCAGAGGTCCAAATTTCGATGACGTTTTCCAACACTTCTGGCCGTAAATCGACAATAAGGCGACGAATGTTGTCCTCCATGTTGATAATCATTTCCGGGTCATCAGCGTAGACTAGCGACTTCACATATCCCCACAGAAGACGTTAAGCGGCATCCGATCGCAAGGATCTTGGAGGCCAATTCGCGGGTCCGTAACGTGAACATATGGGGATGCCAAAGATTTCCTTAAACAAACCAATTTTTGGAACGGGCTGTGTGACATGTCGCACCGTTTTGTTAAAAGCACACATGCTGCACATCATTGTTGCCATAATCGTCGCATAATATACAAAAAGGAGAAACTATAAATTTGACAATTTTTGTGGTAAGTTTAAACAGCTTGCACTCATCGTTCGATTTTTGTTCTGTCTTGCACTACATATGGCATATATTCATCTTATTTTAAGAAACATTAAATGACAGCTTAGTTGGGTATTTGTCAAATGCCAGCACTACCAACTTGAAACCACGAAACGGATGACCCTGTATGAAATAAATTTGTGGCTGGTGGCACAAGGACGCGCATCTTAAAACGCTTGACGTGACGTCAAAAATAAACAAATTCGACTCTATCGGCGTCGATAAGTAAAATATTTTTTTTTTGGCCACAATACTGCTTCTGGCTAGTTACTTAGTTTCACCAAAATTTTGGACGTGGCTCATGAGGATGATATTCGAACCTTTGGTCATGTCTTCGTTCATCCCAATTCAATCGATGATCCAGAGGCTTGACGAAAGTCAATCTACATTCAAGTTCTCAAAATAATTTGACATCTCCTCCTTTCAACACTCTCCAGATCGTGATCGTTGAGTTTCAGCTGAAAAGTGGATCAGAGTGCAATCACAATGCTCCCCGAGTTCATAACTAGATTACCCTTGGTCTGTCATTTGGAGACTTCTCTCTGACTGCGTGTACCCCTCATACCCCTCCATCGCCAACACCTAACGCCAATCTGTAGCGAAATGATGATCACGTACCATAGTTCCCTTGCCACCAGGATCCTCTAATCGAGTTACCTAAGATTTCGCAGAAAATTCTCCACAGATGTCATGTCGTTAAAATCCTTGGCAATGCTTTGGCTCACACTTTTCGGCACATAGCCCGCCAAGGCAATCCTTTCCTCTGCCTCTTTAGGCAAGCACTTCAATGAAGCAAATTCCCTTCATAAAGCCAAAACCACTTACCTAATCTTTGACTTTAAGGCCGCCCTCCTCGGAACTTACTTCAAAGAGCATCATTCACTCGCACATTCGCCTCTCCATCGGCGGCAGCGGCGGCGGCGGCGGCGCTCCACGTGTGTCTGGTTCCATTTTATGGATGAGCTCACATTTCCCGGCGACTTGTGTGCGAGAATTTACACATTTTTCCTCGTATCGCATACAGAATTCCCTCAGAGCGAGAGATGAAAAATGTTAGATGATAAATTTTGCAGATTCAACCGCAGGCCACTGCAGCGGCACTCGACGCGCGTCGCGACAGGCTGGTGGTGGTGCGTTTTGTTTTTCTGTTTTAATCGCCCGCCGGGTGCTGTTGTATAACACGAGCCCGCACCACTGGTGTGGCGGGAAACCCTTTCGAACGCATTAGGCACGCCTTGCCGTCGTTTCCTTAAACTAATGTCTCCATTTCTGTTGAGAGCCTACGCACCATGCCGTTGTATTTAATCGCCATTAGGACCCCAGTCACGTTTCCTAATATCCTACATACAATTTTGTCACGTGACTCTTATAATAAAAAGCACCAAAGACTACACCCTGTCCGGAAAAGGGTGGTAATATGCAAACGAAACAAAGAAAAAAAAACGAGAAAACCCGGACGCTTTCCATTATTTTCGCTTTCCCCCGAATTATTTCTCGTCCGCCACCGACGAAGGGGGTGGAAGGAGGGGGGGGGGGGGGGGACCCACTCGTTGAACGGTTGTCCAAGGATCTGATTTTCCCTCCGTACACGGAATCTCATTCAACTCGTTGCATAATCACTTGTAAGAGTCGAGCTGGGCAGCCTTCTTCCCTGTGTCTCTCTTGTGCGGGTGTGCGGGTGTGTGTCGGATGGGGGACACCCTACCTTCCACAGATTACTTTGCATAGTTTTCTCGTTAAATACGAGAAGACATGCACGTCATATAGTCGAGGGACATCTGGCCATCCGGCTGAAGTGGTTTTGGGATGTGATAGAAAGAAAAATACAAATTCAATGATGCCGGGGGTTATGATTGGTGAACGGAGTGGGTCCTGTATCCTATCTTGGCTGGGCCATTATTATAATCTTATGGTTGCTCCACTCTGTTTGGGGGGGGGGGAGAGCTTTGTGCGGGACTCGGACTTGGGGTTTGTTGGTTTTTTTTTCTGGAACTGTCATGTGTGTGTGTGGTTGGTAGAGCAGCATAGGTTGAGGGGAGAGTTTAGATTTTGGCTCTATGATAATGATTTTCAAAGGTCATGGGCGGAGGGTGGATCAGCCTTTTCTTCGGTGAAGAATTGGAGCACAAGCTCAAGTGGCAGTGGGAGTCAAATTGAAAGTTTACGTGGACCTCCAGGCGGCGGAGAGCTGGTAACTGGGGACTTATGACCCACTTGTGATATGCTTGTGGATTGCTGAGAGGGAGATAACCGAAATTCAGAAACAAGCTGTCGATGGAGCTTTAGAAGAAATAGCAGAGACGTTAGTCTTTGTCCACCTATTGGATAAATTTGAAATATTGATTTGGATGTGTCCCAGTTTTCGTGAGGCTTAGTCGGAAGGAGAAAATAAGCTTTCCGCTGGATTGCGGAAGTGATACATTTAAAAGGAGGCTTTCAAAGGTATAGACATTTGTTTTGATATTGTACAACATATGGCGCCAGTGGAAGGTCATCTCGATTTATGGAGATGTTTGAAATCTAGAGCCAAATGACGGAGGTCCTCCCTTATGAAAGACAGTCCCAGTACCTTGTCTTTGCAAATCTTCATCTAGTTAAGGAAGTATTTCTTTTTTTATACCGCAGTGGCCAATAAGCTCGTTGACATCCATATACCTTCATTGTACAGGGTAAGGTAAGGTACAGGGTCACTGTTAGAAGACATCCTGATTTAACGTTTGAATCGCTCCAATCATATCCCATTGGTCTACTGCTCAAGGCAAAATTAATTTTCCATTCCATTAACATTCGTTAATCAGTCTTCCTCCTGTTGTCCAGTTCTCAGTCGTTAATCAATTTTTCGTCTTGTTGTCCAGTCTTCTTTTTGTTTTTCAGTTCCAAGTAAGCGTCAGGAAATGTGAAAGTAGTTTTGAAATCACACCTGGGAGCTGTCATGTTGTTGCTGGCGGGTTTCGCAATAGTGGCAAGTCTGATGAGAAGGAGAGAGCGTATTCTAGTCGACGAAGGAAGCGATTTCTGGGGCAGTTCCCATGCCTTCATCAGCCTATTTGGAGCTGAGCCTTGTTTTCAGACATCTGTATGAAGGTTGGGAATCATGAATCGAAGTCTTCAACGCGTTAAGTGCCCTTCATCAGACTTTCAAGGCTTGATCGCGACCCAAAATAAGTTGGACAACCGTGTACAGGTTCATATAAGCAAAGAAAGCACGCGAAAAGCGATCGTTTCCCATTTAGATACAGACGCATGAATATCATTTGGACTAACAACCAAATTGCAAATTCATCGGCTTAACAGCTCCCATCTGCGTTCCCGCATGGTTCAGGTGGATTCTCAAGTACCCGGGTATCTCGTTGCGAGAATGGTGGGATATGTTTAGGTGGAAGTTGTGATCCCCAAGAGATTTTTTTTCAGCCTAGCTGTTGGAACAGATGATTATTATTCTTCTACCAGGACAGTGCCCCCTTACTCGTCATGCCCTCTGCCTGAAAAGCGATGCCTTGTGAATGTAGGTTGAACGAGAGCCGAAGGTTTAGGTTTTTAAAGTAGACCCCAGACCCTATCCCATCGTCCATCTTTGCCTCATCCGTGAATGTATAGAGAAGGGTCTTCCAGCGATGTGGAAGCAGAGTCCCTCCCGGACCTTCCCGGTATGCTGCTTTCTTAGAGATGAGTTGGGGGAAGAACAGTGTTCTTTGGGAGAAAGCTAACCCGCATTAGGAAACCACATTCGGTTCGGTTTTTGGGGCAGTTCTCGTGCCTTCATCAGCTCATTCGGAGCTGAACCTCTTTTTTAAGAGATCTGTATGAAGTTTGGCAATCGTGAATTGCAGCCAGTTTAGTCTACAATGGGACTTTTCACAGACCTTCAAGCATGATCGCGACTCAAAATAAGTTGGAATACCGTGTAAAGGGTCATCTTCGTATAAGCAACGCACTCGCGAAAAGCGTTAATTTTCCATTTAGACGCAACCGCTCGACTTCCATTTGTAGGTGGACTAACAATCAGCAAACGGACTCGCATACATGTCGTGTCGCCTTTCTGAAATGACAGAGTGCCTAAGCCACCCTGCTTAGCAACATATTTGTCTAAAAGGCTTATGAAGCGCCTTCGCTTGCGCTTTGAGAGATTCGAAGGTACAGAAGACGCACGGGGGTTGCTTGCTTAAAAACAACGTCGGTTGCGTGTCATATTTTAACGTCCCCTTAATGGAGGAATGAGGTGGCTGAACCAGCCTGTCGAATGACCTACAGCCAACAAGAGCACAATGAAACTGCTCCTTTCCACCCACCCTCCAAAGACGGAGCAGGGCACGCACCTGCAATTCTAATTTCTGAAAAAAATCATGGAGGAAGGAGAAGACCGGTTCGAAGCATTACTTAAGTGTCTCGTATGACCAGTATGTAATGTCGGAAGTAAACCGGGGCTGCCCACAAAGGTCGTGTGCTGTCACCCCTTCTTCTTCTCCCTGAGCAGATCTAGCACCTACGCCTAGGCTTACGCGCATGATGTGGCCGTACTGGGTACTGGACCATGCCTTGAGGACGTTTGTGCAAGTGGATAGACGGGCCTTGACATGATCGATGACTGGTGTGCTAGGAATGGGCTTTCCGTCAATCCTCTTAGAACCAAAGTTGTTCTATTCGCGATAAGGAGGAACATGACTAGTCTGGCTCGACGCGAAATACCCAGGTTTTATCCTGGATCAGAAACTTCTTTAGTAAAAAACACATTGAGACGAAAACCTCCAAGGCGCTGTCAGTTTTCTGGCAGTGTACGGGAGTTTTTGGTAAGACCTGGGGCCTGTCATCAAAAAGATCTGTAAGAACGGCCTGTCTAGGCGGCACAGGGGCCTCCCCCACCACGCCTGGCTCTGCTCTTGATGCATTGCTAAATCTCCCTCCCCTTGACATTCACATCATACGCTGTATGATCAAGGCAATCTCCCGACTAACAAGGTATGGTCTTTAGTTCAACTCGCACTGGACCTTTGATGACCCCGATTAGCACATTTACTATGACACGAGTCTCATGGACATGCCGTCTGATGCAGAGTCACAAACGATCCAACTGCGTCGCTTATATAAAGTCGACTTTCCCTTCGTCTACCACTGGTTCTGGCCAGAAACTGCACCGCGAAGGGAACGTTGTCGGTTTTTCACGGACGGCTCCAAGACGACGGAGGGATCTGGCGCCATTGCTTTCGTGGCAGACGAAAACATTAGACTTCACACCTCTTTAAGTAATTTTGCATCGGTCTTTTGAGATCCTAAGGGCTACCAACTATATTGTGAAGAAGAACTGGTGGAAGGGGGCGAAGTATCTGCATCTACAGCGACAGCCAGGCTGTGCTTTAGGCCTTCCTCAACACTTTAACCACTTTCAAAATAGTCCTGGAGAGCGAGTCCTCCCTTAATTTGGTCGGCAAGCTGTATTCGCCAAGATTTGTTTGAGTCCCAGAACATCACGGGATCACGGGAAACGAGATTGCTGTTGAGCTAGACAGGCAAGGTTCTAAAGAGGCATTCGTTAAGCTTGAAACCACCTTGGGACTACCCGCTTCCTCGGTTAGGGTTTCCGTCGACGATTGGGTCTCCCAATAGCACCACCAGAGATGGCATGACTTTCCAGGAAGCAGGATGACGAAGGGCGGCAAGAAAGCAGCAGCTTTTCTGTTATCTCTAGACAGAAAAGACTGCAGAAAACTTGTCGGCGTACAAACGGAATAGTTCACGTTGGCTAAGCACCTAAGTCCACTTGGGCTTAATGAAGACACCCTTTGCAACGCCTGTGGAGAAGGTGAAGACACTGCAGAGCACATACTCTATCAATGTCCCTCCTTTGCTAATAGCAGGTGGCAGCTGCTTGGCGCGGATATGGTGGGAGCTGTAAACTGAATCTCTTTATCACAGCAGCGCCTGTTGATCTTTCTTCGGAAAACCAGAAAACTCCGGCAAGCGAAGGTTGCTGCATGGTAGTACAACAGACCACTTTTGAGTCTGAGCGCTCCAGTGCAATGTTTCCCAACCTCCAACAAAAACAAAAAGTTTTCTGAAGTCTAAAACCAGCCAATTGGCAGCACAGGTTCTCTCCACGGCAAAAAGCATCACACTCTTCTTCCACACGAGTCGAGAACGACTTTTGAGATGTGCCATCAGGACATCACCCCAAGCCCCCCAGAGTGGTAGTCAAACCCTATTCAGATAGACATTCAACATGACTGCCACTCGAATTCGTTAAATAATTCAATAAATCGCGTCTCTCAGTTCTCTGACAGTGATTGTGACATTGCGACACACTGCTGCTCATCAAACTCTCGAAATCCTTGAAATCCATCGAAAACCAATTATCGAGCTCTCAGCAATAAGAAATCTGATAATTGACTTTCTTTCTGTTGCCACGTCTACCGCGCTGCAGCACTCCGCCGTCTCTTCTCGCCCCCAAAGCTCACCCCATTGATTCCAATGAATAATAGATGACTTCACACCTGCACTGGAATCTGGTGCAACTTTTGCAATTTTCCACAGTATTTCATCGCAAAGTTCACTTTCTTATCGCCATTCCTGTTCAATGAAGATTCAATTAGGCGATGCCACTTGACGGCGGATGAATTCATATCCCCCCCCCCACCCCTCCTCCTCCGTGGACCGCTAATTGACTCCATCCCGGCATCGAGTTAATTACCTCGCCCCGCGGTTGATATCGACAACGATGACGACATTATCCGTCATTCGACCGACGTTTAGCGACTTGTTGCGAGTCGCTCTTAATCCCAGCTTTTGAAGTGGACATCTGCTCCGAAAGGAAAGTCGAAACCCTCCCCCCTCTTCGCCGCCCCTCCAAAGTCTTTCAATTATTTATTCATCTTTTCGCAAACCACACAGGGGGCGGAACGTGGTGAGATGGGGACAGCTGTGGATGATAGGGGGGGGGGGGGGGGCGGTAGTCCTTTGAAGATAATTGCTAAACAGAAACTTCCAACCGGTCAGTGTGCTGCGCCCCGTTCCAGGCAGTCCCTCCTTAAGGAGGCAATTAACAAATTTGTTTTGATAATGAGGAAAAGCAACTTTTCAGTTGAGTAGGGTCTGGGATGCGGCCCGCCACTTTCCGGGAATCATCCCGACTAGGGATTACGGACTGTGAATCGAAAGTATGATACTTGGCTTCCCCTAATTGGATTCATAGCCAGTGGGATTATGTGAAAGTTTCGCTTCAAACTTGCTCAGAGTGCGTTGCCGGTCTCAATGTGATTAAGGTCAAATGCGACCGGCCGGGATGGATGGTCGGCAGGTGGCCTCCCATCGATTTGGATTGCCCCCTGTTTCTGTTTCATGTTTTCGGACATGAGGGCGAACTAAATTTTCTCCGAAGAATTAACCAACCCCCTTGACCACAAATCGCGTACAGATCACAAAGCACTGCCTTGCACAATTCCCAGAAATCGACTCGGATGAATTTCATAAATGGAGAGAGTGTGTAACGCATCCTCGTCGCCATCGCCTCATCCACATGACCACCCCCAACGCGCGCACACAAGGGTTCCTCAAGAGTTTCGCCATCAGTTCCTTTTGTTCGCCGAATCGCTTTGAGCAAGTTACCAACACGATATTCAGTCATCCACCCGACCGCCGCCAACAAAGAATTTACATCCAATTCAGACGAATATTCGTCGGGTATCCATTGTTTCGGGATTTTCGTTTTTTTTCGTCTTGTTTCTGCGCCTTAACTTCGCTGAAACTGCATGCCACTGACACAATACATTGCGGGGCGCTCTTTTATCTCATCGTGTACAAGTACCTTTCGATGTTGGAGAAGGCTTTTGTTCGCTTACACATTCGTCTCGACGAAAATTAACACAACAGCGTTCGCCTAAAAGCTGCGCCTGGATGCGATTCAACGATTTCACGGTGAGATGCGTTCACGCAGCGCTTCCTTTGAGCGCAACTTAACACACTCATTAATTATGACGTGCTCGGTTGTGTTGCACTTTTGTTTTCCTATTTTTGTCTTGACTCAAGTGGTGTCTTGTAGGAATGAATTAAAGCGTTTCCTGAGGGTGCAACGTTAAGGGGGTGAGTCATTGCTGGCGGTTAAGGACAGTGATGTGGTAGAGGCCTCAAACCCTGTTGACGACAGGTGCTTGTAAGTGACATTGTCAACGAACTTTCATCAAAAACATGTCCAAGAGACAATTTTTAAAGCCGTTCAATCGCCGGGCAAGCAAATCAAACATTTTGCCGAGTCTGAAGTCATCCCATGAAGCAGTAGCTTGTATCCCGTAAAATGTCAGACGTTGACGTTTATAACTTTCTTCCATCGCAATCTTCTTCTTCTTCATTTAGCGCTACAGTCTGGGGTGGACCTGCGCCTCTATCAACAAGGCTCACCAGCTGTCTCGATCTGTAGCTAGCTGCCTCCAATTTCGCACGCCAAGTTAGTTGAGGTCTTTCTACACTTGTGTGCGCCATCGGGTCCTCTTGTCCTACTGATTCTGGAGCTGGAGCAAAGTTGTCCTTGCACTTCTATATGGTCCCGCCGTCTTAGCCGTTGAATACGTAGACGCCTGACTAGTCGCTATACTCCACATGTGTGTTCCGTCTCTTCTGGAGCTGGAGTAGTGTTGCCCCTGCCCTCTGCATGGCCTAGGTATCTTAGGCGCTGTGTCTTGGTTCGATCTGCCTCCCATTCTCGAGTCTGAAGGTACTAACAGTCTTATTTAGATTGACTTGCTCAATGTGTCTGGGCCAGCACACACGACTGTTCCATGCCTCCTGGACTACATCCACATCTTGGTGCATTTTTAATTTTTCTTTATCACTGACAAACCCTCTTAGGCCAGCATCTTTAAACTTCATGGAAACAGTTTGATAGCTCTGCTTATACGAGTAGTCGAGCATATCAGTGTAGAGCCCGTAGAGTTCCTTCACCAAAAACCATCAACTCCAACAAACCCAAGAAGGAACACCTGGTGGCTTCTTGAGATTGTCGTTGCTTCTGCGTCTGCGATGATCAAAGTCCATCTGCTCAACTTGTCCTAGCCATCTCAGTCGTCAAACCTGAAGGCGCCTGCCTAGATTCATGCTGCTGTTCAGGTCGTAGACATCGTTCTCTTAAAACCATCAACAAAATAGGGCCAAGTGCTGAGTTTGGGACCTTTCTCTTAAAAGGCTTCATCTGCTATTAAAGTTGTCCAAATTTGGGCGCCACAAAGTTGACCATAATATTACACAAAGCCCACAAGAGAGAACCCGACTGATCAATTGCCTCAAAGATCCAACGAATGGCAAGAGCTATTCTTCCTTTCAGCTCTATACAGATGTTGCTCGTACTGTTTACTTGAAGCCGACGTAGACTAAGGCCTTCACTACCTCGAAGTTGTCGCTGTCCATTGTGACGTTCTGATAGAGTCGTCGATGTTGGGCGTCCTTTCTCAATGCCAGCACATACATGTAGTGGGCGTCGACACACACGCAGATGATCTAGGTTCGATTCCCAGAGTTTACATCTTTTTCAGAGCACCGCCTTAGCACCTCCCATGAACATCTGCGTTGCGGCACGGTTCAGGTGGATTTTTAAGTGCTAGGCTATCTTGTTGCGAGATCGGTGAGATATGTTTCAGCGGAAGTTGTGACCCCTAAGAGATTTAATTTCAGTCTAGCTGTCGGAACAGTTGATTATAGTCCTTATGGCATTGTTGTTCTACCAGGACCGTGCCTCCTTAATTGTCAAAATCTCTGCCTGAACAGCGATGCCGTGTGAATGTAGTTTGAAGGAGAGCCGAAAGTTCAGGTTTTTAAAGTTGACTCCAGCCCCCATCCCATCGTCCATCTTTGACTCATCCGCGAATATACAGAGAGGGGTCTTCCAGTGACGTGGAAGCAGAGTCCCGTCTCAACCCCTTCGGTATGGTAGTTGGATTCTTTCTCAGAGATGATGAGAGGAAAAGATGGGATTTGGTTTTACGTGATCACCTGCCTTACGGCTTATATCACGAGGTCCATTTTCCCAAAAGTCTTAGATAATACAAGACTAGACGCCTTAGTAACCCAAGTACCATATGAGATCATGCTTGAGGAACAATCATTCCCCCTTGGCATGGAGCAAGGCCTTTCTTAAAGCTCTGCCGCTCTATGAGTCGCAGCACCCGGTTGAAAACACAACTCCACACTGAGCCGGAAAAGTCTCTTAACCACCTGACTTGAATCAGTAGCGTAAACAGACTCATTCAGACCAGTCAGCACGGTCTACTAACCATGGCTTTGGCCGCGATATGGGTATTAAACCACAGCCACCACGATACAAGTGGGCCCACCGCACGGTCAGGTTGAAACCGAAATTCCAAGCGCTCCTCACCTCCAGTGGCACCCAAATATAGCCTTTGGTCAAGCTGTCACTACCAGTCAGGTTTCCTCAAAACCTGGGTCTGGTAGCCGCCATTCCGCCACCATATGGACTTTGGCTCCATCAGTGATCCCGTATTCTCTAACAATAGTGCTACGGATATGATTTAGAAACAAGTGATTTAAAAATCCAGTCACATCATCTGGATGATGAGAATGAACAGTGTTCTGTGGGAGGAAGCTAACCCGCCTTAGGAAACCATATTCAAAGGCTAAGAGTGACTCAAAATGGACCGTTGAAAGCGCACTCCCTGAGAATTTCTTGCAAATTTCTGGCAAAAAATACTCAACTTTCTAGAAGACCTTTACAGAATGTTTGAATACTGAGTGTCCCTGACAAGAATATTGAAAGGGAGAGGAGGGGACAACATGTCCTCACCCTCCAAATAATCCTACTTAAACAGAAAAAATCAAGGATATCAAACACAGCAATTTTGACTTGGGGGTCACAATGCCCCCCATACAAATACCTGTACTTACAGATTTTTAACGTTTCTTCCAACAAGGACTCCAGTCTTAAACCATAATCACCCTCAAAACATGTTTCCAATAGACAAAAAGATGATGACTTCCCCTTTCTAAGAACCACCCACAGCCCCCAATCACTCCCTCACTCGACCACAACAACTTGACAACTACAATTCCGAAGCTCTGTCATTTGCCCTAATCTGATCGATTTACATACAATTTTGATTACAGACAGAATATCCGTCATTCAAGTGCCTCCCTCAGATGTCAAATCAATCGGAGTCGATACAAGCGTCGTTGCATGACACCACATCGTTTGGGAGCGTACACTGGTTTACCGCCCCCCGCGCTCTCTGAAAATTCTAAACCAAAAAAAAAATCCCAGAAAAAAACACAAAAAACCCTTAATAACGTACATAATTCCATTGACCCCATTTAGAAAGTTGGCAGGGCAAGTCAGCGGCCGCCAACATCGGCGCATAGCAGTAATCACAGTTTTTCGAGTAATTTAAGCAATCACCGGGTTGCCGCAGAAGTCAACCTCTTTATGACACGCCAACCGCTTCGGACATCAATCGCTGCTGGTGGTGCTGCGCCCCGATATGGGGCCCCTTTGCCGGCGGAGATTCGTCGATGGGGAATCTTACAAAAACAAAACGCCACGCAGCCGGACTCGCTAATTCATTCGTTTGCTTGACGGGTATTATTTTCAACGCTGTCATTAGATTCGTAGATCGGGGGTGTTTTTCTGCAACATGCACCCACCCATGATGGAGTTAACTCGCAAGGACTTTGATTGACGGTGTGCGTAGATTTATTTTTTTTTCATGGATTTTATGTGCTTTGGTGGGAGTTTCGTTATTCGCATTAGATTGACCTGGTTTCTGCTGTTTGCTGTTGTTGCGGGAGGATCGATTGAATGGGGGGAAGAGGAGTTGAATTTGCATTCAGCTGCAGGAAGGGTGGAAAGGATATAGAAGTTTGTGTAAACTAGTTTTGGTGTTTCGGAAGTGGTTCGTTGGTTGCTTTAGTGATTGGAGGAGTCCTGAATTATTTCTCAGCTGATGTGGAAAGTTTTTCAGAAACGATCTGATGTCTCACTTCTTCTGAGTTGACAAGAATTAAGTTGGGAGGCCATTAAAACAGTGGATTAACTGCGAAGGGAATGTATTTGCGTCTGCTTGCATTCGCAAGGGGGCCTGGTGTCGATAAGGTAGCGTTTCATGAATTTTCAATTCGCCTCAAATTGTCTGCGGCTTTCTAGGAATATTTCCATGGCGTCTAGCAACTCGAACCAACTTAACAGAGCAGTGACCCTTACAGTTCTTAGCCCCTGCAACTGCAGCTATCAATCGATGATTGGGTTTTTTGATGATGGTCCTGAGCATGCCGCTCCCATCCGTTAAGTCCAGACTATCTAGCTCTGGCGATAGCTTAGTTTGGTAGTCCTTTCCCTTCTGAACCTGAAGGCTTGGTTCGGTATTCCTTTCCTTCGTCGACCTGGAGGCTGAGATTCGTATCTTGGAGCACTATCGCCCATGAGTCACACGGTGGACCCAGCGAGCGTAGTCGGCCCTTCTTTGCCCTTCGGACTACATCCACATCTTGGTGCAGCTGATAGAGTTCTCAGTGATGTATTCTTCTCCGTTTGCCATTCTCGCATAAGGGACCCTACATCCCACGCAAGACTTCTCTTTGGAAAGCACAAAGAATTGCCATGGTCGATCCTCTTATTGTACATCACATGACATTCACACAACTCTCCTACAGGACAATCGTCTTGTAGAGCCTTTTTGCTGTAAGAAGCTTTGACCCTAGCTGGTTTGGCAGACTGACATAACATTGGCTACCGAAGACCATGCTGGGATATCCCCTAAGCTGTAGTTCACGGGCTTAATGCTTGCCCCTCTAGATGTAGCAGTCTCTCCCAGATAGTGTACAACCACATAGCCATTCACAAGGAAATGAAAGGAAACTGAAACGAATTTATACAATAAGCCTGTCGGGGCTTACACAGGCTTCAGTAAAAGAAGTTATAGTTGGCGTATGTTGGACATCCTGAAGAAAAACACACCAGGAAGCCGACTATGAACCTTAAAGCCTGTAGAAATCTCACGGGCAAATGCTGAGGATGTAGTCCAAGTTCAATAACTGAAAGGAGGAGAAGCGTGGACAAAGAGAATCCATCTGGTAAGCGTGAGGAATATGGTCAAAAATGCTAGAATTAGCATGCCTATGGACATCCCCATGGTGTCCAAAGGGAGCATGAGAATGTCCAAAGGGGGGACTTGGAAAAATCCTGTCAAAAAATTTAGCATGCCAAGAGAGATGAGATTCGATGATAATATGGTAAAGAAAAAAAAAAGGCATCAGAACCCATCACTGATCTTGAACCATTCGATGCTGTAGAAGATCCAAGCCTCAAAGAAGAATAGGACATGCGAAAAGGACCTCTAGGAGATTTGAATCATAGCTCAACGGGCATCCTAACAGGTTACTTCGGACTTAGGGAGCACCTGCGAAAACTTAGGCTTACTGATGAAGGTCTCAGAGACTCTCTGGACAGCCGGGAGAAATCCCAGCTGACATTCCGGGAACCTCTGAGGTACTTGCCTATAAACCGCCACATCGTAAGGTCAAATAAGCCTTAAAGATGAACAAGGTCATAACAAAAAAATTCTCCTTGAACTCAAATAGAAGTCGACATGCTCATTCACCTTCAATGGCAAACTTCCTTGAACTCAAAGCCCTCCGTTGACAGTTCCTTGACTCAACGCACATCGAGTTCAATACACTGTAGGGGTGAAGAAACGCGGCGAGTGCGGCGGCGTCGCGTCATGCAAGTAAATTGATATCAAAAGGTGTCACCAACAAAACGTATACAGTCCCCGGGCGGAGGCTAATAATTTCAAACTTTGGGACACGATAGACAACTTTTTACGATTAAATTCCGATAAATCAAGTAAATAAGAGCAACTTTCTGTTGCACAAGGAAATCGCCTCCCACGAAGAGTGCCAGAAACTGGAGAGCATCTGTGATGAAGCGGATGGGTAGGTCGTGAAGGGTTTCGGTTTGCAGTCTTAAAATAGGATTCCAGTAGGATGTTGGTATGAATAAATAGGAAACACACGTTCAGGGGAAATTGCTGTTTGGTTCAAGGACAAGGGCACCCCTTAGTTTTCAACAAGGAGATGCGCAGCTGTGTGATTTCTTCACGTCGGTACTGGAGGCACATGGAAGGCACTAGCTTCTCCAAGTCAGTGCGATTGATGGTCCACGCAGACGACATTGACTTTAAGACGGTTAAGGACTTGGTGTATCTTTCGCTTAAATTGGCAGATGAGCGGGCTTTTGAAAGGCCAAGCCTCTGGTGGGTAGGTCAGGTAGAGCGTATGGATACACCGCTTTGGCCTGAAAGGTCTTCGAAGCCGAGCCATTGGGACAACCTAACAGAGGACGGCCTATATTGAGATGACGCACACACGTCACAGGAACCTCAGTCAACTTGGAGTGTGCAACTGAAGGCAGCTGGCGAGAGATCGTGCAGGCTGGAGAGGCATCTTGGTTGAGGCCCAAGTAATCCCTGGACTCTATCGCCATAGAGAGAAGAAACAGAAGCCTCTTGTGTTGTCTTGCGAGTTTCTTACGGTCTTCTCATGAATGATGTCGAAGTAGTCACTGCATTGATAGCTTCGATGAGCGTGTCACCAACCTTGACGATGAAGTGCGAAAGTTCTTCATCATCATCCCGTATAATCGAGGAGTTTGGTAGGAATTCAAAAATAAGACATGGCCTGGCATAACTCATCCCTATGCACGCTTTTATTGAAATCGTTAGGTGGTGTCGCTCTACATTGTTTGGTTCTTTTCCAGAATTTGCCGCGGTGTGAAAAACTGCTCTATTCTGGAGTTTTTTTTGGCCAAAAGCTGCACTGCTAAGGGCCTGTGAGAGTGTTTACGTACCTTTGATGGCGTGTGTAAGGTGAACACGATGACGCGCTCAGTTCTTTGGCATTATTTGAATAAGAGGGTAAGCTAAGGTAGATAAGCGAGACGAGGTTGAAGCTAAATGACGCAAGAAAAAAAACAATTGATGTTCGCTGACACTTGAGCATCTCGTAGCTTGACTGTTTTGACCAAATGTACCTCAATCCCACTCGAAATGCATGGAGGAGGACAATCTTCTTCGAATTAGTACAATTTCTGGGATACGAAGACTGCATTGACATCGTCACACATTCCTAGAGAGCTCTTGTGGAAACATTTTGGATGAACTGGCCAGAATCGCTTTTAAGGAAGATTTATTCCACCAACCCAAAAAGCATCCCGAACAGTCAGTTTTTGTGGGTGTATCTGTGTCTCAACACACACTCGAGGACTCTCATCCCTACGCAATTTTTTTTACTGAGACATCCATTCAACCACAAGTGAGCTTCGGCGCAAAAACCAAACTCGCTAATGAAACTTGGGCTCAACGGCAATCTTGGTTTTCCACACTTTGGAAGCGATGGTCAGGCGTCAGTTTAATAATTGAGTGGCACTACAGCCCACAAGGGAGCAGGGCCTTGCTTCTATAACGTCCGGCATCAGTCTATTCGCATTAAGATCACTTGGCAGCTGACAAAATGACGGTCACTTAAAACAGTGTTGCCAACTTAAAGTTCTGTACCACGCAGAGTTGTATGCTGTCAGCGAAGTCCGATCCATCAAACGACGTCTCGGACAAAATTCAACTGTAGACGGCTAATGCGTTGAAGAAGTTTTTTCTATTTAGGGGCAAACTTGAAGATGTCCCTGTCAGCATTGCCCTCTGCAACCGATGTTACTCCGATCTGTCAAACGGCTAGTGTCAAAGCTTCCTCCTCCAAAGATCAGAAAAAGGCTTCTAAAAGACGCTCGTCCCGTCAGTAGAGTTGTGTGGAGCCATGTGATGAACAATAAGTGGCGCAACAGAGGGGATTCTTGGTGCCTTCCGAAGAAAAGTCTTGCGACGGGTGTAGAGCCGCTTATGGAAGGAAGAACACACGACCGCGAACTCAACCAGCTGTACCAAGTTGTGGATGTAGACCGAAACGAAAAGAAGTGTTGACTACACTGACTGCTGTACATCAGCAACAAAGCTCCAGTTAAGAGGTTCTTCGAATAGTAGCCTTAAAGTTTTTTAAGTTTGGAACCGAATAGTCGTGGACGCCACAACAGACTACCTGCGCCTGCCGTTGCTTACAATCAGACCACAAGAATGACTGGACTGTTATGTAACGAACCAAGTTTGGGCCTTCCGTTGCGTGGGAAATGGCCAGAAGCGACCAAAAGACAGGATAAGGTGATTTTGCAACTGTGGCTGTAACTGTCAGCTGAAATGGGAGGTCTTACCCCACCCGCGGTATTCTCCCGACCTTGCCCCTTCCTGGCTTTTTCCCTCGATACACAATTATTTAGGGAGGGTCACCGGTTCGGGTCATTTGAAGAAATTGAAGAATGGCTTAATGATTGGATTCATGGCAGAGAAGACTCATCTTTTAAAATTTTTATTCGAATGTTTGCAGAGGGATGAGGAGTCGCTTTCACCGGACCATAATTTTAAGTGATGTGTTTTCACTTCCCCTAATGCAATCGATTGTCCATCTGTCACACTTCCTGGAATGAAAAGACATCACATGACGACTCCCTTCGTTTTTTTTTTTCAAATATTTTAAAAGCTATCAACGCCGACAGGTTTTGACAGAAGTGAGTCCAACTACAATCACGTTGTTATCTTCGACACGATATCGTTAAAACCCCCATGCAAGCCCATGATTTCTTATCCCTTGTGACAACTAATAAAATGTTTTATTGCATCGTACAAATGTGTTATTTACAGGAATAGCAGACTTTCCACCTTGTCACAGTCCTCAGCGGTTTTTATTGTCATTGCATGATATGCGGCCATAAACAAGGACACAGCGTTCGAGGAAACCGCTCACTCTGAGTTCGTTAGATAGCTGGTCTGTGGATTTAAGGGCACGAGAGACGGACGGTTGGCTTCATTTAGCGCTCTAATTGAAACCAGTTTGACAGCTAACAAATTTTATTCGGCTGTCGTTAATGTATTGAGCAAATAAAGCACTCAGCGGCGCTGTTTAATTAATTGATTTATCCTGATCATAATTTTTTAGAGTGCGCTTGTCACACTTTTGACATCTGCATGCGCCTGTCAATTTGCTAAGTGGATGGTACACAAATGCCCTGCTGACCAGTGACGGAAAAGGAGCACAACTCCCGGGCACCGGCCCTCTCTTAGCGGCATTCATTCGTGCAGCTGCAAACAATTGCCTTGATTGTGAAATCTTGGGAACATACTTTCAATCAGGATAAAAACCCTTTCCCTGCATGACAGTGTTCACATATGCATCCTTTCGGAGGACTTTTCAGCTAATGAGCCATTTGCGGTAATAATTCAAATGGCGACTGCTAATGAATACACTTGGGAAGGGGAACAATGACGGGGGAATATTGACATTTTATTGTTCTCAACAGATGAGCACAATGGGAGGGGAGAGTGATTGCAGAACAAAGGGAAATTGAAAACCTTTCGGATTTGAAATAAATCAAAACGAATGGCTGAAGGGAGTCCTTTAGGGGTGAAAATCCCTACAAGAGTCCCCTGTTAAGCTGGCAATGGGGTGGCGGGAGGGAGTAGCATGAATCATTGTGATTACCTCGTGGGGGATTTGTTCTCAGGACCTGTCGTCTCAATTTGGTGATTAATCTTTAATGCTGCGAGGACTGCATTTCATTGTGAATGAAGGTTTGTTTCGAGTTGTCTGTGAATGGGGTGGTCGCACGAACGTTTCGAAAGGTAATCCTATTTCGGAGGGGCACACAGTCATCTTTGACGTCCTCTCTTTTGGTGGCACTAAGGCAATGACATTTCGCCTGGTAGCAGTGTTTTCATTATGCTTCACCTGAAATGGCCAAATCAAGCACTCTAGCCGACATTTCTCAATTGAATGGTGGATGCTGCTTCGGAACATATGCCGTTCTTCATTGAATTTTATCCCCAAGACAACGACAACCATCAGAAATCGTACGCGGAAGCCGCAAAGCAAGACCAAAACCATCCTTATCCGCTTTCATTAGCGTCCATGTCTCTGCACTATGAGAAGAAGATGGGGATCAAGGCATGCTACAAAGCCAGATTGGTCTCTTCAGAGTAGGCTGTATGGCTTAAATGGTTCATGAGCTCAAAGAAGCAGGCATTTCATCATCATCATCGACGGAGCCAAATGCAAAGATGGTGTGTTTCTGGTACAATGATGTGGACATGTTGCTCAGATGGAGCGTATCGCTTAAACCGCCGAATAGGGCACTTAAGGTGACACCCTGCTGTCTTTAGTGGGGCAGAGAATAGCCCCACGGTTGAAAAAGTTACTTGAGCGACTAAATCGCTAAAAGGTGTCAAGTCCGCTTCTGTGGATAGAATCCGGCCAGAATTGCTTAAGGCGATGGGTAAAGAGGGAGTCCTGAGGCACTCTCGTGTCATTAAGGTGGCATGGGAGTGTGAATAGACAGACTGGCGATTGATAGACTGGAGTGATTGTTCCCCTTTTTAAAAAGCAGAACAAAAGAGACTGCTTCAATTACAGGGGCATATCTCTTTTAGGGCTAGATCATGTAGAGCGTATGGACACCACTGCTCCGGCCCGAAAATTCTTCGAATCTAAGCCAGTGGAACAACGCAACAGAGGACGGCCCAGGCTAAGGTGCTGCACAAATGTGGAGTAGGACCTCAACCAAATTGAAGTGCGCAATTGGCGCCAGTTTCGAGTTGCTGACAACACTCAAAGAGTATTAATTGTCTATGGAAAGCTTCTCAAATCTCGCCGTTCGGAATCGGCAAAAAACTGTAGGTCCCTTCTACTCGTGAAGAACAATAGCATGCACAACACGAGTAGTTGTTGTAGAAGCTAGGCCCTGGTCCGTTATGGGCTGTAGTGCCACTCAATTATTATTATTGTTAATTGGCGCCAGTTGGAGAAAGATCTTGCTGGCTGGAGAGGCATGTTGGTTGAGTCCCAGGTCCACCCCGAACAGTAGCGGCATTAGAAGAAGAAGAAAATCTCTTTTAAGTCCCCCCCCTGAGCTAACGTGTTAGAGGGCCGTTCTAGACCTATGGTTGATTCCAGAATGGGGTATGAACAGAGCGGCTTTCACCCCGACAGAAGTACAAGTGACCAGATTTTCACTCTGAGAATGATACTCGAGAAGGCTTAGGAGTATAGAGTACCGATCTATAGTTGGTCTGTAGAATTGGACAAGGCCTGCAACCGAGTCACTCGAAGTGAGCTCTGGAGTGTTCTAAAGGAGAACGGTGTTGATGGGCTCCTGTTGAGTGCCATTCAATCTCCTTACACTAACTGTAGCAGCTGTGCCATTCGCCGGGATCGTTAAGCTTCTCCAAGGGTGCGTCTTGTCATCTGTCATTTTCACTCTATAAATGGGCTTGATGTTGCAGTGCAGCCAAGGCAAGGAACGTTTCATATTGCCAAATTTGAGGATAAGTGTTCTCTTCGTGAATGTCTTAGTTGTCCTTATATCCTCCTAGACGAAATTCCAGCGCGCACTCCATATTCTTGAGCTCTTATTGAGTACTTATGCTAGAATGAAGGTGAACGTAAGCTCGTCCGAGATTCTGGTAATTTCCGAAACGCCTGACCAATGCACTCTATGGAGTCCCATTGAAACAGAAGCTTTAGAATATGATGAGAGTTGCCAAAGCAAGCTCTCTTGTAGGAGTGGCAAGGCTAGATCAATTTTAAAGCAGGGAAGATCAAATATAAAGAAGGCCAAGTTGGCTTCCAAGGCCAATATTGTGGTTTTTTTCAGAGTTTGTACAAACTCTCATCTATGATCATAAAATTTGTTCAATGGCCGAAAGAGTACGATACAACCGCTCTAGATGAGGTTTCTCTGTGCTGCTGCAGGAGTTAATTGCTGGGAAAGGCTGAGAAACGTAGCAGTGCGGGGGGACTCAATGTTGAGCAGCTTCCTCTTCGGTATGGATGTTCTCTTCAACATGGCTGTGATGTGATGAGACACGCGACAGTGTGATGGGAGCTCAGTGTTGAACAGCTTCTTCTTCGGACAGAAAGGGCTTCGATGGTTTTGCCACTTGCTAGAGATAATCCCTCTATGACGACTTCTGAGGCGTGTCTTAGATGCGATTCCGTCAGGTAGGCGACCGCTAGGCAGACTCAGGTCAGGGTGGTTGGATTAAGTCCATTAACACTGCTGTTTCTGTTTGGGAGTATTTCTTGATGAATTACAGTGTATGGTGGAGGATGAAGAGGTCTGGAGGTCTCTCGTGCGTGTATTGCTGAATACCATTAGTTGAATAACACTGATAGATGATGGTGACGATGATGATGGCGTTGTTTTCGTACTTACTCCAGAGTTGAGGTCGACAAAGCCTAAATTTTGTCCGCCTATTTTGTTGCTTTGTACAAGATCCGCCCGCAGGACCTATATCAGTCGTTTTGTTTCAATTACAGTAGCAAAGGTCCTATTGACGGCTGACTGAGTTCCTCCAGTGTCATCCGCCTAAGCTAGGTACTGAATGACTGACTTTTGGAAGCTCGTACCTCTGGGCTCTGGTTTGATGTTCCAAAAGTCAAAGGCCAGCGTGTAGTCAACATCTTTTGCGCTCCATTGCCATCCTTCATAATCTGATGAGTTTGATAGAAAGGTGACAGGAAAACTAAACTAGCCACTAAATGACTCGTCTCCAAGTATGATTTTATACCACATGAATTTGGTGGCCATAGGCAGCTCCAAGTCTCCTCTATGACCTGCCGGAGCGTGAAAATTGTATTTCTCGTGTCCTTTCCTGGCCTGAATTCACTCTGACGAGAATCAATCCAATTGTCCCAAGCAGCTTAAGCCGTTCCCATAAGACGGTAGAAAGGGTCTTTAAAGCGGTGTTTCGAGCAATCAGGGCTGTGCTGTGTGGGTAGCCAATCTAGCACAACAAGAAAGTTTTTGAATTTGGTCTGGGCTTGCATACTGTGCGATGTCTGTTCTTCATTTCGAAAGCAATGTGCCAGAAAGAAGACGTTCTATACATGACAAGAAAGGGGCGTGGTGTATGAGTTATTGGTCTTCCTCTTTCCGTTGAACCTGAAGGCTTCGATTCGAAGATCTTAGATGTTGTCCACCTGGTGTAGTCGACAGTATTATGCCTTCTGAACTGCACCCACCTTTTAATATAACATGTTGAGCTCGCAGTTGTGTCTTCTCCTCTTTTCGATCTCCTTATAGACAGGACCATGTATCCGCCGTAGAATTTTTCTCTCAGAGTCCAAAGAATCCGCTAAGTGTTTCCCGAAATGTTAATTGAAGGGATTTGGAAACCCCCTTCCGAGCCCTTCCCACCGATCATACCCAGAAAAACATTCATTCTTCATTTTGCTGTGCCCAATACCCACAGCGCCCCTCATTCCCTCCCATTTCAGCCAACATCACTGCGCTCCCACATCATCGTCAAATCAGCAATTTTTTCTCATTTTCAGGACACACACTTGCCCTGTAACCCAGAAGGACCTTAATTACATTCAGATATCGAACTCAGCAGAAAACGTAATCCCAGTGTCAATGTCCCTTAAGAGAGAGTCATGTCCTAGCTTGTCGTGACACCCAATAAATTCAAATTCAGTGGAAAAACCGCATCTTTTGTGATTCAACAATCTTCATTGAATTTCCTAGTGTCAAATCTGTGAACAAAAGAAACAGTCCTTCCTCCGAAGGAATCTTCGCTCATTCTTTTTTCTTGCTGGTCTTCCCTTCCTTGGAAGGACAATGAAGGAAAATCACTTCCAATGCAGCGCCATTATGCAAAAATGGCCCGCCGGAGGAAGACGATTGTGAAGAATTCAAAAGGAAAGCGGAACATCTTCTTTTGTTTGAGAATGGATACTTTTCTCTCTGTCTCTCGATCTTCCATCGTCCCGGTTTTTACTGCAAATCACTGGGCGGGAGTGCAAGGGGGAACCGCACCGCAAATGTAAAGGGTGCCTAGGTCAAGAGAGCGGACAATGAATGATCATAAAATCAACGACAATAGAAAAAAAAATTTTTTGTCATCAAATATTGCAAACTCAAGGAGAAGGAAGGATTTTTTCCAAGACAAAAGGAGGATGTATGTGGGATGAGTACAATTTGCGGTGGGAGGACGAAATATTTTCGCTGCTTTGCTGAAGTGTTTGTGGTGGTGAGTTTGCAAGGACTAAGAGGACTCTTTGGGCATTGAGTTGTCTTCAAATTCACTTGTAAGGTGTAGGATTAATTTTGTGGCCCGTAGGGAATATCTGAAATTAAAGAGTATTATTCTTTTCATTCAAAACGTCAGCTTTAGAGTACGCCTTGGATACGACCGCGCCAACGCATTGATAGAGAACTTTAAAAAACTACAATCCATCGGTCATAATCATACAGCTTAAGCCTTATTTTTAATCGTGTCACTCCAAACGTTAATCTCAGCCTACTACTTAGCCTGGGTCTGTGTTTAAGTCCGAGCTGCATTCCAAGCTCTCCACTAAATGCGGCACCTCAGCTAAGCCACTGTCCAGGCCTGACTTTTAGACCAAAACATGTTTCCTAGCCAGACCGTGTATCTCAATCTAAACTTGAGTCTCAGCCTGAACACAAATCTCAGCCTGAACTTCAGTCTCAGACTGAACCTCACTCTCAGACTGAATCTCAGTCTCAGCCTGAACCTCATTCTCGGACTGAACCCCCCCCCAGCATGAATCTCAATTTCAACCTCAAACACAATCTCAACCCCAGTCTTAGCCTAAGCCTTAGTCTCAGTCTCAAAATCAGTCTCAGCTTCAACCACAGTTTCAAGATGGATCTCAGTCTCTGCCCGAATCTGTGTCTCTGTCCTATCTTGAGTCTCAGCATGAGTTTCGACCTTCAACTTGTCATACCAGTCAGACTGAGAGCACTCAGTTCTAATCTCAGCATTTGGTCGTGTCCTTCTGCCTTTTGGCCATAAGTGGCACCTAATTCCCTCCATTTTCACGTGCGACACCATCTCTTCCTCCCCGCCCCCCGGCTATAGACGCACAACGCCCCCTTTTCATCCTTCGAGCACATCAATCTGTTTGCAACTGCCTCCTCAGGATGGTGACTCCCATTGATGATCTGAATGAAGATGACATGTCTCTGCCCCCACCCCCCCAACCACTTACAAAATAAAAACAAAACCGGGTCCTTCTGTCACTCCCACTCAACTGCCTTATCCCTCAGACCAAATTACCCAGGATTTCATGCCACAACTACTGACACGGAAAGTGTCCTTCGAAATGTTGAGTGTGCCCCCTCCCAGCCACCGCCGAGTACAAGGCTCAAAACCATGAAATTATAGATACTGTTGTGAAAACTCTTAGCCTTGACATCCCAGAACGTTCACACACCAATGAAGCGTGACATCCAAACAGAGAAACACACTCGTACATCGGCCCCCTCGAAAATCTTATTTATCCACTTTATGGTCGGGTCATAGCAACTGATTTATGCCCTCCACCCCTCCGGCTGGGTGGGCGCACACTCGCATTCGAATGGAGTCACAGACCCAATTACCGTTCTGTAGTTGCTGACTTGATAGTTTCCCTGGAAAGTGCAGTCGTCTCCCCCACCCGCCTGTGTGTGTGTGTGTCGCAAAGATGAATGCCTTCACGCTGAGCAGCTAGAAATGATCTCATGAATTATTTATGAATAATTGATATAAAGTTTCGGAAAGTTCTAGAGTCGGCGGGGCGGGGGCGGTAGGAACCTCAAAAATGTACACACCCGTCGTCGACTGAACACGAGCACACAAAGTGTGTAGCTGTCGTCTGCAAAGGATTTCTCGGAACTTTTCGAAATTTATTTGCGATTTCACCAGAACCCTTTGAAAGTTGGTCACGACGCTTAAAGCGTCGCGGAAGACACGGAGTGGAGGACTCTTGGCTGGTGGCTACAAAAGTTGATGAAGCAAAGGTTTTTCAATTTTCTTTCTGTCTCTGTCTGGGGGAAGCCCCTTGAGGTCCTCGCAACGGAAAAAATTCAATGCCCGCCAAGAGTGACGTTTGAAGCTTTAGTCGTCTTTAATTGAAGGCGATTCATAATCCAATCGAAGCCTCAGGAGAGCGAAATTCCGCAGAAAGCAATTGAAACGTTCGCTTGACATTCGGCAGACGGTTTTAAGGCTACAATTGATGGCGCTGTCCATGCAACCGAAGTCCCATTCAATTCGACACAATGGAGTTGCTCTGATTGTCACGTGTCATTGGATATTGGTTGCTCAAGAGCTACACAAGATGAATGAGTTCTGCTCGTGTTTCGCAGGCGATGGGTGTGTATGGAGGTGACCTTGTGGTCACTGAACCCTAAAGAGACTTGTGTTCGATTGCAGAATAAAGAAGCGGCAAGAAAGGCGGCAAAACCGAACTAATTGCATGTCCCATCTGTATCCAGAGATGCTGCAGCAGGTCCTTTCACTTCCCCACCCACCATCGTCTCCCGCAAACAAGACGTGGGATCAACTTTTAAGTCATTGAATATGCCCGACAAGCTCAAGAGTTCTTCTGCTGCACAGGGCACATCCCTTTTTTTGTTGCCGACCACCTGCAGTAGTCGAGTTCATAAAATATGCAGAAAATCGAAACAAAGTCTGTTTCAAAGTTTCATTCCTCGTTTCCCGGTCGATTTGGTCGTTTTTGCGCACAACAGGCGCCCAATTGAAATTCAACGTGTATGCAAAACGAAAATCTGCCTGAGTGAAAAAACAATAAACAGGAGTGGCAGCATGTTGTGATTTATCCTGTAGCTGGCCCACAATGAAGAATCAATTGAACACAGCATCCCCCAACCCTCCGCACAGGAGCTGGAGAGGGACCAGAGTAGCTGGGTTCTTGAGAAGGAGATTGCCATCAGGATGCAGTTGATTTTGAGTTTCTTCTGTTGGAAGGCTGAATATGGCATCGTGTGCTTTGAATTTGAGTGCAGTCGTCTTTGGATGCTTTAAAGGAAATTTCTCCTGGAAGGCACTTTTTTGAGATTGGGTTGCGCAAGACTGCGGAGGGAGATGTGGTGAAGGCATTGAATTGAATTTTTGTGGAACTTAAAGAATTGAAGGCCAAGATATTCGTCAGAAGGTAAGAAGGTTTTTGCGTGTCCTTGGCCGTAGATGGTGGGGGGTCATGGAATGAGACTGAAGTTTAGTTCAACAATCAACAGAAATTGGAGAAATTGCCTCAAGCAACGTTCTAGTTCGCGTCACTAGGCTACTACGTAGCCTACGAAAGGAAAACGAAGATTTTGAAAAAATGGCGATTTGTCAACTTCTTCTTCGTTTACTGGCACTACAGTTCAGCGTGGACCTGGACCTTAATCAATATGCCTCTCCAGCTAGCACGCCAGCTGCCCACAAATAGCGCACTCCAAGTTGATTGAGGTCCTTCTCCACTTGTGTGCGGCTTCTCAGCTTAGGCCGTCTTCTGTCTTCTGTTAGGTTGTCCCAATGGCTCGGATTTCAAGACTTTTCGTGCCGAAGCAGTAGTGCCATCTTAAACGTTGTATCTCTTCAGGCCGTCTTCATGTTTCACCAGGCCCATGCCGCTTTACGACCCTTGAAGTTCATCGGTGAATCTTCTCTTCTAAATGCCATCCATGGAAACAAGAGGAGTTCCTCATCCGCTTTTAGAAACATCCAAGTTTCCGCACCATAAAGGAGGACTGGAGGGATCAAGCTTTTGTACAAAGCCAGCTTAGTCCTTCGTGAGAGGGCTCTAATACTCAATTGCCTCTTGAGCCGAAGGAAGCAGCGATCGGCAAGAGTGATTCTGCGTTTGATTTTGGTGCCGACTTTGTTGCCCCTGTTCACCGCGGACCCCAAGTATACGAAGTCCTTGACAACCTCGAAGTTTCTACTGCCTAGTGTGACGCTCTGTCTGAGACGTCAGTGTTGTGTGTCCTTCCTTGATGACAGAAGGTATGACTTCGTCTTATCTTCATTTACCGTCAGACCCACATTAACCGCTTCCGCTTCAATGCCAGCATACGCCTCATTGACGGCTCTCTCTTCGTCAAATCATGTCAATGCCGTCGTCGTAAACTAGCAGTTGAACGGACTCCTGTAAGATCGTGCCTCTGGCGTTGACTTGTGAGTTACGCATGATCTTCTCAAGGAGGCTGTTAAGGAAGTCACATGACAATACGTCGGCTTGTCTAAAACCTTTTTTGAATTTGAAGGTCTCGGTAAGCTCATTACCGACTTTGACCGAGCAGCGAGAACTTCCGATATGCGGCCTTACAGTCAACGAATATGTGGTGAGTGTCGATATGCACTTCTTGGGTCTTTTCCAGGATCTGTCGTAGTGTGAAGATTTGGTCGATGGTGGTCTTCCCTGGCCAGAAACCCGGCGATTTCTCAACAGAGTCTAATTTTAGCTTAAAGTACATATCGCAGCAATACTCAGCCCTCTATAGCCAATCTGAAAGAAATTTCTGGAGGGCTGCAAAGCCCAATGTGGTAATGATAGTCCCCTCATTCGAGCCAAATTCTTCCAAGGAGAGTGACTTTTTCAATTTTAGGGAACAAAATGAAGTCCCACTAAGCCAAATATTGAGAATGTGGCAGCAATTTGGTCTGACATCGGAGATGGAGTGAGTCGTTACGTTGTCAGGGTGGAAGAGAACTTCAATCTGTTTGCCAAATGGAGCCATTTTTTCTTCAATTTGTCATCAAATCGGCCCAATAACTTGACATGCTAGATACCTGTGACAGTTTTGCCTTTCTCTAGGGAGTCCAGGACCATAGAACTTCGGCCTGTGCTATGATTTCATTCGAATCACTTAAGAGGCAACGCATCCCATTAGTACGTGCCAAAAATTTAAAACATGAAACCCTGTACATACCAGATGACCACCTCCTTTTCAACCGCACGACAGACAAGGAGTACACTTCGACTTCGGTGGAACGGAGGAGATTTTCGATAACTTAGACCTCGCAGCTGTAACGCTCAGAGCACTTAATCAAGAGATCTAGAAGTTACAGACTAAGAAAGCTTCTGGACATGATTTAATCACCCGAGAAGCCTTAACTAGACTTCTGCTTATTATTAAGGACTCGCTCAGATCAAGGCTAGGGCCCAGCCAACTGTGGGCTGCAGAAGTCTTTTTGGTCTTCAAACCAGGTAAATAGCCCCAGATGAGTTAGAGTCGATGGGAGAGAGGGGAAACTATTGCAGATTCGACTACAAAACTGCAGGTAACTTTTAACAAACTCAGAGAATGGAAACTTTCATCAATGACCGGCAAGTGGCACAGAAATTGTCTCGAAGCATGTCTAAACAGCGTCCAACACTTCTTTGGCGAAGTATTAAGTTGCTGATGAACTAGCTAGGCAAGGTTCTTAAGAGGCATTCGTAGGGCCCGAACCCATCTCGGGACTACCCGCTTCCTTGGTTAGGGCTTCCGTCGACCGTTGGGTTTCCCAACAGCATAACCAGTGATGGCATGCCTCTCCAGGATGCAGCCTGACCAAGTGCAGACTCCCGAATGTCAGCAAGAAATTCACGGCTTTTCTGCAGAAAACTTCTCGGCGTCCACCGCGACACTTCACCTTCGCTAAGCACCTAAGTCTACTTGGGTTTAGTAAGTAAGTAAGACACCCTTTGTGACGCCTGTGGAGAAGGTGAAGACACTGCAGAGCACTTTCTCTGTCAATGTCCTGCCTTTGCTCTGATCAGGAAGCGGCTGTTTGACGCTGATGTGGTGGGAGATGAAAACCTGAGCTTCTTGTGACAGAAGCGCCTGCTGGGTTTTCTTCGGAAAACTAGAAAACTCCGGCAAACGAAGGTTACTGCCTGGTAGTACAATGGACCAGTTTTTGACACTGGGCACTCCAGTGCAGTATTTTCCAACTTCCAACAACAACAATAAAAATCATGCTTGCGCTTGCTTTTCAAATTGAATAAACGCGGCACCCTTTCCGCAAAAAAATTTGCCATGCCCAGGATTTCACTCAGCATATGAGCCACAGGGGGTGCTGGGATGCCACCTATTCCGGCAATGTCAAGCACCTTCAATCGGCAGTCTCCCAATACGTGGTCGTGGGTTTTTGCCACTTTAGCTTTCGTGGCAGCCAAAGCTTCTGGGTGTGGCTCAGCAAATGACGAAGCGTGACCAAGGAACTTGAGACTGGGTAAATCATCCAATTGGACGATAGCTTTGTGAAGAGAAGACTCACCGTACACAAGATCCAAGCGGTGGCCTATTTCGTTGCAGGACTTCAGTTCCAAAAAGTACAATCCATTTTTTTGAAAATCCACGGACATGCCCTCTTCAACCATTCGTCCTGCGAAACAAACGTCGTCCACGAGAACATACCACACTACAGTGAATTTCTCTCCCGTCAGTGTCATCAGCGGCCAGTGAGGCTGAAGCCCAATCTGTCCTTGTAGTCATCAATCATCATTTATCAACCACCAAGCCACCAAGCCCATCACAATTTCAAAACGCTCCAAAGTCCAACATGGCCCTCAACCAAAAGGCAGATCCTCAGCCAAAGCCGACACAGAAACAGGGACGAACTACTTAAATCACTTAAGTATGAAACAATTTGAAATTTATCTGCCAAAAGAGGTATTTTGTGATTTGGAAGAACGAAATTTACGATCCGCACAAGATGCATTGCGACTGCGAAGACATCCTTCTTGAACATTAACTCCTAATCTATCTTCAAACATGTGCGCGGGCTCAGGCGAAAGAAACGAAAGGATCCAAGTCTCAGATTTACAGCACACAACCTTCTGCAGAAGAAAGGTGAGGGGTGGGGGGGGAGGAAGAGCAGAATTTACGATGTAGATGTTTGTTGGAGCTCTCTTGCAGCGATTATTCTCCAGCCTTCCGTTCTCTGCACTCAGCTGATGTTCGTGTAAGAAGACGTTGACCTCGCTGCTAGATGAGACTGTGGTCTGAGGAGTTAATTGCATTTGAAGTTCACAAAACTTCATGTGCGCGGGAGGAGGATGTGGGTTTTGTGTGCATGTCAGTGAATTCTTCTAGCCACCATCATCCGGAGGCACATGCACTGCAGTGAACAGGATTTGTAGGGATTCTCTGAAGATTTCGTAATTTTGACAAATTTTGATAACGCTGTGATGCATAATTGCTGGGATAACTTGATCCCAAGGATGTGGGCACGGAAATTGATTGTTTTCCGTCAGCCGCGAAGCGGGTGGGGGGGGGGTGGCTTAACGACCGTGTTTTGGAATTAAGTGATGAAACAGAAGCCACGTTGGTGGCAGTTCAAGTGCCCGCTGAAGTGCGCACTTCTGATAGAAACTGCCTCATATTCAAGGGCATTGTGCCAACATTTGATTCTTGCCAAGATCTCAAGAACTATTCACACAAAAAAACTCGATAAACTTGAGACATACCCTCCCATTTAGTTGCACAACGCGTAAGGCTCCTTAGACTCCTTAATTACCTCCTTGAACTACACGGGCTTCTCGGCTTCCAAAATTTAGTCAAATGAACCATAAACTATTCGATAGGGTTGTTTAGAGCCAAACTAAACAACTAACCCTTTCAAACGTCGCCGCGCCGCCCCCGTCATCGTCGTCATCATCATTAAGGACAAACACTGAACTTTTAAATTTGCCACACAACCGACGACTCCGTTGTCATTAACGAACTTGCCAACAGCACGGGCAGGATGTTCGCAGTAACCGCTAGCTAGTATCCTTTTTCACTAAATTTGTCATAGATTTCCTAATGACTGGGCGGGTGGGAAAAAATTTACGAGCAAATTATTGCCTGACGAACTCAACCGCTAACGAGCCCTTAATCCGTATGGGTTGCCTAATGGCCGTCAAGAGGTATTCGTTAACAACATTTTGGGCTTTACAATTTTACAGGTTGTTGGCACGTAATAAACGAGGCGAACATCACTTTAGTTGACACCATTTTTGTTTTGGAGAAATATTTTTGAAAATTTCTGTGGTCTCGGGGGGGTGAAGATCAATGTGGCCGTTAGAAATTCCCTGAAAGTAAGAGAAGAACCTTAATTTTAATCAGTTTAATGGAAAAAGTGTGAGTTACGTTCACACAAAGATGGTTACGTTTTTTTTTTTAACACAAACGCGAGTAGTGTTGGGTGTTCCGGGATGGACATGAATCTCAACCAATATGCCTCTACACCTAGCACGATCTTTCGCCAGCTTCCTCCAATTGTGCACACCAAGAAGTTGAGGTTTTCTACACTGCGAAAATAGTCCGAACTTAGGATAGCGCACAATCTATGCAAAAATTTACCGAAGCAAAGCGTCAAGTTATGTCCTAATTTCTCAACAAATTGCGCCGTTAAAAGCAGAACTCACCGAAACCATGTGCTTTGATCTTAGAACGCATATAGTCCGTTAAGATGGCGCTGTAATCGTTACCTTTAACGGTAACATTCATTTGGAACACTTTTGAAGAAATATGGAACCATGATTCCACCATCTTATGAACCACACCATACCATAGACTTTTAGGACGAGATCTTCGCGTTAAATATACCAAAGTGTCGTTAGGGCCATAAGGAACGAGCCTGCAACACCATAGCGTCAAGTCAAGTTATACGCTTTGGTCTACTCTAAGGTCTTGCAGACCCGTTCTAGAGCTACAATTGAGACCTCTTCGCCCCGGCAGAAGTAAAACCAATCAGCTTCTCACTCTAAGAATAGTACTTGAGAAGCCTTGGGAGTATGCCAAACCGAGCTACAGTTGTTTTGTAGATTTGGAAAAGGCAAACGACCCTCAATGAAAGCTCTAGAGCGCTTTACAGGAGTGTCATTCAATTTCTATACACCAACAGCAGCAGCTGTGTTCAGCTAAGCGGTAGTAAATCACTACCTTTCACCGTGGGCTTGGGTTTTGTCAAGGGTGTGTCTTGTCACCTCTCCTTTTCGCTATATAAATGAACTCGATGTTGCAGCACAGCCAAGGCAAGGAATGCTTCACATCGGGAGAGTGAAGAGTAAGACATCTTCTTTGACTTAGTTGTCCTCATATCGACGTTCCTCATATGACGGAATTCCAGCGCGCACTTGATAGGCTAGTGGGCGTGTGTGGTGATGCTAGAATCAAGGTGAACATGGAGAAGTCCAATTATGATCATTTCCAAAGCGCCTGTCCCATTGAAACAGACGGAGAAGTATGAGGATATGATGGAAAAGGCTTTGTAGAATTGTACAGTTTGAATAAATTTTAAAGCAGATTTGAGTCATAATTCCAGTTCAGTGGGGAGGTAGAATTTCTGGTGACCAAGAAAGGAAACCAGTTCTTTTGGTCACAATTCTTCGATTGGTATGAAAATCGTATGACAGTCAAATTGTTGTGATTCCTTCAATGAGTCGGATAGAATAACGTTGCTCATCTGAAAGAAGGCACCTCAAGTTCTGCGAAAAGTCCTTAAATCATATCAGTCCCATCTTGCAGACGACTAAAGAAATTCTCCATGATGAAGGAATAAGATAAATATTGACATTCTAAGTCTCGTCGCAATATAGACGACCTGTGCCGACAAAAGGACTCATTTGTCTGTTCAGACTATACACACATGATGAAATGTAATAAGGACGCAATACACAAACAACACACACGTCCCATTGCGAGCGAGCATTCCACTCTATGATTCTTATCATTTCATTTTGAGCATCACAACATAGACAAATAAAAATACGAAAGTTTTTGAAAGTAATCTCGCACAGACAATTTCAATAAATCGTTCCGTCTGATAGATGACGTAGGAATCTTAAGAACGAGCAATTTTAACAGGATTTACCTCTGCCAACATCAACATAACTGACAAGTTGACTACAATAAAACAGAAATTCCTGCTCTCGAGATGCAGACAAACGTTCCATACGGTAGACACCCTCAGAAGCGAAGTGACACTCGGAACGGGCGCCGGGGAAGGGGGTGGGTGGGCGGTGAACAAGCAAAGCCAAGAAGGAGCCCAAGGATGTGATATCCATCTCAGGAATTGCATTAAGACGGAGATACGTAAACCGATTCCCGTGTCTATGTCGAGTCAAGGGAGAGGTTTCCAAAAGCATACATCCCTTTACCTGGCCGCATGTGTGTGTGTCTGCTGAACTTCCTGCGAAAGGCAGATAGTATCACATCGCACAGGGAGAGAGCGCTCAGATCCGAATTGGTATGAGAAACAATCTTTTGTTCGTTATCCTTGCCGGGATTTTGAAGGAAAATAGAAAATTCCTTGGCCTTGTGCCAATTGCCCCACAATCTGCTAAGATGCCTTCACTCGTACCACACCAGTTCCTTTGGCTTAGTTGTTCAGTGACCTACCTTTACCAATGTTTGGTTTGGCCCTTGTTTGTAGTGGTGGGGGGTTGTCGGGAGGTGGGACGGAGTGGAGTGACGGGACCTTTGCAATCAGTGAAGCAAACTATTTTTATCTCGCAGAGTCGTCGCCCACGACGAGCTCAGCCATGGGCGAGTGAATTTTTAGTTTTCATTAGGATTGGCGGATTGGCGTAGACAAGGTTGCCGATGGCCTCGATACAATGAAAATGCGAATACAGTCCTTAAAATAGATTCTCATGGATGCTTAAGGATATGGAATAACTAAAGGATTTTCGCTCTTTAAGGATCTCTCAAATTTAGGAAGGTATTGGATTTTAAATTGAATTTTGTTACACTTTCTGAGGAACAGTGAATAGGAAACGTTCTCTCGTGGGCTCGATAGATTAAGGATTATTTGCAAGCGATTGGGGAACTTTACTTATATTCAAAAATTGCTGATGGCGGCGTTTTCCTTGTGGAGATTTTCACTCTTTATGACCGGGTTTCAATAATTTCTTGTTAACTTTCCAGCCAGTGGAGACTGGGGTTTTGTGTTTAAAAACAAAATCTTGACATGGCCTAGTCGACATCACTAGGAGATTGATCCAATCGAGGTTGCTTGAAGCCTGAGAATCTAACCATGTGGACCAGAGGGATGCAAACAGATTCCCTCACATTTTTCTTGAGAGGCCTGTTTTTCAATGCAAAAAACAGCGTGGGAGGGTGGAAAGTAACAGAGAAAGTAGACCATTAAAAAACAGAAATCCCACCAAGAATGTTGTGGATTTCAAAAATTTCTTATCAAGTGCTAACATTCCCATTATGGGATTCTGGGAATCAAGACCATCTCTCAACTAAAAGGAATGGTCTTTGTTGCAACTTGCACTGGACCTTCGATGACCTCGCGCACCGCATCTCCAATGACACTAGTCTCATGTGGGGTCACCAACAATCCAACTGCGTCGTTCACACAAAGTCGACTTTCCCTCTATTCATGACTGGCTCTGGCCAGAAACTGAGCCGGGAAGGGAATGTACTCGGGTTTTCACTTATAGCTCAAAGACGTTGGAGAGATCTGGAGCTGCAGCTTTTGTAGAAAAAGACAAAATTAGCCTTCCTTTCACGCGGAAAAGTTTGCGATCCAACGGGCCACAAACTATATTGTGAAAAAAATGTAAAGGGGGCGAAGTATCTGCGTCTTAGTGACTCAGCCTCGTCTGTATCTTACTCAACCCTTTAATCATTTTCAAGATAGTACAGGAATGCAAGTCTTCTCTTAATTTGATCGGCAAACTGAATTCGATGAGACTTGTCTGCGTCCCGGGACATCACGGGATCACAGGAAACGAGATTGCCGATAAACGTGCTGAGCAAGGATCAAAAAAGGCATTCGTAGGGACGAAGAAGACGCATTTCACCATTCTAGCGATGATGGTTAGATCAGGTTTGGTTCGGATGAGGTTGCTAGGGGAAGGTTGCTAAAGTCAACTTATTCCAGGATGGTCATCTGATCATCTATGAAATACTTACTCCTCAACCTCCCAACTGGCTAAGGTTGACTACATGAGTCTATCGAATTGGAGGTAGATCACATATGGTTCGTAGTGGTAGCGTCTCCGGGAGTCGCGCTCTCTCGCCAACGACTCGCTGCAAAACATTGTCGAACGCAGCCAAGACATGGGAGTGCAGTTTACTAAGCAGCCAACTTTTGGGATCATATGTGAGAGCTGGTACAACAATCGTAGCTTCGGTGTTATGGTCAAATTTTTTGATTTAGAGAGTCCTGACAGGCCTATCGTGCATTAACTGTTGGTTAGTGGAATCCATTAATTCAGGACGGAAGAAGAGCTAGTCGACCGAGAAGTACATGACCCAGAACAGTAGGAGAGGAGTCCAAACAGCTAAAAAAGAGATGGAGAGAGCTGAAACCGCACACCATGGCAGCTAGGAACTAAGAAAAAGAACCGGTGGGCAGATATTTTGAGGGTTTTCCCTTTCGACATTTTGATTTGACGTACCACTTCAGAAATTGCATAATAGCCATCCAAGAGCCCCAAATTCTGTATAAAATTTCTGTGATATGTTAGAGGGTCTTTGATTCATCGAAGAAGATCCCTCCGTATCCGAGGCATGTAGTCGTCTCATATCCTTTAACGTGGCGAGGAAGTTAACCTCATGAACACTCTACAGCTGGTAGACCAGGCCCATAATTCAAGCCTGGCAGCCGGACAGAATGTGATCGCTGCATAAATTGGTTCACCATACAATTGTGGTTGTTATGACTATCCAAGCGGTGCCACGAGAAGGTTGTATGTCAATTTGACCTGTGAACTGGCCCTGCGTGCATAGGCCCATGCCTCCAAATAAGGTGCCAGTACGGACGCCAAAGTGTCCAAAAGGACTTACTATGATTTTACAACGTTGTGAATAAAATTCAGTTCGGTTACCTGGACATTTCCCACGTCAATGCTATTTCAGTTATCCGTCGCAGGTGAGTGGGATTTTTGATAAAAAAAATCCCAAAAACCCCTTCCAAGCAGTAAGCGTGATTGTGGTCAAGGTCCAGGCCCATTCCTAAATTACAAAAAATGGAGAGAGACCCGGACTAGCTATCCATCAACTGGCCATCTCATTAAAATTGTAGCCGCCAACGTCTGCAAACAGTTTCCACAAGGCCGTGCCAGAAATTATGAAGCCAAAACAAAGAAGTAAAAACCTCTGCAGAAATTCAAATCGATTTTCATGGAACTACAGGACCAAGATGCTTCCCTCTAATTCGAAAACGCTTCCTTCCCTCATGAATACGGGAGATGACGCGACGGGCGTAACTCAGAAATGCATACCGCCCCTCCAACTATTTGCATTTTAATATTTTATTGCCCCCCCCCCCCTCCGGAGGACGATGAAAACTAAACTTACAGCCAGCCAGCTCGCGAAAAGAAGCGACATCATGCGGTGGGGGCGTGATGCGAGATGGCAGCTGAAGACAGTGCATAGTGATGGGGGGAGCGAGCTTAAAAAACGAACGACGACAAGGATAACGCAACGGGACGAGATGTTCAAATTTGTTGTGCGCGCTTCGTGAGGATTTACTCATTAGCGATCCGCTGCCGGTCCGCTGTAATTTCACGCTTTCAATTAAAAGCGAAATAAAATACGAAAATTTTTATTGGAAGACCGGGATGGGTGTTCGCCGCCATGGCTCGGAAATTTTAGCTGTGACAGCTGAGGGAAATTTTAAAACGTGCTCTCTTCTTCTCGGAATTATTGTGTTATCCCCCAGCGAGAGACTGAGAGAGAGAGAGAGACCTTGAATTCATTTTGTAGTTTTCTGAGAGCTTTGACTGATTAAAATAAATTCCAATTAAGATAGTTTTAAGTGCCCCGCCTGCAGGGGAGTAGCCGAGCTTTGTGCGCCTCAAAGGAAAATAATGAATCATGAAATTATTTATTTCGCAAATGGAAAGCCAACGTAACACGCTGAGTGGCACTAATGAAAAGCCCTTGGTTTCCGAGAGCACATCAAAAGGGATGACGCTTGAGCTGTGCGCGCACTTATCTCGATGGCCAGACCGGTGATGCTGCTGCAAAACGAAGGCAATTCATTAGTTAATGTAACGCGCACGTGGATGAACATTTTTGGCCGTTTCGCTTGGGAACAGTTTATGTAACTGTTATAAAATTTAATTCTCCATTACGTCAGCTGGCTGTGTGAACTGAAATTTTAAATACCAGTTGTTAGCGGTAATTTCAAAAACCCCATTTCAAGACTCGTCTAATTTTAAGCGTCATTTAATGTGTTCCACTGTCACCAAAAATTTTGCAGAAAATTGCTTTAAACCTGTGGTGGGGACTTGTGCTAATGAAACAAACTTTCGTTCTCATTAGCCTAAGTCAGTGGATTTTAAGGCGACAGCCCCATTGATGGTTGGAATTAAGAGTTTTTCCGTAGTAGGGGTACCTCATGGAAATGAAGTCCCACCAATGACACGAAGAGATCTTTCTCGCCAACAATCTTGACGTGACCATAGTAGGTGCTGACAGTGATTCAGGTAATAATGGATTTTATGATTTTATCGCCATTTTGGGATATTTTTTCGTACAGAGTGTGATGTACTGGAACGAAGTTTGCACCGTATCGGGAACCAAAAGCATTGTTCGCAGTTGCTGTAGCCCGGCCTAAATTTTCAAACTGCAAAATTGGAACAATTTCCTCTTGCCTGGTGTCCATATCGCGTGCTAATATTGAAATAAATTCAATTGTGGACCAGGATTCAAGTGAACGGAATAAAATTTCAACAGATCTGTGCCTAAAAAGGAGACCACAAATCTGAGATTCTTTTCGCTTGTTATGGTTACATCCTTTAAACGATCAGGGACCGTGACGGAAGTCAACTGCGTGACTCCCCAACTCATTCCTTAAGGACCGCATTGTTGTGTTCAGCGACACTTGGCAAGTCATCATCACTTACAGTGGCATGCATGTTCCACTAAAGTGGTCGCAGGGAAAATCCACGCACGAGAGACTTGCAGGCTACAGGCTAACTCATCGACTCATTTCCAGTAGGAACCAAGCGAGTTTATGGACTTGATCCAACCAGCACGTGAGTCTGCCGAGCTGTAGCCTACCTAATGGAGTCGAATCTAAGGCACGCCTCAGAAGTCGTCATGAAAGGACTATCTGTACCAAGTGGCAGAACCATCGAAGCCCTTTCTTTCCTAAAGTAGTAGCTGATCAACATTGAGTTACCCTCGAATCGTCGCGTTTCTCAACCTATCCCGGCGATTAACTCCCGCAACGGCACTGCAGAATTTCCATCTCGACTGCATCTTATTCTTTCTATCAATGAATAGATTTTATGACCACAGATGAGAGATGGTACAAGCTCTTAGCTAAGAACCGAAAACTTGGCTTTGTTTTTCTTAATTTTCCAAGCTGCTTCACCCTGCCAATCCTACAGGGTTTGGCCCCTTCCATCATGTCCTCACACTTCTCCATTTGTTTCAATGGGACTCCATTAACATGTAGAGTGCATTGGACAGGCGCTTTGGAAATGTTCATAACATCGGACTTGTCCACGTTCACCTTGATTCTAGTATCACCACATACGACCACTAGCCTATCAAGTGAGCGCTAGAATTCCGTCTAGGGCGATATGAGGACAACTAAGTCATCTGCGAAAAAAATATGACTTACCCTCAACTCTCCCGATGTGAAACATTTCTTGCCTTGGGTGCCCTGCAACATCAAGGCCATTTATTGAGTGAAGAGAAGAAGTGACAAGACGCTGCCTTGCCGAGGCCCAAGGCTAACGCTGGACTGCTACAGTTGGTGTAAAGAGATTGAATGACACTCAGCAGGGAACCATCAATCCCGTACTCCTGTAAGACGCTATAAAGTTTTCTTCGCGGGACTCGGTCGGAGGCCTTGTTTAATTCTACAGACCAACTGGTCGGTTGTTCTTCTGTCGGGATGAAAGCCGCACTGTTCATTCCCCAATCTGGAATCAACCCTAGCCTCCAAAACGGGCCTCCAACACCTTAGCCTAGCCCTTGCCGACGAGATTTTAAAAATATGTGCCTCCATGTGGTCGCCGTTGCGTAGTGGGTAAGTGCGTCGACCCACACGCATTTGGTCTAGGTTCGATTCCCGGACGGAACATTTTGCATTTTTCACGCCACCATCACTTTCGAGATGAACCTCACCGTTCGGAGTCGGCAAAAACCTGTAGGTCCCTTTTACTCGAGGGAGAACAGTAGCACACATAACACGAGCAGTTGTTGTAGACGCTAGGTCCTGGTCCCTTGTGCCACTCAATTATTATTATTAAGCCTCCGTTACCGCAGAGGGAGCTCTGGTCTCCCTTTTTCAAAAGAGCAACAGTCGCTTCAGTCTGCCAGTCGCCAGGTGTTGCTCTCCGTTTATACTAAATTATAGGCGCTTGTCAGTTTGCGGAAAATATAAAATTTACGCCAGACATCATTCTTGACACATGATTGCTCGTATTCCTTTTCCTCAAACTATTGGCTGGCTTTCAGGATTGCTTGACCATGCTCTAGACTGGACTTAAAGAAAACGATAACTCAGCCCTTTCGGTTCAAAGACGGTTTCTTCCTTGATGATTCAAATTCATAAATAAATTACATACATTTCGCCCGTAAGACCCCCCAGCCAATCCCCATAAACACGCAAAGTGCATATCTACCAGTGGTGACCACCTTCACTGATCAACCAATCAACCCACAAATCTAATTTGTATCCTTTATCATCAGTCATCCACATCCACATGACCATTCAACAAACCGCAGCCTCATTACTCATCATCACACACATTCAGCTCCTCACACACTCGTCCCGGCATGATGGCCAGCACTAGGTGAAGCCACCGCATCTGTCACATAATCCTGAAGCATAATAACTCACTCATAATGTCCGCACGATGACATGTGCCGTAGAATTTGACTTTTCGAATCGATATCCCGCCCGCCTGCAGGCATATCAAATCGAAAATGGGTGAGATTCATTAAAATCTGAACTGGTGCTGTACGGGGGGAAGGAAAGGCTTAAATTGGCCCCTCACCGAAGCCCACTGCCTTTTCATCGTCCCGTCGAAGAGGTTGACAAGAATAAACGAAAAAAAACTGACTACCTAAGGGGCAAAGAAATTCAAACTACAAACAGCCTTTGAAACTTTTCCCATCTTCACAGCATCCTGGCGTGTCCGGAAAACTTACAATTGTGCAGCATCCTTGCCCGCTGCCGCCACCGATCTGCCGTCTGCGGATGTAAATTCCTTCCCAGGGACATGACAGACGATTAGGGGCGGGCAGCACCGATAGTCCCACAAATATTTTTCAATGGTATCGCAATAAATTTCATTCCATCAGGAGATCACCCCCCTCCCCCGGATGCGGTCAGCATTTCCACTTTTTTCTTATTCTCCGCTGGTGTGCCGTTGTTGTGCGGTTACTGTCGATCTGATTATTGATGCTGTCCTGGCTGCGACGGCTGTGCAGCATTCAGTCGTGGAGTGTAATGTGCTAAAAGTCAATTTTAACTTTTAATGAGATTTATTGCATTTCTTTGCCAATGCCCTCTCTCTCTCGAGTGGGGTAATATTAAGTTTTTCAAAGGACTATCGATTGCTGAAGGACGCCGAAGTGCACTTGGCGATGGCAACAACTTCCTTTATTGGCTTTCACTGTGAGAGGCCAATAACCGAGAGATGCTAATGGCATCGTATAGGATTACAAGATGCTAATAAAGACGGTGCCTACTTGAAGGTCTTGTTGACCCGGGAGGAAAAAGGGACTTGGAGTGGAGTGATGTTTGAATTAGAAGGGGGAAAGGATACTTTGTGAGAAGTTTCTGCAGATTGCAAATTGACGTACGCACAATGTGGGGTAGGGGGCTGGCCGAGGTGAATGGCTTCGATGAGTTGCACTTTTGAACTCTCACCGGTTTGAGAAGATGCCATTTGAACAGATGACAATGACAATTCACTGATTGGCAATTTTATGCTAGAAGCAAGAGTCGGCAGCGCCACGGTTTTGCGTCTAGACTCACCTCCCGATGCACGCATTTTGGCCCAGTCCCAATGTCGGGCTTGTTTGAGGCGGTCCAACCTCCGCCTTCAAAATACCAACGATGGAGAAATCCAACGGACCCGCATTCGGAGAATTTTCAAGCTCATTGTGTCGCAGAACTGAAGCGTGGAACATTGTTTCCTAACCAATCTTGTGGCTGGTGGTTAACGCATGCTTTGTGGGATGGTGCCAAGCCTTACTGAAATCTCCACAGCCTCCGACTGAAATCTCTGTTTACCCAAGACTTCAGTACTACTTCTAAGACGGCTTATTGGTTTACGGTTTCTACGCCACGGTCCAAAAATACGAGCGGAGAGCGAACATCTTCGGTTATGGCGGTCGAAGCCGTCACCATCGGTGCTGCCTGCTTTCTGGTGACCGTCCGAAGGTGTACAATTTCTAAGGACCTCTCTGCTAAGTCAACCTTTTCTAAGGACATCTCTGGTAAGGAAACATTTCATTTATTGACTGCTCGATAAGAAATGGCGTCTCATCAGCAAAAACTAAATAACACATCACTCAATAAATCCCGGGACTGACATATAGGGGGCGGCACCGACAAAATATCCATGTAATTTTTAGGAAGTACAAACATTCGAATGATACCTGTCAAATTTCCATGACAATATGATCATGATCTGACAGGTTACAAGTGACAGTGCCTCAAGTGACCCTATTTTTGCGATTTTTAAAAAGAATTTCGTGTGTTGACGGAAAAAAATACCGCTCAGCCAGCTCAGTAAAATGTTACGGGGCCCCTGCTCCATCAAAAACAACTATTTATCGTCGGGATGCTGACTTTAAACGTGGCCGTGCAGACACCAACGATGCTGAACGCTCTAGAAGGCCAATTGAGGTGGTTACACCTGAAAACGTCAAAAAAGTGTACACAAAATCGTTTTGGAACAAAGTGAAATTGCGTGAGATAACTGACACCTTAAAGATATTAGACGGCAGTGTGTATTCTATTTTGCACAAACATTTGTTCATGAGAAATCTGTCGAAATGGGTGCCACGTTTGCTCATAACGGACCAAAAGCAAGAACGTATCGATGATTCTGAGAGGTGCTTAGGGCTGTTTCGCTAGAATCAACAAAACTTTTTGCATCGGTATGTCACAATGGATGAAACATTGATCCAACGCTGCACTCCAGAATCAAATCGGCAGGCAGGGGTGTGGACAGCAGCCAGTAAACCACGACCAAAGCGTCAAAAAACACAAAAGTCGGTTAGCAAGGTTTTTGCATCCGTATTTTGAGAAGCACACGGAATTTTATTCATCGACTATCTTGAGAAAGGTAAAAGGTTCAACAGGAAATACTACTTGGCACTATTGGTGCATTTGAAGGAAGAAGTTGCGAGAAAAACGGTTCCATATGAAAAAGAAGAACATTCTCTTCCATCGTGTCACAAGTCGTTGACTTTCGTGCAAACATAGGACTTGCTTCGCTCTAAGTGACTTTTAATTTGTTTTGTCGTGGTTTAAAATCGTGTGCTTCCTGAGACTTCATTAGCTTGTCGTTGGCTACCATGACCAAACTGCACGAATTGGGCTTTGAATTGCTTCCACACCCACCGTCTGGCCCCCAGTGACTTCTACCTCTTTTCAGATCCCAACAAGATGCACGCCGGCAAAAAATATGGCACGAATGGGGAGGTGATCACCGAAACTGAAGCCTATTTTGAGGCCCAAGATAAAAGTATCGACATGTTAGAGCAGCATGTTAGAAACCATGTTGATGAATGAAGTCGAATTTTGTCTAAAAATGTGTTCTTTTGGGTAGTCCCGGGACTTCTTAAGTGATGTGTTCAATTCAACAACTCTCCACTTTCGTGCAAGCGTAGCATTTCCTTCGCTCTAAGTGACTCTTATTTATTTATTTTTTCTTTTTTTGGCGTGGTATAAGATCATGTGCTTCTTGAGACTTCATTGACTTGAGCCCAAGATCAGTCTTTACTTGTGTTCCAATGATATTTTGAGCTCCGTATCACTTTTTCGTTTGACGGGGATTTCGCTCAATACGAACCTTCACTTTCCGAACTATTTCTGTTGCTCTTTCTTCTGAACACATCCATGACGTTTTGCAACGCTATCAATATCACAGTAACGAGCTTTGGTCCTAAACACAAATAATTCGTTCACGTTGAGGTCCTTGAGATCCTGAAGAGCTCTAACGATAGCTACTTGTGTTTTTTCAGTCAAATTAAAAGCAGTCACACTATCACGTTTGAATTTCATCGCGGATTCAATTTCTTCAACACATCTGAGATGCAAGTCATGTAAACAAAAAAATTGTGTCTCATGTGTCAAAATTTGAGTTCACTCAAATGATCGGGGTGGAAATTGCAACAGTCTGAAATTTTTTTCAGTTTGAGTCAGTCAGTGTTTATTTATTGTAGGTATACTGAATGGCACTTCGGCAACTGGTGCGTGATATGGTTCTCTCACGAGTAGAGGGGACCTTCAGTTTTCTTTTTTGCTGACGGGGGGGCCTGAAAAAGGCATCGTTTAAGTGTTGTCAGCAGCTCGGAAAAGGAAGTATCGGACCGGGTATCGTATTTGATGCCTTTGACGGGAGCATAACCTGAGTCCGATCACTTACATAAATTCGTTCTCTTAACACTGTTTTTGCGAAACTAGCGAGTTACGCCTAACTGAAGAGGAAAAACTTAATGTCCAAACCACAGTGACACAATTTTCAAATCTCGCCCTTCGGAGTCGGCAAAGAACTGTAGGTCCCTTCTACTTGTGAGAGAACCATAGAATGCACAACCCGAGTAGTTGGTGGTCCGCTGTGGGCTGTAGTGCCACTCAATTATTACAACTCAGGTCACAGCTTGGGCCGAAAGTAAAGGGGAAGAGAGAGAGAGTGCCTGTGGAGGAAATATCAAAAAATGAGTTTCTTAATCGAACTGTACATTCGAAAGTGTGCTTAGGTAAGCTGGTAAGCACTTTGAGAGAAGTGTGGCCACCATCTTCAGCTCTTACTCCTCGATTTTATTAAACTGCGTTTTCTTGTGCAAGCAATTATCGTTGTCCGCAAATAGCCGCAGTGCTCATCCACGCATACGCGACGCCTGTTAAGGAAATTGTTCATTTCGGTCTAGAGGCTTAAAATCGGGGTTCCACTGGACTTCCCTCGGTTCTTTTTTGTACATCTCCTGACCTTCATAAGGAAAAATTTGGTGCAGTCATGTCTGGTGAAAATGTGGGTGGAGTTGGTGGAGTCTCTGGTTAGTGTTTTGTTGCTTGCTTGATTTAAATGGTGTTGAAACGGATACTTTATATGTGCACTTCTGAATATTGGCTCCCAATGACAGTCTTCAAAGATCTATGGCCGCACAATGCACCCTGATGAAACTGAACACCATTCAGTGACTTATTTTCTGTGCAGTTCCGTTTCATGGATTATTTTTGGATAAAATTCACTCAAAATGGGCCTTATCAATCAAAACATTTCAACCACCTTTTTGATAAAATTCTTGGCAAATCCAAACTTGGTTCTGCTCTGGACATGCCTAATTTTATGATGCCACAGGCGCGATTGTGTCCCGTTTCCAACATGTCCACCAACCTCCCATACACGCATGAGTATTGCCAAGTCTTTGATGGACGTGAAGGACTACAATACATGGTCACTCCACACTATCCACCGATTATTCGTGGGTCTTTCTCAACTCAGCGGCCTTTCTTCGTCGTTTTCTGTGTCTCATGTCTCGCAGTGCATTCAGATGCTAAACCCATCTAAGAGACATATCCAGCTTCCACTGCTCCTTTAACTGCTCCTTCCACCAAAGAAATTGCATCAGACTAAGAAACTCCAGACATATTTGAGTTCCTCTCAACACCCCCCCAACCACATGCCAACACACTGCACTCCTAACTCCTTCACTCGCAATCCGTACGAATGTCTGCACTTTCCAATGCACACTTCATTATCCATCCACAGAAGGTGATGCAAATTTAATTAATGTCACATCAACGTCATTAACGACAGACTCAGGAGCTCATAATCGGCTCATGGATGCGCATTTTATTAGTGAAATCCAGCAGACACCTGCTCGCAACACACTTGATCCAGGCGCCCAGGCTCCCCTCACCGCTCACTAGGGGACTTAGATGCTTACAGTGTATTAACCGCATCAAGTGCATTGGCCCCGACACAGCCGCCGAGCAACGACAGGACTCAGACCTGTCAGGGAAATTAATTTCCAGCGCAACTACATAGGCGACTAATTGACTGGTAGTACCATTGAATTAGCAAAGCTCTCGCTAATGGGACGAACTAGTCCTCGAAGAGCGCCGCACTGACAGAAGCTGCGGCGGCGGTGGCGGCTGTTGCGGTTGAGCAGCTAATTGGCCGGTTGCTTGAATGACAGTGATGTGTGTTGCAACCACGGCCAAAAGACCTGCTGGTAAATTGTGAAATTTTATCGGAGCGGGAGCTCACCGGCGGTGGAGGCTGAACTGTTAATTCGGCATCCGAAAACGGGGGATTAGACTTAATGTGCTGTCCGTGTAAATGGCGTTTACGTGAAATAAGTCTGAGTGAAGAGAAGTCTAGAAGAGGTCTGCGGCTGTGTTGGATGAAACATTGTGGGGATGCGACAGTGTGTCACATCAAAGCAGGACTACGACGAGACCCGTTTTTGAAATGCGGCAGTGCAGAGAAGTATGGATTAGGATAGGACCTATGATATGAGAAGAAGGCACGACAGTGGTGGCTTGCGACAATCAAGCGAAAGGGAAGCGTGACAATGAAATAAATTGGGGAAACGTTTCGTTTGTCGGCATCACTTCAGTGTGGTGCAACTTTCTCTCGTACAAGAAGCGTCTCTTAGCCTTATGTTGGTCTTCTGCTTTTTGAAAAACTCCTTCACCTCAGTCTTCAACCGAGCCTCTAATTCGTCGGTGAATCGTCCATCTCATTGACCAAAAGGTTGCGGCATTAATCGGACAATCATCTGGGACCTTGAACCATCTTTCAATTCTTTAAACGATTATCTGTCTTGTTGACCACTCAACTGTTTCGCTGCGAACCTCTGTTGCATTGTACGTTCCTGTGCTTAATTCAACGATTCCCCGCTTCACTCATTTATCCTTTGTTTCATTGGACAATCCTGGAACGTCGGACCACGCCTCCTCTTCCTTCTTCAAGTGGCGTTAGAGTCCGGCGAGGATCTGGCCCTTAAACGACATGTGTCTGCGGTCTCTGACCAGCTGCCTTAAATTTCACACCATAAGTTGGTTGATATCCTTCTGTTGCGGTGTGCCATGATTTGCAGGGTTATCTATCCACTCTACATGACATGGCCACCTTGAGCGTTGTTTGCGAAGCCAATTGAACAGGCGTATGCCGCCGTACGCCCTGTAAAATTCGTCGCTTAATCTTCTTCTCCAGATGCCATCAACGCAAACAAGATTCTTTAGATGAAAAGAGAGAGAAGACACAACAAAGAGTTTCCTCGCCCCCTTTAAGCAGCGTCTAGGCTTCTGCGCTGTAAAGGAATACCGGAGTGACCAAACTGTTCTACAAAGCCCGTTTAGTCCTTCGAGATAGAGCGCCAATTGGCAAGAGTGATTCTGGCTTTGATGTAGATGAAGTTCTTGATTGGCCTCAAGTTGTTGCTGTCTAGTGTGACGCTCTGTCCGAGACGTCGATGTTGTATGTCCTTCCTTGATGAAAGCATATACTTTGCCTTGCCCTCATGTATCGCCAATCCGATTATAGCCGCGTTCGCTTCATTGCCAACAAACGCCCCATTAACGGCTCGCTGTGTTGGTCCAATCACGTCAATGGCATCCACGAAGCCCAGCACTTGAACGGACTTTTGGAAGATGGTGTCTCTGGTGTTAAATTGTGAGTTCGCACGATCTTCTCAAGAATGATATTCAAGAAGTCACATGACAGTGGGTTGCCTTGTCGAAGACCTTTTTTGACACTGAAGGTCTTCGTGAGTTCATTTCCGACATTGACGGAGCAGCGAGAATTCTCCATCATCATCCTACACAATCTTACGAATATTTAACGAATTTGGTAGGAATGCCAAGACTGAACATGACATCTTATACCTCGTCTGTATGCACACTGTCATATGCGGCCTTAAAATGGACGAATAGTTGCTTTGTGTGGATTTGTACTTTTTGGGCCTTTCCAGAATCTGCCGTAAACTGAAGATCGACTCTATTGAGAATTTCCCTGCCTGCCCACTTATAAGGACCTATAATATCGTTTACAAGAGGTTTCAGGTGTTAACCTACAGCCGCAAAGACTTTATAGTTGATTTTGTAGTTGAGGAGCCTGATCCCTCGGTAGTACACGCATTTGCAGGGGTTTGTTGACCAGGCAGACTACACTAAGATTCCACTCTCTGAGCATGCTTTTCTTCGAACTGAGCATCGTCATTATCATCTCCAGCTGTTTTAAAGAGTCTTGTTGATAGTCCGTCACCTCCAGTAACCGTGTTCGACTTTAGTTACGACATTGCTTTCTTGACTTCATCTACGTCTGTGCCGGTAGATGGAATTCTTGCCCATCGTCATTCAGATTGAGTGCAACACTCTGCCTGATAGCGATATTTATTTTATCATTGCCATTTAACAGTGGACGCAATTCACTGCAGACCATACTTACCTCCTTTTACTAGACGTTTGTCCCCCTTAATGTTCGTCTGTTTCATTAGGCGGGCCTATGCTTCATTGTACGATCCTCTGCTTCATTTGACGAACCTCTGCTTCGTTTTGGGGTTCTCTCTCTCGTTGTGCATATTTTTGATTTTATGGACCATCCTCCACTTTCTCTGTTGTATTGAGTGGCCGTCAATTCCATTAGACGATTCTCAGTTGCACTGAAAGATCATCGGTTCGGTTAGACGATCCCTACTTTCTGATGTGATGGTTCATCCTCCAATTTTTTGGAAGATCCCCTGTTTCGCTGAGAATATCGGATTTTGCAACCTTGTTCTGCACAGAATGATCCTCGCTTTTCTTGAACAATCCTTTTTTCCATTAGACCATCCTCCACTTTATTTGGAGATCCTAAATTAGACAAACCTCTAGGACTTGCTCTGGACTATATTCCACTGCTTTGGAGGATCGTCCGCGTTTCGTTTACAACAAGCCAATATTTCACTAGACGATTGGCTACCCACTTTGAGGATTCTCTGTTTCCTTATACCATTATCTGATCCGTTGGCCATCACTCTCTTTCATTGAAAACTCCTCTGACGGTCCTTAACGATCATTAGCTCCATTATACATCCTTCTCTATTTCTTTGCACAATCCTTCATATTGTTGAATAATTCCCTATTTTGTTGGACAGTCATGCGATTTGATGGACTATCCTGAATTTTTTCACCAAATCTTTGGTCATGTGGATGATCCTCTGTTGATTGAGGTCGTCAGTCATTGCTATACATCGGTTATATCGAACAACTAAAACGGATTTGTAGGAACGAACTAAAATCACCATCATGCTGCGCATATATTGCCACACCACCCTTCCACCAGCGAAACAGAACCGAAGTCCTGACGTTGGTCCAACGTTCTCCAAACACCCAAAAACCGCGTGCGTTCTGCCACCAAAAAAGCACTTGCATATTCATTACAGCCAATTGCGTAAAGTGTTTTGGCCGAAAACGAAGGCACTCATGTCATATTCATGAAACCGAACAACACATTCCATTGTTGATGAGTTTATTTTACAGGCATTTTGTTTAATTTAATCAGCCCTCCGTCCCACGCCGCACGCCGCGCGCCCACCCACCCTCCAATGCAAATGAAATGTAATCCAATTTAGTTTGATTTGTTTGCCCAATGGCAGCGTTTAATTCGGCAGAAATTGATGGAAACCCAGATTCACATTCAAATTATAGGATTTTTCCTAAACAATTCATTGGCAATTTGGCTTAGTCGCCAGCGCCGCCGCCGCCGCGCAGTCCGCATAAATCAGTCTCGATTAAATGCGTCGAATAACAATCGCACCACGCGTCACCACCACCATCACCACCGTCGTCACCATCATTGTCGTCATCCTTGGGACGGATGCCATTGTGTGGCGAGCGCCCGTTGTTTGTTCCCAGCCCTTTTTTATTGCATCGTTGATTTTTGGGCCATTATCGGAAAGGACCTTTTTGTTTTTTTTCCGCGGCGATAAATCGAATTAGAGCAATTGTAGGGAATTATTAAAAGTTCGCTGCATACGCAAAACCGATAAATACAAATCAAACAAATAACGGTAATGCGGATAATTGCTAGTATTTTGTAATCTTTCGCATGTTGGGCCGTTCCAAATAATGAGGGCATTTATTTTCAAATCAGAGACTAGTTGAGTTCAGTTTACTTCTTCGGCACAGGCAAACGCGATTAGGGCTGATGCAACAACTTATGGGGCGTGTGCTTAAACAACTGTTGCTTTCCCAGGGGGCGGAAAACTTCACTTAAGCCGATGCCATTTGTACGGGAGTAGGTCGAAGTCAGAAATCAGTAGACGTTCGACATCTGGGGGAGCAGAGAATAGAGAAAGTTCCATGAAGCTTCGCCAATGAAACAACACATCATCCAACAGAACAGGAGATCGTCCGATGGAAACGATGAAACAGAGACCCATTCTTTGAAACAAGACAGGCCAACAGATCAGAGGACTGATCAACGAAACAGATGAATGTCCATTGGAGCGATCACCCAATGAACAAAAAAATTGCTCACAAAAGTAGAGGACTGAGAGACGTTCAGCGAAAAAGAGGATCGTTCAACAGAAAGAAAAGATATGTCCAATGTATTAGAGGGAAAGTAAAGGATCGTGCAAGGAACTAAGACCTTATCTCATAAAATAAACGATAATTCGCGAAACAGAGGGTCGTCGAAGGGTCCTCCGATGAAGCAGAGGATTGTCCATTGAAACAATATCTCAAAAGAAAGGATGACCCGCAGCAGTAGAGGATTGAAAGAAGAGGATTATTCAATAGATCAGATGATTGCAGAACAAAGCAGGGGACCAACCAATAAAACAGCAGATCATCGAAAAAAGTTGAGGATCTAGGGATCATGTAGGGAAGCAAACCGAAGCTCATAGAATAGAAGCAACAGCAGATCGAATTATACAATGAAACAGATCATGCAAGGAACTGAGGATCATTTAAAAAAATAAACGATCGTCTGTGAAACAAAAGATCGTATACAAGACTGTCCACTGTAGCTGCGGATAGTGCATTAAAGTAAGAATCGTTCAGCGAAGTAGACGATCTTCCGATCTCACAATTGAAAGGAGGTCTCTCCAAAGAAACAGAGGACCATTCAACAGAATAGAAAATTGTCCAACAGATGATTCAGATGATTTCAAGATGGTCAATGGGAACAAAGGATTATCCAACAAAGCAGATGATCAACTTATGAAGCCAACAAACATCAATCGCAAGACATAGATGATTGTCCACTTTAGCTGCCGATCGTGCATTTAACAGTGGATCGTCCAGGGAAATAGACGATCGTACGTGAAACAAAGGATTAAAAAAGGGACTTCAAAAGGGGCCTTAAATGAAACAAAGGAGTCCATTAAAATGATCTTTCAAAGGAAAGCATGACTTTCCAAGGAAGTAGAAGACTGAATAATGAGGATCATTTAACAGGAAAGAAGATCATCCAACAATGTAGGTCATCATTGAAGAAATTAGAGAACTGCCAACCGAAGCTGTGGATCGTGCTTGAAATTGAGGATCGAAACCACCGAAAAAGAGCTTCGTACCGGAGAAGAAGATCAATTAGGGAACTGATCGTCCGGTAGAGTACGAGCAAAGGATCGTCTAATGTTTCGAAAGGTTGTTCAACGGAATAGACTATGGTTCAACAAAAAGGATAAGGAAAAAAAGAGAATCAAGGACGTAAATGATGGTCGCCCTATAAAATATAAGACCTTACGACGAAGTACATGCCACAAATTTATAGAATAGATCATCGTTAAAGGGGCAGGGCATTGACCTGCTTGAGAAATGGTTGTTCAAAGGAACAAAGAATGCTTTAAGGTCATGTAACATCATCCCACGAATCCAAGCATCATCTGGAGAAACAAATCATCGCCCATCAAAATATATGACAGTGCGATGATTGACTCAGACTGTGTGCTATGTCAAGTAAGGAAACTCACATTAACCGGATCAAAGACCTTAACAGAGACTGCTGCCCTTATGGTCGTTGCCGTTAAACAAACCTCCCCCCAATTCGTTTTCTAAAGCTTAACTGTCCCTAACAATTTAATCGAAACAAAACTACATATCCCTTACATCCTTGCACACCATTTCACTTCACTCCCTCCCCATTCCCTCTGCCGCCAACATATTGTGAAGATCATAAACCCCCCCTCCCCCTCATTTAGAACACACAAATGATAGTCCAGGGCATGTGTCTTAAGTCATTTCAAATGCAAATAAACCATGATAACGATTCCAATTCCAGACGGGTCATTCCAATTAAGTTTGCAAGCACCGCACCCTTCATTAACATTAACAACACAGCCCGGCCATCATTCACTCACCGGTTGCCGAGATGGAATTCTGGACGCCCGAGCGTCCACTTGTCGGACAAAAGATCATCTTGGCGTGTCCTCAAATACAAGCAGCACCCGCCAGCACCACCCACCCGTGCTCCCATTCGCAGAATGATGCCAAGGCTTCACAGAGCACAGTGTCATTAAAACGAAATGAAAACCGAGTGAATTTGTCACGGAGATTACTCGTAAATGGAATTAAATTTCCTTCCTTCCACGCCTATCAGGGCTTAACCCTCATCACCCAGTCAAAGGAAGAAATTATCATCATAGTCGTCGTTTGTCGTCGTCAACGTCTTGGTCCTGGTCTCGATTTCTTTCACTGGGAACTTCTGTAAAAGTGTGTGATGAGGGGAGGCTGGGGGGTCTAAAGTAATGAATGAAGCATCTTTCTATGGCATCCTTGTATCTCCTTGTGGGAGTTCTCCTTTGGCCCGTGTATCATCTGGCTGTTGTGTGGCTGAGATGAGGAATTGAGTTGCAATTTCATTATATCCTGCAACTCAATCCTTGAGAGTTAATGAAACCAAAGCCCGCCTGAATGGAGCACGTCATTGATTATTGCAGGAATTGGAGCTTTACTTCAGGTTCGCTGAGGTCTCGGCGGTTCTGCAGTTCGAACGTTGAAATTAATTTGATATCCCTTATTCAACTTGTGCGGTGTGCGTTAAGCTTGCCTTTTAAAAGTTTCACGGTCTTAGATTTCAGCTCATTTCTGGTAAACCATTTCGCTGAACTGAAAAGTGCACACAAAATGAAGGCAATTGTATTCAATTTCTAACTCTACGTGGAGTTAAGTGGATTGGTGGGTGGGTGGGTGAGTAGTGAGTGAGTTGGGATTTAAGAAAGGACAAGCCCAAGCGACGTTCCTCTCGTTCAAGAATTTTGCCGACATTTGTCGCAGAAATCTTCAGTCGAGACAGTTGTGCTACCCATCTTGTACCCCTGAAAGTGAAGTCCTGTGTTGTCATGGCCTCGCTACAGTTCTGAGTGGAGGAGCGCCTTACCTCTTTAACCAACACGGTGCCTTGAAAGCAGCCTTCTGGTGTGTTCCCTAAGTTGGTTCAGTTCATACTCCACTTATGTGTGCCATCTAAATCAAGAGCGGATGTAGGCGTGGCGGAAGGTAGGCACAGGGGGTGTCAGACGATACTGTGGCCACCATTGTACAGTGTGGTGTGTGTCGTCTCCCAGATTGAAGGTCGCAGGATCGATTCCTGGATTGAACATCTCGCAATTATCACGGAAAAGCCCTCTTCGAGTTGCTGACTACACTGAAAAAGTCCGAGGAAGAGAGTATAGAGTCGTTTATAGAAAACTTAACAAAATTTGCGACTCGGAGTCGCCAATAAACTGTAAGCTCTGCATTCTTGCGGACTATACATCAGCCGGCGCAATTCCAAGGCTTTACTTGGGCCAACAGAAAAATTGGTCCATTCTGTCCTAAAGGGAGCTAAGGTATGACACCAAATATTTCTCGTGACCTACATGCGATGTACTGCTTGAGAGAGTATCACCTCAATTTGAGAGTGAATCTAAAGCACTGGGTTTGACAGTTCTTTAGGTTCTTCGAAGGATACATTACCCCAACTGAAGTTTGACATTAGATCATGATTACTTGGCCGCTCTGATCCAAGAATATCTGTCGACGTCTAGGAGTCTGTGTAACGAATCAGCTCCACTGCGAGATGGTGCTTCCAGCATTCCACCCAGCAGTGAAGACGAAGAAACACTCGATGCGGAGCTACTTAAACTGCAGAGGATCTGTAAGAAGAAGGAGGAAGAGAAGGAGGCTGCAAATGGAGGACTCCGAATCAAATTCTCAACGACCGTCCGTCTGCAGCTTTAAGGATGTCGAGGATGCAGTTTCACCTTTCAGTTGAGACGACAATTTCAACGTTCGTTACTGGACAGAACAGTTCGAGGAGTGTTGCGAGGCACAAGTTCATTTATGCCAAAAGGCTCCTGAAGGGGACAGCCAAATTGTTTGTACGAACATTGAATGTTCGAACGTGGACACAATTGAAAGGTGCTTTGAAAAGTGAGTTCGTGAAATTAGTGGCAAGAGCCGACGTGTACGATGAGCTTTGGGAGAGAAGGAAACATCGCGATGAGTCCAGCAATATGTCCTTCATAAGCTGGAGATAGCGTCACACAGCAAAATTCAAGGGTATTCCGGACTCCGAAGTGAACAAAAGCCTCTTGTACAACGCGAACATTATTGAAGATTTAAAATCAGACCTTCGCAAGTATAGTAAACTGAAGAGTAGTCAATAGGACAGCACCGAGGGAGTTGCAAAATTGCCATCAATTACTCGAAACATCCGTCGTACACAGCCCAGTGAGTAGAAAACTTTCACCAATAACCATCCAAAACCTCCAAAGAAGGATGTTGTATGCTAAAAGTGCGGACAACCTGGCCATATCTCAACAAAATGCGACGTGAACAAACTGAGAATCGAACTTGGATCCTTGGCGTGTGGGTCGACGCACTTATCCACTACTCCACGTTAACCACATTATGCTCTTAAGAGACCTTTAATCAGGAAGCGCTAGGCTGACTTAACTTAGAGTCCCACAGAGATCCACCCACTTGCTCATGCTATCACTGGATACTGAGCCATCGACACCATCAGTAAGTCTGGCTTGAAAGGAAGTTGATGAAATGCCAATTTACAGAAGGAATTGAAGAAAGGAAGATCAAGCTCAGGCACAATCATCTGTGAGGGGAATAGTTGAAGAAAAAATTGGAAAATGAAAAAGGACCCCACTCAAGATAGAGTGAAAGAAATGTTTTCGAATGAACCAAAGAAAGAAAAAATAAGGGCTAGCACTGACTTCAGAAAACTGAGACTTACTCTCAATGCCCACAGTAATCTATAGTCTCCCAGTCACCCCAAATCTGTCCCTGGTCGAACAAAAAAAATCCAACGCCTTCCCCAGAGATCCTTTCAGAAGGCAAAATCCTCACATAACACCCTGAATGGATTATTCCATCAAGCGATGGTCATTACCCTCCACAAAGCAAAGTCACTTCTACTGATTACTCCTTGTGGCCGTAAACTATGCCCACTCATGATGATAAACTATCATCCGTTCAGTGCACCTCCCATCCTCCCTTATGGGCACCCTTTAACAGCAAGCCATCCAAAAACTACCTCCAGTGGGGAATTTTTGAAAGTAATAAAGATATCTCTTTGGCTAATTATGGTCCGACGTGGGAGAGTGTGCGAAGTCATAAATCTTGGTATCGGAAGCGAGAGCTCCTCTCACCATGTCGACGCTGCTTCCATTTTTATGCAGCAGCATCCTTTGATGCCCCACCTGGAGGATAGAACTTTTTCTTCCGGTTACTATATGATAAATTATGTGCTGCTACCGCTGGGTGGGTGGTTGGTGCAGGGTTGCTCATGATGCTTACAGGCATGTTGATTAATACTTTCCGGGTTCTTATCTTTAAAAGGACTAACATGTGTGGGTGTCCTTTATCGTTTGTTTTTCTCTCCCGTCCGAGTGCAAGATGACCTCTGAGATAAGGGGCAATAATGGGAAGCGGTCTTTTGTGTTTTCATGGTTTTCTAGTCTATGCTTGTTGCAGTCGTCTCCTAAGTTCGATATTTTGTTACAAGACCACCCTGCACCACCCGTTCCGTTCCCATGAATTTTTGATGAAGAGATCCCACGTTCCACATTCAAAGAAAATTTGCATCAAGCCTCCCTGTCACCCCTTCCCGCACCCGTCGAACACACAACATCCAGGTGAAGTCACTCCCATCCCGCTTAGACGATTATGGAGCATGAAAGCAATCAGTCACCCGTGTCGCATATTTTTGTTTTTTTTTTTGTTTTCTTTTTCCAAAAATTTCCCCCGAATTGAAGATCTCCCATTCGGTTGTCTGTCTCAAGCCGGCAGCCTACATTTTGTCCTTTGTTCGGTGACTGCACTGATGGATGGGTAAGCTGAGGAGAGGCATGCCCACGTTTTGCATACACGCCCCCCGCACACGAGCTGCGAGAGATGAACGAGGCCTGTCGTCCGGGAGTAATTTGAAATTGATATTGAATACATGCAGGTGGGATGTTGCTGTTTATTGCGTTGGTAATGGAAGTGGATTAGAGGGATGATGTCGAATCAAATTGAACATGTCAAAGGAAAGCTGAACTGAGTGACAGGAAGAATGCGACGTAATTAGAATCGACAGATGCTGGAAGTCGTTGTCAAAGCTGGGCATGGAATTCGATCAGAGTTTGCTTTGATGAGAGCTCCTCCTTGTGGGGGCGTCTATTTCTCTATTGATTTCTGACATTTCTCATGTCACGTCGTACACTGGCGGAAAGCAACTTTGCATAAATTTTCGGGAGTTTTGAGGGACCCTTCACCCTGTTGTTGACAAAGGCCAAATGTAGGCTTCGTTTTAAGAAATTATTAAAAGGAACAAAGTCACAATGTGTCTGCATTCGTTAAGGCAGCGGTTCCTTCTAATTATGACATACAACTTTGTCCAAATAACTGCCAGGACTGGCTTTCTGTGTGTCTGTTCCATTGCCTTGTTAACGATTTTGGACTGCAGCTCACGGATTGCCTTGCCTTAAGGGCTTGATTCGTTCCCAAATTGAGGCCATATGTCGGTCCTTCCTCACAACAGAAAGTCAAGGGTGTCAAATAGAAGTTCGGCCAATTGACATCGCCAAAGCGATGTAACTAGATTTGGGAATTTGGTGAACGAAAAATCACTTTTGGCATGAACTGTGTGGCACTGGGTGTGTGGCATTGCGTATCAGCCTCTGAACCAGTGGTCATCCAAGTTCGGTTAAAAAAAGTCGGTTAACATGGCTCTACAACACCCCACCGTTGACCGAAACGTTGTTCCCAGCTTCAGTTTCGAAGGCAAATGGTTCAATGGTGTCATCACCCGCCCAAAACTGTCACTCCCTGTGGATGCATTGACTTCTCAACAATATCGTGCGAACCCCAAATGCGGAGAATTTGTTGGTTAACGAGATGAATGCATCACTTCAAAAAAGATGATTTTTTGTCCAAAAAAAGGTTTTCTAATTTAAGCTGCTCTAAGGCCCAAACCGCGAAGTAGATGGTCCCGTTCTTCATTGGCGCTACAGTCCTTCATGAAGCTGGGCCCCAAACAACAAGCCTCTCTAGCCAGCACAATCTGTCCCAACGGTTGGGAATCGAAGACGCTTTGAGTCAGAGATGGTCTGACCAAGCCATCTCAAAGCGATCAGGACCTTCTTCAGCCGTTTTCAAAAGAGTTCATGCTTCTGCTCCACAGAGTATGATCAGAGTATTATATAAAGTAAGCTTGGCAATTTAAGAGATGGTTCTGTTACCCAACTATCCCTGGTGCCTAGCTGCCGCTGGTGCCCAACTGCTTCTGGTGCCTAAACAACCAGCGAATTGCAAGAGTAGTTCTGATACCGATGAGATTGTTCCTGCTTACTCTAGAGCCGAGGTAGACGAAGTCCCCGACAACGTTTCTGCTCCCCATTATGAAGCTCTCACATCTCGGATGACGATGGTGTGCGACTTTCCTTGATGGGAGCATATACATCTTTTTGCACGAATTTACTACCGCACCCGTTTTTACGTTGAGTGTCAATCTGCACCTTTCGAGTCTTTTCCTGGACCTGCCGTAGTGTGAAGATTTTGTGGACGATGACCTTCCCTAGCTTGTGGCCGAACTGAACTAGAAGCTCATTGACCGCAGAGAGGACTTTGTAGGCGATGTTATGGAGGCTGATCCCTCGATGTTGGCGCAGTCGAAGGGCGAAGGCAACGAGAGTCCACTCATCCTCCGACCATATCTTACAGATGAGCTGTTGCATGCTCCCAACAAGACCATCACCAGCTGCTTTCAATGGTTCTGCGGAGAGTCTGTCCGCTCCCGCAGCTTTATTCGACTTCAGTTCTACTTTATGTCGGAGGGACGAAATTTTCGTGTATCGTCGTCCATATAAAGTGGAACATTCTGCTCGATTGATAGCCGTCTAACCATCTGCAGAGGTGGTTGTTCCAAATTCTCAAAACTGACTGCGACTCTGCAAGCTGCTGTCTACTTTCATTTCTACAGGTCTCAGGCGAAGGCCTATATCGTGCAGATCCTTCCTCCGCCAGTCCTCCTGTGACACCTTTCCACCTCCTCGACCGCATCCGTCTTGCACTCTCTCTAGTCCGTTTTCTTCCCTTCACTTGTCCTGTCTAGAGCTCATGTACAGCTCTCGTTGTTCGATGCCCCATTGCCTTGTAGGCATCCTGTTTGACTTCATGTGCCTGCCTGAAATCGTTCTTCAACCCTTGGGGATTTTTTCCTGATGGTCTCGTAAGAACCAGCACATCAGCTACTACTTTATTGATGGCTTCTTCAAATTTTTTCATTCCTGATCGTTCCTAAGTCTCGGTAAGGTTGAACTTTAAGAGAGTTTTTGAGAGACTCAGTCGGCAAAGTTTTAGCGGTCGATTGCGACAAGCTCTTGCCTCGACTCCGTTCTTGCATTGCCGAGTCGATAAGACTTGAAATACAGTTCATTCAAAATATATGTACACAGTTTACTTTAGGCTTATGAAATGCTGAGCTCTGTTTATGAACTGAATGACAAACTCTCAACCACAGCAGCCGCAATCTCATCTGGACGCACTGTACAACACCGGAGACCATAAGTACTGTCCACTAGGATAACAGTCTCCCAAATTTTTGGACAAACTTGAGTGGTGGTTGCTTCATTTTCGTCAAAATTTCTATTCAAAAACCGCACTGTTTGGAAAACACAGCACTTGGAGCCACACAGCTTAAAGCGACTCATTTCCACGAAAGTTATGATTGCCTATCAACATTTTGAGCGTGGAACAGCTGTCAGTGTCAAAGAAGAAAAAACAATAGATGGTCCACCTTGTTGGGGAAACCAAATCGGTCCTTATTATATCAGGGATTAAAATATCAAGCTTGCTTGGTTACGACTTCGGAGAGCCTGTGCTTTCCATAGGCACTATGCAAGGACTGTCGGGAGTGTAAGCCCCCAAAATCTGAATGAGAGTCGCAACAGGCCTCCTTTCTACTTCCCACTTCCTTCCAATATCGAGTTATGAGCTATCAGTAGGCAATTAAAAGAACTTCGACGATTTTTGTTCTTCCTAAAGAATGAACTCCACGCATTGGAACATTTAGAAGACATAGGCCGAAAAGGGTTGTGGCTTACCATCAGAGCTCTTCAAGGCTGGCGGCACTATTTGGATCGAGAGCATCCAGCAGATTATCTATAGAATTTGGAAGGATACCCGACGATTGAAATACTAGCTCCATAGGTCCTATCTACAAAAAAAGCGATCCTACCTCATGCAAGAACTATCGAGGTTTCTCGATAAATCCGTCGACTACAGAGCGGATGAACAACAACGCTCTAGTTAAGAGGGTCTTTGAATCCCAGCCTCCGGGTTCGAGAAGGAGACGAAGAGTGAACGTCCGGTATCGGCATGAAAGAAATCTTGGTCTTGACAACTGGAAGCAGCGTTCCCGGGATCGTCAAAGATGGAAGACAGCTATAGATCAGGGTCAGACCCTACATGGCTCGCAGGCCTGATACATACGTACAATCCGAGAAGGGGCCATCAGAAGGAGTAGTAGGACATGAAGATTCTAACAATTGAACACAATACGATCGGCTACTCAACCATGCCTCGTTGACTCAAGCCTGCATGTTATGCTTAGGAATGTAGTGGATAAAGATTCCCAAACATGCCAATTGCGCAAAGACTGAAATTTGGTGAAACACGTTACGACAATGTGTCCTTCAACAGCATCATACCAGATCTGTCATCAGAAACATCAGTTGCCACTTCAGAGTGAAGAATGGATGATCGAAAACAGTGGAAAGGTCATGATTATCGTCACAGAGCTCGCACTCATCAATCATTACTAAAGACCTAGTGGTCACCAAAGGCATTCTGCAACACTTAATTGACTTCTTAGGACCCTTATCTTCTGAAAAAGTTGTCAGATATTTGTCGCTCTTCCCTCACCAAATCTGTTCTGTCAAACCCTTCAAACTGAATTCAGTTTTATATAGACCAAACGCATGTCCAAACTCCCCATAGCACTATCTTCATAGACGAGGGACACTTCCGTCTTATCCCCCATTCGCAAACTTTAGCAGCTTCATCAGCTCCCCCATCATCACATCCAGACCATAAACTGAAAATCGCATACACCCCCAATGGCGCACGCTCCACGTCCACCCCCTGCTGACCTATCACCATTTTCACGAGCCATCATCCATTTCCATTTCGTTTGCCTGCACGCCGAACAAGGCGCCGCGCGTCTTGTGAAATTGAAAAATTTGCCGACTGCAAATAAATTGAGACTTTTACGTGATTTATCTCAGCGATTACACAAGCACCTCAATAAACATCAAACTTACGTGCCGTTCCATGCGAACTTCTTAGTTCTATCCGTCGCCCACCCGTAGCCGTGTATGCTGCTCCTCTCTCTCTGCTGCTCTTGGCTTTGTCGCGACTCATGGCCATCATCGAGATACCGGTGTGTCGTCGGTGTTTGGGGCATCTCTCGGCATCTTCCCGAAAGGGCCTACATTCAACAGTTTTCCATCCATAAAAGCCGGCAGAAAAGTCAACATGGCGTATTTTAATTTCCGTTCGTAAAGTTTTTACGGTCACTCGCGTATCTGTTGACGCCATTGTCCTTGCGACTAAGATGATGCACACACTTGTCGGCCGTTGGTGAGGGGCTAACGCAGACGCGGGGCGGTGACGGTATCTCAGGGTCGTTTTCTCGTCGGCTTTTATTGTGACACGAATCACCATGAAAGTGAGTTTTATTGCTTCCCCTGTGATGGTGATGATGATGATGATGATGTTCTGGCGATAGTCTTCCGGCCTCCTCCCGCCCGGTCTTCATTATTAGCTGACCTTCGTAATCCTCTTCTGGGAGGGATGTCCCTGCTGTCACACAAGGATGCACCATTTCGGTTGTGAAGTGCCTTGCTCGTGTGGTTTTAATTTCCCGGGTGACCTTCAGAGATGAATTTTATTTGCTCCCCGTTCCTTCGGTGTGTCACTCCTGTTATCGTTGCTTTGCTAACATCTGTTTTGTGTCTTCTAGCCGACGGCAGTGAAGTGGGTGGTGATGACCAAAGACATGTGGGGTTGAAAAAAGAACTTGATACGCAGTTCTTCTGGTGTGTTTGGGAGTGGTTTAGAATGACCGCTTGGGTGTTCCTCCTGACAACCTCTTCGATGACCACCTCCTTCAGAGGAAATCGAAGGCCGGGCTGCAGAGAATTTTCCAAACATCTGTCAAGAGGCAAGAGCTTACTAGAAAGCCACTTAATAATGTCCAATTTCCATTTTGTGCAAATGCCATCCCAGACCAACAGTCTCTCGATGTGAACAAGTCATAACTTCTCATTCGACCACCCCCTCTGACACGTTCTCGATCTTGTGCACATTGAATTACTGCTCTCCTGTCATGTAAAACACATTCGACTGCAGTCCCCAATCAGAGCAGGAGCCAAAGCTGCATCGATGAAGGATCCATTATCCCCGTCCAGGGCAAAAGGTTGTCCCAAGGAAAAAGTGAATGGGATGAAAGTGAAAGTTTGAAGTCTGAACTGGAAACTGACATAATCCGCTGGGTGACTGAAATTTGTTTAATAAACGTCTCTGCAAAGTGATGCGTATGTGGAAGCGGGTCCAGTCACACTAAAATGAAAAAAGACTGAAGTGAGGTGAAGGTTCTGATGCATTTTCTGTGTTGCCCTTCGGATTTCGTTTGTGGCCATTTCTTTCATCTGAAACGAGGTGCCACAGTCTATCACTGAGCCGCTTAAATCAATTTTTCAAAAGACGTCTCTGCTGTCCTTCTTCTTCTTCTTCTAGTGGCGCTTCACTCCGGGGTGGACATGGGCCTCAATCAACATGCCTCTCCAGGCAGCACGATCTTTCGCCAGCTGCCGCCAGTTACGCACTCCAAGTTGGCTGAGGTCCTTCTCTACTCTAGGACTGTACCTCGACAAGAAGAAAAATCCATTCGTCTAAGACAGTTCCTTTTGAGAGCTCTTAAAATGCAATTCAAATTTTAATGAACTGACCACACCGTGTGCTCTTCCAGGAAGAAAGAACAAAGCCCTACAACTTGTCTCAAAAATTATTAATCCCTATGTTCACATACTCCCCCCATACATTCATCCTCACTCCGATCCAGTGAGTGCACACATGCACTCCCGCAGAGAAACCTGCTAAAGGGCTTTACGTATACTTAAGTTGTGTGTAAGCTGAACGTTTGGATTTTAAATGGTTTTCGTTCTTTTTCTGGCAACAACAGCAGGAAGCATTTCATGTACCTCCCTAATCTCCCCGTGATGTTTAAATCTCCTTAGAGAGACATATTCTCTGCCTTTTCATTTATGAATGAAGACAATGACAATCTATACACGAGTGGATGTGCAGTAGAGGGAAAATATGACGGTGAGCGTGAACTTTTTTCTTTTTCTGAGAGGAGAAAACAACACAACTGGGAGCTTTGAATATTTGAGTCAGATTGCCGTGGATGGTGAAATGAGAGAGGCACGAAAGGCTTTTCATTGCCATCTTGCATTCAACGAAGACATCATTGCTGAAGATATTCAATCTGACCTAAGCCTTCAAAATTTTCAAACCTTGCTCCAATCTTGCTCTGAAGTGTCTTTAACCTCTTCACAGGCGTTACAAAGGGTGCCTTCACTAAGCCTAAGCAGACTTGTGGTGAAGTGTCGCCGACAATTTTCTGCACTCTTTAATCACTAGTTGTACTATTGGCAGACCCAACCGGAAGCCCTAAAGAAGGAAGCGGGTAGTCCCAAGGTGGATTCGGGCTCTACAAATGCCTCTTTTCAACCTTGCCTAGCTTATTCATCGACAGTCTCGTTTCCCGTGATTCCGTGATGTCCCGGAACTAAAAGAAGTCTCATCGAATTTAGTCTGCCAACCAAATTAAGAGAAGACTTGCATTCCTGAACTATTTTGGAAGTGATAAAAGGATTGAGAAAGGCCTGAAGCACAGTTTGGCTGTCGCTTATTCATTCAAAATTTGCCTTAATTTGATCCATGTTTGCTGTCCCTTGCATAAAGCCGCTTTTAACCAGATTGTTATCGAAATCACTTATACGATGCGGCAGATGAATGCTCCTCAACTTTATTATTAACTCGTAAGTGGACTTTGAAAAGATGACCAAAAACCATTTGAACAGAAAATCCCTGCAATATGTTCTTCGGCGTCTTAAGTCTCTCTCCCGTCTTTGCGGTTCCCGACATTGAAACACTTCCTTCCATCTGGGGCTGGATGGGCCCCATATTATCTTCATTCAACAACAGAACCCATTTCAAAATGTTGGTCTCTTGATAGGTTTCGGACAACACGCTGCTGTAGCATAACATCGCATTGGTCTATTAACCAGGCTGTAAGTCATGTAGGCGAACTTCTACGATGTGCAGAACATTGCTTTTACTACTGACTTCGAGCCTGATATATGACTAATCAGATGGGCTGACTACCCTGGGTGCGATGCTTCCAGACATCAACACCAAACTGTCCTACGTTGGCAATTAATTGTTCAAGTTCGGTCTTTATCTACTCCTGAAACCAGTGAACTCTGATTAGAAGACCTTCTTAACTGAAGCGATGGTGTCCATGTGATGGATGTAGTCAAGGCAGTGCAGTCGGCAGATGTTTATCTTCTCTATCACATCCACATCGTGGTACATATCTTTAAGTTCGGGGTTGAGTCCACTCCTTTATAAGCTTTTCTCGAAGACACCGTGTAGCCATTCATCGGCTCTATAAATCAGGACTGAAAAGAGATTTGTAGAACATGACTTTGGCTTAGAATTTTGAACCAAGTTCCTTCAACAACCGTTGTCAAGGGCAGTTCTAAGGTAGATCTCCACTATGATGTCCTTTGTAGTGTTAGTGTGGCGCAATTCAATTTGTGGATGAGGCAAATAATACTGAGGGCGGGAATGGTTTCTTCTGAGCATACTGTACAGATGGGTACGTGCTTCCTCCTTACCAAATAATCGCCTGCTGCTTTGAAATGCTCGCCCACTAGGCCATCATCTTCAGCAGACTTGTTGAATTTCAGTTTTGAGAGCTAATGCAACAGACGACAAAAGAAAAACGAAAATTTGGGAAAGTTTGTGATTTATTTATCGACTGTCTTCATCGCTAAGCCCAGCGCTTGCTTTGCTTTCTCCAATTTGACAGGAAAGCTTGAAAACTCAGCCTGCATGGCAATGAAAACATTTACATCCGATTCAACTTTTGACTCGTCGGGTGATTTTTTCAAGTGGGGAACCAAAAAGAAAATGTCACGGAGCCGAATTTGAAGAATGCGGTGTATAAGGCAGCAATTTGTAGCCCACGCCCACTTCGACCCTTTTGGACATGGCGAGAGCGAACATTTGAGCATTGGCATGGTGGAAGGACAATCTTTTCTTCTCCAAATGGAGCCAGTCTTTCAGCAAATTCGGCGTCAAATTGGCCCAATAATTTGGAAAAGTTGAGCCCTATGATGGTATCCTCAGCATCCACTTCGAGCCTGTCGAAGATGTTCCCTTTATCATCCCTACGAGCTTCGATTTGTAATCCTCTGTAAATCTAACTAGTTCACTTAAGCCTTAGGAAGAGCTTTCATATCTCACTCCTGCAGCAGTATATTACCAATCGCGTTCATCTCCTTTCTTTCTCCTGTCTTTGAAAAGGTTCTGAGCAGCTCTCTTCTTCCTTTACAGTGCCAGTTTATGGGTAAGCAAAAGGCCTGTTCAGACAGGCCACCGTTGATAATTGCCCTTAAATTGGCGAGACGCCAGCAACCATTCCCGCTAATGCAAAAGTTGCGCACCCCATATAGCCTACACAGCACCCGTTGTTGAGTGAACCAATGTTTGCAATGAATGCTCCAGCAGGAATGGAACTTTTGGTCCTTCGAGTTTGAAATTTTGAGACCAGTTGCTTTAATAAAGGTAGAGGATGGTGCAGTAAATGAAGGCCTCAACTTAGGCGACGCAAGCAAGTTTAAAGGGACCATTAATTGGCAACTATCTAGAGTCGATCTGGAAAGAGACCCTTATTGGTTGAAATTCAGGTTCTTCCCGGACTGTGGCATCACCTGAAGTAAGTTAGCAAGTATAAACATCTCTGTATGTGCTTGTTCGGTTCCCTTCAATGTCTGAGTAGATGTCAGAATTCAAACTCTGGCAACCTGACATCCTGTCACTGATCTTTCAAAATCCACTAACATTCCTCTCTCAGACATTCAAATGTCTGCCTGTAAAGAGACCTTTTAAGAGGGAGTTAACCAAAATTTTCCACCCTTTTGACCGACATTAATCCTCCGCAATCATTGCTGAAAACGTCAAAGGACGAATTCCCTTTTCGATTCCCGCAAAACTCCACTCGGATCGCTTTGACTTCCTCCTCGTCGCGGTTTGAATGAATTAATGAATGCCTCCTGTTTTACTCTTTGCAGGAATCCCCATCCTTTGAGTGCACCTCTCGCTCAACACCTTTCAATTAAATTCATACAAACAAGCCCTATTGGGGTGCGTCAAAGGCCCGATCTACCACGCCCCCCACAAACACACACACACACGCACCGCAAAGTCGTGTTTTTGTATTGAAGGGCATGAAAAAGAGTTAACAAAACGACATCCTCTTCGTCGTTAACAGTGGAAATCCTTTGATTACTCCTGTGTGTGGAGAGGCCCACTCGGTTTTCATCGGCATCGCAGTCAGTTAATTGAAATCAAATAAATCGGCTGTCGGACAGCTGTCACTGATGAAGTGATTACCTTGTGGAGACACTCATGGTTCATTACAGTCGCCTCTGCAATCAATGTCAGAGCATATCCTTCGCCCAAAACAAATCACAGCAACTCTGCGCGCAGTCACACCTGCGGATGGAAGAGAAAATCGAGTCCTTCCACACCCGAAGCGAGGGCTTTCCGATTAAATTATGAATTGGGACACTACCAACAGCAGGCGCTCACGCCAGCTTACGTGCGAGATATGTGTGTGCCCGAAGTAAATTCCTTAAGGCATCTGTTTGCCTTGTAATCAGCAAATAATGTTTGTTTATCTCTCCAGGCACAATTTCACTGAACCGGAAAAAAGATACGTTCGCCAACTACGTTTGTGTGTAAGTGTGTGTGTGCACGCAAGGGATCCAAACGTGAGTGGAAAAAAAACGAAGATAAATAATTACAATCCAAAGAGATCCTACTTAAATCCTGGAATCACCTCTGAATAGTTGAAGGTTCTGTTTGGAAGGAAGGCGCTGGTCGAAGTCGACAGCAGAAGGCGGCCGGTCAAGGTAGTGGGAATGAAGAAAAATGTGTCAAAAGGCGACTAGGCCTCTATTTGAAGTAATCTGAGGCGGAATTGTGAACAGGGTGGGCAATAAAAGAAGTTGTTCAAATAACAATACGATCCAGGGACTTCTTCTTCATCTTCGTATGACGCTATTGTCCTGGTTGGAGCTGGGGCTCACCCGACATGGCTTTATGACGAGTACAAACAAACCTAGGCAGTCGAAGTGGAGTTCTACAAGACAGCGCTGAGAGGGCTGTCCAATAAGTGAACGCGTGATAGTGTTGCTGGTTGATAGAAGACGAGCCTAGTATTTGTCCCTTCACATGGCACTGAGATCGAGGCTATGATGGGACAGCCCAATTTTGTGGAATTGAATTATTTTTGAAAGCGAGCACCAGCAGCAACAACGGCAATACCCCGTCCAGTGCAAGAGGAAACCACTCTGGCCTGAGAGAAACGTGTCCTTTCTAGTGTTCTACTGCATTACCAAAATACAATATTTGCTACAGAGACATATTTCAGGACCCTACGGTCAAGGATTTCGTCAAGTGACGTTGACAAAATTGCCCTTGACTTGGAGTCGGCTGGGCGTATACGTAACATTTTTGTTATTCTTTTTTGCGCTGCTGAGGGCATATCTGTGATTCACGAAGAAACATAAAGAGTGCTAAAATCTGATTAAGCATTCCCTTATCCTTCTAACTGTTAAGAGTTTTATCAAGTTCATGCAAATCTATCGTCCGTAAGCCGCCGTACCTTTGATTTCAGCGGCAAATTGTCGGTCAAATGTGTTTCAGTGAAGCTGACTGATGTCTGATGGCTACAAGATTGAACTGAGGGTCTTAGGAAAATTCCCCCTGATAGCCTTTGCCATCACTGGACTCTCTTCGAGACAGTAATCAAAGCTCAGAGCTAGGTGGTTGTCTTTCTATCAATTGAGCTGAAAGTCGGTGAATTTGTTGCGCAAATTTGTACCTCCGCTAAGGCGCTTATATAGCCTCCATTACTCCAATTCCCTTGTCAGTTGTCAGTTGATAGACCTTTCTGAAGTAGATCATGCTTACAGGAGGGTGATATGTACTCGGGCTTACCGCTCGATGGCAGCACTATAACGTTGTCCATTCTCTTAGACGGCTAAACATGAAATTTCAGCGGAATTGGACCTCATGGCATGCGACAGATTAGGAACCCCCGGGATGGACCTGGGCCTCAAACAACATGCCTCTCAAGCTAGCACGATCTCTCGCCACCTGCCTTCAGTTGCGCACTCCAAGTTGGTTGGTGAGTCCCTCTCCGCTTGTGTGCGCCTTCTAAACATAGGCCCTCGTCTCTTGCATTGTCCCAATGGCTCAGATTCGAAGACTTCTCGGGCCGGAGCAGTGGTAACCATACGCCCTACATAGTCAAGCCACCTCTAGCTTTATATCCGAAGACGCTTGACCAGGTGCATTCCTCCGTCTATAGAGTTCGTCGCTGAATCTTCTCCTCCAGACGCCATCAGCGGAATCAGGACCAAAAATCGCACGCAGAACTTTTCTCTCTAAAAGACTACGGGCTTCCATATTGGCTTTTAGTAGCGTCCTAGTTTCTTCGCCCTAAAGGAGGACTGGGATGAACGAGCTGTTGTACAAAGCCAAGGCCTTAAAATCGACGAATAGGTGGTAAGTGGCGATTTTCTTTTTTTGGGTCTTTTCCAGGATCGGTCGTAGTGTGAAGAATTTGGTCGATGGTGGACTCTCCTGGCCTGAAACCACACTGAAAAGGACCTTTCAGGTTGTTGACAAACGGTTTCAGACGTCCACGCAATACGGTAGAGAGGATCTTGTACGCGACGTTAAAAAGACAGATCCCTCGATAGTTGGGGCAGTAGAAGAGGATTCCTTTGTTGCGAACCGGACAGATGACGCTGACATTCAGGCATGCGTTCCTCTGATCATTTCTTCTTACGAATGAGCTGTTTTGTGCGCCCTCCCAGTTCATCTTCAAGCTGCTTTAAACAGTCTTGGGGACAGTCTCGACTTCAGTCTCAATATTGTTATCTTGACCTCGTCTAAGTCGGGGGCCGGAATTCTCGTGTATCATCGTCCAAGTTGTGAGGAACATTCTGCCTACCAGCGGGATTTGGCTGGATCATGTAAAGAATATAGATAACACTGTATCGGCCCGAAAAGTCTTCGAATCAGATCCATTGGGACAACGCAACAAAGGAGGGCATAGGTGAAGAAGGCGCGCACAATTGGGAAGGACCCACCAACCACCAATTCACCAACCAACTTGGAGTGTGCAATTGGGGAGAACTGTCGAAAGATCTTACTAGCTAGAGAAGCCTGTTGGTAGCGCCATGGAAAAAAGGAGAAAAAACAATTCTGTTTATTCAAATTTAAAGACAGGAAGCGTTAAACGGGTGATCCTTAATACAATAGAAAATGGCCTTGTTGTAGATGCATCCTGCCAGGTTCACGACTGGTTTCTCAAATTGGACAAAAACAACTTTCATTCACTTTTGCCGGCTTCAGATCTCTCGATCTATTGACATCGCTTAAAAAATACTACAATTAGTATTTCGCTGTTCTGAGACAACATTAAACCTTAGATTCCTTTGACTCATGTTGGAATCATTCCGCGGCCACCAAGGGTCTAATTTTAAACACACCGTTTCTTCCCAAGTTATGTCATGATCTCTTGCAGATTGTAATCCCACCCCCTTTAAGGTTGCAATCCCCTCATCCCTTGCTCTCCATTCAAGAGCCAAACCAACACAAAAAAAAAACAAATTCTTTCTGCAACAAATTGAGAATTTAAAATCAAAACCACCCTGCACGCTCTCAACTTTCACAAGCCCCATGCGGCTCCTAAAGTTACCGCTTCGACTAAACGCTGAACAACTTAACACAAAGAAGAAACTACGCCCGAGTGGTGGAGTAAAATCGACACAAAGAAAAAAAACCGAAAATCGGAGGAGGATACACTTTAACAGTTTATTTGTTCTATCCTGTGACCTGTTTAACTTTTCTCCGGACGAGCACGGTCGATGACAGAACAACGAAAGACCAGAACAAAGGCGGAGAGTGGAAAATCGACAAATTATAAGGACGAACAAAAATAACTCAAACTGTACACCTGAGTAGTCGGATACGCTGCCGCTGTCTGCCTTACATTTTACCCAAAAATCATGTTTTTTTTACTTCAACGTTCCTGCTTCATTTAAGGCCAACAATTCAGTTTTCAGAGAGGGGATGAGGGGGTGGGGGGAGGGAGAGAATGGCAATTTTGACGTTGTACCACCAACAGACGGCACCCAGCCAACAAGTGTCGTGTTGCAGTTGTCGGAAGCGTCTAAATGCGGAAGTTATTCCCGCAGTTAATCGGATTTCCGACCAAAAAAGAAGAAAAAAAACTCAAAATTGATTACCCTGATGGAGTTTCGTTGGGCGACAGCAGGAATGGATCATTTTCAAGGATTTCACCGCATTTCACTGATAGAATTGAAGAATTTGGTCTGCTCTTAAGTGAGGACAGGGAGTCACGCAAATCGAGAACACAACAGATTTGTGGCTGCTCGGCGGATGGTGGGTTGTTGTCGATTGTTGAGGAGTTCTTTCCAAAACTGTGCCATTTAGACTCAAAGACTGCAATTCTGCCCCTTTCTAGTGGAAAGAACAACCAATTGAATGCGAAATTAGGTCAAAACCTGCGTAAGCCCAAAGCCTTTGGGCTTCCTTTCCATTTCTCATAAATCAAAGCACCTGAAGCAATCAAGCATCACATCTTCCTTTGACTTACCCCTTCACACCAGACTTACAATGAGAACTGAACACCCGATCCTTGGCATTTATCAAACAAACCCTTCCTGCTTCTTTTCAAACCGCACCTCAAACTAAACACCCACAACTTCATTGTCCACCCCGAGCAACTGTGTCACAGTGGCCTCCCTCCCAACACACACACACACAATTCTCTATCATCGTCGCAGATCACCCCTCCATTCTCGTGGCTCAATAGAACCTCACCGTGTTACAAACAGGATTTATTCGCATGATTCTAATCGGTGTTACGCATTTCCTTGACAGCACGAAAGCCCACCTCGAAGCCTGATCTCACGGCCAGATATTAAAAGTCTCTGCGGCCGACTATCAGAAACGCACCTCAACACCTTGGCAGGACGAGAGCCTGTTAATTCATTCAGCAGCAATGGCAGCGTGGTAGTTGGAAACTGCCTTCCAGTCAAAGGTTCATAAATAAACGCCTCTATACCAGAGCACCAGCAGGCCGCCACCATCAGGACACCGACGCCACTGCAACGCTCCCCCTCACTGAGGCTGACTGCAGAAGCAAGTTAACCAAATACAAAATAACTTATGCATGCAGTCCTGATTGGAAAACAATAAGCAGTGATAAGGATTGGAATTGGCTTTCGCGCAGTGGTGTGCTCCTTCAAGCTGTGGTCCGTTGCGAACGAGCGCATTTGTAAACATTGTGCGGCCTGTTGGTGGACCGGGGGAGGGGTGGTGGGGGAGCAACACAGATAAATGTACAAACCTGAGCGGAGCTGGCTAACTGCATGCATCCTTGTTCTTGTACGGAAGTGCTTTGCAAAACGAATTTTTTATTCCATTTTCTGCTGCTGTATGCTTTCCCGTGCATTGTGCGCCGTTCTATTGCGTGCAGCAACGGTGTGCCCGAGACTAAAGGCTTGTGTGTTGTGAATGGGGGTGATTCAATTGGAAGTTGCAATTTAAATGTGCGATTGGGCGATGTTCTTGCAAGGAAATCAACTCGAGGGAAGGCACTCTTAGATGTACAAATTATAGACGATTGTTTTTTCCATCTTGTCAGGGTTTACAGTGCGATACTAAACCTAAAAGCTGTAGCGCAGCAGCATTAACTTCATCAAAAGGACTCGAATTGCTCGAATTTGTAGACGAATGTAAAAAACTTGGTGATATCAGGTTTATGAGTAGAGACGCGATTCCACCGAGCTACAGTCCTTGAAGATTCTTTGTAGCGCTACAGTCTACGGAGCTAGAACAGACCTTCAAATTGAGTCAATCAGTCACAGTTCATTCCCAAAAGGAAACAAAATTAAAACTAGAAGAGAAACAAAAGAAAAATGCTAAAACTAGTCACACACTTTGAGGTCGCCGTGCCGTAGTGGGTAAGTGCGTCGACCGCCACGAGTAACTCACTTGTCAAGCATGGTTTGGAGGAGATACTCCAAAAGCCCGAACCCGCATTGCGACTATCCCCATAGGGACTACACGTGTTCCAACCACTTGCACCGAGACTACCCATGTTGGGACTACATGCGTTGGTACCACATTAGGACTACTCGTGATGGAACAACCGCCTTTGCCGCTACCTGCGTTGCCACTACCCGTGTTGATATAATTTGCATTGGATCAAGCCACCTTCAGACTTCCCCATCGCGACTAGTCGCTTTCTTAGTTAGGGCTTCCATCAAAGGTCGGGACTCTCGGAGGCATAGCTCTCAACACCATAGTTTGTTCCAAATCTGCCACTTTTTCTCTAGCTATTGGTAGAAATCTCTGGGACGTGTTTGGAAAGGACGACTACAATGTAGAACTCTTTCTCTGTCATTGGCTAGGTTTTGCTCAAATCAGGTCGCAGATATTTCCCTAGTTCTTTTCAGAGAAAAGTCGAACGTGCGATTTTTGTCCCCGGTTGCGTTTATGGCATCTGGAAGAGAAGACTCAACAGCGAGCTTTATGAACTGTACGGCGGCATGCGCCTGGTCAAGAATCTTCGAATACAGCACTTAAGATGGCCAAGCCATGTAGAGCGTATGGACACCACTGCTCCGGCATGAAAAATTTTCAAATCCCAGCCATTGGCTCAACTCAACAGAGGACGGCCTAGTCTAATATGGCACGCACAAGTGGTAAAGCACCCACCAACCAACTTGGACTGCACAACTGGAGGCAGCTGGCAAGAGATCATTTTGGCTGGAAAGGCATGTTGACTGAGGCCCAGGTCCACCTCGGACTGAAGCGCCACAAAAAGGAGAAGATCTAGAGACGGTACCTAGTGGAGACTGGCAGACCACCCGTTTATTTTTAGTCCCTTGTCCGAAGGCCACTTTTGAAAAACAACATTGATGACATTTTCCAAACAATCATGCTCAATCACATTGCAAAATACAGCAGATTCCATGGTCAACAAAATGTGAAATGTCAAGAACTGCATCGCATCCTACTACACACTTTCACAGATACCAAATGACTGTTTCACTGATTCCAAACATATCCACTCTTGTATGCAGTTCAACGAATTTAAAGCAGCATCATGATCAAGGGTGTCGTGTTATCGATTTTCTACGAAACCCGCTGCATCATTAATTGTAAAACTTCATGGAACGTAATGTAACCAACAATCCACATCTGTGTGCTAAACGCAATTCCAGTTTTTCTCTCGTTATCGAAAATACCTTCGGTTGAAGCAAAACATCGACATTTTCAGGGAATTACACTAAAAATGCAAAAAAATCCAAAAAAAAACAATTGTCACATCACATGACGTTAATCTGGATTGCATCCCAAGAGAGTTCGGACACAACCCTACTGCTGCTGCATAGAGAACAAAGGTGTTGAAGGCTTTGTGTTCCCTTGGTCTGAATTCTCTCAAACCAGGGGAAAGGGGAAACAAATATGAACGCCCTCATAAGAGGGAATGCATGCTCATTCAAATTGAATAAATAGTTTACTCTGATATGCTGGCCAGTTGCTCATTTGGCAAATATTGTTCTTCCGCTTCACTTGCAACTCCTCGTTTGTTGTTTCCCATTTTGATTTGAGGGAGGCGCCTCCCACCCCAAGCACTGACGGCGAAACCCAGCGTTTAAATTGGCTCAAAAGAAATGCACACCTTCAACCGTTCGTTTGTTTGCATCATTCGCGGCGGAGTTTCCGGCAAAGTTCACTTGGCTGCATCAACCGAACACACCCATAATTGCGGCAGACAAGTTCAGAGGTTTTTAGTTTCACTTCTTTTTCTGGTTGATGGGCGGGTGGGGGGTGGGTGAGGCAAGTTTTCGGTGATTGTGGTTGCAGTGACAGGTTGAATTCCAAAAACTCTAAACTTCTGTGCTTTTGGAAATGTCACGAAAAAGTTCTGTGAACTTTGTCGTTTGAGTTAAGAGCATAGACGGCATCGGACAGGAGGCGAGGGATAATGATCACACATGCATTTAATGAGAGGAAATTTAAAGTCACCACATAGGCTTTTGGGTACACGCTTGAAGGAATTTGTGGACAATCGGAAAAGTCCTTATCAGTCTGATTTGAGGCCAGTGGAGTTCACCAAAGACCAGAGACTAAGGCAGATTCTGAATACACATTCTAAGGCCACATGGCTCTGCTCTTGAGGCACTGCTGAATCTTTCTCCCCTTGAAATTGACATCATGCGGTGCTCCATGGGATTTACAATCAATGTCGTCTTCTGAATAAAAAGAAGTTGTCTTTGATTCAACTTACACTGGAGCTTTGATGACATCGCGCACCGCATCTCCTATAACAAATGTGTCACGGACATGCCATCTGATGCTAGGACACCAACAATCCAGTTGCGTCCTTCAAATAAAGTTCACTTCTCCTTGTGTACAGAACTGGGTTTGGTCAGAAACTTAGCCAGAAAGGGAATGTTCTCCGATTTTCACTGACGGCGTCAGGACAATGGACGAAACTGGGGCTTAAGCTTAACAACAACATTGGACTTGACACATTTTTAGGAAACTTTGTGTCGGTCTTTCAAGTGGAAGCCTTAGTGATCCACATGGTCACGAACTATATTGTGAAGAACAGGTGAAAGGCATCTGTAACGACAGCTAATCTGTGCCTCAGGCCTTGCTCAACCCTCTAACCACTTTCAATGTAGTTCATAGAATATAAGTCTTACCTTAATGTGGTCGGCAGACGTAATTCGCTAAAACTCCAAGTACACCACAGGATTATAGGAAAGGACATTTCGATGAACTTTCTAGGCATTGACCAAAAGAGGCACTCATAGAGCCCGAACCCACCTTGGGACTGTCCCCATCCTTGACCAGGGTTAGTCCAGAACTTTGTGTTCCCTTCCCCTTGTCGGTCGCCAAGACTTGTCTGGGTCCTGGAACACCACGGGTTCAGGAAAAACGATATTGACGATGAATTTGCCAGGCAAGAATTAAAAGAGACACTATTGGTACCCGAAACCACCTTGGGTCCAGGCCCACGTCCTTGGTCAGAGCATCCATCGACAGTTGGGTCTCTCGTCGGCACAACCAAAGATGGCATAAGTCTCCAGGAAGGAAACTGACTAGGTGCATGCTCCCAAAGGTCAGTAAGAAATCCACGGCAGTTCTGTTATCTCCAGGTGGGAAAGACTTTAGACGACTTTTTGGTGTACAACCGGGACACTTCACCTTCGCTTAGCACTGAAGTGTGCTTGGGCTTAGCGATGAAACACTGCGATGTCTGAAGAGAAGGTGAAGACACTGTAGGGCACTGCCTCCGTGTGTGTCCTGCAATTGCTCGGATCAGATGGCGACTGCTTACTCGTAGTGCTGATGTGCATGGAGTTACGCTCTATATCTTTATTTTACTTGTATTCCCTCGGAAAACCAAGAAATAGCATTAAATGTAGGTTACTGCCTGGTGGTACAATGGACAAATTTTCGAGTCTGAGCAGCAGGCTTCCCAATCCCCACCAAAAAAAAGGCCGTATGCAAATGAGCTATACTGTGTCATATCAAATTTTGGCATTCCTACCAAACTCGTTATTCTGTATAGATCTACTGCGTTATGGTTTTCTCCATTTGAGAGATACAGCGCTTTTGGAATTGGACTACGATCGGGGTTCAGTGGTCGCCTTTGCCTGTTGGGTCTTCCTCTTTTATTGATCATGGTGCTCTAACAAAGGTAGGGGAGGGATTTCAACTCACGAATCACGGACCAATGGCCCTCCACTCACACCACCCTCTATCTCGGAAAAATTTCTTTAATCAAAGAACTTCTTATAGCCGCGACTCCTCACATATGAAAAGCATTTCCTAATTATAGGCGAAAACCTTTAGCAGAGAGCAGTCTTATTGCAGTACCAGGGTCACGACTTTCGAAGAGTCCCTTCATCTGTACACTGATGACTTTGACATGATTGAACAAACACTCAAGCTGTCAATGAGGCGTTTGTTTGGGATTGAAACAGAGACAGGTCTGCGGGTAACGGAGAGAAAAAGAAGGTTGTCATCAAAGACAGACACAGAATACACTCGTCTCGGGCAGCAACAACTTGGAGGTAATCAAGGATTTCGTGTAGTCCATCTCCCTAGAAAATAAGGACAACAACATCAGTATCGAAGTCAGACGTAGAATCACTCATGCCAAGCGCTTTTTCCTTGGTCTCCAGAGGTAGTTGAGCAACAAAGCCCTCTCTGGGGAGGCCAAGCTGGCCTTGTATGAAACCATAACTATCCCATAACCAATTGGACAACGAAGCAGATGAGGAAGCCTTTTCACGATGAAAGATCTATTATCGATTTTTGGATCTGTTTGCGTTGATGGCATGTGGGGGAGAAGAAGATTCAATGACGAACTCTAAAGGCTGTACATGTGACATGTGCTTGCTCAAGAGCCTACGAATTTCAGCGCTAAAGATGGCTTGGTCATGTAAAAAGAATTGATAATACTGCTCATCCCAAAAAGTCTTCGAATCCGAGCCATTGAAAGACCCCGTCTTAAATGGTGAAAACAAGAAATTTTGGCCGCAAAATTATAGGCAGCTAGCATGAGAACCTACTAGCTGGTCAACAATGTTGCTTTGAGGCACAGATCCACCTCGGACTGTTATGCCATTCAACCGCGCCAACAAATTGTTGGACAACTTCTTTTTTTAGCAGCGCAAAGTGACCCATTAAGCCTCTGCAATAGGGACAAGAAAATGGTTGCCGTGGCATAGTTTGTAAGTGCGTCGACCCACACGCGGAAGGTCTAGGTTCGATTCCTGGACGGAACACCTTCCATTTTTTCACTACACCTCCTCTTTCGAGTCGCTGACAATACTCTCTGAGTTCTTATTGTCTAGAAAAGCAAGCTTCTAAAATCTCGCCATTCGGAGTCGGCAAGAAACTGTAGGTCCCTTGTACTCTAAAGAGAACAGTAGCACGCACAACACGAAGAGGTTTTGAAAAAGCTAGGCCCTGGTCCCTTGTGGGCTGCAGTGCCACTTAATTATTATTAACAGGGTAACGAATGCAGTTATAGGAGGTAAACAGAGCACGGCCGCAACTCTCTTACGTAGGTCCTTTTCCCTTGCGGTGCTTAGAACTGGTGGTAAAAAAGTTGTCCTTTCGCCTAATTCGTCGGAGCAACATTTTTTAACACACTATGAAAATCTTAGACACGTGAAAGTACTTCTTTGAGGTTAATTTGAAATATGTTGTCGTCCATTAGAGTAGAACTCTCCTAAGGTTCTACGCCTCATCTATCATTGGCTTAGAGCATAGGTAGAGAAGGATTCTATTGCTCTTATTCAATCAACATTGTACTCCTGCAGAACATTTGATTATCTCGCAAGGAACGCGCTGTTACACATTCTGCAAAAGTACAAAAAGGCAAGCACAGATCGGTATCGCAGACTCCCAAGCCTTCTCTTTGATTCATAAGCTGAACTGGGACTCTTCTGCTAGTATAAGAGCTACTCTTATAATTTTCAAACCATTCGGGTGTAGCACTAGAACGCACCTCCAGTAACTTAGGGTAGACCTATGTGGAGAAACTAAAATGCAATGTCCCCCTAAAAGTTAGAGCAGCCCCTTCTGTCATCCCATTTTGTCAGTCGAATGTGTGTCTCCCTCACACTGTTTCTAGGCCATAACGGTAAACCATGGAACACCATCTTTAGCCATTTCATTGAACAGTGCGTAGATGTTTAAACTTTTTGCAATTAATTAGCCAAAAAGACTCCTCCACCCCACTCAAGATGATAAAGTCTGCACTCAAGCCAGTGCTCACCCAACAGTCATTCGGGGGCAGCGCAATCCCATCACCCGTCAGTTGTTTGCTTTAAATTTGAAAACCAAAATTAAACAGACCAGTTCATCTAAACATCATCCCCATCCCCCCACTCCAATTTCAGATAGTGTTCCGTTTGTTTTGACATGCAACGTGTTCCGTTTCCATTTTCCAAGGGAAACATCAGGTCTCTCCCATGGGTCATCACCTCGGGTCGTCAGTTTCAATTACATCAAGTAACTGTTTGATAACCACATTTCACCCCTCAACCCCGCTACCCATCACATCATAAATTAACATATTTCTAATTAAAGTGCTTCCAAGGACGAGGCCAGCACTCTCCTCAAACACGCATTCAAATCGGAAATTTAAAAAAATGCATCTTTCCACATGATTTCTCTCCCACACCGACACACACACACACACACACACATGTCCTCGGAAAATGAGAAAAATCCTTCGAATCTCACAAAGAAGCGAATTCATATTCCGAGAGCATTGCTTGTTGCAGTGGCATGTGCTAAAGGGTATCCCAAGCACAGCTCCCCTCAGCCACTCTCCACTCTCGAGAACATTTATTTCATCCAAAGTGTGGATGAGTGCGGGCGGGGAGGGGGTCGGCAGGGGTGGAGTGAGGTGGATGGAAAGAAATAAATTGGACAAGTGCTGTAGCTCGGAGTGGAAAATACAATTCATTGCAACGTGCATGCACATCCTCGCCACTCGATGTGCATGTACGAGCACTCCATACATCATCCGTTGGCCCGAAGTTAAAGTTCATCTTCGGGGTTGCTGGAGCTGTAATAGAAAAACGTGCCGAAATCAATCTTTTTGGTGAGACTTGGACTTGTTCTCAGTCTTGCACTCCCCCCATCCCTCCACCGCAATGCGAGTGAGTACATGCTGCGTGCCCATGGCCAACCCCCTCCGGCTCGTATTAGATCATTTGCGAAACGCTGCTCACCGCCACCGCTGCGCCGTGCCACCACCGCCGCCGTTCTTCTTTTCGTGTTATCGCTTTTTAATTAAATCTGTATTTTTTTTTTTTTTGCTTTGCTCCTCCGGCCGTCCTTGGGCGCTTCGGGTTTAGGATAAGAGCGGCGGCGGCGGCGGCGCTGAGGTCCCATGTGTGTAGTGCGGAGGAATTTAATTTCGATTGCTCGCTGCGATGATATAACGCTCGGGAGAGATTGGTTAAGGGAAAGCAGCCGATTTCATTTTGAAGTAATTTTCTGTTTTATGGAATTGCAATTTTTTTCGCCTCCTTTCATTTGAGCGTCGACTAGGTGGGCCGTTGCAGTGCGCCGCGATCTGGGTCAGGGGAAGCGGCCGTGAACCTATTTGTTCATTAAGCCACCGGAGTGGAATGGGGGGGGGGATTAAGTAGATTCAAGGATTCGCAGTGGTGTGGGGAGAAATTGAATTAGGCACTCGAGGTCTGAATGATACGGAGAGAGGTCTTCTTCCTTGCACTGATGCGGGAGGACTTTCAGCTTAATTCAGTTGGCGTACAGCATGCAAATGATGAGGTCAGAAATTAGCCCGAAAACTGTGCCAGTACTTGTGATGAATGAATGTGACAGATGAAAGCAATTCGGGCTGGAACTCCAGCGAAGTGTGGACTGAATCTGAAAATGTTTCGGAAAACTGCTTTCAACTAAGAAGTCAGAAGCAGATGAGATAAGTTGTGGTGGCGCGTTAGGGAAGCTATGCAGGAGTCTGGTTGACTATAGATGGTCGGATGACCAACCAAATCTACGACGTTATCCTCAAAATGGATTGAAAGAGGCAAGGATTCTTGTTAAATTTAGAGAGCTTTATGAAACGCCAATATGCCTTTTTAAACGCAAGCACTAACAACATGTGGCTGCATTGGCACTTAGCTATCCAAGAGGTAACTGAGGCCACCTTAGGCCAAGCACCATTATTAGAGGCACGGCATGGTATGATGACCAGTATAAGCAGAAGAAACATGCAACAGGCAAGTGGTCTATAAGACTTTGCAGCGAAGAAGAGGGAGCGAGAAACGGAACTAAGGGAATAACGAGATTGGGGGAGCGAGAAACGAGACAAGGCGTGGAGAGGAAAAACATTTAACGTTTACCTGTCTCCAAGCTCAACGATATTGAGAAGTCTGGTGACATACCAAAAATAAGGGCTTTCGTAAGAAAGCCAAGATATGGGCAGCAAGATTCAGAAAAGCCTGTGCCAAGCAGGCAACTAAGAACTGTGATTTTTTTCAGGCAACATCCCCAGCAACTGTTGGGCATCATCAGGAAAAACATTCCAACTTCAAGGGACAACTTCGTCGCTTTTCCCAGCACTCGAATAAACCAGCAAAAAGCTGAAACCTAGCCGTGTTCTGGCACGAACCACATCACCCGAAAAATTGAGCCGGACATGCCTATCGACTCTCTCGCGGATGCGTGGACGTTACGTAAAAGCGGATGAGGAAGCCCTTAGTCTTTTCGAAAAAAAAAGTTTTGCGTGCGATTTTTGCGATGATACTGGAGGAGAAGCTTTAACGACGAACTCTATCAGCTGTACAGCGACATGCGCCTGGTCAAGCGTCTTCGGATTAGAATGCCGCGGCTCCGCTGCTCTGTCCCGAAAAGTCTTCGAATCTAACCCATTGGGACAACGTAACGGAGGAGAGCCTAGACTAATGTGGCGCACACAAGTCGAGGAGGATATCAACCAAAGTGGAGTGTGCAACTGGAGGCAGCTAGCAAAAGAACGTGCTGGCTGGAGAGGCGTGTTAGTTGAGGACAAGGTCCGCCACGAACTGTAGCGGCATGGAAAGACGAAGAAGAAGTCGTTTTAAATAACCTCATCCGCAGGAAAACAGTGTCGTTCTGTCTCATGCTGAGTTATCGATGAACGATGGTGGTCAAATGAATTAGCCAACTGCATTCCTCCCTTTCAAGAATTTAACCTCAATGCACCCCTCGCTAGGAATGTCCATAAGCTCACACTTAAGGCCTCTTTCCGACGTACTCAGCTTTGAGACTCTTTCGTTAGTCACACCACCGAATATGAAATGTTCTTTCCAGCTCAAAGTAGTCTTTGCCGATACGTGGTCTGTGGCTTGCAGTTTGTTCAGACATTACAAAAATACCGCGGGGGCATGCGCTTGGCTTGCACGTATCCTGGAATTTGTTATGTCACCTCTAGTTGTGTTTCCCAGGGGTCCAACCATCGATGAAAGCCCAAACCAAGAAAAAGCAGGTTCTGAGGGTACGCCCTGTATTCCTTGAACCGAGGAGGCCTGACGCTAGGAAGCACTTTTTGGCCACAACCTATGCAACTACCACAAATACGAAATGGCGTATATCAGATCAGAAAACAGCAGACACATTGGACAAGCAGAATATCATCTAGTGGAGTGTCCAAGTCAGATAACAGGCAGGCACAAAACAAACAATCGATTTAACAGGAACAAACTATCAGGTCGTCCCATCTCAAAGTATATATAGAGGCTCTCCTTTTTTTAAAAAAAAAAAGAAAATCGAAACGACTATAGAGGTAATCTTGGAACTCCTACTATTCCCATCATCTCAGTACAATTCACGCCTCAATACAAAAACCTAACATCCACACTTTTGACTAGTTGCGTCACATCTTCTCAGTGTCATTTTGAGCCCCAGAGACGATGATTTCGATCAAAGGGTGGTTTCCTTTCTTTTTCGTCCTTTGAAGGCATCAATCCATTCGGCACCGATGACGCGAAGAATCGCGTCTCCCCACATCTCAAGAAAAATTGCAAGAATCTCTCTCCTGAAGCAATCGCCAACATAATTCTCCAATTGCTTGCAACTCCGTCAATACCCAGCTCAAAGTTTACGACTTCACGATACAGTGGTGAGCTCCAAGGGCTGTAAATTCAAATTCACCGAACCGAGAACTTATAAAGGAAACAGCCCCACGAACAAAACAAGAAACTTTCCATTCACCCAAGCTACTCGTCCTCGTCGTCATCCACAGTCTACAGTCGGTAGTCTACCTTTGCGCAAGCGGCTGCTGTCGGTGACTCTATTTTTGGAATTTGTCATCACCTTAAGTTACCCTCTGCCGAGGGAGTGCGGCTGACAAAGAAACTCTGTCTTTGCATCCGGCCAAATGGATAACCCAATGAAAGGCAACGACGAAAACCCCCGTGGCGTCCTTTGCCCCCAACCACCACCCCCCACTCGAAAATGCTTTTCAATTCAACGAAAATACATATTTTGTAGCACTCCCAACTTTGTTCCAAGACAATGGAGCCGATTCGGTAGCGCTGCGGTGGCGGAAGGAATCAATACACTATTCACCCTCTGGGGTATGATTCCGTTTCATATTTTCACCCCGACAGCACCCTGAATCAGCAGGATACACTTTCGCAAGCTCAACCCATCAATTTGGGATCCTGCAGAAACACAAAGAGCCTTCCATTTGCATTATGGCATCTGGTGTATCGCCTGCCTGCCTGACACGAGTGTGAATGGCTCCATTCATTCGAAATGAAGTGGATCTGTATCCTTGAAAGCGTTGTTTCATTTGCGGAGAACGACGACAGGGATGGAGGAGAAATTTAATTTCGCTTTTTGTTTAGTCATACAACCGAAGTTGCGAGCGTCTAGACGAGTTTTGACCTACATCGGGTCGCTGAGCAGCCTCCTTGTGCAACACCTCGGTCAAACTCCTGCTGATGTTCTGCTAATTATTTGAAAGGGCTCATATCAGCACTGGGACCCTGAGCCAAGTCCGAGTTCGGCGCGTTGCGAAAATTAAAAAAACATTAAATCGTTGCATGAAACTTTGCCTGGATTCTGTGGGCTTAATAATGATAGACTAAGAACTGCACACAGGCAGGAAGAGGAAGGGGATGAGCGAAATTCATAGATAGCCATCCCTCAACTGTGACAGACCTATCGTCTGCAAAAGACCATCACATGTCCCTCGCTAACGGCCTTCAGCACCGACAGTCTTCTGTACCAACGGCCTTCGGCACCGACAGCCTTCTGTACCAATGGCCTTCGGCACCGACAGCCTTCTGTACCAATGGCCTTCTGCGCCGACAGTCTTCTGTACCAAAAGCCTTCGGTAGCGACAGCCTTCTGTACCAACGGCCTTCGGCACCGACAGCCTTCTGTACCAACGGCCTTCGGCACCAACAGCCTTCTGTAGCAACGGCCTTCGGCACCGACAGTCTTCTGTACCAACGGCCTTCGGCACCGACAGCCTTCTGTACCAACGGCCGTCGGCACCAAGAGCCTTCGGCACCTACAGCCTTCTGTACCAACGGCCTTCGGCACCGACAGCCTTCTGTAGCAACGGCCTTCGGCACCGACAGCCTTCTGTACCAACGGCCTTCGGCACCGACAGCCTTCTGTATCAACGGCCTTCGGCGCCGACAGCCTTCTGTACCAAAGGCCTTCGGCACCAACAGCCTTCTGTACCAACGGCCTTCGGCACCGACAGCCATCTGTACCAACGACCTTCGGCACCGACAGCGTTCTGTACCAACGGCCTTCGGCACCGACAGCCTTCTGTACCAACGGCCTTCGGAACCGACAGCCTTCTGTACCAAAGGCCTTCGGCACCAACAGCCTTCTGTTTAGAAAGCCTTCTGTCACAGACTTGTGTCCCGGCAGCCCTGAGAGCTACCGACAGTTTCTTGTCTCGTCAGAATTTGGGCCTGATAGTTCTTGATCTCTGGTGCGTAAGATACATCCCCAGGTCTTCGTTCCAGTTCAAGCCCCAGACTCCAGCTTAGACGTGGTGTCTATCGTATTCTCGCTTTTCGTCAAGACCCAGGTCTCTATTTCCGTGTTAAAAGGATCCTTTAGACAGCATTCCAGCGACACCTAGTCTACATTAAGGTGGCACGTCCTCAAATCCAATCGCATCCCTTCGGACACTCTTGGCCGTTCAACAACACATTCCTGCGCTGCCAACGCAACCCTTAAGCCACTCACCATCCATTCAAAAGGACTAAACTCCTTCACTCTCCGTCGCAGCTCCTGCAGTCTGAACATCAAGAATACTTCTAAGAATTACATTTTAAAATTTATGAATTCCCTCTGCCCCCGGAGGATGTTTCTATTTGCTTTGTGTACGTCCGCAAGGAGAAACACCTTTTTGTGTTATTTTGATTCCCTTTTATGAAACGATTCCTTTGGGGTTTCTTGACATTTCGGACAGCCCAAAAACAAACACAGTATCCGTCAGTGGAGACGGAGAGAGTGGCAGAGAGAGAGTGAGAGAAAATAACTGCAAACTGCGAGGTATTTTCATCCACATTGGGCGTCCTTGAGCTTCTGTTTTGTTTTTTCTGCTTGTGCTTATCCTTTGACTTCTGATAGACCAACAGCACGCTACTGTCGGCAAACCAGTGACCAAGAGTCGCGAAATGAATGGGTCGGCGAAAGAGAAGGAGAGCGCGAGGGAGCTGCTTTTTTTTTATTTTATTATGCGAACCGAACGAGAACACAAACACAGGAGAGAGGGTTTTTTTTTTGTGGTGGGGACAGGAATGCTTACTCACACAAAGGGGAGTAGCTTCGTTATTGCGAACGACGGACGGCCGAGGCGGGGGAGATAGTTGCCTTTGTGCGAAAGGACAAACGGCGCTTTAATCGCTTGAGGCGATTAAAACCACGAGAATCACGACAGAGCGACAATAAATTAGGATCAATTGATGGGTATTTTATGGGATGGGTTGTGTGTGTGTGTGCTTGTTGAATTGGGTGACTGAGCTGGTCCGTGTGTCCAAGGCGATCATATCCATAGCTATATCTGCCTAATATACTTATACTTACGGAGAAATGGAAGGCGGACTGAACCTCCAAACCCTGGAACTCTCAAAATTCAGAAAGTCTTAAGTCCCAAAATGCTAAGAGTCTCTTCACAGACTTGTGCCCCGGCAGCCTTGAGAGTCTCTTGTCTTTTCAGAATTTGGGCCTGGTAGTCCTTGGTCTCTGGTCCGTAAGATACATACCCAGGTCTTCGTTCCAGTTCAAGCCCCAGACTCCGGTTTAGACGTGGCGTCAGTTGTAGTCTCGCTTTTCGTCAAGACCCAGGTCTCTATTTCCGTGTAAAACGGATCCTTTAGACGGCATTCCAGCGACACCTAGTCTACATTAAGATGGCACGCTCTCAAATCTAAGTCCCAAAATGCCGAGAGTCTCGAAAGGACAAAGTTCCGACTTGCCCAAAATCCCAAAAGGCCAAGATTCGAATTTCGATTCCGAATTCCGGTCCTACACCCACAGCAACCCCAAAAAGAGGGTCTGTAAGGGGACATCGCCTCCCAGCCTTGGGGACTTCTCTGAAATGTTCGTCATTTTTGAATTGTGTTTCTTGTCGATTTTCTCATTTTGGATGTTTGGGTTTTTGGATTTTTAGGTTTTTGAACTTTTTGACGCTTGAACTTGTGGGCTTTTGAATTATTAGACTTTTGGACTTCTGAACTTTTGGACTTTTGAATTATTGAATTTTGGACTTTTGAAATTTTGAACTTTTGCACTTTTGTATTTCTGATATTTTGTTTAAGCCCTCGTACGATATTTTCAAATCCTGGCATATTTAAGCTCTTCACTTCACCTTCCCTACCCACCTGGCCACCATAAGTATTCCGCTCGAAAATTATGCTCGTTTTGAGCTTTAATTTCAAATATGGTTTGAATGCCGCAGACCAGCTTTACACTCTAAGAATGGTACTTGGGAAGTCTTGAGAGTATGCCAAGCCGATCTAAGACATACGACCGAGTCTCTCGAAGTAAACTCTGGAGCCTGGGATTGATGGTCCTCCGCTGAGTGACACATGATTATGGTCGCTTGTCCAATGCACACTCTACATGTTAGTAGAGTTCCATTGAAACAGATGAAGACGTTTAAGGATATGCTGGAAGAGGCCACATCAAGTTTTCTTGTATCATTGGCCAAGCTGAATCAATTTTGAAGCAGCTTGGCAAATCAGAAATAAGGAAAGCAAGCGTGGTGTCAAAGCCAAGTTTTCGGTTCTTAACTCAGCGTTTGTATAAACTCTCACCTTTTGCCATGAAATTTGATTAATGACCGGAAGGACATGATCGCGAATTCAAGCTCCCGAGATGAGAGTTCTCCGTGCTGTGGCGGGAGTCACTCGACGGGATGTGTCGAGAAACACGACAGTGCGATGGGAGCTCAATATTGAGCAGCTTCTTTTTTGGATAGAAAGGGCTTCCATGGTTCTGTCATGTGGTGCAAAAAATCCCTTCATAACGACTTCTGAAGCGTGCCTAAGATGCAATTCCATCAGGTAGGCGACAGCTTGGAACACCTAGGGCGTGGTGGTTTGATCAAGTGCATAAATTCGCCTGGTTGCGCTTGGAAACAGCTCCTGATGAGTAAGAGTCGATGACGGAGGATCGAGCGGCCAAGAGGTCTCTCGTGCATGTATTGTCCTTGCGACTTCTTCAGTGGAACATGTGGGTTACTGAAAATTGTGTTGTCGTATAAAGTGATAGATTGACAGATATAATCGCTGAGCAAAGCCAAAGTGTTGGAAGGACACTATTGCCGGCCTGGAGCCAAACACGCAGAATGGCACGGACTTAAGTGAAATTTGAACAATAGCGGTCTAAACACTGGACACACCTAATCACATCTAATCAGCAGGAGAAGTGACAAAGGTTGTACCATACTGTGACCTTGGCAAAGAAATAAATTGAGTCTCGGTGCAGTCCCCAGACGACCAAGGCCAAGCTTCTTTTAAGAATGACAGTTATGGGAGTCTCTGATTTTTTACTTATGCCAGACGATGCCTACATATCGCCTTCAGCTCTTTTAAATTCACCTGAAAATTCAACACCCACGCACCCCAATGAGTGGTGTTAAAATTACAACATGCTTAGAACCCGCAATGGCCATCCAAATATCTATACCACCTCCAAACGGTGAAAAGGTCACGCCAACAGCAATGATACCCCGTTTGAACATAACGGTCTTACGACAAACTCATCTTTATGTTATCTTCATGGACACCACCCGACGACGAAGTTTCGAAAAATAACCCGCTTTTTATTGGAATCCCCCCGCGCCCCCACCCCCACTCCCGCGCAACCACTCGATACACGTTCACATTCCATATTCCTCCACAGGTACAACTATCATAAGATTTTATTAAGTTGTATCAGCCGTGACGGCCGCCCCGGCGATATAATTGCTACTTTATTTAACGACGCCGCATTGTCACCCCACTGGGGCACATAAGTAGTCCCGTCCAATAACCGAGGATATCAGAGGCTCCGTCCGTTCGATTTATGCCCGTGTTCGACACCGATACTCAGGGGAAGTTATTGGGCGCCCGGCCCAGGCACGGGCACAGGTCTAACGATGCGTTAGCGCAATTAGAAAACGAATTTCACTCGTATCTGGGCCATTGGATATTTTCGTCGTTAATTTTGCATCCATTCACTGAAATGGAATCGAAAAACTTCACCACGGAAGTATCTAATTTCCTGATGGCGGTACTGCAGTTTTATTGACTTGTAACCAATCAAATTTTATGACTGCCATTTGGACAGATAATAACACTGGTGTAGAGGGTGGGAGATGGTGTCTTGGAGAGGGTATGATATTTGCGAAACGTTCGGGTAATCGATTGAGATGTGTTGTTGAGAGGTGGATTTGCTGGGATCGGTGGGTGTAGATGGATAAGTAATTGGTTGTGACTTTGGCTTTTGTTGTCTTCAGTTTTGGGTGGTTTTTCGTTCACATGATGGAAAGGATTCTCAAATTTATGTGTGTTGACGCATTGAAAGACATGTCCAGCTAAATATTGAAAATAAATTGATTGTGGCTTGAGCATCTGATATACAACAGAGATGCTACAAACATTTAAAAATAAAGCCCTCAAAACTGTCTGTAGAGGCCTTGGCACTTATGCAACGTTGACATCCACAGAGATGTTGGAATTTTGTCTGTTCAATATGAAATGAAGAAATTCATGTAAAAACATACACGGCGACTGAAGCACTCTGCAGTCTTTCGCCAACTTCTAAGAACCAAACCACTTGACATCGAGCGATAAACTTAATTCGTTCTTATTTGCGGTGGGAGTATCAGTAAAGAGATACGTGTCAGAAGTTCACCTCACTTTGAACAACAAGTTGCTTTAAGGAATGCAGGGAGTACAATCTGTTCTTGAATTTTTTTTCATTTTTTCGTCCTTTCTGTTCCACTCTGGACTATGAAGGAAAATTAAGTAATTTCACATTAAAATAGATATTCCACGTCAGTCAGCAAACAACTGCTCGTGCAACAATCGCGAAAGGTACTTACACCACGTCATTAATAGCCACATCATTGAACCCGACCAATGACACGTCAGGCAGTTATTTCATAACTTACGGTTTGCACGCTATCATCAAGAATGAGTAAGCACTTAACGAGCTTTCCCAACTTGTTACAGTACAAAGTGCATCAATTATTCACGTCGTTTAAGAACGTGTTTTTTTCTTTTAAATATTTATCGTCAATAAACTGGAAAAAGGAGAAGATAGAAAGTTACTCGAATGTGACGTAAGGCTAAGTATATGATGAAGGATTTAAGGATGATGCAAATCCATGCGTTGGACTTCTGTTTTCGACAAAACCATTGAATTTGGTCTAGGCCACCTAAGACCTCCCTGCACCTACTAGATAGAACTCAATAACGAGCCATGAGATTTATACTAATGCTGCGAAGTCAATCGACTCGCTAAAACATCGACGAAATGTTGCGTATTTATTACTGTTTTATCGCTATTATAGCAAAAAATCCCCTTCAAGAATTTCCCCGCAATACTCGCCTTGCTAGGAATGTCCATCCCTTCACCCTTAAGCCCACCTTCGGACATACAGTCAAGTTTAGAGACTCGTTCTTCAGCCGCACCACACGAATATGGAATGCTCTTCCCAGCCCCACTTTTCTCCCTCATTACAATCCACAGACATTTAGAACCAATTTGCACCGGTACCTATTTCCCTCTCTTCCTATATGCCTTCCGAACGTGCTGGTCTTTTTTCGCTCTTTCAATCAATATAAGTTGTTTTAAATTGCTCACTCTTAAACAGATGGTTTCCACCCTCTACCCACCCACAAAAAGCAGTCTATCGATATAGAAGCTAGCTATCCAGCAAAAATATTTTTCAAATCTTAAAAAAACTGCCCTGAGAGCATCCTTCCTTGACTTCCGAGTGTTTACAAGAAAGATCCAAGGCAAGAAGCCGAACCCGGCAAATAAAAGGACAGACGACTATAATGTCTACAAACATTAAGCACTAGCGCATAGACGTGAAATAGACATAAGTTTCACATGAAACCTGCAACCGAGGGGCCAGGCCCACTTTCTTTCAACTGGGGCCTGTACAGATCCAGTTTTGAAAATCATGCTTCTGTGAGCATGTTTGCCTGTCACTGAAAATGTGGATCAAATTTTGATGGCATCTGCCTTAGTCTTCCTTAACCTTCGTCTTTCCGTCAATCTTTCATGACAATCAAGATGGCAATGTCATGGTTGAGGAACAAAAAAATAATTGAGTGGTACTATAGCCCACCAGGGTCTAGCTTCTACAACACCTCTTCGTGTTGTGCGTGCTACTGTTCTCTCACGAGTAGAAGGGACCTACAGTTTTTTGCCGACTCCAAATGGCGATATTTGAGAAGCTTTTCAATAACCTTAGTACTGTTGTTAGTGTTGCCAGCAGATTTGGTGGAGTGAAAAATTTGAGGGGTACAGTCCGGGAATCGAGCCTGGACCTTCGACATGTAAGTCGACGGACTACGTCCCGGCGACAATGCTCTATTCCAAACTAAGATAGTCAACTGTTGATACATCCAACCTGCAATTCCTTGGTGGTCTCAAGTCCCATCCAAACAACTCGCTCCAGTGTCGTGGGTGGTGGGATATAGTGAAATCCTGAGGAAATGCGAGGTTGATGAGCTTGTCATATGCGATGCCAAATCATCAATCACTTTCGTGGCCTTTAATTTAGCAATACAAGAAAAACTAAAGATGGTAAGAGAACCACATTTGTCTTAGAAACAATTTTAAACGCTTCCTTTGACTTCTGTTAGCTTAGACAAAGTGCGTCTACAGACCATAATTGTATAACAGGCTACAGTGCTATTGGAATACATGCCTCCAGGTTCGGCATCCACAACAATGTTTTCTGCAAAAGCTGAAGGGACGAGGAAGAGATTGAAATCAGTTTGCACCACCTCTGTGATTGACAAGCTTTGCAGAAAAAAGAAAGAAACACCGAGGCAAACACTTTTCTGACAAGCTAGGTGAACTCAGTGAAATGAGTGTGGAACACCTACATCTCTAGCTCATACTTGTTTTTAGTACACTAAGGGAAACTATTCGGGCGGTCTCAATGAAAAACCCAAGGTTTAACTGTCCCATGGACAATCATCTGCCCAACCTAACCCAATCCTAAGCCCGGCACACACGGAGATAAAGGAGGCACGTCTGACAGGGTACTTTCGGAGGACAATTTTGGGCGTCTCCTTCGAGCATAGTGACTGGAATCTCCCGAACAACAAGAGCAATGTGGGTTTTCAAATGGTAGCATATTCCTGAAAACCCGAAATTATTGCCAGCCAAAATAATTCCTCCACAAGTGCGCTAACGATTCTGAATTTCACGAGGCACATAATCCGTTTACATGCACAAGCTGCGAAGAATGAAGACGAATCGATTCGTCACAGTCTTCTAGTATACTCTCAGCTACAGTTGCTAATTTTTCTTTGCCACCTTCTAGAAGTAGTCTAACCGGTCAAGTCGTATCCCCTTAAGTTAACTTCGACTCAATTTGGCGAATGTAGTTTCGGAAGGTTCGTCGAATCGCACGTAAAGCATTCCTCAAAGAATGCTGATTTTCGTACAATATACGACCATGTTGACTTGCCATTCGATACTTAACAAAAATGACAAAGTACTTTGATAGGTGTCGTGTGTTCAGTCAAAAAAGCCCATTGAAAATCAAACCTCGCCATGAATCACCCGATAGTTGTCTGTAAATACTTGAAACCGATAGCTCCCAAATGTTGGTATTTGGAATCTTTGCAAGACTTGGTAAACCATATATTTAAAATTCCGGGTAGTCTCCTCATGTCATCACTTTTATCTCTTACCTCTAAGGACGAGAAAAGCGATGTTATTGATAACATGTAATCGCTTGAGAAAACATTATTCAATCGTAAAAAATATTTGAAAAACTCTATTGAACCGTATCATCGGCCGAAATCCGAAACCAATGAGAACCCAAAGCAAAGAACTACGTTGAAAATTTAATTTCAAAATTCCATTGAATCAGTATGGAAATTGAAATCGTGTTGAAATACGCAGCAAGCCGTAGAGTACACAATTCCGCCACCAAATGAATGACAAATTTCTTGGAAATTATGCCCGACACACTAGGATGTTGGAAGTGGAATGCACGTTTCCCATGTGATAGAATCTAAAACTTCATTAAGTTAATTCCAAGAACGAAACCCAATGCTCCATACAGACAAAAAAAAACCCACCAACTAGATTCATTCGCAGAATCCTTTGCATGACAAATTGTCCTTCAGACATTCAGCGAAGTTACTCGCTGATACATCCATCATGCCGTCGGAATTCAGACTGTTTCACCGAAACTAAGTTACGGAACTTCAGAACACGGACATGCACTTAAGCCCACCCCAGCCAAGGGCGCCGAACAATGACTTCGTCCAATTCAAATCAGAGTCTCGTGAATAATGTATGCCACCTAAAAGTATGCTATCGTTCCCTGGCTGAATTGCATGCGTAACAGACATATCATACCTAATTGTTCAATTTCCTCAAGTTTCTCTGTAATTCGATAGATGTGGACTAGATGGAGAGGAATTCAAGGCGCGCTGGATGGTGTAACTTTCGCGGACAAGGATACACGTTTTGTGCATGATTTTGTTGGGAAATAGATAATTGCAACAATGAAACTCTATTTACTTGGAGGTCTTGTTCGTTAACTGACGTTGGAAATACTGCAGAGCCGTCGTCGAAATTTATACAAATGCATTAAATGTTAGAGAATGTTTCTTATGACAGGAATGTATTCGTTGAAACTGTAAGAGAAAACTTTTGTTGTTGGAAGCATTCTCCGAACTTAGACGGACGCAAACTACTGGTTTGGCCAATTAAAAGTGTCTTGTTTTTGAAAAATGCAATAAAATGAACAAATTGAAATGGTTTCCATGTATTACGCATTTATTAGCAAGAGCGTTATTCCGTCGTGGCCCAGGTCCACCCCGGACTGCAGCGCCATCTGAAGAAGTTACTCCGTCGTCTAAGAAGCTGACGCGGCTAGTTGAGCAGTAGCGCACTCTGTTATCCCCAGTCCTCCAAGGAACCTTGTTTATGGTTTAAGGCTATAGCTCAAGAACTGCTTGAAGCATGTTGCTCTTAAGTGGTTGAGCAGTAGCGCACTCTGTTATCCCCAGTCCTCCAAGGAACCTTGTTAATGGTTTAAGGCTATAGCTCAAGAACTGCTAGAAGCATGTTGCTCTTAATTGGTTGAATCCTTTGCAAATTGTTGGAGAAACATCTGTTCTTCACTGTTCGCAACAAAATAAAGGCCAAAGAGGTCAAATTGCAGCTCCAAGGTGGGAGATAACATAATTTGGGCATTTTGTGCCGGCAGCCAGTAACGAAAGAAAAAGATTCTACCAACACAAGTTAACGTTTCTTTAACCAACTGGCAGGATAACAAAAATACAGAATTAATGTCATTTTCAGGAAATGGGTTCCAAAAACAACTAGACTACATTTACAAGCCAAATGAATGGAACAGCTACTTGAACGTTCAATTGACACCAAGACCCTCGTCGACGCATTTTCTCACTACTACTCAGTGGTGACTTGTAAGCCAAAGCCCAAGTTTTAGTCAAACCGAAGTAAAAACTAAGTCAAGGATAACAGGGATTTTCTGAGTGACCATTAAGTAGCGCTGGTGACTACAAACTTGTCTCCCTCACCCAGAAACCTCGCCAAACTCTCTGCAAACGAATTACAAGGATCCCTGTCTTCTCCACGCACACATATGATTATTTGCAGAACTTCATGTAACGCTGAACTGAACATGCATTTACACGTGTTCAGCACTTTCTTGGGCGATGTTGTCATCATTATGAACGCGAAACTTCTCCCCTGCATGGGAGAACATCCGAAACGTTATCCGTACATTGTTACGAACTGCTTTCCACCCCCCAACATGCACGTTGAAAGGTGTGCGATGTGTGCATGTAAATTTTATCGGAAATAAACTCAACACACTTTATGAACTTCTTTCCGTTGCTGTTTCTTGAATCGTTGATGTGTTGTTTTGAGTTTTCCGTTTTCGTGATTTTGGCGATGTGACTTGAGGCATTGTTTTTCTTTTTCAATGGTGGACTTCACTGGTTTGAGCCTGCACTAATAATTAGCAAGTCAGTCTGTTAGCGTAAGGCTTCAGGCGAGAGATACAGGAGCACGCAAAAGTACGGAAACGAATTACATATCTAAGACCCTACACACCTCAATATCTTTAACTCAAAATTTGAGATCTAAAGAAGCTAAAACGCAAAGTGCACCAATGTTTTACTCGAACATCCTGCATCCGCTAGTTATTTTTTGACTTGAGAGCTGTTTCTCGTTCAAAATCTTGGCGTTTGCGCTTAAGGAACGATGGAAGCAAAGTTACTTAGCCACTCAAACAACACTCTTGATCAACTAGACATTGCTGGACAAGCAGTTGAGAGAGTAGGGGAGTTCTCAACAGCACTGACGCAAGTCAGCATTCGATATGTTGTCCAGAATGTGGAGAAGCAATACTATTAGCTGAAACACCAAGACTGTTTCGCTTCAATGTTGAGTCCGTGCTATTATATGGGTGCAGCACTTGGACAGTGACAGCCACTATCACAAAACAACTTTTAGAAGCTTGTGAACTGGTGTCTAGGAAACATTCTAGGGATTTTCTGGCCGACCCGCATCCAAGACCAGCTACAGCAAAGAAAGACCAGGAATCCATAGGAATCCTTATTCAATAGCGCAAGCGGCAGTGGATTGGTGATATCCAAAATTCCGCAGCCGGTGGAACCTTCTAACTTTGGCACAGAAAAAGAGAGGGTCGACCGAGATGTGACGCAGAGCAGTAGATGACAAGTCCGGACAACTGGGGAAGAGTTGGAGAAGAATAAGACTCATTGCAAGAAAGCTCCCACGAGTTTGCGTAGTTTCGATTAGTAGAAGGCCTAGGCCTCGCAAAGGTCTAGAGTCATTAAGAAGAAGAAGAACTTCCGGGAAACACAATACAAAATGTGCACTGCTTAACTCAATCAGTACGTTTTTTGAAAATAAGTCTTAGCCGATATGAAGCACCATTCCAGTTGGCACAAAAATGCCGCGAGACTGGAGTCCTAGTGGACATTACTCATGGTACCCCTCGTTGCATGCAACTGTGGCCAAAAGTGTGACACTCAACTTGAACGCAGCAGCTCACGCACTAGCTCAAATAGAATTCTGCACAAAGATCGCTAATAATTCTTTAATGAGTTCCAATTGATTGAGCCATTGAAGCCGCGCGACCATCCGCTTCGTTATCGTTAAGTAGCTTGGGGCTTAGAGTTGATGAATTGGTCAGCTTTGGGCCAAAAATATTCTGTTCACTTTCATTTCGGTGGAGTCTGGCATCATTCTTGGTTGGAAACGACGTTTCAACGGCGGACGTTGCCGAGCTATTTTAAACTGACGTTTTGTTACAGGGAGTGAAGACATGTGCTCAGACGACTTCTGGTTCATGTGGGGTGGCACGTGTTGCACGGCACACAGAACAATTGTCTGTCCACCTTAGAGCTGCAATTTGACCTCTTTGGCCTTTATTTTGTCGCGAACAGTGAAGAACAGTTGTTTTTCCAACAATTTGCAAAGGATTCAACCACTTAAGACCGATATGCTCCAAGCAGTCCGTGAGCCGCAGCCCTGAACCATTAACAAGGTTCTTGGAGGATTGGGGATGACAGATTGCGCTACTGCTTAACTAGCCGAGGCAGGTACTTCATCTTACACTATCCGCGAATGATTTGTAAAAGGACGACACAAAATCGGTTTGCCTTATCACGTGCAAGTAAGACGGCACAGATTAACCTGATTTGTGATTTTTTTAATTCTCACAGCTTTTCTGGCAACATTGTTGATTGCGAAAAGGACAACAGATTTATCGCTGTTCGATCTCATTGTCCAAAAGCGAGCCATTTCATAATTTTTTGCCTGAAATTACACCAGTCCCTATCACTACAAGCTCCGTTTAGTTTATACGAAACTGTCATGTATATGGATCCGACATAGACACCTGACACACTTTGCACTGGTATGGAGTTACAGAAAGGCAGTCAACAGAACCACCTTTGCTTACATGGAAACAATTTTTGAATTCCCATGGGAATCCTGTCAAGACATTCGTACGCTTCAAATGCACTCCCAATCGCGGGCAAAAAACAATTACCAAACATCTTCAAAGATCCACCTGTCAATTATTGCTGAACATTATCTGCCCTGCCCTCGCAACGAATGCTTCTATGTTTGCAACAATAAATCGAACTCCCCCCTCGCCGGTTCCGTCATGCTGCTATCGGATGAACATGTTAACGTCTGCCATGGGATGTCAAAAGTTTTGAATAATCATACCACAGCCGCACGCTCAAGTGCAACTGGTCTCGAGTCGACTGCAATAGTTTGTTGTAATTATTGATGATGTGCGGGCGGTCGGTGCTTGCAGAATTTAGGCTCCAGGCACCTGTCTATATTTTACGTGTTTTTATGTGTGCCCATGCCCTGCAGCTGCAAAGATACTTCAAGTTAACTGCCCCATGTTCGGAAGGGCCATCACATTCCACAGACACACCCCACCCCCCAGCACCGCCGCATCATCGAACATCCATTAAGCATCTTGAAGGAGCACAACCACAGTTGATCAACTGTTAACACAGTAAGTGAAGTGCTCTTCCACCATGAAAGTAATTCTCCATTGAAGTGAATCCTTGGGTGCGCCCAAGCCACAACATAATATTGTGATGCATGCACAGGATATGCACGCTCCCGTGTGCCCGTATAAATAACCCAACCTGGATGGTTGTTATGTCAGATGGTGCTCGAAAAATATTGCTGACTCCTAAGCATCTGAAAAGGTTATCTTAACAACTCATCCATCTGCCCCTGCCCCTCCCCACCCCTCGTCACCCACGCTCGTCTCTGTATGCCGAGCTTGTGGTTAATTTGGATTATTCATCGTGTGCGTCGTGTGCATATATTGTGATTGACTTGACATCGACAACGACACGAACATGGGGATAAGATGCACTCACGTGTGCCCTGCACCCAGGAAGCTTGTTCATTTACAAAGTCCGTTCAATTGATTATTGGAGGACTCTTACCCTTACATGCTGGAATTTCAATATTCTGTCTTAAAGAGGTTGTTCTCTGAAAGGGGTGTCGGTTTTGTGTTATTTTGGTAGTTTCAAGTTGAGAACTTGGTTTTTTAAATTGAAATGTTTTGATTTTGCATCCTTTGGAATTTAGTGTTTCTTCGAAAATGGGAAAACCTGTTTCAGACATGCTCTACTTGCACAGCTTAAGTTTTCAGAACCTCCCACAACGAGGTTTTGAGAAATGAAGCAATACCGCAGGTTCACTTCATCAAATCCGTAACACCATCGAAGAGGACCACATCCTAAAGAGCTTAAGCTTGAAGGATTCAATTCAAAAACTGATGTGCGACACAGAATTTTGAAGACACATGCACACACGACCTAATCAGGTACAAAAACCAGGCGAGGTACTGTGCAGTAGTTAAAATTGCTTTTAACTCAGCGAGCGTCTCTTATCGCCATGGGCACACCCGCCTATCTGATGAAGATAATCATGGCCTACTTTATGAACAGGAAACTAACGTTTAGCACTAACGATGGCGTACGATCCTACAACATAACGAAAGGAGTTATGCAGGGATCTGTCCTCAGCCTGGTGGCTAATGGGGGCAAAATGAAGTACATGCTGTCATCAAGGAAGGACACACAACAACGACGTCTCCGACAGAGCGTTACAATAGACAGCATAAACTTCGAGGTAGTAAAGGACTTCGTCACCCATACCAGTACCGAAATCAAACGCCATCAGTCCATCTCAACCACTGGACACCACTGCTCCGGCCTGAAAAGTCTTCGAATCTGAGCCATTGGGACAACGCAACAGAATACGACTTGGGCACAGAAGTGGAGATGGACCTTAAGCAACTTAGAGTGCGCAACTGGCGGCAGCTGGTATGTTGGTTGAGGCCCAGCTTCATTCCGGACACAAGAAGAAGGAGAAGATGATGGCGTCCTAAGACTAGCGCTTCCAGATGCCGTAAAAATATTCGGCTTTGCTGACGATATCGCTTCCGTCACAATGGCAAGGCACACAGAGGACGTGGAGGCTGCTGTGTACACAGCGATCTCAAATGTGAAGGAGTGGCTCGAAAATGCCGGTCTGGAACTTGCAGCGCACAAAATGAAAGCGGTACTAGTCACCAGTCGCAAGGAGGTGGAATATGCCAACTTCATAGTTGGAGACCAGACAATCAGATCCAACGAGTGCGTGAAGTACTGTTCAATAAAGTGCGAAAGAAAAACGAACCTTCCTAGAGAAAGAATACAATGCAACTGATTTTATTCGAAAATAGAATGAAATTGAAAAAGTTTAAAGGTATAGGAACACATTTCCAGTGAGAGCATGGCCAACTTAAAATTATTCAAATTACAGTACTTCATTATTTGCAACAAGTACCTAGAAGTTATGTTGGACAGCAAACTCTTCTTCAGGGAACACGTAAAGTAAGAAGGCACTCAATTGTCCAAGGAGCACTCTCTCGAATCCTTCCAAATATGGATGGATCCGAGTATAAACGCAGAACCCTACTCCCGCATGTAGTTGGTTCAGTTCTCCTGTATACAGCTCCGATTTGAACTAAAGCTTCAGGGCGACTGATGACGTCGTGGGACCAACTCAATACGGGCTATCACGGGTTTCACGACCATTTCTGATGAGGCGGCGTTCGTCATAGACATTCTTACAAACGAGCTTATGAGGGTGTTCCACCGAAGAACCCCGGACAGGCATCAAGCCCAAATTTTAAAAGGAGAAGAACGAGCAGCATCCAGCAGTACGGCAAGCCAGATGGAAGGCCTCCACAAAAGGTAGGTGGACCCGAGTGCTGATCCCCGTCATCGAGACATGGATATCAAGATCCGCAGGGGAGTGCAACTACCAACTCTCACAGTTCCTTTCTGGACACGGTGCCTGCCGAAAATATCTGCACAGGTTGGGGCACGACAACTCACCGTTGTGTCCACAATGCCCAAACTCCGTAAAGGACGCAAAGCACGCAGTTTTTCACTGCAGTCGCGTTGCGCAGGAGAGGCGGTTGATAAACCTACCACGCGCCGGAAATATGATCCCTTACGTGTTGAGGTCTGTGGAGAAATGGAATGGGGTATACCCATTCATTGTGAAGGTTCACTCAAAACTTAAACAGGCTGAAGCTGAAAGGGCTTCCCTCCGGAGCAGAGCGTAAGTAGGTAACCATACCCGAGAACGACCGGCAGCACCGCAGGGAGATTTGTTGAAGTGTGCAAAGTGTGGATTAGTACGTACCCGTTTTGCCATAATTGATAATTTTGGGATGTGAATCGTGCATGCAGGCAGCTCGAGCTGCTAGTATCTTCACAAAATTGCCACATCCTTGGACCCATCAAAAAAAAAAACCAAAGGGTTCCAATTTTTGACCACTTTGACGATTGTTTTCTCAATCCATACCTGTGACTCTGTGCTTAAGAATCAAACCAACTCGATTCCAACTCCCAATCAATCTATTCCCACATTGACACACAGCTCACTGATATATCCACCTGAGCGCCCATCCATACAAGAATGCAGCTAAAAGGACGAACGATGTCGAGAAAGAGATTTTTTCTTCTGCCCACGGTCCAGAAGGAAACCACCTTCAGGAAGTTATGCATCAGCCTGGACATGCTCTTCACTCCTGAGATTGAGGGCTGCAGTCGACAGGAAGTGCCTGCAATAAATCCTCGGGGGATGGAGCAGCATTTCTTGACTTTGCCTACCCTTGCCGTATAGGTATCGAAATATGCGACGCTTACAGGCAATGTCTCGCACGCACGTGAATAATTAATACTGGGACTTGCATCTTCGTCCAGTCTCCAGTGTGGATTATGGCGATCTGAGGGGGGAGATGGTTGGGGGATGGGCTTGAGCGAATGCCGTTGAATGGATATCAGCCCTCGGCTTAGATTAGATTAATTACGACGTTATGCAGAGATTTATCTCAACTAGGCCCGATGAACTCCCAATACATCATGTCCTGTCCGCCATTGACGATGCCCTTCGATTGTGATCGACTTGCCGGAGATTTTGATGGATGGAGGACGACAATAATTCGAATTTTCAATCGTGTCACGTCAATGTATCAGGGATTTTGGAAGCAAATTGAATGTGTGCTGGTGCGGAAGAATATGTGAGTCCCGGAGGGCTGTGAACAGGAGAAACTTCCAGGAGACAACCAGTCCCCTCCCCCCCTGCGAAACCCCTGAAGCCACTTTCGAAACTCTGCAATTAACAATGTTTTCAAGTCATGTTCAGGGCGGTGTGATGCAGATATCTGCCCGGAAACTTTCCCAGTTGCCGAAGCTGATGCCAACTTGCACCGGTTCCTTTTTGGGATGAAAGCCGAAACTTCTTAGTGGCCATAATGAAGTAAATACGTCTTCCAACTTCCATTACAGTCAGCTTAAACTTCGCCATCGAGGTGGCAGGTCATAGGCAAAGTTTTGCCGTTACTCAGCTCCTTGAGGCTGTGCTTGGCGTTCCCGCACTTGTGGTATTAATAAAATTTCCGCCAATTTCCATCATCGTGTCAAATTGTGCACATCTCCCTTACCGACCGCATCAGAGGCACAAAAACACATGTACATCCTGTCATGCAAGTCGAGAGCACAAGCATTCTGCTCCACTCCAAGACACACACACACAAGAAGTCCTTTCGGTGCGGGGGGGGGGGGGGGGGGGATGTGTGTTGTGTCGTAAGGATCCTCCTCTGCAAGAGGGAAGGAAACTTTCGAGCCCGGCTACAGCGAAAGGATGTGGGCGGGTGTATGTTGACTGTTGACAGTGCCGTGCGTCGCAGGTACACGTGTATGCGTGTGTACACGCCTGACAACAATTAACTTCGAAAAGAGACGTGTATTATGCCCGAGGTGATGTTATGACATTTTTATGAGGAAAAGTTTGAAGTCGAAAGGAGTGGAGTGCCGGGTGTGGGGAAGGATGTGTGTCCTTTGTGCGTGGCTCGTGTGTCAATTAAAAACAAAAAAACAAAACAAGAGCACTGCGCCGCTGAAGCAAACAATGCGTATGTGTGTGCCTACACATTACTTTCTACCTCCCTCCTGTATCTTTTTGTTCCTAGACGGAGGCGCAAAGAGCTCGCAGGATTTTAGAACAAGTATAAGATCAACAAGCGCGGAAATGTGCCCGTTTGTGGATAATGTACACGTTCATTTAATCAAAGGCACCGAAATCCTTGACACAAAAACCATCCGTGTGCGTAGGTATCTGCTTCATGAGAAAGTGAACAACTTGAATGGAACGGTAAGTGCTCATGTGAGCGCCTGCCGGTGAAGCCAGCCGACAGTAATGCGTGCATGTAAATTAATGAATCTTTAATTAAGACAAAGTCATACTTCAGAGAATGGTCTCAAGGCGTGCTTCAAGTGGATTTCACAATTGAGACAATCCGAGAGTGAGGCATTTTTCGAACAAATTGTCAAGGCGAAATTTTGAATTGGTGTGGAATTGAAGAAATGGGAATGAAATGAAATCGACCGGTTTGAATGCCAAATCGTTTCTGTTTCTAAATGTTATTGGATTGTGCAGAAACCTAACAAAGGGCACAGACATTGGCTCCCTCCCTCTTAATAGCGGTTCTCTCAATCAAAAATTTGTTAGACGAACCTTTGGATTGGATCTTTGGCTTGGTATGTCACATGGAAGGGAACAATGTGATTTTAAATTCGGCCCAAACTTCACGTACAGGAGAACCACCCATCATTAAGCCTCAAAATTTAATTTCCACAGATGGATACAAAGGGCGGTTCAACCATAATGTACGATGTTAATTATTAGTCACGCCTAAACCAAAGTTTTTTTTGGCCAACTTAGTATGACATTTATTTCAGTGTTTGCAAATTCCAGTATGAAGAAGTACAAAATTAAACAGCGCGCTAAGTTTGTTGAAGCCTTTTACGAAAATGGACGTTTAAATCATGAAGCATTTTCTGCACTTCGTGATTTTTTGGTCAGCATAATCGACCAATGCGATTTCTGGTCCTGTTTACGTTGATGGCATCTGGAGGAGAAGATTCAACGACAAAATCTGTAGGCTGTACGGAGGCTTACGCCTGGTCAAGCGTCTTCTGTTACAACGCTTAAGATGACTAGGTCAGGTCCGAAAAGTCTTCAAATCTAAGCCATTGGAACAACGCGTCTGAGGACAGCCTAGCTTGAGATGGCGCACACAAGTGGAGAAGGACCCATCAACAAACTTGGAGTGAGCAATTGGAGGAATCTGTTGAGAGATGGTGCTAGCTGGAGCGGCATGTTGGTTGAGACCCACGTCCACCCCGGACTGTAGCGCCATTTAAATAGGAGGAGGAGGAATATTCGACCAAATCTCTCCACAATCGGCAGAATTGTTTCCAAATCTCAGCAAACCGAGTCCAAAGCAAATACAAAAAACACATGTGCTCATGCTCGTCCACTTCGTTCTGCGGAAAACATTGCTCTTGTATGCGATAGTGTGGAAGAAGAGTCGTCAACTTTGACTCGTCGTCGTGAACAAAAAGTGCATCATTGTAGCGAATTTTAAGTTAAGACTTGAATTTATACGCTTACAAGGTTCAATTCACCTAAGACCTGAAGCCTTCTGACCATTTTATGTGTTGTCCATTCGCCGAGTGGTTGGTGGAAGTGACAGAAGCGATTGGTGACTTTGCATAGAAAAAAATCTTTAGGGATGAGGCACACTTTTACCTCTGTAGATTCGTTTGAAGCAGAATTCCCGAATTTAGACAAATGAGAAATCACGACTGATTGTTGAAAAGGCCATACAACCACCAAGAGTGTCTGCTTGATGAGGTTTTTAGATTGTCGTCGTCTTCGAGTAGTACTTCTTCGAAAATAAGGTCGTCCAAGTAGTTACCATGAATGGTGTTCGCTATCGCGTGATGATAACGGTCCTTCTGTGGCCAGAAATTGAGGATATGGACCTGGACGATGCATACTTTTAACAGGATGATGCCACTTACCGCGAAACCAACTCAAATAATGACTCTTTTGCGCGAGAAATTCAATGATCGTGTTATCTCACGTCGTGAAGAAGCTTATTGGCCGCCACAATCATTTTTACATCGTTGAACTCCTTTGGGGATATTTAACATAAGCTGGGAGCTGAAGAATGACCTAATTCGGCACATTAACGACATTGAACCTCAAGTATGCCTCAGGGCCATTGCAAAATATGAACCATCGAATAGAGGTGTGCCACCAAAGCCGTGGCGAAAATTTGGCCCATATTTTGTCATCATCATCGTCATCCACTTCTTTACCCGCATTTTCCACTGAACGGGTCGCGGGGCAATGCACGCACTAGAGACCTCCAGGCTGCCCGACCCTGCGCCATTGATTCGAACTCATTCGAAGATATTCCCAAGCGGCACCAGGCGGCCACATCCCCCTGGGTCTGCTGAGCGGTCGCCAACCTTATAGAATCGCATCTAAGGCACGCCTCGGAATTCGTGATGAAGGGGACATCCGTACCACGTGGCCAAACCTTCGAAATAAAGGACTTTCCTCAATAAAATGGAGCTCCTCAACATAGAGTTCCCGCCGAACCGTCGCGTTTCTCTGATTATCCTGGCGAGTAGCTCCCGCAACGGCACGAGGAAATCTTAACTCGGCCAGTCTCATTTCGCGATCTTTTTCTTTCGGTCATTATCCAATTTTCATGACTATATTTTGTTTCCCACATAGTTGCCATAGATTCTCTAATCATAATGCAAAGTACTAAGATATTTAGATAATTCAAACCGATTCATCTACCAACGTCAGATGCTGTCTTAATATGGCTTGGACCATACCAGCTTGGCAGTACATCAAGTTGCGCTTTCAAATTGTTTAGACCTTAATTTGATTGATTGGCAGTGTGCAGCTGCTGCTGCCGCCCTGGCGTAGGGGGTAAGTGTGACAACTCACACACCGAAGCACCTGGGTTCAGTTCCTATACTGAATTTCTCAATTTTTTCACAACTGTTGCTAACGACACTCAAGGAGAACCACGTGTCTATTGAAAAGTTCTCAAATTTCACCATTTGGAGTTGGCAAGACAAATTTGAAGTTCCCCCTATTTACGAGAGAACTGACACTTGCACGCTTGTTGACTACATTGCCATAAAATTTGTTTATTTGTTTACGCATATTTTTCACGAGCATTGCATTCCTCCAACAACCGGCATCCTTCGCTTCTCCAAAATTTCAATTCGCTTTTATAGTCCACGAGTATGACCGCAAGGTTTACGATCAAATACCACACAGTGCAACACAAATGAGCACCCAATCAGCTCCTTATCACACCTGAACGAAAAAAAAAAAACAAAACTGCTCTTATCTATTTCGTTGCTCTAATCAGCACTCAGACATTCAACGCGAACCCACGCTTCAGTTCTGAATCGATTGCCAGAGAGGAGACCACATTCGTGTTGCATCACCACGATGCGTCGCGGACCCAGTAATCGTTTGCTTAAAATCACCGTCTTTACCATTGTCGCCTGCGGTGTATTGTTCATCTTGTGGTCAATTAATTGGAACAAGGACGATGTCAAATTGGACCGAGAGCTACTTGCAAAGTTCTACACGGAAAGCAAAACACCGAAAATGCAAATACGGCAAAACGGAAACTTTTGGATTTTGCAAAACTACATCAGAGCGCGCAGACACTTTGGTTATCTTGAGTCTATAACGTACACAACACATGGCGAGTTCACATTCCTTGATAACGTGGAGGAATTAGTCAGAAGGTTTGTTGGTATATTTGTGGACAGTTAATTGATTTTGTTTTTGGTGACGCAATGATGTAAACAAAGCGGTGCGTTGAGCGGCATGTGCTACGGGAAAGGCATGGGAATGTAGAAAGTTGAAGATGTGCGGTCAAAGTGGCGGGACTTGGTTGGGATTTTGTGCGGTTTTGCGTTCGAATATTCAGTGAACATTGAAAAGACAGGAAAGTGCTTAAATTCAAGAAACGTTGTCCATGGTGTAATATAAATGAAAAAGATACCGCCGTCATGCACCAGAAACTAGGATGTACTTTTAACAGCAACTATTCGGGCTCTGCGTGATATTGTCTCCATGAAAGTGTGCGGAGTGTACAGCCTACCTCAGGTTTTGAACAAGTGATGCCTTGATGCCTGTCTCCAGAGAAATTTGGTCACGACCAATTTTGAACCAGCGCGGGCTTCAAAATTGAAGTCTTTCAATGAAACAGTTCCACAACGATCACTTTCTTTTTCAGAAATCACATAGAAAACCAAGAGCAAAGCTCGTCATACCCCAAATCCAAGCGTTAACTAATCCACTTCCCCTTTTTCACTTCCACAGATGGCGCGGACCAATAAGCATTTCAATTTTCGCCCCCGGCTTGGATTTCTTCAGCACCCTCCACAGCATAGACTACCTCCGGAGGTGTTCGAATGAAAAGTACTTCATCACAGAACTGGTATCATTTCATATCTATTTTCCTTCCGATCATATGCCAGCCTTCATCCCAAAACTAGGAAAAGACTTCGAACGCTTCACCGTCAACTGCCAAGAGTCGCCTCCGTTCAGCATCGACCCCGACACGTCTTATCGTCACAACAAATCCATCCCGTATCCAATTAACCTCAGCCGTAATATCGCTCGACAATCGGCCGCCACGCACTTCATCTTCCCCTCCGACATCGAAATGTATCCAAACATGAACTTTATCGAAGAATTCCTGGATCTAGTCCATCGTAAGCCGGAGTTTCTTTTCGCCCACCGCCGGTAAGTGACGCAATTCGCAGACTCCACCTCTCAGATTTACATCAAATGTGGAATGCAGAGTCTATCCGTTAGCTGTGTTTGAAGTCGCTGAAAGTGAGGACATTCCCAACACGAAGACAGATCTCCAAGAGATGCTGTACACCACGAGGGCAATTCCGTTCCATCAGAGCTTCTGCATGAAATGCCACGCCATTCCCGAGCTGGACAAATGGATCGAGAAGAAGGAAACTGCTCAGCTGGATGTATTTATTGTGGCAAAGCATCGTCCAGCATGGGAGCCATTCTATGTGACGACCAATGAGGAGCCATTCTTCGATGAACGATACACGTGGGAGGGACGATACGACAAGCAAATTCAGGTAACACTTTGGCCAGCCAGTCAATCAATCGAATGACACTCATTGCTTCACTTAAAGGCGGACCTTCTGGAGCTGTTAAACTACGACTTCTATGTGCTGGACAACGCTTTCTTGGTGCATCGTCCTGGTATCAAGCAGCATTCCATCGAGAGCAACCCAGCGATTGAGAAGGTGAACGCGAGAACAGTGCAAGAAGTTATACCGCAGTACAAAATTTTGTATGAATAGAAAGAGTTGTGGTCTTAATGCGCAGTAAAAAATGGTGGCTATAAGAATGTCTTGCTAGTTTTATTTTCTATGGGAATTGGGAAAGAATTTGCTGGGAATTTGGGTTTTTTTTTTTCAAGAGACTGGATATGATTCATGCGCAACATTTGGCAGATATTACAACTTTCAAGGCCAATGGCAAAGTTTACTAAGATTTTGTACAAACTTTGTCTACGTCTTAACACCTCTCTGGGAGCAAGAAGTTTTAGACACCCGATAGATCAATGAACAGGGAGAAAACTATGAGAAGTGATCATGAAGTCGCCAACGGCGTTCCCGAATTTTTTGCAAATCTGTCTTTTGGCTTAATTTAAAAGATCATTCACTTCTCGACTTCGAAAGTAAAGCTCAATAAACCACACAAAGCGGAATATTTTTGGCGAAAACTTGAATTTGTTACAAAGTTTGAACTCCGCCATTCAGTGTCAAACACAATGTCATTCAAATGGTTGCCTCGGGAAAATTTGCAGAATGTGGCCACTTTTTAAAACGTTTTGGGTGATATCTCGGTCATAACTTGAGCAATGTTTTAGATTTCATAGATTGCTCGTGTTAACACCGTCCTTTGCGTATCCCCACAGGGAAAATGAAAACGAACGGCGTTAACTCGCATAATCTTTGGGGCCAACTGACGTCTGCAAAGTGTGAAATTTTACGACCAGGAAACTTCTTACGTTGCGTGATATTTGGTCGAATTGTGTGACTTATAGCCGCGTCGTTTTGAAAGCGCATATCACTCAAGTGATAATCTTTAATCTTCATCATATGGCGCTACAGTCCGGGGCGGACCTGGGCTTCAACCAACAAGCCTCTCCAGCTAACACAATCTTTAATCAGCTGCCTCAAATTTCGAACGCCACGTTGATTGTTGGGTAGTTTTCCACTTTTTTCCACCATCTCAACCTAGTCCGTTCTCTGTTGCGTTGTCTCATTGGCTCAGATTTGAAGACTTTTCGGGCCGGAGCAATGGTGTCCATACACTCTACATGGCTTATCCATGTCCTTGAATGAATGAAACACTGCTAAAGATTGAAACTAGGACTAGGACGCACCATGGAGCGGAACAGGAATAATGTTAGCTTGGGTTCGACTACTCAATTGCCTCTTGAGACCAAAGAAACAGCGGTTGGCTGCAGTTATTCGGTGTTAAATCGGAACACTTCGCATTTTTTCACGGCACCATCTCTTTCGAGTTGCTGACAACACCACAGAGTACTAATTGTCTAGAAAGGCTTTTTAAATCTCGCAGTTTGGAGTCGACAAAAAACTCTAGGTCCCTTCTACTGGTAAGAGAACAGTAGCATGGAAAAAAGGAGCAGTTGTTGTAGAAGCTAGGCCCTGGTCCCTTATGGGCTGTAGAGCAACTTAATTATTATTATCGGTCAATTGGCATCTTTAAAGAGAACCATAGAGCACACTAAACATTCAATTTGTCTGGATGCAAGGGCACATCTTCGATAACTTGTGGGTTTTCTGAAACCCATATGCAACAGTTCTGTTTGTTTAAATAGCTCCCGACTGGGAAATGTTCTTCAAAATGTTGCCCACTCTTATAACGAGTGCCGTTTAAGTTGATTGACTCTTCTCGTTTATTTTTTAAATCTTCTAGCTATGAAGTGTGTCTACGGCGGTGTAAATGGTCAGGAGGCTTCAATAGTTGTGCAAGTTGAGGGACGTAGATGCAAGTTCAACTAGTGAAGGGTACGACATGTTTAATTGCTGCAAACGCTAACGAGAAATCGAGGAATTTGGGTCTGCAGCAAAACTTGCTCAGTAGTGACTTTAAATGGCTATGATGCACAGACATTAGGACATGAGGATGTGAGCGAGCCAATGATAGTAGACGGTATTTCGCCATGGACAGGAAGTACAGTTCTCGGTCGTGTTTTCAAGTCGCCATTTACACGAACTTCTTCTTCTTCTTGTGGCGCTACAGTCCGGGGTGGACCTGGGCCTCAATCAACATGCCTCTCCAGCCAGCACGGTCTTTCGCCAGCTGCCGCCAGTTGCGCACTCCAAGTTGGTTGACATCCTTCTCCACTTGTGTGCGCCACCTTAGCCTGCGCCGTCTTTGCTGCGTTGTCCCAGTGGCTCAGATTCGAAGACTTTTCAGGCCGGAGCAGTGGTGTCCATACGCTCTACATATCCTAGCCATCCTTCACACAGACAGCACCGTAAAATACTGATAAGATGGGTGGGGTCTTATAAAATGTGTTCTTGGGCCTTCGCGTTAGGAGTTTTGACCCTAGCCCAAAATAACATCCGTCTTAAGACAGATCTCTGTTTGCAGAATTCAAGCTCACCTCGAGGTAGAGAGACTCCTTTACTACCTCAAAGTTATACCTGTCGACAATGGCGTTTATTTTATGGTGGTGTATGACGACTGAATGAATTTGCCGGCTCTACCAACTTGATGCCACGAAATGTATGACCCTGTCTGAACCAAAAACAAATCTGCAACTACGTAATTGAAATCACACTCCTACACTTCACCCGCATTTCAGTTTTGCACTGAAAGGAAACTCCTTTAAACACACAAAGCACACAACGATTATTCTTTTTGACGAAGGGTTTTATTTTTTTCTTTATTTTCTCGTGTTTATTCTTTTTATTACATTTTATTGCATTTTATTTGTTTTTTTATACACTTTCATATTTTTATTTTTTTTTTTTTTTTGTCACTTTTCATTAACTTTTGTCATACATAAATAAATAAATTCTTTTTTCTTCTTAGCTAATAATAATATTAAATAATATTTTACAAAAATATACATGAAACATCTTTCGGATAATAGTTCTAGTGTTCTCATGAATATTGTTTATTTTTCCGTTTAAGGTATATTATTTGTTTTTTTTTTTCAGTTTTTATATATTGTTTGTGGTAAATGTTAAGGATGCACTTAATGAATTGACAACCATGATAACAAGCGATGAGTTGAGTCGAATAAAGATTTGAATTGTTGGAATGATTCTCATGAATGTGATTCAATGAAGGGATTCTCATTTTTTGAAATTGATTTAGAAATTCAACAAGTTTGTCTAGGTGGATCGGAGAGGATGATAATTAATTGGGATAGGCGTGTCTGCCAGAAATATGGATGAAATTTCAAAAGCAAGTTACTGTTGAAAAGATCCTTTAAGTCGAACAGAATGAATACAAAACACCAGTCACTCGTCTTGACTGCATTTTAACAGGATTTGAAAATTTAGTCCTTGAAAAGGCAATTTCCTGACATTGCAGCAAACCTGTTGAAAGTTATGACAACCTATGTGTACTACGTATGTATATGGTAGTGGATAGAACTTACAAAATGAGTGGTTCCTGGCGCAGCCAGACTCTGGTCCAGAGATGGAGAAATGAAGTTTTATATCTGCTTTGGCTTCTCATAGACTGCATCGCCATCCCATTGTACATATAGGAAGCTCCTCATAGACTCACATTCTTCATATAGGAAGCTCCTTATAGACTGTATCGCCATCCTATGCGAGAGATGCTCTTAGTGACTGGACGAGTATTTATGTACATTCCTCAACTTTCCTGTTGTAATTCTGGCTATTTTTGATTGCATTTCATTTGAATTTTGTATCCGTATCCTGTATCCGTTTGGGTGTGAACACTCTCATCGACATGTCATCAAATATTGAATGAAGGTTGTTCAAACCGAGATTTGATTCGCAAAACTTCTCCACAGAGATGAATCAACAGTTGAGGAGAAACTTTGCAAAATTTGTTTGAATTCGAAATCCACTTTGTTCCGCGAATCTGCAGTCAGTGGGTACAAATTCATATTCAGGTTACAAGAGGATGGTTTCTAGAAATAAGCCGTTGCACCGACGCCTTAGGGACATGTTCAAACTTACCACTGGCGCACTTGAGTTATTTCGAGATCAAAAACGACGGTTTTCGGTTAAAATCTTCAGTATGCCTTTTGAAGGACTTTAAAAATTAAATGCTGTGATCTGGAAAAAATTCCAAACGCGTGAAATGTATGTTTTTTCGAATTAGTGCGACTACCACCGCCTACAAACGGTTTGTATTAGGCGAAAAATTTCAGGTGATGTAAATAGGCTTTAAAATGGAAATATATTTCCGAATTGCGAAATTTCGAAATTTTGCGACGAATATATGGCCCTGTCCGCGAGGAAGGCGAATAGAAGAAAAGACACAACCGCGAACACTGTATGCTGTACCAAGATTGGGATGTAGTTCGAAATGCAAAAATACGTCGACTACAGTGGGTCGGCCACATCGAGCGAGCGATAACAGCGCTCCAGCTAAGAGGCTCTGCGAATTCCAGCCCCCGGGATCGAGAAGGAGAGGAAGCACGAACCTGTGGTATAAAGACCAAGGGTCGGCCACATCGAGCGAATAGACAACAACGCTCAAGAGGGTCTGCGAATTCCAGTCCCAAGAGTGTCTGCGAATTCCAGTCCCCGGGTTCGAAAAGGAGAGGACAGAGACAAAGTGATTACGGACGCTAGAGAGCTTGGTCTTGACAACTGAAAGTGTCAAGACGTGCTCAAGACAGTCAAGAATGGAGGGCAGCTATAACTCAGGCTCAGACCCTTCATGAGTTGTAGGCATGATACATACATACAAACTGAAACCGCACAGTTTGAGTTTGAAGTGTGTTCAACCTAAAGGACCTCTCACACAAATAAAAAAACATTCAACTATAAGAACACAAAAATATTTGCAAATGAAATCTTAGTTTATGGCCACTAAAATGAACAGAATAAGAGATGTGTTACCACTAAGAGAGTAACGTAATTGCTTTGCGAATAACATACATATAACATAGGGATATGCTTCCTTTATTTTATACACACACATATCATATATATTATTTAAAGTTTTTTTTTTCATGCAAAACCCATCGTCGGTTTTGTGTTATAATATAGTTTTAAGTTTTTTTGTATTTTTTCTTACATTTTTTTCAGGTACAGATAGATAAATGCCTGAATGTCCAACTTAAAAGAAACGACAAACACAAATTCAAAAAAGAAACGGACACAAAGCATTACGCACAATGAACAAATTGCAATTCGGTCGAATAAAGAGCTTCCCTTCTGAGTACCGTTCCGTTGGAATGATGATATAAACTAAATTTAGTCACACTTGTCTTTTTGTAATATTGTCGCGGTAAGAATGTTAAATTTACTGTTTCAATTGAGGTCTCTTGAGAAGTTGGATCAATAATTTGTATTTTAACATTTTTTTTTGTTTATGTAAATAAACTTATCATCTAGTGGAATTTATCTAAACTACGAACTAGAGTTATGGTTGTAGCACCTATTTGCATTTCCTTTGTCAATCTCGTACTGGTGCCACGGGTGGAAATTGCATTTCGTCATAGATTTTTGCTGGTGAGTCAATAGCGTCACAAAGGCTGCGATATTTGGCCGATTCTGCTAGAATAAACGAAAGAATTTAATGTATAGTGTAAGTCAATTCAATTGAGTTCATGATAATTGTAAGATTATGGGAAACATTTTAAACAAAGAAACTCGTGCAACATTGTTTTGAGACAGTATCTACCACGTCTCTGGCTTTCAATCTTCAAACTTGAATGTCCTAATCCTTCTGTCTGTCACCAACCACACAAATCACACTACATTGCTTTTGAATGAAACGAACTAATTATGCAAAGCTTTGTGTTTCTTGTGTCGAGAAAAGAAGAAGAGACGCACAAACCTCTTCAAAATCCAGAAGAAGGAAGCAACAGACAGACTTATCACAATTTAACAAAAGCATCAATTCCCCTCTCATAAGAGGGATAGGTATGTCTGCACAATTTCAGGCAAAATACGCTCGGCCAGTCATCAAGTCTTCAAAAGCTTTGTTTCCTTGAATTTACAAAAACAGGATAGTTACAAAAAAATACAACTTTCACCCTTTCTTCAAATTTCTAGATCTCTACGTAATGGAATGCTTTAAGTAAATTTGACCCTCAGTAGTATAACACTTATCAATCGACAGACACTCATTGCTTCTCTTAAAGGCGGACCTTCTGGGGCTGTTAAACTACGACTTCTATGTGCTGGACAACGCCTTCTTGGTGCATCGTCCTTGTGTCAAGCAGCATTCGGTCGAGAGCGACCCTGCGATTGAGAAGGTGAACGCGAGAACAGCGCAAGAAGTTATACCGCAGTACAAAATTTTATATGGATAGAAAGAGTTGTGGTTTTCCTACGTAGTAAAAAGAGGTGGCTAAGAATGTTTTGCTAGTTTTATTTCCTTGGGGAATTGAGAACAAATTTTTGAAGGTGATAATTGGGAACGAACGAGTCTTCGAGTCTAAGCCACTGGAACAACGCGACAGAAGACGGCCTAGACCAAGGTGACGCACACAAGTGGAGAAGGACCTTAACCAACTAAGAGTGCACATCTGCCGGCAACTGGCGAAAGATCGTGCTGGTACTGGAGAGGTGTGTTGACTGAGATCCAGGTTCACCCTGGACTGTTGCGCCACAGGAAGGAGAAGAGGAAGATTCGAGAATAGAACAAGACAGGAAAAAACCTTTTTAACATCAATAAAAAGGAAGCAACAGACAGACTTATTAGGTGAGTTGTCAACATCATCATCTGAACAATGTAACAAAAGAACCAATTCCTTCCTCATATGGAAAAAAGGGATGCCTTCACAATTCTTTGAAACATTCGGCCAGTCATCAATTCATTAAAAATTACTTTTCCTTGAATTTACAAAAAACAGGGCTAGTTGCAAAAACCTACAACACTTGTGAGGTGCTGCACCCTTCTTCAAATTTGTAGATCTCTACATAGTGTCATGTTTTAAGTTAATTTGATCAGCAATACGTAGTTTAATGGAAGACAAAGTTTTCCAAAAAAGTGTTCCATTGGTTAGGTATTGTACCCCTCAAGAAACCTCTAAGCACCGTCCCTTTAAAACACATACGATTGTCTTCAATTCGTCCAATATTTCGAACTATATTTGGATTGTATTCTTCACACAGATAATGAGTCTGGAAAGATCAAGTTGACTTCATGCAACAAGCTATTTATTCAGCGTGAAGTCAGAGAGTATTAAGAGCGGTTAAAGGATCTCCTCATATTTTCGAGGAAATGGTGGATATGATGTTCTGCTTTGAGTGGTGTTGACTGTACAGAGCCGAGTGCCTACGACGCAAGAGATGACTAGATCGTGTAGAACGTATGAACGCCTCTCTTTTGATGTAAAGAATATTTAGCTACACCAATACACAGCCCACAAACCACAGTTGGCAACGGAAAGTTCAGCATAGACAGACAGATCATGTTCACCGAAGATGTGTGGTGACATAAGATCGAGAACTGCAATGACACACGAAGAAGAAGCAAAAATAAAGAATCCATTAAGTTTGTTCATTTTTATTTTATGTCGAATCATCTCTGAAAATTTACTAACGTGTAGTTTCCAACGCTTACCAAGTGTTCTAACAAGAGCGAAGAAACATTTTGTTCTCATCTGTCGACATTAAGTCCCTCCATATCTCAGGCGACCGCGACAAATGCTCTTTCGCAAATTTCAATCCGTTTAAATGGAAATTTTTCGAGAAGTGGTTCATTTGTGGACTACGAGCATTGTGATTATGTTCTCTCAAGCGTCGTTTTACAATGTGAACACCACATGTCTGGTTTAGCTTATTACCAACCTGTGTAGCTGCCAAAGAAGCATGCGTCTTCGAGTAGCTTACAATACATCTTACCATTGAAAAATGCAAAATTTTCTTTCCGCCGCGTGTTTCAAATTTAACCTCCTATTCCTTTCGTAGAACAAGAAATCAACTCTCATAGACTGGCCCACAAAGAGAGCTGCGAAATTCTCTGGCGTCAGTCATGATGGGTGCAGGCAGTCGTTATGGATCAATACTTGTTGCAAACGACTTATACGATCGATTGCTGATTGAGGAATTCACTTGCTTTTAAAATCTAACTTCTGCACCGCGCATTTGATCCACACCCAAAAGAAGGAACAAAATCCTTATTTATAAGCTCCTTCTTATGTATAAAAATAATGATCCTATGTCGACAACTAATTGTTTTTGATAGCTGACGACAGTGCACCCAGAGGTCCGAAGGAAGAAGATATAAGCCACCAAAGCGACTAAGAAAAATAAATCATCCTACGCAACCATGCTCATCCCAACAAAGGACCACCCAGTTGACAAACGAAATCTTTGTAAAACACACTCTGACTATACTTGAAATAAATACCTGTTAGTTCGTTGGCCTGCTCCCCCTTAAGAATCCCTGCGTATGAGTTATCCTTCTTCTTCTCCGGATTCTCTATCACCACCGCCGGAGTGCTTGACAATTTATTCATACTTTCGCTGAGATTTAATTCTAAAACAAGAGTACAACAAGATTAAACACTGCAAGGATGTGTACACAAACTCCTTACCAATTACTCCCTCAAGCGTGCTCCGCAGATCGTGCACTCGTACCAGCTTGCAGTTGCCACCTTTCGTATCACTGAAATCGTATATGTACAAGAATCCATCTTCACACGCCACCATCAGCTTCAGTTCCTTCTGAATCTTCGCCAGACCGCAGACGTGCTTCAGCCCCGGCTGCGATAATACTGCTGTCGCAAACGCTCGATCCTGGTTGAGAACATCACAGACCTGACTAGGAAAATACGTCGACACCGCCTTCGACAAATACCCCGACCACCCGCCGCTGGACTCTGTCGTCTGAGCCGTGCTGATGTCCTCCAGCGAGGAGGAGCCGACTATCTCGGAACAGTCCAGCACAACCTTCCGCTCCGTCTGCTCCACGGCTTTTGCGTCAATTTTGAATATATGTACAGTTTCTGTGTTTGAACTGGCGCACAGGAAGTCCGCGTTGGCGCTGAACACAAGTGACGCGATTCGCACACACCGCTTCACTCCTCGTCGGAACTCTTGCACTCGCTGGCCGTTCTTGACGCAGAACACCCGAATCACTGTGCCCCGCTCGGAGGCTGTGGCAATGAGGACCCCATGGGGCGAGAAGCTGATCGCTGACAGCGCGGTCTCGTGTGCTTTGATCGTGATGCCAGGCTTCAGCTTGTTTGCATTGAAGATTCGCAGCTCGCCCGATGTCGCCGACACCGGGTAGGCGAGATGTGAATTCAGCGACAGCGTGCAAAGGCCCATCTCGTTCGGCGAGATATTCTCGATGGAGTGCAGGATCTTCATGTCCCGGATGTCGTGTATGTGAATGCTCTCGGCCAGGCACACTACCAGGCGGTGTCGGTTCATCCGCACCCCCAGGATGGTCGACGGGTACACGCAGTTGCAAATGTCCAACTTCTTCTTGAAGTGCAGCATCTTAAGGCAGTTCGGCTTGCTCTCGGTGACCAGCACCACGAGGCTGCTGTTGAAGAGCCGCTCCACGATGCGAATGTTTTCATTCTCTTTGGAGTAAATCTCGTCCACCTTGTCGATCGAGGATATCGAATAGAGGCGGTAGCCAGTTTTACTCAAAACGGAAATGGATCTGCAAAGAGATGGGAAAAGGAAACGCGTATTAATAGGGGATGGGAATAACATGTTTGAGGGAAAGTTTGTTCCGCGGTAAGAGTTGGAAGTTGGGACTAGGTAAAGTGCACTGTGAAGAAACGTGAGCCTACACACGTAAAGCCCATAAAATGAATCAAGCCAGATTTTCGCCGACAGCAACAGACAGGACAAGTAAGGATAAAATTTGTGTTTACATGAAATATGATTATAGCCCTCTCGGGCTTCCAAAAATTGCCGTAGCGGACGGTATTTCACGTCCTCATGGCGGGGTATTGGTTAAAGTTTTCAACTAGCAATAATCGCACCTCGGTAGGACCTCATTGGTTACGATATCGCCTCTGCGCAAAGCTAACTTAACAAAACTCGCTGATTCGTCTAATCGTACATCTTGCGCAAACCATCTGTGAATTATAATACTGAATGAGAATTCCTCACATAATTTCCATTGCATATTTTTTGGAGAACCACCATCCACAACACACCTACTTAAGCCAGTGCGTGCATTCATTTCATCTGCCACCGTCAATCTTCACTGCCATGCAGTTTTGCACCTCTCACACACACATTTCAAAACGCATCAGATTGCGAATGAGGGTTGTTTCGTTCGAGTGTTTAACCGCTTTGGAAGGTGAACAGACCCATTAATCCACTTCTCGTCACTGTTCCCCATTTTCATTTTTTTTTTGCGATACAGTATGAAGTTTCCGGTGACGAAGGTAACAAACGAGCGATTGTTTAATAGAATTCTTTCTACATACACACATAGGAATCTGTTGTGTTGTTGGAGGTAAGCAGCAGTAGCAGGAAAATATATCAACACTTGCAGTGCATGCTTTGAATGTTCAAGACTAGGTCAATGTGTAACTTATGTATGGGGCCCGTGCGAGTGTACGTGCTCTAATCAAATGCGATCCGAGATTCAATTGTAGCACGTCGAGTCATGGACACTGGAAGTGATTGAACCACATAAAAATTTTGACGATGACTGTAACGCAACCGGGAGTGTTTGAAAATCGAAAATTCAACCTTGTGTTTGCGTCGCTCATGAGCGGGCAGAATTGCATGCATTTCGTTGTCGGGGGGATTTAGATGGGCACGTGGGAATAGAGATGTGTGATGATGAAAGATTTTGATTTTATGGTCTCCAGATGTCTAACAAATACATGAGTTCATGATGGAGATGTTTTTTTTTTTCGAAAGATGAACTTAACCGCTTCGATTCATTTTGAGTTGGACAATATTCTACAACTTCTGACTCTTCCAAAGGACTGTCTAAGGTATGCGAATTTAGTTGGATTTCCTCATATTCGCCTTTTGCGTTTATTTTGTAAAACAAACTGAACTGGATGGCGTTACAGTTCTGAGGGGATATTGTCCTCCTACGAGCAAGGCACGTACAGTTTAGTGCCGAACAAAAAGGTTTATGAAGCTTTTTACAAACAATAAGCACTTTTTGGCGGCGTGGGTAAGGGCGTCGACCCACACGCACATGGTTTAGATTCGATTCCCGGACGGAAAACCTCGCATTTTTTCACGGCACCACCTCTTTCGAGTTGCTGACAACACTCAAAGAGCATCAATTGTCTATGAAAAGCTCTCCAAGGAGTACAGGAGAATAGTTTCAAATTGAAGATGAAGTTTTGTTTTTTGTTTTGAGAGGATAGAAATTGGTTCATTGTACGAGTAGTACTTTCATTACTTTCATTTAATGCATTTTCTTGGTTTTCCGAAGAAGAAACGCAGACGCTTTTTTTTATAAAGAGCTTAAGTTTTCAGCTCCCACTATATCAGCGCCAAACAGCCGCCACTTCATACGGGCAAGCGCTGGACATTGACAGACAAATTGCTCTGAAGTGTCATCACCTTCACTACAAGCGCGCAAAGGGTGCCATCACTAAGCCCAAGCGGACTTAGGTGCTTAGCGTAGGAGAAATGTCCCGTTTGTACGCCGATAAGTTTTCTGCACTCTTTTCTTTTTCTGAGATAACAGAAAAGGTAGGGATTTCTTGCTGACGTTCGGGAGCAAGATCAAGTTAGACAAGAATGCATTGCCAACACTATACATACAGTATGAGAACTTGCACCAAACAAGAAAAATGAAGAACCATACTTGTTTTGACTGACTTTTAAAAGTAAACAGAATCTTACAAGGATAGGACGAGTTTAGAGATCTATTGTATATTTATCTGCATGCCATAAATGTTCGTAAGTCTCAAAACGCTGCTGCCCATGACGTCAATTGCTGTCCTATTAATCAAAAGCCAACATCAAATCTAAGAGAGATACAAATGCAACTAAAACGCTATAAGTACTCTAGTTCCGGGTTTAAGGAAACTCCTGGGATAAGGATTTTGTTAGAATCGTTATTTTTCTGGTAAGTTACGCAGGCAGGCTGATTTTACACTGTCAATAGAATCGAAATAGACAACTCTGGAAACTTTATTTATAGAACCAGAGGTTCTCTTTACAATCTGCGTCTTTAGCGAAGGTATTTGTTTTTTTTTTTTTTCAAAATTGCATTTGTCTCAAAACTGCATTTCTCTCATCATTCGCAGGTGCAAGGGAAAGTAATTTGCGAACGTCCACTGTGCCCAACAACTTCTTTAAAATGTATGCGTTTGGCAAATCTTCGTTGACCTGCTTCATTCTTGTGATATGTCTCTGATCCTACCAGTCCTTTACTGTACCAAACAGAATTCCTTAAATAGAAGGCAATGTGCCGCCAATATTTCAGAGTCTGTCACCGCCCGCATGCAAACTCCAAAAGGATGTTGAAAAAAGGAAACCAAGCGAATTCGAAATTAATATGTTTTAAAAATAATCCTTTCGTCGACTCCCTCATGTTCGAAGAACAAACCTCGGCAGGACTACATTTCTCCAGGTACTGCCAAAAAAGGATTTTCAAACATCGCTGTTGGTTGTGAGGATTAAATTGATTACTTTCCGTCACATCTTTGAGAACAATAGCACTCACAGCGGTTGTGGTTGGCTTAGAAAAAGGACGGATTGTCATAATCTAGGGCCATACATTATTTAAAAAAATAAAGGTAGTGAGTCGAAGATAACAAAAAATAAGACAAAAAAGGAATAAAACAGAAAATTCCCTCGTCTCTTCCTTTTCAAATTCATTTTCTACAGCTTCTTCGCAGGTGATTTTCTACAGCTTCTTCGCAGGTGAATAAAATGAAGGAAATGAAAATAATTGTTTTCCAGCCCTTTTTGTGACCGAAGGAAAGACTCATACTCATATAGCGCGTGTAGAAAAAAAGAAATACCTGATATAACTGTCAAATTGATGAAAACTACAATAGCAGAAATGATGAAACGGAAAACGACTGGCTCGTGCGTAGTCTAATTGGAAAGTTCAATTTTCGATGACGTTTTCCAACATTTGTGGCCCAATATCGGGAATAAGGTGGCCACCAAGTCGTCAAACGTTTTGAGCTTCTCGGCGTATACTAGCGATTTCACATATTCCCGCAGAAAATAATCAAGCGGCGTTGAATAACATGATCTTGGAGGCCGTAACGCGAAACTATGCGGTTACCAAACGTTTCCTTTAATAAATGAATTGCGGAACGAGTTGTGTGACATGTTGCGCCGTCCTGTTGAAACCACAGTTTCTGAACGGAAAAAGTCAATAATCATGGCTTCATTGTGGTCACCATGGACTGTAACGTTCTAGCCAGCATCTGTTTTTCAAAAAAAGTACGGACCACCAGTCAGTTCGAGGATTGTCATCACTCCAAAAACGACTAAATTTATGGATCTGGTATAATACCGAATGGCCTGTTTTGTGGCTATTGAAATCATTCCAAAAAACCTTAGTGATGCGGATGGTGGTACTCGTATTTCAGAAGACACTTGCCTTCTTAAGCGTTAGACTGCTACGCGGCGCAAAATTGATCCGATAGTATGTATCGAAAATTGCGGGAAACTGCCACTCGCGTCAGAGTAAACGTATTCTAACTTCGCGCATGATTTGTTACTAGACTTTTTTTTTACTTTTCCTTTAAAACATATTTCCAAAAATTGCTTAGCACTAAAACGGCTAAAGACCAATGCTTCAAATTCAGCAACAAAGGAGTTAATTGTGGCGGCAATTAAAAGTGGGTCGACCGGGGTTGTAATTCCAAAGTAATGAGACCCAAATTTGATTACACAGCGCCTGTAGGGAATTATAATACTGAAGAACAAATTCCGATCATTAGAATGTACCTTTCCATTTAACTTGCTTGCCATTAACGTCTCCTCAAAGGGTAGTCAAAAAGGAAATGGTTCACAGAAACTGACATCACACGCTAAAGATATTAGAAACTGTTTCCATCACACAATGGTCGCTAATACAACAAATTAGTTAATAAATAGGCATAGGCAAGCTTGTTGAAACCATATTTCTGAGTGTAAACGAGTAACCACGAGTATATCACGCTCTCATAGTAAAACCCCATTCAAACTCCATCCACGGTCTTAGGAGAACTACGTTGTTAAACTTTTCACGCAAATGATTAACATCAGAGACCGCAGTCTATCTCATTTGATCTCTCTGTCTGAATCAAAAGTCATTGAACGTCTAAATGTAGATTAACGAACTACTCACCAGTTCTGGTTTATTTTTAACGATTATTCAAATGAAAATAAAACACACCTCAAAACAAAGAGAAAATTTGCAGAGTTAAACAAAAAAAAAACTAATTAAGATGTATCTATGTAAATGACCATGAGTGTTCATTGAAATCCATCCGTTCCGTCCAATGACTTCATAGTCCAAAAATCAACCAGACTCCGGGCAAACCATACACGAGCTTGTTTGAAGATTAGCCATATGGACTGCGGCCACTTATCTGCTTTCAATTATTATAGAAATTGTTGTTTACATTTTTTTTGTTTTTCTTTGTCGCGTGAGAAAGCACCCCGAAAGCGTATGCCCGCCAAGCAAGAGGAAGGAACACATACTGCCGGATATGCGGGCAAGAATGAACTTTCTATAATTGTGGTGGCGCATGATTTGATGTTAGTTTTGTTGGTTTCTTGCGAAATATAATTTTTGTGTGCTTATGTCAAATAGAATAGTGTTTGCGTTTTCGTTTCCTTCGTTTTTTGTTTATCTGCCTTTTTTCACCTAATCTTGCGCGCGTGTCTTGCGGCGCAGACACAAAAGAAACTTTTGCGTATGCAGAGATTGAGAGGGGAGGGGAATTTTATTGCCGATGCGAATATTTTTTGAAAATCACACGTTTGGCATGGTAGTGATTTTGGAGGTGTTGAGAAATTTGCAATTGCGGCAGATTTTGCGTGAAGTCTACAAATGAATGCAGTTTGGAATTCTTCAAAGGTTGAATGTCGTTTAATCTTGAAGTTTATTTAAGGGCAAACATTAAGATGATACAAATGACAAATTATTCGATTTTGACGGTTTGATATTTTCTAACGAAAATGAGTGGGAAATTTGTTAATCTGTGGTATCGGCAGCAGCCAAATGTTGCTTCCCATTAAGCATCTTAAACTTCTTCTTAAGTTGTTGCTGCAGCTCAAGGGGACTTAAAACACTGTGCCTCTTTTTTTATAATTGCCGCGCTCTTAAGGGATTGTTTAGTACCCTTAAGTGACCAGAATTAAGTCACAGCACTGGCCGAAGGTATAAAGGAAGAGAGGGAAAAGAGGTTCCGGTGCACAGAAAACGAGTATTTACCTGTACGCCCAAATGTGAGCTTTAGGGTGAACGGTTGGTCATTCTTAGCAAGGCGAGTATTGCAGGTAAACTCTGAATGCAACTGGCTAACTCATCAGAGCATTTTTTGTTATAATAGCGATTCAGCTGGCAGACACTGGCCTTCAACTTCGTACCAGATCCTTCTCCAATCGTGTGCGCCATCTAAGACGAGGTCGTCCACTGTTGCGTTGCCCCAGTGGCTCGGATTCGAAAACTCTACAGGCTGTAGTTATATTCTTCAAGTGCCCTACAAGGTCTAGTCATCCTGAGCGCTGTATTTGTGGACGCTTGCGTCTATATGCAGTGCTCAGTCCATTTTAACTAACCCCTTTTCAAATGTAAAACCAAACTAGGATAATAGTAACGTCGTGCGGACAGAAGTTCCTTTATTCGTAAAAGCTCAAGTGAACCTCAGTTAAAGCAGAGCCAGTGATGGAAGATTGTGCCTTAGGCGATGTGTAGTTCCAACAAGAGAAGGCACCAAGCCACACAACACGACCATTTCGGGCTTTATTCCGTTAGGGGTTTGTTTGAGTTTTTTCACGTTTTGCGGGCGTCCATTGGCCACCAAGATCATGTGATTTGACAAAAATTGAGTTTTGTCGGAAATAATAACACAAATTTTCCCAGCTTTTGTGAAAAACACCTCAAGTCGATTTATTGAACGCGACGAAAAGTCTTCGAATCCACCCCCGAGGAACGACGCAGTAGAGGAAGACCGCGAGTCAGGTGGCGCACGCAAGTGGACAGGGAACCCAAAAACTGGAGACAACTAGCTAAAGATCGAGCTGGCTGGAGACGCTTGTTGGTTGGGGCCCAGATTCGACCTGGACTGAAGCGCCACCTTCAGTGAGTAAGACTGTTAGAGAACTGATCACGTAAAAAGCATGCTGAACACCGAAAAGTGCTATCATCTCCGTATTGTGGTCGAAAACATTTGAGGTACCAACGTTGTGACCGAAATTCGGTCTCCGGGATAAAAAAAACCTTTACAAAAAGCTCTCTGAGTTTACTGCTTGCAGTTCAGATTACTTTGACGGAACAGAAAACTCTGAAACACATCCGGGTACTATTTCGATCAACAGCCACCTTATCTCAGCAAACACCAAAGTCTGCCATTAAATTCATTCATACGTCAACTTACAAGTCACAGAGAATTCTTCCTAGTCTCAGATTAAAAATATCTAGCAGCCAAATGTTTATACTTCTTTCGCGACTGGAATAATAAACACTTATGCAGATTCACAGTCACAAGACAGCGATAATTATTTAAAACCACGTCTGACAGCTCGTGCAACTACGTCATAGTCCACCAACCGAAAGATATTTTAAAATATGCGCATTCCCCTCCCATTGGGGAGCATATTTCACATATTATCTTCCCTCTCGGATTACTGAGCGTACGCACGGTAGCAGATGACTGCCTCATATTATTTCAATTGACAACTGTCGTCTCTATTCAATTTGAATTTTATTTCTGTGCAGTATGGCGGGTATGTACGCCAGGCATGTACTCATTGTAGGTAGATCAGTTTACACAGACATCAGTATCTGGCTACACTGGCGGAGATAGCACTGCAGTGATGTTTTGTGATAACCGCTCCACTAACTGGAGTGACATTCAATTGTCATATTCAATGACTATCCGCCAGGTTTCGTTTTCCATTGAATGCCATCAAGTGGTATTTGGTCGTTGCGATGTTTTTATGCTGATATGGGAATATCGGTTAGTCTTTGTTTACACTGCTTTCAACAAACAAAGAAGAAGTGTTGCGTAGATGGGTGCTTTTAAATGAAAACAAAAACAACATTTTTTTCTTTCTAAAACGCAAATCAGACCATAGCATTCCGATGAGATAAATATTGTTTTTCAACTATAAGTGTTGTGCTGGGAAAGGGATTTGGTTTTGCAATTGTTCACAAACAACTATTTGAAAGTACAGCAAACAGCAAAGACTCTTGTGACGTGCAAAAAAAACTTGATTAGATTGTAAACATTCGTCTTTCTGTGACGTGATGTTGACTGGTGAAGGTTTTGGGCACGCGTTCGCATTGGAGATAAAGAGAGATCTGAAGACTGCCTGTCTGAGGAAATTGTTTATTTCAAAATGAATGAGAATTGAAAGCTACCATTGGAGCCAACAGTCTTCGGGTTTCGAAGCTGTTTTTAATATAAAATTGTTGAAAATAACAAAAAAATCTGTACATAAACAACAGACGTCCTGTGTAAGGTTCTGGATGCTAACACTTAAGACCTTTCAAAGCCAGATTTTGAGAAAGTGTAGTCCAGCATCAGCAGAACTCATCTCTGAAGACCCTTAACCTAACCATGTTCACATCCCCACATGACATGCACCTGTTGTATTATATTTATTAGAACACGTCTCAAGTTTTTTATGGCAACTGTCCTGACAATGAGATACCAGGATTATCGTTTGTATCAGACCTACTAGTGAAAATTTAAGAAGTTTGAAAGCGGCCATACTATTTAACTGTCATCTGTCAAATTGGCCATAATTTGTTTAACTTGTTTTCTCAAATCCGCACAGAAAGACACAGGGCATTCAGCAGTTGGTGGAAATGATTAGATTCGTTATTCTAGTCCGAAAACGTTCTGCGGGCTGCAAACATTTTACGATAGTCATAAGTTTCCAACCAAGAATACTATTCTCAGTGCGATGAATAAATTAAAGTCAGTCAATTAGCCCTTGTAAGCCAAAGAAAAGGCAAGATTTGCCGACAGCATCGGTCCTAACCGTGTTAGTTTGCAGGGGAATCCGAGGAAGTGAATTTAGAGTTGATCACAAGAGTGAGACATCATGTGGAGCACTTCTTGGCGAAGTCGACTTTGGGTACCTGCAGAAATTCCAACCGACCCTGGATCTGAAGCTTATCTGTCAAGCATTCTTCTTCGCTGAATGGGCTTCAAGAACAGTTCGGAACTGACCTCAATTTTCATTGACAAATCACCTTCACTGATGAGGCCTATTTTTAGAAGAATGAACACAAGTTCGGGATATCCTGACATCATGACATCCTAGAACAATGCAATGCATACCGAAAAAGTTACTCCTGGAGTATGCATTCTGAACTGGCGGCATCATCCATTAATATTACTTGGAGAGTGATGTTGGCTAGGACATCCCCTACAACAGTGAGTACAAAAGACTGTTGATTGCGTTCTTCTTTGAATTTGAATTAAGAAGAGAATAGCGCTTTGTACCATACAGCTCAGACGTAGACAGCTTACGTCGAGGTTATCTGAAAAGTTCCCCAATATCATCTGATTTCGGACAGTTAGAAGCTTGGGGGTTTCGTTAAGTTGCTGTTATATGCCCATAAGCCACAATGTGCCTTAAGGCACAGATAAAAGAATATTCCCAAACTATCGTTATGAACGCCTTCTTAAAACGTAGTCTCAGCGAACTGGTCTGAAGGTATATGCGACAAGAAACAGATCCCTTAGCTTTGTTTTACGAATGCGAACGAACTAGCAGATTGAGGTCGTTGAAAGATAAATTTTGTGGCCAATATACGCTCCAATTTCCGTGCACGAAATTTGAATGGAAGAGAAGGCAAAATCGAAAACTCTACGACCTGTACCAAGATGAAGACGTCATTCGGGAAGCCACCTTCGTTGATACGGACAATGCTCCCACTGAGTAATTCTTTGAATATCAGGCGAGATGATAAGTTAGACCGATCCGGGCATCGGAATCGCGGATAGTACAGAACTCAGATTCGGCAACTAGAGGAAACGTATCCGGTGTCATCAAAGATGGACAGCAGCATTACCTCGATCTCTGACCTTTCTTTGGTCGATGGCCTAACAACTAAATAAGAGTCATCTGTTTGGACTTAAATCCAATTAGTTTACGAGTTTTACTCTTTTGCACACTTCTATTCGAGGTGGCCCAAAATCTAATTGGTCAAGATCGTCTGATTTACTTCGATAGACGGCGTTTTTATGGAAAAATTTGAGGTCTACAACTTAGTTAGTCTTCAGAAAGGTGAATATTGGGAGTACGTACCGAAAGAATTCAGTCTCGTCGAAAATTCGGATGATTTGTTCAAAATCTCGTGACATTTGTTCTGTTGCAATACTTTGATCAGTGATGAACCCCCTTTTTTTAACTTATGTTTGACATGACGTAAGTGATTCTCCCAATTGGAGCAACCAGCAAACCTTCGTAGGCATACCTCTTGACATTAGAACAAAATCCATATTTGAGCCAAATTCGTCTAATTTCAAAACTGTTTGCAAAATGAATCGAAACGTTTGCATTGAACTTAGCTCACGACAAATTTTCAGTTCACTACCCCTAACAACATAGTCAGCATATTGCGGCCGTTCAGTTCCCTTTAGACGGGTTATCAAACTCTCTCATGCAAACAGGGTTACAATCAAATTAAAGTTGCACTAGTCACCATAGTCACCATATTTCCTGGGGACGTTGCACCTCTAACGCGCGATCGCTCTGACACAATTGATAACAATATTTGTGTTTTCCTCGGCCCCTCATTTTAATTCCTTATGAAATCCAGCAAACACCCGCTGCCGCGATAAGGCTTACAACGCAAACACGTGAACGACATCGCCAATCACGACCACTAACTCAGTGTCGTTGTTTTTGTTTGGTCAACTATCTCCCTCCCAACTCGTAGAGGGTTAAACGAACCCTCTCATAGCGCATGTTTGCTTAGTTTCTAATGATGATAGCCGACTGACGGTGCGACTGGCTTTATGCGTTGACCTCATAGCCGAATATGGAAGCGTCCACATCCATATTTGCATAATTTTTATTTTATTTTGATTTTTTTTCCCTCTCAGAGTGAAATCAATAACCCACTCATGTCAGATGGCCAACTGACTGACTAACTTCGTCGTCCAATGACTAACCGATAAACGCTTCTAGGTTATGTAATTTATACACATTTGAAGAGGCAGACGCCAACCAGCGAATAAAATATGAGAAAGCGCGTCTTGAACGACCAAAACAAAACAGCTACGAATCGGGGCCAACACAGAGGGAGGAGAGAACAAAGAGAGATACGACAGATGGAGAAACGTGAATGCGTTACAAAAACAAAAATTTGGCACACTTAACCAGCACACGTATGCATATGTGTGTGACTCTGTGTATTTTACACGTGCCTCACATGATCTATGCTCACAGTCCCCGCTGGAGATATTTCACATGCCGAGGAGGTTTGCCTTCGACGGAGGCAAATTACAAACAAAGCAACAACACGACGAAAACAAAAACAAAAACAAACTGCGAATATTTCAAGTTCAGATCTATGTACGAGCTTGCTTCGGTTGCACACGGTGTTCGGTTTATTGCGAAGTCGGGAGTAGAATGTCTCGCATTTCGTTCTTCATCAATTAGATCGTAACTGGGGCGATAATTGATGGGATTATGCAACTTAAGTCGTGGGAATGTGTGTGTGAGTGAAGTAGATATGATGGAAATTCCCTTTGTTTGGTGTGACAGCATTTTTTGCGGTAAATGGCCGAATTTGAAAAGCAAATTTCGCCCTGGATTACAACAATCTTCTTTTGGTTTTCAAGTTACTTGGTATTGACTTCAAGATCCTTTTTCGATCTTCTTCAATTTTTCTCCGGATTTTTGTATTTTAGATTCTATTCTTCTTTTTTGATTTCATATGTTTCTGCTTCAAATGTTCCAATTTTATTGGGAACCCGTGAATACTTTCTCAAATTTACTTTAAGTCCCCGAATATTGTTTGGAGTTCCACACTGTCTAATAAGCCTAAATTTACAAAATTTTGCTCCAAAATCTTATTTTTTTAATCTTGGTATCAAATTTCCCCCTCTATTTAGATGGCTTATTTACGTAGCTACATGCTCGATTTCTCAAGGTCCACAAATTTCTCTTTGGATTCACAAAACGTTTCTTTGGATACTTAAATTCTGAACAGACGTCTGACTTTTATTCCCAAATTTGATCTAAATTCTCAATTTTTGCATCAAATTCACTAATTTACATCAAATTTAGCGACATTTTGCGCTAAATTTAAAAATGTTAAAAAAAGTTCAAGATTCCGCTCATTCTTATTTGGATTCTAAATTCAATTTTGTTCGAAATCCCCAAATTTTGCTCCAGATTCTGAGCCCCCATATTTTGCAACCAATTCTGTCCTGGAGGTCAAAAGTTTGCCATAAATTTCTAATGTTTGCTCCAATTTGTGTTCTAATTTCCACACACATGCATATCTCTCTAGATTCCCAAAATTTTTCCATCGATGCTCAAATCCTTTAGAAGATGCTGCCTGTCCTAAATTTCAAATGTTTTCTCCAATTCTCTAATTTTTCTTCAACTTCCGAAATTTTACTAAATCCCAAAATTTATGTACAAATTCTGCTCTGGATCCCAATTGAATTTTGCTCTGTATTCCTAATTTTTTCTTCAGATTTGGATTCCTAAAGAATAATGTTTTTAATTCCAAATCCAAATTTAGTAATTTTCCTCAAAACTGTCAATATTTTTTTTGGATTCCAAATTGTTGGTGGATACAATAACGTTGTTGTTTTTAGTTCACCCTCAAACAATTTTCCTCCACAAATGTAACTTCACAAATCAAAATAAGCATCAGTCGAAGCACAGAAGCAGATACTCTCCACACTCCTTGAGTTCACCACAACATTTCCATTTCGCTTTGAATGTAACTCTAGCCGTTCTAAACAACTCCGAGTGCAAAAAAAAGAAGAAAAAAATACAAAACCCAGCAACCAACCCGTCGAGAAGCAATCACACAAAAGAAGCAAAGGAACAGGCCTCTCAAGCCTCTGCTCGTGCTAAAAGTTTTTTTCTTACTCATACACACAACAACAAAAATTGTGCTATTGGAAGCAAAAGACCTTCGCGATTTTTTTTTCCTCTGTTTACCTCAATCATTGCTTACATACAAATAATCGCAGCAGTCGCTGGCTGACTGTGCATGACTCATGTCCACAATTGAATACATCTGCTGTGTTTCATTCCACCACGAAACAAGAAATATCAGCTGATGTGTGTTGGTTACCCAACCATACACAGTGTCAGCTAAAAGTGCTGCGGTTGGGGAGGAGGCAGCAAGTGTTCTTGCGAGAAGGCACAGTGTTGCGTCATTGTCGAGAACAAGTTTTGTCCTGAGGCTTTGAACGTGTGTCTGCCAGCAAAAGTAAATGACCTTGATATGCGGGTTTTTCTGATAAAGTCGTGGTATAACCTGTTCCCCGAAAAGGACCTATGCTCGCGATTGGTTGTTAATCATTCATCATGTCGTCGAGGTTCACTGCGATATTGTTAATCGGTCATTGTTACCTTTGTTCCCGGCCCGCGAAATTAATTGAAAAATTCTGCTGGTGTCAAGGGAAATGCCCTTTGTCGACTGGGTGACTATCTCAAGTTCAAGGTAGTAGTATCTTATCTTGACTTTTGAGTTTGTTTGCTTTGTTTGCCAACCAATGCAGGCGGGGGGAGTGAATGGATCTAGTTATCGCCATTAAGGTTGTTTTTATTTTTTTGCTGCACCTTATCGTTTGTTCAAATTGAAACGTACGTGTTGTGGATGCAGTTTCTAGGTGATTTGTAAATATTTTCAATGCTTTATTTAGCTCCTAAAAAAATAACCTAGACAATGTAGGAACCCGTATGAGAAAATTTTGTTTATCATGCAAAAACGAGAAACCATCAGAAGTTGACATTCATGGGGGCGATCATAAGGCGACTAAACTCAAATGACTTCTGCTGTTGGCCTTCATTGTGCTTAAACGTTTGAAAATAAAAACACACTGTCCGTCAAGGAGGTCAGTGCTTCAAAATTTGTTCCAAGTTTCCGGTCGAACACAGACGTGATTAGTGTATGCAGGTGCAAAACACAGATATAACAACACGCCTCTGAAAGTCAGTATCCGCGAAAACAAAACAAAAAAAACAAAACCTGATGTTTGTGAATTTGGGGAGGCAGACAAGAAATCGGTTTCACAGAGCTTCATTGTCTGACTTTATTTAAAATCGGGCTTTATCTGGCTAGTTCTCTACTCTAAATTATTTCAAAACGTCGTGCCTTTAATGGAGTTCTACGCGTTTTTGAAAGAATTCTTATTCAACGAAGAGGATAGCTCTTGCAACAGACAAAAAGAATAAAAAATAAACAAATATATCAAAAAGTAATGGCTGATTATATCAGCCTTATAATCAGGGTCAAATCGGCGTCTTATTAACATAGCAAGGACACAGCAAACAGTTTGGACGTACGGTGAGCTAAGTTCGATTACTTAAGGATACTCAAACTCCCTTTAGCAAGCTCAAATTTAAAAAAAAAGTCAATATCAGAAGAAGGCTTCAAACAAGGCTAGGCGACATTCTTTAGTATAAATTGACTTACGAAATCATGCGTTTGAAAACAACATACTAGGGTACATGAGCAACAAATGCCAAAGTATTTTTTTCCAGACAGAAGCTGATTCAGGAGGCTACCATAGCTTACTAGCCTCGACAGAAGCTACGCACTGCTTACTATCACATAGATCCCGATCATTCTAATTGGAGAAAAATTAGGTTTGATAAGAGCAGACAGTCAAGCTGGCATCACTGCTGAAGTAACATGGATAGACGGTGCAACTTTGCGGACCACCTCGAAGAGACAGGCGTTGGATGCTATCTCATCCTTCCGTCACTCAATAAAATACCATTACAGGCAACGAAAGGGCCGGTGCATAACTTAAACCAGTGGCATAATAACAATAACAATTGAATGGCACTACAGCCCACATGGGACCAGGACCTAGCTTCTACAAAACCAGTAGCATGCATGCCTTATTTAAAGTATTATGATCTATTTGACAAGAAAATTCAACCAAAGGGGTAGATTGTACTTGGATGGAGTAGGAAACATAGTTGTAAGACTTCCAAATTAATTTTTCCTGGTCTATGCCTCTCTAAAGCTGGATTGCAAACAAATCTTAGTAATTACAAAATTAGTCAATATCCCATCATAAGAAACCACGAATCTTACAGCGATCCCTGGAGAAACTGAATAAGGGACGTGGGGGAAAAGACCATCTTCAAAGCTATGACCAAACTTCGCACTTCCGTTAATCATCTAACACAATTGTGGGATTACGAGACATGTATACATTTTAAGGGGAAACTAGTTGCCTTATGCAACAGATGCAGAAAAGAGTGGCAACGTCGTAGAGTTTAAGCCTGACACTAGAGCAATGAAAGAATCCCGATTGCAACTAAGCTTAGTTAACCTATTCAAACCCCCGCATAAGAAAAAGCGCATGGTTCACAGAAAACTGGTTATTATTTAACAGCAACTTGGAGGTGCAGCTGAAGGGCACCCTTGGACAGAGATAGTGTTCAGCAAAAAGTGAAATTTTTTGTTCAATAATGAAGACCAGTCAGAGAGGCAATGTGTGACGGAATTGTACGACAAGGAATCGCGGAGAAATTCCCGGTCAAAGATCCACAAGCTAAATATGCTAAAGACGCTGGTGCATCAGGTTAGGTCCTCAGTGCTTCCCAGGTAAATTTGTTTTATGGAAATCGTGTATGTGAAGGGATTAAACACTAAAATTGTGGTCGCTGTGGCGTTGTGGGTAAGTGCGTCGAACCACATCTAGGTTCGATTCCCGGACAGGACATCTCGCATTTTTTCATGGCACCACCCCTTTCGTGTGACTGTGAACACTGTGAATTGTCTGTAAAAAAAACTTCTTGAATCTCGCCGTTCGGTGTCGGCAAACGACTGTAGGCCCTTCTACTCGTGAGAGAATAGTGGCACATACAACACGAGTAATTGTTGTAGAAGCTTGGCTCTGGTCCCTTGTGGGCTATAGTGCCACTCAATTCAAAACACTTAAATCAAGTTGGTTGCTACCCTCATCGCTTGTTGAGCTATAGCAAAAGTCCTAATATTGGATTCGAATGCTTAATGATCTGCAGAATGGTTCAAACGACAGCTTTCTCTTGCCAACACCAAACGTGATAACGACTGACAAATAAAATAATCCTGAGGCAAAGATGTAACATCTCCCAGGACAGAGTCATCAATAATAACAAAAAAACACACACTGTAAGCAAGAACAAGGACTAGCAAAGGATTCTAAAACCACAAAGAAACCAAGACAAAATCGCATTCAATCTCAGCAAGCTCCGCCTCGCATAAGATTGTGAACCTGCCTTTAGATGCTTTCTAGATATGGTAAACTGTGCACTGTGAAATTGTGTGGGATGTCGTGCACGATATACATATAGTTTAAGCGCGAAGGTTCTGTGATATCAAGACTTGAGTTCCGTCCATTTGTTTCATTATACAATGCTCAAAGTTCGTACAAGCGTGTGTATTCCTGCAAGCTTATGATTTATGATTAGAATTTCCCCCACAGATGACAACTGAAGCCAGAGATCTTCCGTTTCTAGCACAGATATGGAGATGAGATGAATTTCATCAGCAAAACAACAAGCGCTTAAATATAAGTTTCTGTTGATTGACTGAAAGGTGACAACCTTTGCGAATTGGCATCCCTGTAACGTAGGCACTCATAGCTGTCAATAATTGTACGTAATGCAGGAAAGTGACTAAGCATCAATCACGGAATATGCCGTCCGTGATTTAGATCGATGCACAAATAACGCAGAGACTGTATGATTTATGAGGTAATGAGTGACGCAGTCCATTCATTTGCATCTAAGAATACAAGACATTAACACATTTCTCAAGCACAAGGCTCCTGACGGTCTGCATAAGTTTAATACAAAGGCATTGACGTAACGAAAAAAAAACACGAAATGTTTACAAATCCCCTTTCCAACCCTTGTACGTCACGATTTGACACCACCAATCGCGTATTCTTGTTGGAAAGCTCTCCATACAAATTCCACTGCACCTTGAAACCAGCGTCATGGGGGCGAAAGAAGACTTCTGATTTCGAAGGTTATCATTGATTTATGTATCCACAAACTACTGCAGGAAAAAAAAAACAGGTATAACCTTTGTATGTACCCAAGAACTTGCAACAGACACCTGTACACTTGAACTCTCACTTCTGTTTTTTTTTTTTTGGGAAAAATGCTATTTTCTCTCCTCCGAGAAGTTTAAACTTTGGATTAATGACTTTCACAAATTGCAAATGATGATACAGACACACAAACATACGTCATAATTAAACAAACCCAACAAATTAGCACTTACGTGAAATCCTGATTGTAATTGATTTTATATTCACTCATGATGGGGATTCTTGATTAATTTCGTTTCTTTTCTGATTTTTCACGGAGAGAAAAACACACACAAAAACTTTGTTCGAAAATATAACAATTCTAACTTAGCTGCAAACTGCTAAGATGAGAAAAACAAAGAACACAGAACCTCCACTTTGGAGAATTAATAAACAGCTGACAAATTCTTTTTTTATTGCTATTTCACCAGCTAGCAGTAGTACAAAAGCTGTAGTTATTGTATTTCTTTTTTTTTCTGCCTTCAGTTCCAATGAAGAGAGTGTCTAGCTGCGGAGAGAGAGAAGGAGACTACAAGAGAGCACACTACACAATTGGTTTCTTAATTGTTTCCCTGCGCGGAGATTGTTCGTCTATCGATCGCAATTCAAAAAATTGTAAATTGTTTTGAGCATTAACCAACAACCGTCGAAATGGGAAAAACAAACTAAATTAGCACAAATTCAATTGCTGCAGACGACGAACAGAAAATAACAAACGCGACCACCACATACGGCTGGTTGGAGTTTTCTCTCTCTTGCTCTCTGTGTGTGCGCAATGGATGCAGTGAATTCTTCTCTCGAGGGGGGGGGGGGGGGGTTGTAGTTTTTTTCTTTGTTTATTTTTGGTAGCCGTGTGATGTTTTGCTGTGTGCAGCTGTAAATAAATTGCGTGATAGGCTCTCTTTTGATTGAATTCGTTTTGCCCTGGTATTCGCAGAGAGCTCAGGTTTTCTTTTCGCTTTTTCTTGTGTCTTCTTCGTGAGTCTTATTCGGTTTGTTGTTGTTTTGCATTATGGGAAGTGCTTTTGTTTTGAATTGATGGGTGAGCTCACGATTAGTTGCTATAATGGATTAGGCCATCCTCATTAAAGGTGGAAACAAGTTTTGGAAGAAGTTTAGTCTACAGTGTAATGAGCGAATTTCCTTCCTCTGTTATTTAAGAGATGGCTGAGAATTAAGGAGAATGACAAAGATTCTAGACTTTTGAAGAGGAAAGTTTTGCATGCAGTCTGTGATCCCGTTTATAAGGATGACGCCTTGTGGCAAGCGTTTTCAAGTATGGTTCCAATAGCTATGCAGACTCTATGGTCAACATGCATCCGTCTCAAGTTCGAACCATTGGCAACAGAAGCCGTTTTCGATTGAGTTTGGCAACAGAAGCCGTTTTCGATTGAGTACCTAAATCAAACGCGGTTAACTGATGGCAGTTAAAAAAAACATTCTGCCTCTAGTGCACGGATAAACAAGGAATCGTTCATCCCTGCTCTAGTGGTGCGTGATTTGCCACATAAAGTAGGACATGGTTCGCTGGTTCACCTTTTATTCCAAACGATGCAAATGTAACCGTGGTGTAACTGCTCATCAACTGTCAAAATCTAAGAAATAAATATAAGGTTATGTTGTCAACACGATTTTGTTTTCATTCCAGAACCGATTAGCTCACAAAAACAATAATGCAAGACGACGATGAAATAACTTTACCACCTGACACGCTCAACATCTTAAATGAATTTCTACGAGAAAAGGCAGAACAAGAACAACAAGAAGCACAATGTATATCCGGCACCGGCGGCGACACAGACTTAATGTTCGAAGAGGACTGGGTATGTCAAGCAGAGGTAAACATAAAATGCTTAACTATCCCCCTCTCCTTAGCAACTTAGTCAATTTTGGTACAGTGAAGCGACGAAAGTTCAACTAGGAAAAGCAGTTCAAAAGCTTGTCTCAAATGACAACGACCAGGTTGCCTTGTTATCCTGTCCGTCGCTCTACAAAACCGTCAAAGGCATCCATTCAAATGGTGACTACACATTGCTCCTTCAATAGAGTCCACTTAATCAATTCAATTTTAGTAAAACTATTTGAGTACGACAATCGATTTTCCGCGTATGGTCAGGACTTTGTTTTTTACGATTTCAATGAAGGCGAGTCACCGAACTACCTGTCGGAGCACTGCAACGTTTACGAGCTGATAATCGCCGACCCTCCATTCCTCTCAGAAGAGTGCATCACAAAAATCTCTCACATCATCAAGAGACTTCTAAAGCCAAGTGGGAGAATCATCTTTTGCTCTGGAGAGGTTGTGGAAGCATGGGTAGAGAGAAGTCTTGGTTTAAAGAAGTGCAGCTTCCGGCCGGAACACGAACGGAATCTTGGCAATGAATTCGTTTCTTATGCAAATTTTAATTTAGATGAATTCTTACAGAATTAACAAATAAATATAAATCCCCTTGCTCGTAAATGCATTTTATTATGATTATGACGCCTTCATACTGGACTCCTTTTTGTGCTGCACCAACTCACGCAAATTGTCCTCTTGATCCTTCAGACTCTTCGCGAGGAACTCCTTTTTCTTCTGCAAGAGTTCGAGAGTTTTTTCACATTTCTCCTGTTTAGCCTTGAGATCTGCTCGCATGTTCTCCACGTCGGTTAGGACAAACATTCGTCCAACAGACAAATAGACCCTGAGGGGGGAAATCAAACCATCCATTAGACTGAAATCATTTGTGAATATTCCGGATCTTACTTAGCATCACTGGGTAAATCGTTTGTGCCCTTTTCGGTGAGGATATACTTGTGTTTGCCGGTCTTAACCATGTCATACTTGATGTCGAGCATGTTCATTTTTTTCGATGTTTCAATTCGATTGATTTGCACTTCTGTGAAAGCCTGGAAAGAGGAGTGTCCGTGCAGACACATTTGAAGCGGATTTAACAATGAAGTAGTGACGTACCTTCTTCAATTCCATGTCCATGGTGGCGGTTTATGTTGATGAGTCCTTGAAATGTGATTGAATTTAATGAAGACTGCGCTTATTCAGCGTATTTAACCAAAATACTTACACCTGTGATGCGAAGAAACGAAAATGCTTTTCAGAAGTGATTAATCGAACTGTCAAATGGAGGGATGCATTCACAATTAAGTTAGAAGATAGGTCACAATTGTTCGTTTGTTTTGAGATTTATGAAGACTAGTAAAGACTTAAACCACGTGTGTCGCCAATCAATTGTCATTGGAGCGTAGGGGCGTTAAGTGAGACCATCTTTCGAATGTTCCGGCCTGACTATAAATTTGCATTGTTTCTAAGCCCTTTAGACAAGAGGTTTATTTTCCCAGAATCAAAGGACGGATCTGCCCCATTCGCATTTTTTCAAACACCTCAATTTAATTATTTGTTTTATTTTCTTAAAAAAAAACTCCTTACAGAGAAACAAAGACAAAACTTGATTCTTAACACTAAACAAAGCAAAAAAAAACTTAATGCGTAAACAATTTAAGTGGAATTCATTCAACAATGTAGTTGGGGTGAACGACGAGAAGGGGATCCTCTTCGGAATCGTCATCTTCCATTGCGCCAGAACTGGACTTCAGTTCTGTCGTCTTCAGAGGAATGATAACCTGGTCGTGGTAGATCAGCCGATCGATTACCTTCTCTATGAGGTTCTTCCGCGAAATCAGTTCCTCCTCCGATTCAATCTGGTCGGCTACTTGTTCCAAGTACCAGCCAACCACTTCGCTTCGCTTCATACCGCTGTCCTCGCCCTCGGTCTCGCAGCGAGTCTCCTCCTTTCGCATGTGTAACACCAGCATGGTGGAGAGGTTCTTGTAGTCCTCAAAACTCAGAGTTAGTTTCTTCTTTTGAACTCCTGCTGGTGCCTCATCGCCATTTGTGCCGTTCTCTACTCCGTTTTCAGTTTCTTCAGCCATTTCCACGTCAGCCATGCCCACATCTTCGTCTTCGTCCAGCTGTATGTCGGGTTGTTCAACACGGATGATGGATTTGTTCAGGAGGCGGAATGCTTCCTTCACATGGCGGACCTGCACCTCATTCATACACTCTAGCTTCGCCATGGCCTCGCTGAGCCGGATCATACTCTCCAGCTGACGGACTGTGATTCGCCATGTGCTGCGGCCACTGGTGCCCGTGTCGCGTTGACGCAAATGCCCGTAATTCTCAACTAGTAGTGTAGTGGCTTCCGCGTTGATGATCGGTTTGAACTGACGGGCAAAGGTGATGTAGCGGAGTACCTCCTCGCGAGTGTACAAACGCTCAACGTTGTCCTCGATGTTGGAGTGTAGGTCAATGATTTTTCTGGCGATAGCGTAGTCCACCACTTCGTTGCACTCGTCCACGAGGATGAAGAACAAATCGAAACGTGACATGATTGGTGCTGACAGTTGTATGTTCTGTTGCAGGGACTTTGAACGATCGTAGCGACCGTTGATGGGGTTGGCTGCTGCCAGAATCGATGTGCGAGCGTTCAGTGTAGCGCGCACCCCAGCCTTGGCCAGCGAAATGGTCTGCTGTTCCATGGCCTCGTGGATGGCCACCTGATCTCTCGGGTCCATCTTGTCAAACTCGTCGATGCAGCAGATTCCGTTGTCCGCCAACATAAGTGCGCCCGCCTCAATGACGAAGTCGAAGCTCTCCTCATCCCTCACGACGGCAGCTGTCAGACCAGCGGCAGATGACGCCTTGCCTGAAGTGTACACGGCACGCGGAGAGAAGTCCGCCACTTGTTTCAGGAACTGGGACTTGGCAGTACTTGGGTCGCCAACGATGCACACATTTATGTCACCACGGAGGGTTGTTTCTAACAAAAATATTTAAAAAAAAAACAATCAGAATTAAAATAAAAAAAATCTACAAAGGGGACACCCGGGTTTGAACCGGGGACCTCTCGATCTGCAGTCGAATGCTCTACCACTGAGCTATATCCCCAAGCTGAAATTGTAACGTCTAACTTCGTACATAAGCCGCCTGCACTTACTTTCATGTGTAGTCTTGCCAACTCCGCCGAACAATTGCAGCAAGATGCCCCGCTTCACCTCGTCGTTCCCGTAGATAGCCGGGAAGAGACTGCTGATGAGGTTGTTGTAGAGGTTCTTGTCCTTCGACATCTCGTATACTTTGTTCCACTCGGCGTCTGTCATCTGCTTCTTCATGTCTTCCGCCGTCACTTCGCTCATCGGAAGATCTGTGCCACCGAATCTGGCGTTTGTTGCCTGCACACTGCAAGCCAGAAACGCCATGCGGTAGTTCAGGTCTCTAACACCAAGCGCCTTCAAACCGCGAACACCTTCGCCTTGCGCATCGCCCGGCTTATGGCGGGAGCCGAAGTCCGCCTTAGCTCCTGGCATGTTCAACACCGCAACATCTGGGACAACAATCAACGTGCCCGTAAAATCGTAGCGATCTCCAGCCTGAACGGTCTCTACCAGTTCGGATCGGAGGATGATTTCGACTGAGCGTGGAATGCAACCGCGTGGCAACTCAGATTGGGTCTCCTGTATGCGAATCTTTTGAAAATCAATGAACAGGCTCTTCTCCACGTCCAGCATGAAGCGGCGACGATTCGAGCACACTGGATTCCTGCAAATGGTGGGATTGGTGAATTTAAACTGCTGTTCCACTCCACGGATTTCTGTTTGGCAATCGAGACACATGAAGGTGCCGAGAACCAGCTCAGGATGGACTGGATGTGTGCGCACCACTTGTCCAGAGATTCGGATCAGTGTGCCGATCTTGGACGTTGTCAGATCTCGCACTTTGTGCCTAGTGGGGACTTCTGTGAACGAAACATAGCAGTCCTTAGCTGTCTTCAAACCAATGCGGTCTTTGGCGAAGTTCGACACTGACTGGCAGAGATATGGATAGATTCTGAAAACACACAGAAGTTAATTCACGCGTTCTTTGGCACATGGGAACTCCTTACCTGTAGTACTCCTCGATGATGGTGGTTGCTAAATTTTGATTGTACTTCTCAACATCATCGAAACTCACTTCAAGTGTGCATCGATCTGGGGACTCCAATTCGGTAACTGGCTTCACATACTTGATCTCCCCATCTTCCTTGAATCTGAAACGAACAAAACCTGATTAGCCACTGGCACGGAGAAATCTTGGCGACGGATGGACTAACTCTTCGAGGAAATCTTGAAACAATTTCTGACACCGGATCCCAACATCGTCTTTAACGCGCAATTGACCAACTTGTGTATCAGCTACATCCATGGTTGATAAGTAAATCAAACAAACTCAAACAAAATAAAAGAAATAAATGGAATGGATAAGCACGCGATGTTTGCAAAACAGCTTCAATGCAAGAAATGCGAATTAGATGTCAAATTTTCCCGCCGAAATCCACTGAATGTAAACATGGTCGATTCGTGGTTTAAGGTGGATACGTCTACTTGACTCATGATGGCAGCACAGGCGGAAAGAAGAAAAATGGTCGAAATGGTTGTGGCATGTGATAGGCGTAGTGGGATTTTCGTCCAATTTAATTTTCAAACTGTGTCAACGGATAATTTTGGTTTTTTATTTGCAATTTGATTTTTGCATACACAATCCGCGTTTTTTAAGGTGGATAAGGGATTTGCTTCTGTTCTGGTTGGACTTGGACCAAAGGCAATGGGATATGAAGCATCCAGAGTGGCGCTGTCGCTGGTCGCAGAACCATGACTCTTTCGGAATCCCTTGGCTGAGCTAATGGGAGGAGGAATAACATTGTTATTCGATTCTGTCTTGGAGGAGTTCAGCAGCCTTTCTTTTCTATTTATGCTGGAACGTCCAATGACCCAGAGGGGGCTAGTGGCTTTAAGGGCTAATAAGCTCCCTTATAACTGTCTGGGGAAAAAGTATTTTCTATATGATAGAGGTCTCTTTGTTGCACAATCGATGCCTCTTTCTGTTTGAAAGACACTAGCAGTACTCAGTGAGCCGCTAGACATGGCAGAAGTACCCAGGCTCCGTTCGATAAGGAATAAGTTACAAAGCCATTTTGGATGTGTCCAAAAATCACAACGAATCGTCACAAGTTACCCGAAAACTGTGCCGAAAATGACTAAGGTCACTATCCAGACCAACCTACACATTGCCCCAACACTCTTCGAGTCCCCTGCAATACGGAGTAATACACAAAACTGTCAAAATACACAAAAATACAAACATTTGATGGAAAAAATCCCAAAAAAATAAAAAATATCGAAAAATTTAAAGCTGTTGGAGAGGTCAGGGCGGAGGTCTGAGGTGCCTACCCATTTTTCCTTTGCTTGTCCTAAATACTCATGTCGCCAGGTGCACGTTGGGTTCACCCCTACCCCTACGCGCTTCGTCAAAACTTAGGGTCTTAGACGCCTTTTAGACACAAACAGGTTTCCAGGGGGTAAGTAGGTCTTTCTCACTTCTCCCTTTTTCTCTCTTTTCACGTCTGCTTGTGCTAACTTTTTCAGGTTTGTTCTTCTTCTTCTAAATTTTTTTTTCCTTCCGTCTTAGGTCCAAATTTCCGGGCGAGTCGTGATTATAACTGTAGCTGTAGAACTTAGTTCCCTTATGGATTTCGATCTTGTTTCAAGGGAGTCTTGTGGTAGATTGCTCCACTCCCGTTTGCGCAGGTCCAATTTCCGGACTGGACATCACACATTTTTTCACATCGGGACCGAGTTTGATCCTAACGCTCAAAGAGTACTATTTGCTTATGAAAAGATTTTCAAAACGTCGCCTTCCTGAGAGGGCAATAAGCTAGAGGTCCCTTCTCAAAATAATAAGACCCACAACAAGAGTAGTGTCTGAAGAAGCTTGACCCGGAGCACACTTTGAATATTTTTGTTTCCGTCTTTAAATTAGGTATTAACAGAGTTCGAGGGAACTGCGACAAGGACCAAACTTCAGCACTATTAGTTTCGTAGTTAAGTTCTGACCACAAAGCGGGCGTGTTCAAGGATTTTGAAGCAATGGAAGAGAAGCAATTTCTTTGAATAGTGACTCTTCTCCTTTGATGGCGACAGATGCCCCAAAAACGCCCATCACTGAGGATAACGTGACAAAAATCCACGATCCTGTATTGGTGGACGCTAGTGCGTGATATATGTAGATGGAACAGTAGGCATCTCAAAAGACCATGTCGTTTATACTCTGCGCCAAGTATTGGGCATGAAAAAGCTGTCTGTGTGGTAGGTGTCACATTTGCTTACTTCCGACAGCAACAAGCATAACTGTAAGATCACTACAGAGCAGTGTTTAATGCGGTTTCTACGCAGTTCGAAAGAGTTTCGACGACACTTCATAACCATTGGCGAAACACAGGTCCCCTTATGCACACTAAAAGCCAAGGCAAATTCGAAGAGGTGGTTACCTCCATCGAACGTGCTTTGAAGAAGGCGACTATTTTCTTATCGGGCTGTTGATTGCCGCTGTCGTCTGGGAGTCACAATGTGTGATGATGATGAAGGGCAAAATGGTCAAAGGACTCTGCTATACTCAATTAAAGTGCTGATTCAATGCCGAATTGTAAACAAAAACTGTCCTATTTGGAACAGACGATGTTGTTCTTTCATAATGATGACGGAGTATCTTACACTTCTACCTCCGAGCAAATTGGTTGAATTTGGCTCCTGACTTCTGCTCCATTCACCATATTCTCCCTGAACAGTCTCTTTGACCCAGTGCAACTGCTTTTCGTTTTTGATCCTGAAAAAGGCTCACGCCAGAATATATTTGAAGCGAATGAAGAAGTTATCGCAGCCACGGAAAGTGTTTTTAATTTTTTAGACGCTTAAGCATGGCTGGGTTAAATCTTTAGAGCTTAGGGGCGACTGTTTCCAGAAATTAATCGTCGCTTTTGCAAAATTCTTGTTCATCCGACCGTCCTCGCACGTATTTCTATAAATAATTCCAACTGTTTAATTTAGTCAACACAACGTGAAGGATGAATATCACAATTATTGAATAACGGCATAAGATAACTAACCTGCATCTTTAAACGTCTTCTTCAGGTTCTCAAGAGAACTCAAGTAAACGTTTGTTATCTGCAAATTTATATTGGGGTGAAGGGGTTACATTCCTTTCCAGTCTGCAATGCAATGCACCTTCATTATTCGAAACCTAGACAAAACCACGTTCAAATCACGCCAAAATTTAAATCACAACACTCCATAGAAACCCACTATCACCGCCTTTCCAATCCCAACCATCACATTATCCCAACCACTAATGGGTCTCTTCATTAAATTGTTATCCGATAGTCAACCATCGCATTAGAGTCTCATTTTCACTTTTAATCGACACAATCATTATCCGGGGATCATTTAAAATATTTAAACAACGGCGACATCATCTCCTCGCGCGTCTGTTGCATCGCCGCCCGATTCCACTAACATCCATGCACGTCCTCCACTTGAATGGGAGCTGTTTGGATATCGAATGGAATGAATGACAGCCAACAAGTGGTTGGCAAGTGACGAGGGTGGGCAAAGAGCTAAATGGACAGACATGAACTGAAGGCATGAACTGGCAGCGCAGTGCAGGCGTTAATTCTCATTGAATTTGTGTGTTTATCTCGTCCTTGAGAGGATACTTGAATTTCGATTCAGACGTCAATTGAATTGTCAAAGTCAAAGAGAATGTGGACAATAGTTCGAACAAACAATGGAATTATTTAAATGATAGTCCTTTGAGATGGATTAATCGTCTGAGATTGTAGGGGTGGGAGGAATGGCTTTGGAATATGATGTCAACTTAATTGACAGCGCGTGTTGGAATGTGGATTTATGTGAGTTTAAGGATAAGAATTAGAAGTAAATTATTGGCACTATCTTCTACAAATCTGTGCAATTGCTGGGATATGCGTGTGACATCAATACTATCGCTCGTTTCAAGCAAGCCGTTGTAGAAGCATTCACGGCTATTGAAGAGCAGGCTAAGCGAGCTGGTCTCTGAGTGAACGAGGAAAAAATTAAATATACATATGTTGTCGACAAAAAATCTATCCGTCGAACAACACCTCGCTCGGAATGTTGACAGCTTCAACTTTGAGGTAGTTAAGGAGTTTGTCTACCTCGAGGAAAAGGTAAACTCCACAAACGACACTTTAGTGGAGATTCGATGAAGAATCACCCTCGGCAACCGGTGCCAACAGGTAGGGTCGAAACTCTTGACTTGAAGGACTAAGATAATGCTCTCCAAGACGCTCATCCTACCCGTACGGAGCCAAGTGCTGAACGATAAGCAAACCGGCAGAGCAAATTCTTGGTTCCTTTGAAAGAAAAATTCTGCGACGAATATATGATCCTCTCTGCGAAAAAAGCAAATGGAGGAGAAGACACAACCACGAACTCTATGTGCTGTACCAAGATGTGGATGTAGTTCGATTGGCAAGAATATGTCGACTACATCAAGCGAATGGACAACAACGCCCCAGCTAAGAGGATCTTCGAATCCCAGCCTCCGGGCTCGAGAAGGAGAGGAAGGCCGAACCTCCCGTATACAGACCAAGTGATTACGGACGTTAGAGAGGTTGGTCTTGACAACTGAAAGTAGCGTGCTCGGGACCGTCAAGAAAAGAGGGCAGCTATAGCTCAGGCTCTGACCCTTCATGAGTCGCAGGCTTGATGCACACACACAAACTATTGGAACTAAAATGCCCCAAGCAAATTTCTCAATATTTTTTTTTTGTTAAAATTCTTGATGCAGAAACTCAATAAGGAGGGAACGGAAAATGTCTGACTTCGACGAATGAAGAAAGGTGTAGTAATGCCCACGGGGCCGATCGACTGCAGAAAGATGTTCCGCTTCACCTCGTCATTGCCGTAGATAGCCAGGAAAAGACTGCTGATGAGGCTGTTGTAGGGATTTTTGTCCTTCGCGTCTCCATATACTTTGTTCCATTCGGCGTCTCTCATCTATTTCTTCATATCCTCCGCCGTGACTTCACTCATCGGAAGATCTGTGCCACCGAATCCGGCGTTTGTTGCCTGCACACTGCAAGCCAGGAATGCAATGCGGTAGTTTAGGTCTCAAATACCAAGCACCTTCAAGCCGCGAACACCTTCGCCTTGCGCATCGCCTGGTTTATGACGGGAGCCGAAGTCCGCCTTTGCTCCAGGCATGTTGAACACCGCAACATCTGGGACAACAATCAAGGTGCCCGTAAAATCGTAGCGATCTCCAGCCTGGACAGTGGACTGGTCTTTTTCAGTTCGGATTTGAGGATAATTTCGACTAAGTGTGGAATACAAGTTCAAATTGAATTTCGTAAATCCGAATCTTTTCGAGATTAACGAACAAATCACAAACTTGACATAAAAATGAATCGGAAAATGAGAATGCGTGTCGATGGTGCATACATCATATCTTGGAATAGTCAAAATTTAAAACTTTTTCAAGATCTTACGTTTACGGAAACCAAACTCAATTATAGCTCAATTTTAATGTTAACGCACGAATAACGATTCATAAACGACGAAAAAGTGCACAAACTGTCAAAGACGGACCCACTAAATTTGAAGGGATGTGCAAATAAAACGGACATCGGTTGCAGCAGGGAGCACTGTGTGCCCTAACAATCATACACACTTCCACACAGTGCTTACCAATTTGCTGTATATCCTTTACTTTAATTTATGCGATCAGTAAAGCAAGAGTACATTCCATGCTCGTAAGGGGTTATATTTGAGAGCACGAATTATTTTCATGGTTGCACAATGGTGCTTTGCTTATCAAATTTGGTCTGTTTTCATTAATCCAAATTCCGAAAATAGAATTGAGATAGATTCACGTCTTTCTTTCCAAGTGATACTCATTTTGTCCTTTTAAAGAGCATTTATGTGGATCTTCCCAAGTTGGGCTCAGTTTCTGTCATTCTGTTACAGTGGCTTTTGCTACCATATGAACTTTACTAAGTGTCACCTATTTGATATTTAATTGGCTTCCTTTTTAAGAAGTATATTAATAAGCTTATTCACCTCAAACTCTTACCTAAATAAAAATGGAACCGTATACCTCCCACATTGCTGAGAAAGCAAACCAACTTTGACATTAAACTAAAGGTCCGCAAATGACTACACCTTCCCAAATCAATGAATCAAGAATATAACAACTGTTTGCATACTCCAATCTAATGACGTAATTAACTAAAACCATTTCCGCGATTCCGCATTCGCGTACTCACGTGATTTCGTCACCCAAAGATCGTCATCACATCACTTAGAAACTGTCTACTTTTGTGCAAATGCCAAAAAATCCGACTACAAATCAAAAGCGAAAAAAAACCAAAACGTAGACACAAAAAAGAACAACCAACCCCTATCAAATAAAATAAACCCCCACCACCAGCGGCCAAGACCCGCCTCCGAGAACACTGCGTAGGAGTTAGAAGTCGCATCAGTGGATGTAATAGAAGCCTGTATCGCGTGGGCATAAGGACGTTTCTCCTCCCGTCCAGCAATCAGCTTTTACCCAAATTCCAAACCATTGGCCAACACGTAAGCTCCCCACTTGTGTCAACTTTCGTCACTTCCGTCTGCGAGGCACACAGTCAAGTGGTGTCTACCGTCCGAAGCTAAGGACCATTTTCCCCCCACGTTCGGTGGGTGAAATCGTATAAATACCCGTTGTGTTTGAAAGCTGCATCGCATAACGTTTTAAATAACGTATCCGAACGGTCGACAGTGAACAATTCTCGATTCTCGCATAACAAGTGGCAGTGTCAGTTTATTTGTTGATTACGAGACGTATTGGGAGACGAAGTTTGGTGAATTTTGCTAAGAGGAATTTCATTCCATTCCCAGTGATAAGTTTCAATTTCGAATTGCAGTGTGTTTCTGTGAAATCTTGTACGTTACTGTGCTGCACGCTAATCTAACAATCGGAACAAGTCGAGACTACCCAGCGAGATTATCTACAGTAGATCAAACGTAAGTTGTTCTGTGTGTGTGGGGAGTGATATTTGTTTTTATTTGACATCCTTGTCGTGTGTGTCTCTTGCACTTTAAGGAGTTTGTTTATTTGAAGATGCAGTTTTGCAGAATCTCCTTGACGGCACTTGTCTTTTGTGCTTAGCTTAACCCAGATACGAGTGCCAAGTTTTTGGGGGTGGAATATAAAAGAAGAGATGTAGAATTTCAAAATGTGACAAGTTTTATAGTTTTAACAATCGTATTTTCAATGTGTGCATATGTTTCTGTTTATGTAGTTTTCGTGTTTTTTTTCAAAGAGCTAAGACCCCTATTATCGCATAGATTTCTCTATACGAATAGTGTCTTTGAGCGGCAAAGCTTCTGTCCGCACATTGTAAACTTCCTCAAATAAACTGTCGCGGTTTTCCCCAAGGAGACTTCATGATGTTTATCGTTCTCTGATTAGTCATGTTCAACGAAAACCCCGCGCCGTAAGAGCTTACGTCTGAAAGACCGTTAAAATAAGGGTCTTTCAGACGTAAGCTCTTACGGCGCGGGGTTTTCGTTTGTAGACATGTATCCCGATTTGGTAGGAGTTATAACCACAGTTTGTAGTTCACTGGAAGATATTTTGTTCAAACACGGTCTTGTGTGGGATTTTATTGAGCATTCAACGATTTGAACTACTTTTTTAGGGGAACTAAGAACAGGAAACTTTGGGACAGTTCTTATCGGCTTATATTTTTTAAAAGAAATTAGAACTAACTTACTATATCGAAGAAACAAAGTGAATGTGAATGGACCTGCCATTCGAGCATATGAAATGCGCCTATGACAACTTGTTGAACATGGAGTCTGACGTCGTAGTCAAACATTATTCCTTGACCTTTAAAAGAGCCTATTCAATCGAGCAGCTCAAATCTCTCACCTGAAAGCCTTAGAATTATTTTGACACAAGCGGGGTTAATTACACGTATCTTATAATTCCTCAGATACGCAATATCTGTTCACGTTATGTTCCAATTACTCTCGTAATACCCTGCATTTGACATCTAGAACAACAAAATGAAATCTATGGAGAATAAAATACGAATCCCATACGATAGACATAATATTTGTAAGTCTGCGACCCTATTCAACTTTATTTAGAATTGAACTGAAGAGCGCATGGATTTTATTTATCGACTCAGCCTATTACATAAAATGCGAAAAAAGGGAAAGTTGTTGCATAACAAAATTCATGGAGCACTTGTTGAAAATGACCTTGTGGTGGCAATTGAAACAACAAATTTCCCCTCAAAATATTTTCAATAGCAGAATTAACTGATGTAAAAGGTTTTTTTTTTTGTAAAATGTTGTAGTTTTGAACAGTGTGCTAGATTTAAATTAAAGGAAGTAAAATAATGGAAGTATTATGTATTTCGGCTTATGCAACTTTTCATATTCCATAATGAATTGGACCTAGACAAAGCATTAAAAGTTATTCTATTAGTTATTCTATAGTCTATTTGAACACTTTCATTTCACTGATTTTTCAATACAGTTCCTTGATGTGTTTAAATTTTGAAGCGTACCAGGAACAAAATCATTGATGTTGGGAGACTCTTCCACTCTTCTGTTGAACCTTGAATTCTTTGAGAAATGTTCACAAATGTTGAGAACAAACTTACAAGAAACAACTATTAATTGGTTCGTTCATTCTAGATGTAATAGATTCAAAAATTTCCCGAAATAATGATAGATTAACAATAATTGCGGTAAATTCTAAAGACTGATGGTGCTAAGTGATCTCCGCAAACTGATCGACGCAAAGTTCGAAGAAACAGAGCGAATATTAAAGGACCTGCCATTTTAGCACTTGAAATGCGGCTATGACAACTTGTTAAACATGAAGTCTGACGTTGTAGTAAAACAATATGCTTTGAACTTGTTGATAGAATCTATTCAATTCAGCAGCATCCATTCTCCTTGAACGCAGCCCCTTCTTTAAGAAGGTTTTTCAGTGAACAATGTCCTCTTTGTCCCGTCAAACGAGATTCAGGCTCTTCTTGGATGAATGTCTTTGGCGTACCACTCATTTCATTGTACATCCACTGTTCCTCACCGATTTAGTTATTTTATCTGCTGTATATTCAATCAAGGTCTAAGCCAATCATATCGGCTATCACAGTTCAGGGAAGTCTATACATTTTTTCAAATTGAGAAAAATTCGTTATACATGCAAAACATTCCTGATTTGTTATAACAACACGTTCAGAGAAGTCTCCAAGGATCAGGGAACTACATTTCTCTAGTCCAGAGCCTATTCCAAACATTGACTTGTGATGTTATAGTATGCGCTGCACCAATAATCTATCATCAGTATATCGGATCTTACAATATTTGGTTAAAATTGTGTCCGAGCGCACATAAGAGTCATTACTGGTTGGTGACACACATTTGTGAAGATTTCAGAAAATATTCAAGTACTCGAAGAATATTACGGTGCTTTTGTAAAAGCAAAAGTGCGGAGTACGTGAACAGATTTACTGCCAAGATTCTAAATCGCCATTAAAGACAAATTTCACGGAGCAAAGCTATACGCGTCTAGCTGCAGACCGCAGGACTTCTTTGAATTGCAGACAGTTCTGTTTTTTTTTGGTACCATTTCGACAACAATTCTGATTGGCTTCGCTACGTTATCTTAAGGGTCTTACTACATGGACTAAACGAAGTCAGGGACATAACTTAATTGATTGCTTTTTTATTGTGTCGGAGGGAAGTTCAAACATACAGCGAACAACATGACCATCAGAAGATCAGACACATTCGTAGAAGATGGTTTTTATTGTGGGTACACCTCTAAGGCAGAAATCATCTAAGAATTGTTTAAAGTCGTTGTCAAAATGGTGCTGCATTGTCAGTAGCAAATGTTAATTCATTTTCAATTTTTGCTCAATCGTCAGTTAAGGCTTACGCTTTTTTCCACTGCTGTTCCAATACTTCTTCGATCTTAGAATCCAACTTTAGCATATGCTTGGTTGCATACTGTTTCTTAAAGATCCAAAAAGTTAACATTTTAAAGAAGAGGAAATGAAATAATGCGAGTATGAAACGTACAATTCAAAGTGCTCTATAGACGTGCGATGGCAGCAGTAACTCTTTATATTAAAAAAAGTGATATTTCACTAAAAATCCGCCGAAGGTGGGAAGGTGGAGACACCAGTCTTATGCCATATCATTCCGCTTTCCACTATATTTCATTTGCTACCGATCGTTGACAAATTGAATTGAATTTTAACGCGCTAAACATATGCATCCGTAATTCATAAGGATTTGAATTCATGTGTGAACATAACCGACTTTTAATCAAATGATCCAATTCGGGGTATTCCACACGCACGATTGAACAACGTCCATGTAAAAGGGCACAAGTTTGTACTGCATTTTTGCTTATGAGCGCTTTCAATAATTGTTCCACTTATGAGAACTTCAAGGAGTGTAAAACATGTTCAATGGAGTCGAAAAAATTTGTTTCGGGTAACTGGAGTTCCCTCTTACATGTTTGAAATATGCTCCAAAAGGAACAAGCTTAAATTCCTTATTTCAATTAACTGTTTCTTCACTTAAGCAGAATATACTCGTATGCATTGTAGTTAAGCAAAGCAGACAGTATTCATGCAAGAATAAATTATTTTTTAAGAAGCAAAAAAATATGAGCAAATACCCCATGCAGTCTTTTTTCAAGAAAAACAAATGTGAAGGGAGAAGTACTTCTGTAAATTAGGCAAAACAAGAATATTTCATCTCACCTTCTGTATCACACAAACGCACCGAGTCCCACGTAAAGGGGTATTGTGAAGCCGACGTAAGCACCCATTTGCACATCATTATTACGAAACCAGGCGACACGAGAGACAGGAGAAAGATCAATATTGTTGAACGCTTTTAATGAGGGTTAACATTACAGCACATGTAATATCTCTGGACTACATTCTTGGGCAAACATTTAGAGTTCCCATTTGGCAGAACCCAATGGTTGTTATTCAGATTTTCATTCATACGAACGACGACGTGCACCGCTTAAAGGGCAATGAATGATTGATGATGAGTCAATTTGAATGTTTACTTGTGATGTGTGGTTTCATAAAATCTGGAGTTTTGTCAATTTCTTTGCTTCAAGTGGGATGGTTCTAGGGACTGTTTATGATATCATAGAATTTTATGGTAGTTTTATTCATAAATTACTTAATTTTGTCTTCAGAAATATTTTAGACGTTATTTGAGGCAACACAGTGTTTGATCAAGGACGGAAACCTTAGTCCCAGACACAAATGTATTTTATACGGCTGAAGAATGACTTCAAACAACTTCGAGTCTGCAAGTGATACAGACATTGAAACGGAGTTTTGATGATCTCTCCACCACTAAATGGCAGACAAATATTTGTTATACAAATGAGAGGTTTCAGCGAGAAAAGAAAAAATCAAAATGAGATGGGGTCAAGTGTTATTTTTGTGTTGTTGAGCTGAAAGCACTTAAGATTTTTCAATCGTCAGCGAAAAGATTCACTATACCTCTCAATTTGCTGACATCTTGAGTCAAATTTTCTTAATGGTACAAAATCTTGGCTACTACTACAACTATAACTAGCAAACTTCCAGCGAAAGACGATTGTGAATTTAAAGCATATTTAGCAAGTTTAACGTTTAACTAATGACAAAACAATGCGACCTAGAAATCTTTTCATAGACTCTAACGTACACTTAGGCCTTGCCAGCAATTCGAAGGAGGTGGTGTCGCGAAAAGTTCGACATGATTAAGAGTCCAGCCCAGGAATCGAAGCTAGTCCTTTGTAGTGTGAGTCGACGCATTTACTCCAGACGTCGCGACGTCCAGAATTCGCTCTATCTTAGGTTGCATCAAGATTACGTCAATTTGGAACGGTGACTGATACACTTACATCACTACCTTTCTCAACGTTGAAAGTAAGTTCATCTGAAGAAATACAATCTAAAGAATCTAAACTTAGCACATTTTCATTTCAAATCTTTCCGTCAACATTAACGTCTTTTTCGCGTTCAATTTTTCAATTACTTACGCTTGAAAATGAAAATGTAATTTATCATGAAACGGGTAACGTAACGATTCGAATTTGATAAAACCGTTATTTTGAACTCTAAGTTCAAACATTTTCTGAAGTCATTTGCTGGTTAGATTTAATTTGCGTCACTACATGGCATATTTTAATTAAAGTGAAAGTAAGTCAGCATCACCAATCAATCATTCACCGCAGAAATACCGACCCACAGTTGCCTTAAAAATCCTGCAAAACAGAACAGATGTTGTTTTCTCCCCACCATTATCCACAGTTCAGGTGTTGTTCCTTAGCCCTCAGCAGTGTCTTTTGCGCTGTGATTGAAAACGATTAACGGGCAATCCATTTAAATTTCAAAATTTCCCGACGACAGAAATAAAATTCCCCGGCTGCGATAAGACACCTGATTCGGTTTCATCTTCAAGAAAAAGAAATAAATTCAATATTCCACATAATTGCCAGCTGTTTTCACTTGGTTCCTTCGCGAATCGTGGTCCAATGCGGCTTATTAGGCAACATCTTCCGAGAGGCTGATTAATCAAAATCGGCTCTCGTTAGGAGTGCCAGCGGCGAATGTTAAAGGTGGCCGCGTGCCACATTCCCAATCGAATTCTCACGTACCGACATGTGAACAAATCGAATCGTGCATAGTGAATAATGTTTTCGGAAAGTCGAAGTGCCAGAAAGTCGCCCCTCGAACCTGTTGCAGCTTCTCGACGGGGGCAATACCCATGGCGATGAGGTCAAGGTGGGCCTTCGGAAGACAGAATAGAATAGAAATTAAAAATAAATTCACGCACTCATACGCTATCTGCGGAGCTGGTGGGTATTGATTTTGAAAAGCCAATATGAAGCCATGTGTGAAACGATTCACTTCTATGTTCCGGAGAATGTCCGGAGAGGGAGACGGGGTGTGGAGTTTTAGGTCATCAAAGTACGGATGACAGGGATGCTGTTTCTAAGGACGAGGATAAAAGGAGCGCCTAGCAGCAGCTAGTTTATTTTTAACTAAAATCTACTCGTCGCCGGGGATGAATTCATTTGGCGATTAGTTGAGTTCCGCCGTTTATGGATTGCAGTTTGACATCAATTTACGCGACGCTATAAATAGGATTCTAGTTCATTATCCTTTGAAGGATTTCACTTAAAGTTGTGTTCGATTGGGGTCCGTGTTTTTGTGGCTGCAGAGTTGTTAAGCAACATTGTGACAATTTCGGGCTGCAGTGGTGGTATTTAGTTGGCGTGTCAAATGTCAGTCGAGGCGCCTCACAGGTAATACATCGTGATACGAAAGGCTAATTAAATGTGCTGTGATTGGACGCAGATTAATATTGAGTACTAGGTGAGCTGTCCAACAGAGTATTTGGAGCTGTTGACAGATGACTCGTTAACTACGTAAGCAACAAATGGAATGATAAATCAACTGGAGGTGGGTTATACAATGGCAACAAAGTTGCCATCAGGTGCTGCTTAAATTTATAAGACTTAGAATTTCGATGCATACACAACGGCAGGATTCACCTATTCCTTGTTTCTTCGTCTTTGATAATCACAGGATTGTTACATTTAGTTATCGACAGAAGTCGAAGAAGAAGTTGATAGGACAACACTTCCAAGGCGATGGTCAGGACTTTTCAGAAGGAAAAATGAGAAGGCAGAAAGATAGAAAAGTACATAAATACAAAGAGAGAGAGGGAGAGAGGTCAAGAGAAAATTGTTTTAGAGAGAGGGACAGAGGGAGTCCAGTTTTGGGTTGTATCCTGCAGAATATTTGAGCATTTCGGAACTATTTATAATATACTTTTTTACTTTTTTAAGAATGGCACACAACAGTAAAGTACCAAATCACCAAGCCATGAATTCTTCTGTTGTACTTCCGTTTTGTCTTCTGTTCTGTTCTCTCACCTCATCATCACCTTTCATGGCAATTTAGTTCTTCTTTGTTGCAATAAATGAATACTGCTTTTTGCCGAATTGGTTTCCATTCAAGTGGACATTGGTTGGGATATGGTTGAGAAGACACATTCGTTCCTGATGGTCATTTGCGTAAAGCAATCAAATTTGCGACCACATCCTGTGATACTCTAAACAACCGCTCCCATTTTTCAACAAAGTTTATGATGCCGCCCTGGTGTACTGGTTAAGTGTATCGACTCTTACACCGTAGGTCCCTGTCTAAGTCCGATTCCCCGACTATTCATCTCGCATTTTCTTTTTCACTGCACATTCTCTTTCATGTTGATCATTGTCAAATCTCGCCTGTCGGAGTTGACAGCAAACTTAACACACCACTCAATAAATCCCGGGGCCAAGAAATAAAAACATATTTTCTAGGCCAAATTCGACTGTATGCGTCAACATAGTTTCCCTTATAGGCTTCAGTTTCGGCAATTACCTCCTCATTCGAGCCACATTTTTTTCCAGCTAGCAATTTTTTGAGGTCTAAAGAGGGGTAGAAGTCGCTGGGGCCAGGTCCGAAGAATACAGTTTGTTGCGGAAGCAATTCAAAGCCAAATTCGTGTAGTTCGGTCATAGTAGCCAACGACTTGTTACACGGTGCTGTCTTGGTGGAAGATAGTTTTTTTCTTTTTCATATGGGACCGTTCTTTTGCAATTTCTTCCTTCATATACAACAATAATGCCATGTAGTGTTCGCAGTTGATCCTTTTGCCTTTCTCAAGAGAGTCGATGAATAAAGTTCCGTGCGCATCACAATATATCAAGATGTCATAATCTTGCTAGCCGACCTTCATGTTTTTGGACGCTTTGGGTGTGATGCACCGGCTGCTGTCTATTCCTCTGGCTGCCGATTTGACTCTGGAATGTAGTGATGGATCCACGCATAAAGTCCTTTTTATTCTGACGCAACATCTTTAAACAGTTCCAAACAGCTCTCAGAATCATCGATACGTTCTTGTTTTTGGTTCATTGCGACCAGACGCAGTACGCATTTCAAAAACAGCTTTCTCATGGACAAATATTCATGCGAAATAGTCTTCACATTGTTTTCTGAAATCTTTAAGGTGTCAGCTATCTTACGCAATATCAATTTGCGGTTTTCTAAAATGATTTTGTGTACGTTTTTGAGTAAAACCACCTCAATTGGCCTTCCAGAGCGTTCAGCATCGTTGGAGTCTGTACGGCCAAGTTTACAGTCAGCATACCACCGATAGACAGGTGTTTTGGATGGAACAGAGTCCCTGTAAGACTTTTCTAGCCATCGCTGAGATTGTACGGTATTTTTTCCCATCAAACATCAGTTTTGAATCAACACACAAAATGCTGTTTTTTGTTAGAAGCTAGGAGCTGGTCCCTTGTGGGCTGTAATGCTACTCAGTTAATGTCTAGGAGCCTAGTTCCTCCAAGCAGACATCTGAACGTGTATGAACTTTTGTGATGTCCTACTATCCAATCACATCTGTCTATCTTCTTCCCTGGATAACATCAACCAACAGCCTTCAAAACCAAACACAGCAACGTGCGAACTACTTAACAACTCTTATATTGATACGCACTTTGTGCTTTTCACGTCCTTACCGTTTGCATAATCTCGTACTCCACGAAAAAAAAAATGTTATTTACAAAACAGGAACTAATTACAGTTCAATCACTTCCAACAAACCTTATCGTAAACGCCACACAATTCAATCACTTTTGCCAACATGTCAACAAGACCACAATCATCTAATCGAGTGTCAGTTTACATCGAGCTCTGGATTGTGTTACTGCGCCTGATAAAATTGGGAAAGCCATCAGCTGTCCCCGACTGCTGTCGCATACCGGCCGACGCGGCGGCAGCGTCATCCGAAGATGCCTATGCCTCACCTACAGTCCCCACTCATTACGTATTCATATGAATACGCTGCTTTACCGACAGGCAGAGAATTTATCGGAGCACCTATGAGGCTGCAAGGCAGCCAGTTCGTCGGTTCTATAACAAGTGCGGTCAGCTGCCGGTGCATTGCCCTAAATAATTAAGGAGGGGAAAGAATTCTTGTATCTACGTGGAAAATAATTTCGAGATTCGCAGCAGGCACACCGTGGTCGTTGTCAGTGGAAATCAATATTGACTGCAAAACTACCAGTGTCCGTGGATGATGGACGGTAATTGGCGTCTGTGACTTTACTCGGGGGGCTGAGGGGCTAATTATGAACATCCCTGCCACGAACATTGCGTATGGGGTGACCATTGTCATTGATTGGGAGTTTTTTTTCGCTTTATTGTGCGTCTTTGTTCAAAAGTTGGTTATTTTTGGGATACGCGTCAGTGGCTTGACTTTGACAGCGTACTCCTGGGGTTCGTTATTTTTGAAATGCGCTGAAAGGAAAATTAGTTGAATGGACATTTTTAAAATTATCAAGAAGCGGACATGGTTTGCGAAGGATACTTGATAGCGTGACGCGATGACGTTGTACTCATGTACCAGATTCTTGTCATCATTAATAGCTTGACTTAAATGGGGGACAATCTACTTGTTCTTTTAGGAAGCAACGGTTGGCAAGACAAATTTGTTAAACAATGTTGCGTCTGTTCTGTATCCAAACAGCCGAACGGCCGGCGGATTCGTCTATTCGGCTTTATGGCTTCTGCAGCCTTATGGACCTTAAAAACTCCCCAATCGAGAACGCTACGGGAATTATTGCATTTCAAGAAAGAAATTTGATCTCATTTAAAAAATTTGATCTCACCTAAAGCTCAAAGCAACTGTCACTGATTTCACTATGTCACCGGATACAATTACTGTTTACTGCTCATTGCTCCGCAGCACACTTCCCACCCCCCACCCCCGTCCCCACTTAGAGTGGCATAATTAAATAGTGCATACATGCCAAACATAAGCCCACGGTTTACCCGCAAATTAGATCATTAACCGCCTTCAGCCCGCTCAACCCCTTAAAACTCGATTAAGCGTCAACCAAATCATAATACGCCACAGTAATCCGCTTTGTCACCCGCAAAAGTACATCACATTAGCATCCTTGGAACTAATGCCCTCAATGCACTATCCATTGGAAATTCCGCCCGAAATTGCGGCTGGACGTGCAGGTGTCAGTGTCTGTATTCGTGCGGCCAAAATGATAACTCTCACATACCCACACAGAGGTATGTGTCAATTACGAATTGAATTATGTCCGTTCAACTTGGCCAAAGTGGAATTATTTGTTCAAATATTCTCGGGGATGCCGGTGCGTATGTGACGATAGCGTGTCAACCGCCATTCGGTGGCCATGGTCCTGGTCCCCGTCCGTAACCAGGAGGCAATCTTGTGGCAGTGGCTTTGTAATTATCGAGCTGTGTGTTGTAAAAACCACAAAACCCAAAATTCCGGGCCCTTCGTAAATGCTTCCCCGCAATGGGACAAAGAGAGCGACAGAGAGAGAGAGCGACTGAGGGAGAATGCTTTTCCTGGCATAGACAACAAAATGACTCCTTATGTGTACCTTGTCCCTGGCGGTGTTTGCTTTTAACTTGTGGTAGGTGTTTTGATATTTATTCTCTTCTGGTTGGGTTGAGAGGTGCGTATGAACGGAGGTGTAATCACTGCGGTGCGGCGGAACTCACTAGGAAGACAAGGGTTTGCTTTTAAAATCGAGTGCTGATGATGATGATCAGGAAAGTTTTCGCATTTTGGAGGGGAGTTGTATTTAATTAAAATTTGGAACTCTCTTGGGCTGTGTACGTTGCGAGCGTAACATTTGTGGGTTGCATTTAGATTAGAGGTGCTAGGTTTGCATATTTTTTGGCACTTTAAGGTCAAACTTTGAAACGCGGATTATGCGAAAAGCATCTTTTGATAAGAATCAGTTGAAAGTTTGTTGACTGGACGTGTAATGGGGATTTGAGCAGATGCTCAGATATTCACTTAACCCACTCACTCGTGAGAGCTAATAGCACGCGCAAATTTTTGAAAAAGCTAACCCCCGGGTCCCTTGCGGACAGAATATTGCCATGAACGCAAACAGAAATTGTCTTTACGGGCTAACATTTTGACGCAAGTTAGCACTAAATAAACGGTCGAAATCCAAATCAATCTGGTGATGTCCAATTCACTTTATCCATATGCGATGACCAGAAAGACAATCCTACCCGAATTTGAACATATGTCCACAACGTCCATACATCACAACGCTCAAATGCAATTTTTGAACTCAGATAATGGTTTTGACATTTGTGTTGAGTTTGAAAATACTAAGTGATTTCAGCTCTATTGACTAGCTCTCGTTCCCAGAACTTGTTATTTACCCTAATCGAACGAAAAGTTTCTATTTTCATTTTGTGTTTAAACAGATCTATTTACTCCACCACTGTTTGGTGAACGTCATTCATCAGCCACATTTGACTGATTTGCAAAACATTCGTACCACCCTTTAGGTGTAACATTTCGGTGCCTAATTAAAATCCCCCCAGTCAATTTAAGTGAAATAAGCAATCGAAAAAAAAACGCAGCACATCTGTGATCCAAACAGACGCAATTTACTGTTTCCACACAAAATTACCGAAACATATGTTTCCACACGCCCTTGCACAAGGCGTGTGTCCCCCTCGGACATCCCCAAAACAGTTTACAACATTTTAACGATGTCAGAGCAGACCAGATGTTTGCCAATTCAGCCGGAAACTTTAAAGTCATCCCCTCCGAATGTGTCCTGTCACCGCCTACAATGGGCGCACACATTCGAGGACTCAATTCAATTGAACGAGAGCTAGAGCGTCTTACAAGTTCGCTCATTCCGCATTGATACTGACGTGCGATGCAGAAGATTAACAGAAGTAAGCTGAGACCACTTTTCCTCTGTCACTCACTTGAGTTGATTCCTGTTCGGGAGGATTGGGACACACATAAGCTTTATTCACGGCTCCTGAGCAAATACACTTTCTCACTTTGTTTTCGAATAATTAATCTGCTTCTTGTTTATTCACGAACGAGGACGGCGCGCGGGGTGGAAGGGGTGGAATTAATTGATAGACACAGGTGCTGGGCTGTGGGAAAAGACTCGATGGTTTTACAGGGCAAACACCTGTTCTTGGTGGATTATCGGAATTTAACTACACAATGGTCCTCTGAATGCTTTGATGTGTTTCGATCCACAAAAGGGCAGTCACCTGTTGCGAATGGGCTGACGAAGGAGTGCTCGTGAATGAGTGGAGAAAGGTATCCGTCTGACAAGTGTTGGACTAAGCAAAATCATTGTGAATCAATTTGCTCCTGCTAATTAAATTTTGCATATGCTGTGACCGTAAAATGAGTGGAAATTGTGGGAAAGTGTACAAATATTTGGGAGTAGGGTGAGACTTTATATTTGTGGCATTTAACTGAGGGGGGCTGCAAGTTTTGTGGTGGCAGTCTGTACTCCTGTAGGAGAAATGAACATTTGAGTTATCCACAGTGTGATGAGCAATCTGTCCACTGAAGTCATCATTTCAAGGCGAAATCAATATTGGTTGAAATTGGGTTAAGGATCAACCCCTCTAACTTTATGCCACAATTTCATAATTCAAGAGGCTGAATCTTATTTGCTTGCGATTGAGGCAGACAGAACCATATTTGGCAAGTAACTAAGATGTGGCCTGGAGACATACGAGAAGGGGACCTTTCTTTGGCACTTTCACACTTGTTCAACCTATCAGTGCATGGGTTAAGATATCTTTCCTTCATTTCTGATGCACGACGGAGCCACTGTTCCCTCTGTTCCTTAGCAACACGCATTCCTTCCATGTTTCTTTTTTTTTGGGAACAAGTTGGCAGAGGACTAATGCAGTTCTCAATCAAGGAACGAATTTGACAACTTCAAGTCACTCTACACAGCTTCAGAGTTTCGTCGCGATCTGTCGTCGACTTTCCAGTATAAGTGTCTGTCAGAGTGAACAGTGTGAGTAGGCGATGGAAAGACTAGTCCACGACTGCCACAAATCAGACCTCATCCGGCGCAAACTGTTCTGTAGTCCTTTCTAATTATCCTAGGTAGCGCTACAGCCCATAAATGACTAACGCCTTCTTCATCAATTACGCGTGTTGTGTGTACTATTAAGCTAACAGAAGTAGAGTAGGTCCGTAAGGTTTTTACCATCTTTCAATCGGTGAAATTTGAAGAGGTTTTTAAAAACGTTTGAAACTCTATGAGTGTTGGCCGCAACTCGAAAGAAGTGGTGCCGTAAAAATAAAGTCCAGGAATCAAGACATCCAGCGTGTGAATCAAAGCACTTACCCACTAGGCAGCGGCGGTTGCAAAGCCCGCTTAAACCAAAAATCGATTGTTGTTGCTGTGATTTGTTCATTGGGTTCGTGTCAACAAATTGGGCCTGAAAAAATTGTCTACGTGGTTAGTGTCTCCTTCGTTCAGTTAGAAGCGCAACAAGCGCAGTCTCGAGATTTCTTCCGAGAAAAGTGTGACACTGTTTAAGCCGAATCCGAAGGAGTTTCTGCATCGTGTCGTGACCGTCGACGAAACATGGATCTACTGGTTAACACCACACATCAAGGAACAGCTGATACTTCTGACTTCACGTGGCGAACCTCCTTCGAAAAAGGATAATACTGTCCTAATTACTTTCCTATCAGGCTGACTGAGTTAATATTGTCATTCATCCTGATGGTCGCAGGCACGTTGTTTTCAGTCATCGAAACCAAGTTTCCTAACGTCAGCGATCATTTGGTCTTTGTACCTACTTTTCGAACCTGTAGGCTCGGACTCGAAGATCCTCTTAGCTGAAGCGCTGTTGTCCCTGTCCTCGATGTGACCAAGCCAGTGTAGTCGATGGCATTTTGCCTTCTGGGTAACATCTTCATCTCGATACAAGAGGCAGAGTTAGCGATTGTGTCTTCTGCCCCATTTGTCCTCCTTACTGGCAGGACAGTACGAGTATATCCCCTGTATAGTATTTCTCTCAAGGGCCTCAAGAATCTGCTCAGCCTATTCGCTTTTCGTTCAGATTTCGACTCCGTATACGAAACTGGCAGGATAAGCGTCTTGCAAAGCATGATCTTGGTCCTTCGCGTTAGGAGATGTAACCCTAGTTATCCTTCGAGGGATCTCTGCAAAAATGCGATTAGCAGAGTCATAGATTATCTACAGCAGGGCAAATCGTTCAAAGGGTTCTACTTAGTTCCAAAAATGGTCACCTTTAACGGAGAAGGTAGTGTAGGTAGTGCAGATAAGATGGCGACATTTGACGGAGAAGGTAATGTTCTTCCATCATGACTACTCAATGGCCGATACCTCCACTAATAAGATTCTAAATGCTACCCCATCGACCATCTACTAGAGATTTTGCCACATGAGACTTCTTTTTGTCTTCAAACTTGAAGAAAACACTTGTCGAGCAGAAATTTGATACGAATTGAGGGCTAATCGCCGCCACGAAAGGGCATTTGTAATTTGTTAGACCGGTGAAAGAAGTTTGAACAACCTGGTTCGAGGTTTATTCAACTTGAAGTTTTCCAATTTGAACGATGAACCATGTCGATGATTTTGCTTCCATTCATGATAATCCAGCTTAAAACTCCTCTTCAGAATTCAGACAGCAAATCATCCACAAATCGAAAACAAACCATTTAGAAAATCATTTCTTACGTTTTAAGGATTTAACTTTCAGTGATTTCATATCCTTCACGCACTTGCGTCTTCATTGCGGATGATGTGACTTTGCATACTTACCTGTCGCCCCACACCCTCGAGCGATGTTCGGCAGCCGATTGGGGAGTCTGCATGTCAAACATAAATAATTCAGGGAAATCGGTTTTGTTTTGATATTCAATTACAGGCCCCAGGTCATTTTGGGCACGTCAGATGGAATGACATAAACAAGGAAAGAGTGCCGGCGAATTTAAAGGATTCATTTAATCTTTTGGGTAGAATTGCGTAAACCGCTTATGCTGTGGTAGTAAAACAATGGAAATTAAGGGCCGACTAACCCTCGGATCAACTTGATTCGCAATATTTCTGAGCCGGGATGGGCAATATGTGTCATTGATGCGCATTTTCTTGTTCTGACCTTTTTTACTGCCCTGTTTGGGAAATCCACTTGATTGGTAATTGTGTGTGTGTCAGTGTCTGTGCGGCTTAATCGGAGGGAGGGTAGGATAATATTTGTGCAAATGTTTTCAAATATCATCTGACTGGCAGTAATCCATTAGCTGGGGTTGAGTTAGTTTTTAATGTATTCCAAGTTGTTGGACGGAAACAAGTGGAAGTACATCTCCTGAATAGTTATTGGGGGAACAAAAATTTGGAAGCCGATTGATTTGAAGTTGACGGACTGGGCAACAAATGAATTTCAAAATATTGCTTGCGGATCATCGTTTGCAGTCTTTAGAGGTTAAGTTGGTTTGACAGCGTCCATCAAATATATTGCTTAGTATAAGGGTACCGATGCCTTATTTCGCATTTCAGCAGCACATTCAAATTGTAAAATGAGTTTCTAGACAATCTTCAGCACATGCCGCTTTTAGTTTTATGAATGAATGAAACAATGAGCGCGTTTTTTCCAGAAGAAACCGAATGTCTCACGTTCGATTTTAGGAATGAACACCTTACAATTCCTGACGAGAAGTTCCTGGCAACATTCAAATAGAACTTATGGTCAATAAAAAGGCTCTTAAATCTCGCCGTACAGAATAGGTATTAAACTGTAAGTCATATCTCGTAAGTGAACAATAGTGCACACAATACGAGTAGTTTCTAAAGAAGGAAACTACTAGTTCTTTATGGGGCAATGGCCAGTGGGATCTCATGAGAAGCACCAGCATATGTTGGTCAGTGGCTTACGTATCGAAAACGAGCAACGGACATAAAACTGAAATTCCAAGAACCCCAAAACACCAAATTACCAAAAATTCCAGTCATAAAATATACCAATTCTGGGAAAACATAATATGTGGTAGAACTTTGCCTTATCTGAATTCAGCACCTACTTCAAATCTACTACACGTCGCCGGGTTTTAGGACGACTGCAAGTCATGACATTTACATTTCTGAAACCTTTCTTTTGTCGCTATATTTGTTGCGGCCTTACGGCGTATCATTAGAAAAGCCATCAAATCTACTGAACAACCATCGAAGCAGAAACTATCTCTAAGTATTGGATATTTGGATTTCATGCAACCGCATCTACAAAATTTAAAGGATGTCAGGGTTAATATGACGTACATAGCATATTTATTTCCACCTCAACATCTAACCACTTTTGGCAGAAACCCCCCAACATTTTCATCAAATTGGAAACATTTTGAAATTGATGATGAACAACAACAGATGACTGAACTAGTTCCATCTCAGTGAATCCAATCAGAGTGCAGTTGGAACATCCATTCGCCCACGTCTGTCACCGAAATTAAACCCACACCTATATCGTAATTCACTTCTGAATGATTGTCATTGAAGACACGAAAAGTAAAGCAATGGCGACATCCAATGATGAATAGTTCTGTGATGTCGATTAATAACCACAAAAACAACTTATTGCGGCGGAGAAAAGCGTACTTGGAGTGTGTTTACAGACCCTGCCGATTTTCTTAGTGGATGTTTTTGGAAAATATGTTATGATGGATAATTAATTTTCAATCGTTGCCTTTGGTGACTTTCGGAACATGGAATGACGTTATATTTCGATTCGCATTTCAATTCGTTAATATTAATAATAATAATAATAATTGAGTGGCACTAAGAGTCCACAGGGGACCAGGGCCTAGCTTCTACAACAACTACTTATGTTCTGCGTGCTACTGTTCTCTCACGAGTAGAAGGGACTTACAGTTTTTCTTTATAAAAAAAATAATAAAAATATTCAACTCCAGTCCAGTAGTCCCTTCAGCATTACAAAATACTTTTGCGGACGTTTTTTTTTCAATTTTCAAAATATGTTACAAAGTTTTCTTGTAATCGAGGCTATATCTTAACTAGGAAAATTCAATCGAACCGTTATAACTGACTACGTCAGTCTGTCTACGTTCCACATGTTTCACATTGGGAAACTTAAGAGTAAGTCAGCTTCATTTCGCAGATAAGTGAGTTTTCCTCACATCATCCCAGATGAAATTCCAGCGCGCACCCGATAGGTTTGGGGTCGTATGTGCTGTTGCTCGAGTGAAGGTGAATGAGGAGAGTTACGAGGTTATGATCTTTTCCAAAACGGCTGCCCAATGCACTCCACATGTATCTGCAGTCCAATTGAACAGGTGGAAATGTATATCGAGATCGCTTTCACGAATGATGGAAGGAGCGACGCTGAGCTTTCTTGAAGGATTGGTCAAGCTGAATGAATTTATAGGCGGCTTGAAAGATCATAAATGGGGAAAACTGAACTTGGTGTCAAAGCCAATTTGTCCGTTTTTGACTTAGTGTTTATACAAACTCTCAACCATTGTCATGAAACTCAATCTGGAGCAGTTACATTTTCCGACGAAAAGGGCTATGCTTCGATGGATAGATGTCCTCTTCATCACGACTTGCGAGGCGTGTTTCAATACGATTTTATCAGATCGCCAAGGTGAGGTGCTTGGATCAAGTCCACAAGCTCGCCTGGGTGCGTTTGGGAATAGCTTTTGATGAGTTAAAGTCGATGGCGAAGAATCGAGCCCAGGCCACTCGTACATGCATTGAAAGAGTAAGCGATGCTTAAGAAACACTAGGTCAGAGGCAAGAATGAAAGATATGAGCAGTAAGGAGGAAAGTCATGAGAAGATGATAACTCGAGCGCCCATGTGGTTGTAGTTGTCAAAAATTATCTGAAAACACTGAAATGGGAAGACGTTCCTCACCCGTCGTATCCTCTCAACCTTACTCCTTCCGACTCCTGGCTTCTTCGACGGATACGAAATGATTTGGGAGATCTCCGCCTCGAGTCTTTCCAATGTCATGGAAGTAAATGAGTAAAGCAATTACGTTTCCCAAATTTGTACTTTACGTCAGGTGGATAAGAAAACACACATCCAAAGATTCCCCTGAGAATGGAACCCACAGTGGAACTAAAAACTACAAATGTTGTTAATTCAATCACTTAACCCAAGGCTATTCCCACTTGTTATCGACGTCTCCTTAACCACAGGTGAAGGTGTGGGTATCCGAAAAAAAAACAATCACACAGCAAACAAAACCTGTTGAGCAGGACAAACCAATGAATCAGACTGCACTTAAAACAGCTTTTTGTACAGAGGAAAAAGATTTTGCACAAAAAGTCCAGTATCCGTAAAGTATGTTCAACCTCTAAAGAAATTCAACAAAGTCTTGAAGTTTGTCTACCCGTACCCAAATACGTGAAAAATAGATTCATCCGCACCAGCATTCCCAATTGGTGAGGGGGAGAAAAAACAATGCCACCCAGAAATAAATCGGAAAAACAAAACAAATTCGAAGACATTTTAAATTGATTCAAATTTAGCAGACTCAGCCATCCCCCGGCCTACACACACAAGACTGACAGGTTCAATCTTCATACATCGGCTCCTCGGAATCCACTTGTAACAAATCATTGGTGGCAGTTCATGTGACAGCAGTCATTAAAACTAACGATAAACGACAAAAGATGAGCGAAGAAAAAATGATTCCACATACGCCCCAGTGCTCCAAGGGAGAAACTCCCATCTAAGCTAAATTGATTTGATGCCCCCAATTGTGTGTCACTTTTGCTACTTTTTCACATGCCAACTGGCGCAGATCCCTAACAAGCGAAAATTAATCATCATCATCATCGTTGTCGTCGTCGCCGTCGTCATCAGCGACAAAAACAACCTCAGCAGGAGTTGAAATTCTAGTCGCAGTCATTCCGAATCCTTATAAAATTGAAAGTAAAGCCCAGTGCTTCACAGGAAACCCGATATCCTAAGTGCCCTATCCCTCACGGTGGCTAAATGCCACTTGACCTCCGGCTAAATCTAATTAAAAGTTTAATTCTAAATAAACAGAGCAAATCGAATCCGAACTGATACGGGGCCCTGTCTGTCTTCTTGTTGACCGAAGCGATATTAAAATGCAATCGATACACATTGTGGCAGAAGCCAGTGTCCACCTATGGGACATATCGCAGGGAATGAACTCAAAACCGATGATAAATCGGTTTCCGAATCAATCTGGCGGCGGAACGAAGGGAAACTGCTAGAAAAATCTGTCGCTTGGCTCGCTCTTTATTTGCCCTGATAAATGGAATGATAATACGAGTGGACTACAGGCCGGGGCATAACAAAAATAACGACTCCACGTCACTGGATCAGGTTAGGACGAAGAAAAACAAATGTCTGCGTCAGTGAGTGTGGCGCACGTGTGTGCGGCGGCTAGGAGGGAGTTGTTTTAAACATTTTGCTTCTGTACTTTGGGTGGTGGGCTTGGAATTTGAGAAAGGCCAATGTAAATCGAAACTCACTATCCATCAGGGGAATTGTCTCGGTGAGGTGTTCTGGGAATGTAAGTGAGTATGTTCTTGTTTTGTTGCGAAATTTTAGACTCAACTGTTGGTAGTCTTGTTTTTTGTTTTCTATTCGATCGCAACACATCTCTGGATCGTATATATGGAAAAGGAGGTGGGACATAGTACTACCATCAACCTCTTTATAAGGGGACAGGTTTTGGAGCAGATGTAGAATACAGAGCATTCATTTTTGGGTAATCGGGATCCTTTATTTTCGAGACTTAAGACATTTTAGAACTTTGGCATTTCAGAATTTGAGCATTTCGCGATTTTGCATTTTGTGAGTTTGGATTTTTCGGGATTTTGCACGTTTTGAGATTTTTGGCAATTCGGGATATTTAATTTTAGTATTCTGCAGGTCTGCTCTGATAAAACGATGTGCTGCCAAAATTAACAAATAATTGTCAGATGTCGCAGTAGAAAAACGGACAAAATACCGATATTCAAAATGGAAAAATGCTCCAAGCCACGAAGAGCCAAGAATTTGAAATGCCTTTAATCAGAAACTATCGAGATCCGAAAAGGCCGAAAGTCCCAAACTGGCCGGAAACCCGAAAAGATGGAAATCTTAAGATCATACAACTTGTCCTTTTGGAAAACATTATTATAGTAGAAGCTTGTACCATTACAAATCGGCACGTACACCAAACCGAACTCCCACGCCAAGCAGAGAGGTTCAAGGAGGCCAGAATAGCTATTATTTTAATATCTTTGATTTTGTTTCCGAGATTTTGGATTTTTGGGAATTGAGAATTTTCGCCATTTGGGATAGGTCGGAATTTAAACCTATCAGGATTTATTGAAGTCATCAGAATGTTTGTTCGTAAAAAGGCACACTATCTGGCGAGTATATATGGTGGACAAACTTACATACATACAGGCTCAGCGCTTCATCAAAGGCACTGAAGCACTCTGGTTTTTAACATAAAGCTAAGAGCAGTGGTTAACAGAACTCATCTTTGGTGGTTTTTGCCAAATCGAAAAAAAAAATTGGACTTCTAGAATCTGTGTCAACTTTCCTTTTTGCACAGGTAATACTTATTGGTAATACTAATGCTGCGAATTCAATCGACTGGCTAGAAAATCGACGAAATGTTGCGTCTTTATCACTATTTTATCGGTATTAAAACAAAAAATGCTCTAATCAGTTAGAAAGTTGCATTCCTCCCATTCAAGAATTTACCCGCAATATTCGCCTCGCTAGGAATGCCTACCCGTTCACCCTTATACCCACTTTAGAGACTCGTTCTTTAGCCGCACCACACGAATATTGAATGCTCTTCCCAGCTTACCTTTTCCCTCATTACAATCCACAGGCATTTAAACCAATATGCACCGGTACCTCCTTTCCCTCTCTTCCTTTTCCCCTTTGGCCTGTGCTGTGACTTAATTCCGGTCACTTAAGGGTACTAAACAATCCCTTTAGCTCGCGCCAATTATAAAACTGGGGACAAAACTGGGGCAGGGACAAAGGACTTGACTACAAATTGGATGACAATATCCATTTGCTTATGCATTGTAGCCCAATAGTTGCCAATTTATTTTGGAAGAAGCTAGGACTCCTTGGAAAAAACTACCGCTCTAAGCCCGTTTGAGAAACTTTAGTAATCCGAAGGCTTTTAAGACGTTGGTGCAAAATGAGGATCAACACATTTTCGTATGATATTAATTTTGGTCTTTTGACCAGACGATATGAAACTTATTTGTTGTAAATTTGCTAAATTCAAAAAATAATACACTAAGCTGAAATGAAAACTAAAACAAAATGTTTTCTTCGATCTTATGCGCTACCTTTGACTGCCTATCAATATCTTAGGAGAGAAAGGTTCAGCTTTGCACAGTGAGTTTATTTATAGACTCTTTTCAAACACAGGAGACGCGCTCTTCCTTTTGTTTCAGAATTCTGTCCGCCTTAATGCAGTAATATCAATCTTTTTACTTGACCTAGTCATTTCACTTCCCAAATTTAAATTGATTAATATTCAAAGTAAATTGAATATTAATCAATTTAAACTTATTAATCAATTTAAATTTGGGAAGTGAAATGGCTATTTCAAGCAAAAAGATTGACTAGGACACGTGGAGCAACAAATTAAAATAACTAAAAAAACAATCCAGGATAATAGTATCGCCTTCCAATTCATTTGTCAAATTATTCCTTAAACCCTTCATCATCAGAAGTGCAGCACGATTCACCGAATTGGACATAAGCCCCAATCAATTGTGTTCTTCACAACATATCGCCAAAATTCGAACGCCAATTCAATGAACTATTAAAACTCACCGCTGTTTAATCGCTTGAGAAAATGTCGAAATTCGAGGCGCATGCAAAGCATAATTGAACCACTTAGTGGGCATTTTCACCAAAAAGAAACCACACATTCAAAATCAACGAATCTTGAGCAAAGAAAAACAAAACTTCAAAAGACCTCTACTCAAGAAGCCTAGTTCTCGTAGGCAATCGTCCCTCAGTTCTCGTGCCGTGAATTCCCCATAACACTTCCAAAAAAATAATAGTAGGTATTAAAGGGCTCAGCAAGATGTGATTTGAAAATCGAACCCGACCATTTTCATAATCTTCGGCAGCACCATCTGGGTGGCACCGTCGTGCGTTGCCGGCCAGTCGGTTTACTCATTTCAAGCACGAACTCCTGCGTCTCCACGCGTTTAAATTGAGGACGAAGAAAAAGAAATTCCATCGATGAATTGACGTGAGGATTCTTTTATTTTCTATTACATAAATCCCGGGATAACCAGGCAGTAATTGAGGACAAAGCGGCTCCTCGCCCCCCTCAATCCGTGTAATCCTGTTTGACATCTTCTACCTGCGGGTGGATGCCGGTCACAAAGGGAAATTATGCCAGGGCACTTGTTACTTTCGGTCCTAAGTCTGTGACAGGTAAACGGAGGCCACATTCATTGCCCTACTTATGACGCAAGTGATAGCGCTCGCCGGCGTTCGCTAGCTGCCAGCCATGGATCTCAGTTGGTAAACATTAAATCTGCATAAACATTTATTCTTGGTGGTGGCTGGTGTTTATTTGCTACGTTTCTTTCAGTTTTCTGTGTCTCTCTGTGTCTTCCCTTCTCGGTGTTCTGTTGTCTCCCTCGCTGTGGCCCCTCAGTGGGTTGAGGATTTTTGTTTGGCACACCTTAAGGATAGAAATGAACTTTCCCCATCTTAAGGGAATTCCTTCCCGGCTTAAATGTCTTCATCCGAGAAAAGTAAATGTTATTTAGAAGAGCGTACGGGAGAGACGATAAGCATTCGGAGTTTGATGCTTGTTTTCTGTGGATTCGACTATGATGACGATTCTTCCCCCTCGTGGAAAGATGGTTGGTTGTGGCGGGTGGGGGCATCATTAGTGCTATTTGCAGACAATTAAATCGTCTTTCGACGGTTTGCCAGAGCTGCCGGCTGGTGTCTATTAGAAGGGGGAGTTCATTTTAAGCTTCCGGTAGTAGTCCAGGTAATTGGAGGTTCAACTGATTGATGTCGATTTTGAGTGACTGTGGGGTGAACCACTTTTTGAGCGTAAAAAGGGGTTAGTCATCTTTTAAGTGGTAAGATTACAATTAAATAAAAAAATTCTGTTTATAAGCCGAATGATTTGAATTTTCATCATGTTTGAAAATAGTGGCACTGTCCTCCAAAAAAAAACTTTATTTCATTTGGTCCACTCTGCATGCCAGGTCAAAGAGACATTCTAAGCAACAAATTGGACGATTCTATAGCAACTCTGTCAAATATAAAACAGGAACACCACAGTCTTGCTGTTGCTGTTTTATATTTGACCATAGTCTTCTTGGACATACCTCGCGCCACTTCTTTATCTTCTTCGGATGGCATTGCAGTCCGAGGTGCACCTGGACTTCAACCAAGATTTCTCCAACTATAATAATCTCTGGCCAGCAGCCTTCAATTTTGCACCCCAAGTTGGTTGAGGGCCTTCTCAACTCAGACGAGGACGTCCTCCGTTCCATTGTTTCTCGCATTCAAAGACTCTTCGGGCTGAAGAAAACATATTCATATTTGTTTGTTTGTCCATCAGGCCGACGACCCATGAAGGTTCTGAGCCTGAGCTGCTGCTGCATAACATTCTTGACGGTCCTGGGCACGCTGCTTCCAGTTGTCAAGACCAAGCTCTCTAGCGTCCGCAATCACTTGGTCTCTATACCGGAGGTTCGGCCTTCCTCTCTTTCTTGAACCCGGAGGCTGGGATTCGAAGACCTTCTGGGCTGGAGCGCTGTTGTCCATTCGTTCGATGTGGCGGAGCTACTGTGGTCAACGGACTTTTGCCTTTCGAACTACACCGACATCTTGATACAACACATAGAGTTCGCTGTTGTGTCTTCTCCTCCATTCGTCTTTCTCGCAGATAGGATCATGTGCTCGTCGCAGAATTTTTCTTTCTAAGGATGTTATTCATACGTTCTGTATATGGCCCACCCGTAGACGCCAAAAAAACATGCCATGGCCGTTAAGTCCTTATTCAATCTGAAGTTTCTTGTGAGCAAAAATTTCACCAAAACGTGATTCACTCCATCAGCAGCAGATAAGCAATTGGTGGAACAAGGAACTGTAGCGTCATCCAATTTGACGCTGACCATCCAGAGCAAATGATGAGTTTTCAGCTTTTACGACTGACTTATAGGCAACCTTATGGCGACTAAGCCCCACTTCTGCAATTATTTTTGAGCAGTTTTAACGTTAACGAAGTCTAAGGGCGCTTAAAAATGAGAAAAATAGCAGAACAGAATAGTGAGACGAATAGCAGAACAGAGAACATTTTAAAAGTTTCCTGCAGTCGTTGTAAGGTTTCCTTGGCAAGAATGGTATTAAAAGTTTACAGCTCTACAATTGGCCTTTGAAATTTTACTGTCCAAAGTTTAATTAAAGCCGCTCGTGTCGTGTCGTAATGTGTAGTTTTGTCGACTCCTATGTTGAAGGTGCCTTCAGAGTCACGGCGTGGATATTAATCTTTTAATATTATTTCAGAGATGTGGATATACATATCTGGTGTTAAGGATAATAATTTGAGATTATTAACTGAAAGACATTTTTAAATTTGACTACTGGGAGAATGCAAAATTGCAGGATTCATTAGCGCCAGTTATTTCTGTGGGACCTAGCATTTTGCAGTACCAACCGATGGTTGCCGAGGTGTAGTGGGTAAGTGCGTCGACCCACGCGCCAAAGGTCTACTTTTCCCGGACTGAACACCTCGCATTTTTTCAATGAACCACCTCTTTCGAGTTCCTGACACCACTCAAAGTGTTCGTCGATTGTCTATGAAAAGCTTCCCAAATCTAGCCGTAGTTGATGCAGAAGTTGAGCTTCTCTTGAAGTGAATTTTCCACCACCAGACCTGGGCTCTACTGAAAATGGATAAAGAAGCCTCAGTCCTTTTGATAGAAAGGTTCTGCGTGCGATCTGCGAAAATGGATAAAGAAGCCTCAGTCCTTTTGATAGAAAGGTTCTGCGTGCGATCTTTAGTCCTGCTTACGTTTATAGTGTCTAAAGGCAAATATTAAACCACGAACTCCATGGGTTGTACAGTGGAAGTGTTTAGCGTCTTCAGATCGAAAGCTTAAGACGGCTAGGTCATGTAGAGCGAATAGACAGCACAGCTCCAGACCGAAACATTTTTAACCCCGACCCATTGGACCCTCTAATAGAGGACGTCCTCGAACGAAGTGGCTAACACAGACGTAGAAGAAACTACGGCAATTTGGTATGGAGCTGGTGAAAGATCTCTCTGACTGGCATCTCAGACTGTAGTGCCATGCAAAGAAAAAAAGACAATCGTTCGCCATAGACAGCAACCGTCTGATGGATGCCAAAGCCATCCGCTTTTGAGCGATTGTTTCTTTCACACGCTCTGTTGTTGCTGCCACGATAGAATTAAGATTTTGGCTGTTAAGGATTAGCTCGTAGTAGAGGATTACCTGCCAATGCCACCAAACACACAGCAAAACCTTCCTGCCAGTCACCTCTGGCTGAGACGGTGTTTGCGCTGGCTGGTTTTCATTTGACCGTTACTGTCTTTGATGTCATCGTAAGAAATCTTTTGTGCAATGTTAAGCTCTGTGCACCCATGAGGTTGGCTTCAACGAATTCCATAATTTTATTGATTTTGCATCCCTTCCCCGGAAGGATTTATTCCATTTTCCATTGATGAAGTCTGACGTTCTCAAACTAGCCGCCATAATCCCGACTTAAAATGTCCCGACGCCGTGAATCAAAAACAAAGAATCCACAATTTAGATCAATCCCCGTCCCATCAAAGTTTCCCTTTAAAAGACCTTAATGAGCTAACACCAATGATCAAGGACTAAGTGATTTCAAATTTTCCCAATCCTCCATCACCACAAAACATTCCCACTCTCGCTGTCCAAAGCCCAAGAGCACGGCACTTCTTAACACCAATTAACACCACCATTCCGACCGCACACACAAACTATCCGCACACCCGCTAACAACCTCAACTGTCAACATTACAGATTACCCGGAACCCGATTATGGACCTCTAATTCGAGACAACCTAATTAAAGGTCGTTTCATGTCAACAACTTGTTCGTCCGGTCCTCCGTGGCATCCGAAGCACCAAAGTTTGCCCTGCCAGCACAGCATACACCCCACGTCGAAGCCAAATCAAAGCCCTCTCAATAGAACAACAGCGCCGAGGCGAACCTACCCTATAGTTTGTGCTATCCATCAACCCCTGTGTCGTGTGGCGATGGAAATCTCTACTACAGCAGCACTCACACACACCGACCGACCGAGAGTGGTGATGTCGGGGACTATTGGGACAGCGGGCGGCCATCAAATGAAAATATCCGTAATCCGCAATTGTTTTCGGAGTGCAAACTTGTCCCGCTGCGATGAATGGGATGGCAATGGAAGGCCACCGAGGGAGGGAAAGAATAGAATGCGCCACCTAATCGCAATAATAGACTTGTTGCAGTGTTGTCGGTGACGGTGAAACCGACACTCAATGGGGAAACAGCCATCGACTCCGCCACGTTGATTGTGTTGAACGATGACGGCACTCCCTGTGTCTTCAAGTGACTCATCTATACGCATTTCTTCGCACACTTAACGCAAATCTCAAGGAAGACGACTTAACAAATTACCTCCGGAAGGGGGCTGCCTCACGATTTGATTGTTTAGCTCTTGGCGCGCTGCCACTCGCTCGTATGTTCCACTCGCTTGGCAAAATGTTTAATGAGAAAAGTTTTTTGATTTCGTAGCTAACAACTGATGTACCAACCTGCCGCTTGGCGGAATCTTAGGTAAACTCCACCAAATCACGCTGATGGGCGGAGGATGTGCGCTAGGCGTCTATTTGCCAGCCTACACGCGTCCCCTGATGCTGAATTCTATTGTTTTTATTAATTAGTGTCGTTTGTAAGATGTGTAACCATTCAGTTCTGGAGAAGTTGTAGAGCTATATACACGCTCTGTGCAGGCGTGGGAAGAGGGAAAAAGTGGCCGCGACTCGGAATAAAATTTTGAAAATTAAAATGCTGTATGGGAGGTGCTTAAGTAGTTTTATATTGGCTGTGAATGAGAGGTGGAAGTGGGTCCCAACTAATGCGGATTGTTTGAGGTAACTGAACAAGGATAACTTTCTTTGAATCTTCTTCTCCAGATGCCATCAATGTGAACAACACCAAAGTTTGAACGCAGAGCTTCTCTCTTAAAGACATTCACTTTTGAGGTTCTTAATGCTTCAGCTCTAAGTCATGATCAAATTGCTGTTCAAAGCCAGCTCTCGGGAGGGCTTGAGAAAGCTCCAGCATAGTATTTGATGATGAATGAGAAGTGGAAGTGGGTCCTAACTACTCCTTGCGGAAACTGGCCAAGGATTATTTTCTTTGATTCTTCTCCTCCAGATGCCAACAACGCAAGCCGGACCAAAGGTTGAACACAGAACTCCTCACTCAAGGACTCATCTTAGTCATCCGCTTTTGACATATTCCATGCTTCCGCTCCAAGTCGGGGATGATTAAATTGCTGTTCAAAGCAAGCTCTCACGGAGGCTTGAGGAGGCTTTGGCCTTGGCCGACTGATACTGATGTTATTCTTCAGAGCAGAGGTGCACGGAATCCTTCACTTCCTCGAAGTTATAGTGGTCCATAGTGACGTAATGAATTTAGGACTCACCTCATCGGTTTCAACGGAATCTGACTGGTAGTGACAGCTTCACCAAAGGGACCACTCTGATGCCAGAGTAGGTTAAGAGTTCCTGGAACTAGTCCAACCTGACCGTGCGGTAGGCCCCTTTCTTGGAGTGCCTGGGTGGCTCTGGTGGCAAAGCTGAGGTTTGGGGGCTGTGCTTACAAGTCTGAATCAGGTAGTTCACCCCATTGAGTCAGGCCAGGCGGTAATGGGACTTTCACGGATCAGAGTTTCAGTCTCAATACGATGCTGCGACCTAGAGAGCGGCAATGGTTTTAGAAAAGCCTCTCCTCGTCTACCAAGGTGGAGTGATGTCCCCTTAAGCATGTACCCAGTTTGGGAGCTTGGGTAACAAAGGCGTCTCGTCTTAAGTTATCTACCACTCTTGGGATGAAGGACCATGTGGTATAAGCCTTTAAGGAAGGTCATCACGTTTATCCAAATCCCACATCTCTCTCTTTCTGGTTCTGTGCGTTGGTACCCATTTTGACCGCCTCCATTGCGATACCAGCAGAGCCGGCTGATCATTTCATCAATCACCATTATCCTCTCTCCCTCCTCCCACCCGCCATTATTTAGTCACGCTCTTGACCAGTCATATATGTCCAAAAACTTATTTATGAATGGTCTAATAAATCAGAGATTGATTACATGCACAGCAGAAAGGAAGCCCACTTCGTCCCGCCACTCAACCGACAACATCATTCAATAATCACTCAATAACGTAAATGAATAAATCGCCTGCCATTCCCGACCGTTCGGCAGATTTTAATGAGCTCACGAATGAGTTCACAGTTAATTTCCATCTAAGCACGAACCCGACCACAGAGCACAGAGCACCGAAAAACCAGAATAATAAATCGTTCCAGACATCGAGGCATCGGCGACCACTTGAATCAATATCTCATCTGGGTGAGCGAATTGAAAACACATCAGATGGGCGGCGGCGGTGTTCGTCTCACCAAATGCCGCAAGGTCCCACACACTCAGACGGAAGAGATAATTAATAATAATGCGATGATTTATGGGAAGGATGCGAGAGACCACCACATTGATCGATGTCGAGTGGGGGACTAAGCAGTTTTGTCAATCACTCGGTTGGCGTTGTTATCCTTTTATTTTTATTGCACCCACCTTCAACAGCCCGTTTGGTTTAATGTAAATTTCTACGAATGTGACGCACACCCCCTAGTGGAATGAGTCTCCTAGGACTAGACCTAAGCCACGCACAGTGGCGTGAGCTGGAGAAGGACATGCATACAGTCCATTGTCCTGATGTCATTTGCTTGGATTATTGATCAAGTGAAACGAGTTTGTCTAGCTCAGCTGCTGGGGGTTCGGCCTTGTGGCTGGATGATGGTGCCGATAATTTAAAGCTGCTTCGCATGTGTGCTGTGACTGCACACGAGAGTGTTTTAAACCAATTTCCGGGGCGAGATGCTGAGAAACGAGCAGAGTGTCAGTCGGGCATTGGTATTTTTACGAGGCTTTGTTTTTTGCGCTCCCGTCTTGTATCCAGGCTACTGGCCAAGCATTACACTTAATTACACTATCGATTAATTATTGACAGTCATGGGGAGTGCGGGAGGTGGCCGCCTTCGCAACTGGCGTGCGCTGGTGGACGGTCGAAGGGTGGAAACGATTATCCTTATCGGTTTCGATTCGGGTTGTTCATTTATGGGAAGTAGGGTCTTTTGAGTTCTTAAATTTGTTGTGAAAGGAGGAGAGGGAGAGACTTTTTTTTTGAATAAGGATGTGCCTTTAAGGCTGCATGGGTGTCCTAAAGGATGGTCAACAAAAACTTCGTCCCTCCTAAAACAGAATTTTTTTGTAATCCACACGCCCTCCAATTGACACAAAGTTTTAAAAAACTTAACAAATCTATTCTTCACAAAACAAGCATTCCTGCCACCGAGGGTGTCCTTTGGGTGCACAAAAAAAATTCTGATACCTTTCATTTCGATGGATACACATGTTGAATCGGTAATGTTACCTTTTTGTTTTTTTTCTTTTCCTGTGGAATAATTACTTTATGGTTTCGATTCTATGAAAAGTAGAAGCCATCCCTTTGGAGTGTGTACGGGGAGCATACGTTTTGTCAGGGCCAGGAAAGGGATTCAGTTGAATATTCATGCAGAGAAGGCGCAAGTGATAACTTCCAAATTGTGTTTTAAATTTCATATTTGGTATTTAAAGTCGGTACTGCTTAAGCGATGATTCACCCAAGTCGGAAGATGGAGAAACCATCATCCTCAATTTTCAGCATGACTCGAGCTTGGGAGAGGTTATTAGGTTGAGAGAGTTGAGTTCCCTCTAAGGGAAACCAGAAATATGAAAACTTGGACCCGAAAAGACATTGATCAGATGTGTGAAATCCTTGTATGACTCAAAGTTGAGGCGGAAAATATAACAATGTCGCAAGGGTAGTAAAAACTTCTGGCCATAAGAAATGTGCGCCTTTAATCCCTACGGTACTTTACAATGTTATTCCAGCCGTCAGCTCTTTAGGTAAAAACCTACCTGCTGCACATTTTGCAGCCATCACGACACTGCTACATTGCACTTTGTCTCCGCCGGTACTTGAGAGATTGTACCATAAGACAAGTCCACTTTCGCGCTCATGCAGTTGTAGAGCTCTTAGGGATCTCAACATTCATAAATTCACTGGCTCGGATTGAACGCCCCCAATTCTTGTGAAGAGGTGTTCGTTTGTCTTCTTCTCCTTAGGGGTCTTTCCGAATAAGTAGAGAGCAGCCTTTGTTCAGCCTGTCCCTTAAATAGGCCAAACTTCGTCACCCACCTTCTACCGATCCATAACATTTACGAGTACATCCTTTCAAAGGCCATGGAGATAATCCGTAAGCTCATGAAGTAGCTTCAAATGTGGAAGCCACACCACTGATGATGGCAAAATTTTCGCAAAAAATGGTACCAATCTCAGCACAATGGAGAAGATTGTTCATAACTCAAAAAATCAAAAAAAATTTACAAAGACTGACATCAGGCTGTGTTGCTGAAGGTGCATTCGTATGGCATGGATGAATTTCTTCTTCTATAGATTACAAGTAGCCTTTCAAACCGTTCAGTTGAAGTTGTTTTGGAAGGGTTTTCGTGTGATGTTCACCTGGGCTCTGTGCTGCGTCTCAATTTTATAAATGATCTCTTGACAGCCGATTCGTTCCTTTGCTCACTTCCGGTTGTTTGTAGACATGGAACGGCTGCGTGTATTAATCATGTTTCAACATTGAGAACAGAATAAAATAGGGTTGAAAGAATATAGTGGAATTTAATGCATCCAAACCTTAATTTTGTCTTCGTTCACTGAATGGCTCTGGGTTTCCTCTTCCTTCTCAACCATGCATCGTTGTATGGTAATACTGATCCAGTGACGTGTCCTGTAAGGGCTGCAACTAGGTTACTAAAGTTTTTCCTGCCTGCACTGAGGGTGGCATTGTAGCTCAATGTTTGGTCGTACATATTAAGACTATTCCTTTTTTCCACGTACGCTGCCGATTGCTAGCTCTGTGAATTTCGGTTTTGGACTTTCAATTGGGTTTCACATATTTTCAATCTTAAGTCTAATCTTACTAGTCAAGCCTTGCTAAAAGATGACCTATGTTAGTCTAGATGACCCTGTAAGTTGGTCACAAAGTCAACTGCCTACATAAACCTGCAACGGGGGAAACTGCTTTAAATGCAGCCACAAGTGGAGACAACGTTCCGGGATTCTGCCGAATCTCGGGCGAAGATCGCCCTTCTGAACCGAAGAGGATCTTCGTGGTTATGGGTGATGTCCAGGTCGTATTGGAGTCGCCTTTCCTCTGTTCAGCTTACGACATGGATAAGTACTGGACATCCTTCCATATCCTGTATCAGCAATTTCCAATCCAAATAAAGAAAGCCTTTCGGTGGAACAAAGTCATTTAGAAGCCCCTTCTCGGAACCCCACGGACTTGAAAGACTAAGATAATGCTCTAGAAGACGCTAATCCAACCCATACTCTTATACGGAGCCGAGTGCTGGCCAGAGGCAAAACGGCAGAGCAGATTCTAGGTTCCTTTGAAGAAAAAATTCTGCGACGAATATATGGTCCCGTTTGCGAGGAAGGCAAATGGAGGAGAAGGCACAACCGCAAACTCTATGTGCTGTACCTCCGGATTCGAGAAGGAGAGGAAGACCAAACCTCCGGTATAGGGACACTTTTCCTCTTGAACACCCTCATCTTTTTCATCTGGGAAGGACTCGAGTTTAACCACACTGTTCACCAGTCATTTCAATTGCTTTTCGCAACGTTATGAACGGAGCTCTAGGTAGGTCTATCTGCCAATCTGCAAGGAACTCAGTGAGTGATTATAAACGTGTCTTGTTCTCACATTTGGAAGAATGATTTGCATCAATTTCCTTCTTTTAGTTTAAAGTCGCCTTAATGGCTGACAGCAAACCAGAATCAATTTTCAAATATCTTCTGTCTAATCTAAAACAGCAAAAATAACTAAAAACAACAATAGTGTTTTTTTAAGTTCTATTGAATTTTCAGGATTTTAATTTAATTCCTTTCGCCACATGTTTCCCAAAGAGCAAATTTCTATTTAATCCCAACAATCCCCAGAGCGGAGTGCTGTTTTTTCACCACTTCAAATATTCAATGTCCCCGACAGATTCAGCCGTCCCCAGCCACTTTGGGCATCATCCGTCCGAGAGATGACTGCATTAAGGGGTTAAATCAGTTATCTGTTCCAAAATTTGATTGCAACATTTAACCGGGATCAGCACAGGTTAACCCGTCAGCACTGCATGCTCACCTTTTCGGACTCTCCATGCTGGGCGATGGGGTGGGAGGATGACTTTCACTCACTTGAGCAAACTGGATTTTATCATGGTAGAGGGAGGTGCAAAATAAAAAAAAACCGATTCACAACGTAGGCGAAACGATGAACTTCATCTCATAGGCAGAGCAGAGCCGACACACTGGGCGGTAGTTTTTGATAAACGACGTAAAAGCAATCAAGTGAATTTGTGAAATGTTGCAACCTGAGATGTGCGCACTCACTCTTCCAAGGACCAGGCCGAAATCTGATTCAGCAGTTTTATGTGATTTGGAAGTGCCTGAGGTGTCAACGACAAATATGTGGTGAATATTTTGACGACCTGTGAGTCATGCATCCGGCAGTGACCTTAGCAAGCAATCAATCTCGAAGATAAAAGGACACTTTCTGAGTGTTGACTCGGTTTTCGTAAATTAATTTGATGCGGTCTGATGGAGGAGGCGTTTCGAAGCATCAACGATTGTGGGTATTTGTCCGAAATCTGATGTCGGTTGACAGCTAGTTTGTGTTTGCTTTAAACAAAGAGAAGTTGCACCAGATTCATGTCAGCCATAGAATGTCTGACCTCATTGAAAATTTAACTCAGCTACTTAGAGTCGTTCCCTCACCCACTCAGCCACGCAACAGCCGACACCGATGGAAAATCCTTTTTTCCCCTTCAATGCCTTAAGACGTACATATGAACATTTCAATTATCGCCAGAAGGTGTCAAACTTATGTAAATGCCATTCCTTCCTTAACTGGTCAACACAATTCCGCCAAATGTTATTTCCTGGACAATTTTATTCTCCTATAAATTCAACTAAATGCCTCCTTGAGGTCCTATCTTCAGGCACAATTATCTACGAGGATTAAATCCGTTCGTGGAGGGGTTGGGTAGATTTTGAAATTAAACTTATTAGCGGAATAAACACTGAAACGTTCTCTTGATCAAGAACCCTCGATAGCGCTTAACGAGATTGCTTTGGCAGGGTGCGTGGGGACGGCGGCAACGGTTGTGCTGCCATTTCGGTGAGCAAATCACTAATTAACTGAAGTTATCGTTTTCGAGTGGCTGCACAGAGTTCAAATTCCGGTTGTGCACACACTCTCAGAAGAGGCATGATTTCAAATTCAATATTTTTTACAGAAGGAATTTGAAAAAAAAATTCTGCTGGAGAGTCGATATTTAAAGCAAGAAATGTGCACCGGAGTGTGCGACGTGTATCTGCTGGAAGAGTTAAGTTAATTAAGGTTCTTGGCATAAATTCTTCGAAGGCCAACGACCCATGGAGCATATGAGATGGATCTGAGTTTGTCGACGCTTAATGATTCAAGGGCTTCCTTCTGTCTTTAAGACAAATAAATTTGTGTTCTAACTGCGAACGGAATTGAAAGCATAATAAGCATAAGTGAGGGTTCTGATAGAACAGACTCTCTGCCAAGTTTGTGGATAGACTGTATCTGGGTGTCTGTTTTTTAAATTTTGTTACAAACAGAGTTGTTTGTCACTTCAATATGGAATGATACAAAGGATATTGGGGTAAGACAATCCTACAACCAATCACGGTAAAACTGGCAAAATTGCGAGAAAATAAAAAGCACTAGGCAAGTGTGAGTGGGACTTGAACACGAAAGGTTTCGTCTTTTCTTTAAGTTGGTACAAGCAATCCAGGTACGTATTGTGCTCCAAATTACTTGTTAAACATTCAACATCTGAACAATTTTCAAATACACACACAAATCAACGTCACAATCTCTGATTCAACTTCTTACATATGTGAGGTTTATTCAGTCCGTTTTCAAAAGATGGCGCCACAAGAAAGTTGTCACTGATCTTGGAAGTAATTACCTACTTCAGTGGATAGGTGTGACAGTTGTCAGCAATAATTGGAGTGCATCGGAGTCTAATTAAGACAACAACATTGTTTTTTTGCCTCTTCGAAAATGTCCGGATTAGTCTTAAATAAACAGTATTTGCGGGAAGTTTCGATTTTCTTTTTTAAATGGAAGAAAAGTGCACCTGAAGCGCATTAAATGTTTGCAGAAGTTGATGAAGAATTTGCTCCAACCGATAAATCACGCAGGGAGTGGTTTTGACGCTTCAAAAGTGGTGAAAGTTTGATGATGAGGAATTGAGGACTTTTCCGGATCAAGATCTATGCCAAATGCAAAGTAAACTCGTACAATCGGATTGGAAATGACTTAGCAACGATTTCCGTTCCTTTAAATAAATTCGGATTTATTCAAAAGCAAGGAAATCGGGTGCAGTACGAATTGAAACCAAGAGATGTTGAAAGGTGATTTTTCACTTCGGACCTGTTACTTCAAAGACATCAAAGGAAGGGATTTTTGTACCAGATTATCACTGAAGATGAAAAGTGAATATACTGCGATAGCCCCAAGAAGATAAAATACTACGCAATGCCTGGTAAGCCCGTTTCATCATCGACTAAGAACATCCACGGCTCTGAATATGGTGGTTCCACACATTTGTGGTGTACTATGATCTTCTTAAACCAGGCGAAACCATTGATGGGAAACGTTATCGATTATAACTGATGCGTTTACGCCGTGCATAGCGTGAAAACTGGTCAGAAACGGCTGAAACACCAGTCAAGGTGCTTTTGCAAGTCACTCGGTCCAAAAGTACGTGAAAATTTTAATTTGGGACCCTATCTGACGTATGTTCCAGGCCTTGCTTCTTCTGACTACTCGGTTTTTCGTCGAATACAAAACGATCTCTTGGGTCACCGGTTCGGTTCTTTTGGGTAAATCAAAGAATGACTCAATAATTGGATCGATGCCAGAGAGGACTCATTTTTTGAAGAAGGCATTTGGGTAATCTCATACAATTTTAGAGCTAAATGTGAACATGTTAAAAGCCTTTAGTACTGACTTGCTATGTTTAATAATAATAATAATAATAATTGAGTGGCACTACAGCCCATAACAGACCAGGGCCTAGCTTCTATAACAACTACTCGTGTTGTGCGTGCTACTGTTCTGTCACGAGTAGAAGGGACCTACAGTTCTTTGCCGACTCCGAACAGCCAGATTTGAGATACTTTTCGTAGACAATTGATACTCTTTGGGTGTTGTCAGCAACGTGACAACGGTGCCGTGAAAAATGCGATGTGTCCCGTCCGGAAATCGAACCCAGACTTTCTGTGCGCCGGTCGACGCACTTACCACTACACTACCGGTAAAAAGTTAGTTAACAGATATTTTACAATGAATGCACGAAAAAAAGGACTTCGTTTTTCCCTTAGCTATGAACACTTGGTAAGCGCGATGTCTCAGATTGTTATTCACGTGGTTCTTGAAACATAATAAAGCATTTATAAAATTAACTTAAAAAAGTAAGACTCGTTCTTAAAACTAAAGAGCGTGCCGACGGACATTACGTCTGCCCAGCTTTTAGTCCAAAAAACTTATGGCCACCATATTCACAGTTCCCTTAGAACAGGAACTCTCAATCTCAGTTCAATGACAAATTTAACACAGGTTTGATATGTAATCCCCATAGAGTTCTCTTTTTTCTCACCCTTGTGTTCAGGTCCCTCATTTTTCCGAAAACATCTTAAGAAACCACACACATTGTGTTTTCTCAATTAACATCAAACGCGTCTAACAAAAAATCAACCAGGATGATATGTCACGCCCGGGGTCATAATTCCTGGATCAGAAGCCCCTTCTTTCACAATGCACTATTATTTGACAGTAATTAGGGTAAAAGTTATCCCGACTGGGAGATGAATAGACCCTGAGAGGGTGGGAGTTTTTTGTTTTTGCTCGCTGCCGTTCATCAGCATATTTTCGTCATCTTCGTCTCCGTTTTTTTTTTTTAATTTATCTAAAAGTTCATCCGCAATCCTTTACCGGGGCGATGAGAGATCCTTATAAGAGAGCGCAGAGCACAGGCACATACACACAGAAAGCTTACGCCAAAGAAAACTAGAAAATAACATTTTCCGCCAGGAGACCAAAAAAGTAATGAGCGGAGAAAAATGATGAATAAATATGGTAAACACAAGTCAGCGGAGAGAAAAACGCCCGAACGCGGAACACTGAGAGTGGCAGGAATATGAATGAAGGGATGGTATCCCTCGTTCGGTGGTTTTAAAGTGTGCTTTGAAGGAATTTGAATTGTTCACGGGATTTCATAGAGTTGTTGTCATTACTCGGGTTCAAGTTGTTCATCAGTCGTTGGCTACTTGACACTTGGCGGGAATGTGAGGGTGTTGCTGCGAAAAAGTTCTGTGGGTCGGTAAAGCAATTCCCAATGCTTTGGACACTTATTTAGACTCACAGCTGTGGGGTCTATGTGAATATCATTTCATTGACCTTTGTTTTCTGGTGTTTTGGTGGGTGTTTGATGTGATTTTTTGAATGCAAATGTGTCTTCTTAACCTCACTTCACGGAAATCAACTCATTTCCCCGTACAAATAGTTCAATCAAATGCATCTAAAGTTCAGTTTCCTCCTCCCTTCGCAGTGGAGTTTAACAATTAATTAGTTTAATAGTTTAATTCATGTTTTGCTTGCATTTAGCAAGCAGAGAGTGTCTAATTTATTTCATTGTCACTCAATTCCGTCACACAGTCGGTGATAATACATATATTCGTATGCCCACACTCAAATGAACACTCAACGGACGGCTTAACTTCGTAACATCTGTCATTAATCCTGGGAACTTTGTTTGAACTTCCAGCCATACAAATGGCCAGCGCCCGTCATCCATCTGCACCCTCGATCGAAACGAAATTGTTAAATTGTAAATTGGATTGTCCCTGAATGTAGCGCGTTAACGAATTCAATGTCAATTGAGGGTGATTTGTAAGTGACAGTCAAAAACGATGTTGATGTTGAAGTCTCAGGTGTGTTATGATAATCCCGAATGGATTTGGTGGTGGGAGGAGAACCGCTATACATTAACGGATAATTGAATGAAAACTGCACACTGAGATGCAATTGAAAGTTGAAAAATGTTTGCACACAGATGCATCCAGGATTAATGATCAAATGTAAAAAACATTTTTTAACGATTCCGATAATATTGCAATGACTGCTGACAGTTTCAAAAGTAATCAATTCACATTCGTTTTCACTTAAATTTTTTCCTTTTTTCCGAGAATTGTCATTTAATCGTTTTTTCATTTTTTTTCTCTCTTTTTCAGGTAAGTGAACGTCAGCATCTGTCCTGTTGGCAGTATGCAGTAAGTTTATAATTTCCAACGCAATTGAATTGATAGATGTACGGGTGAAAACTTTCCTTATATCATGTGTTCCTGTGAAAGTCGGTGGCAACAGCAATTCCGGGCATATGGAGTTTCGAATAATTTTCAGGAGGACTCCGGCGTGCATTTGATGTGCATTTTGTTGAAAGTTTTCCTGATTGCATGACAGGATTGTGGAGCTGTCTTAGATCTTCTCTCTGGATCTTCTAGGCAACTGTCTCATATGGGACTAAGGCCTTTTTTTTGTTTATGACAATTTAAGTTTACATTCAAAACTCAATTGGACTTAAAACATTTATGAATATGGTTCGATGTCAAACGTGTCTCCATCGCAAAACCTATGCAGCTCATTAGGTAGGGTAGAAAAAAAGAGCGTACCAAAGGTTAACACCGCTGCTCTCTCAAACCAACTGATCGAGTGAAATGTATCCTAAATTGAGAGTTTTCTGTGAAAGAGCGTCGTTAGACCTCCTAGTCTGCATAAACTTGAGATTGTTGTAATGATCTCCATTTGATTCTCCAGGTTCGCTGTAAAGTCTTATAGACACCAGCTCTGAAGAACAGGGAAGCTGGTGCCTGACGAATTCTATTTTATCTTCATCTCTGTAGTATATACACTAGTTTCCATGTGGAATAGACAAACTTTGGACGTGATGATTAACAAGGCTGTCATGACTTGGATTTCTCTGGACCTTTTCCTCTCAGTGTAGAATTCTGTGATCAATGTTCGAGAGGAAAAGGGAAATATTTTTTTTTGTTAAAGGATGCATCATACTTGTTTCTTTTTCCTCTTTTAAATTTTTTTGAGATCAGATTTTTGGTAGCCCTACAATAATCCTTAATTCCCGTAGGTTTCAGCTCAGTTCATCGATTTTCCCTCGCTGTCTATATTCCTCCTCACATCACTTAATAGATTTAGTGCATAATTCAGAGCTATCGATTTTGCCAGGTCTGTCCTTTTTTTAGCAAGTTTAATCGCCCTCACACTCTCACGCAAATCTTTGTGGCCCTGTGTCTACATTGCTTGGATAGGACTCGGGATATCTGCACTATCGACTCAACAGTTTTAATCTCCCCTTGACTATCGGAATAACCTTGCTGGACAAGTTATGTTAGACTAACTAGTTACTTGTTTTCTCAGTAGTTGTCTATTCAAATGATTAAAAGAACTTGTGTTCTAACCACAGGCCTGGATGGCCCAGTGACACCTCCGACATGAGAAGCATACATTATGCGGTATCTTAGGTCTCAACGCGTTTTTTTCCTTGAGCAGCGAATCGAAAACAGAACATATCAGCTGTTTACTCTTCGTTAAGAAAACTTTGAAAAAAGCCTCAAGATCACTCTCGTATGGCGTCATCGAACATGCCCTGATCATGTTTCTCGTGTTGGTCTTTGAAACTTTTATAGGATTCCCCATTTCAGGTCAGACCTGCGAAGCTACTGCATTGACAATCAGAACTTGAAGCTCCAACCCTCTCAGATAAATAAGGAGTCTTTTTTTTCAAATTTAAAGAATGATTAACAAATCGTAAATCAGACATAATTTCCGCAGCAAATGCTCCATCCTCTCGCAAGAGTTCGGACCATTTTCCACTGAAAAGTTTTCCATTTTCCCCTGAAAACTTCTTATCAAATTAATTTATAGGATCCCTAGCATAATGGGGGCTTATTGTTCACTGCCTCCTAGGCCCATTCGTCCCTTAAGACTATTACATTTATAATTAAGCGAATTCACTGTTTCGCGAGACTGTGCTCAGGCATCATTTTCTAATTTCCAATTATCTTTAGTTGCCGCCCCGACCCGGCTGCACCGCGATTCAATTACATTTCGACGGCGGCGACAGCGTGCTCGTATTTTTAGTGCCGTCCCAGCCCAGAATACAAAGCCGGAACACAAAGCGCAACGTCTCTCAGAAAGGATTTATCAATTCCATTCGAATAAATCCTCACTCGGCGCCCCAACTCCAGCACGCTGAACCGTACTTGCTGCTAATGAGTTGCTATCCACTTTAATTAAAGGCACCTAAGCCTGGGCGCGGGTAGGTGGTGTGGCGGTGTGGCGGCGCGTATGCATGCGAGAGCAGGAGATGTTCGGAATTAAAATTTCCATTACTAGGGTATCATTCGCAAACTTCTGCACATATGCACTTCCCCTCTCGCTGTCATAGCGGCTGCTCACAACAAAAGAATGCGAGACAAACCACGGCACCGACTCACCCAGTGACTGTATTCGCAAGCGTTTGCTGATAAATGAGTGGATCTGTTCTGCCTCGATGACGTTCAAATAAAATGGAGGTGGTTGTCCTCGCAGACCAAGTCCCATGGGCAATTGGTCTTTGAATGTGGGTGGAGCAGGGGCAGCCGACACTTCGTTTTCTTTCTATGAATCCTTTTCGTTGAGCGAAGAGTTGCGATGAACAAACGCCATGTTTTCCTCTTTCATTTGATTGCGTACATTTGGCTAGAACTGGATATCAGTCGGATATTGAAACGTAAATATTGAGATGTGGTCTCGCTATTCGAGTCTGACTAATAATCCTGAGTAGCTACCCGGACGGAGGGGATGGCTATTGATTGGCAGTGAAGGTCGCCCGAATGGGCGTTGTGGGAAATTGAATTTAGCAAATGACCTGTTAGAGGGCGGACGACACGAGGGGCGAATGTTCAAGAGAGGAGGCGGGAAACAAATCGAGTATTCTATCGAGATTGTCGAAGAAGTTTTCGGTGACAAGCATAAAATTGTTTTTAAGAACCACTTTCTTTGAAATTGTTGATGAGATGATGAGCTGGTAGTGGCTGTGACCATTTTGTGGTGGCACATGTTCTAGGGAAAACAACGCCGATGTCGTTTCAGTACACAAGGCAACAGGATTTAGCTTCTCCTGCTGCTCATGAGAAAAGTGGGTCACAGTTTACTAGCGACTCCGATAGGCAAAATTTGAGAAACTTTTCATAGACAATGAGAATGTTTTGAGTTTTAAGCTACACGAGAGTGGTGTTGGGGTGAAAACGAAGAATCGGTTCAGGAATCAAACCTAGGGCTTATAAAGTATAAGTGGAACCAATGAACCAACCGAATGCTTGTCGCAAATGCCCTGACAGCTCTCTTCGTGCAACGCTGAAAAGTAGAAAAATGCTGTGGAGTCAAAATTACTTAGAACAGTCAAAGAAGAAAATAAAAATCGGTTATGGAAAATTGTTGGTCACAAGTTACCTTACCACTTGAGATTCGGGGAGCATGTTGTTGGGGCAAAATTGTCTTACGAACTTGAGAGTCAGTTGACATCCTTTCGTTTTTGTTCGGAAAATTTCTGTCCTTGCGCACAGCAGAATTTTTATAAATTTCATAAATCTAAGCGATTAAGTCATATTTTTGGCTTTACAAAAGGGTTGTTGACTTGTGGAGCTATTTTAACGATCCTTAAGCCATCTTTTACGTCCTTATCTTCAATGTTACAATGCAATGAAAATCATTTTGTGGTTAAAATAAATCCAAATATTTGTGTTCATTGGTTCTTTGACATGCATTAAGGACAGTGATTGCATCAAGCTTACCATCCCATATATCATTGACACGGTCTTAAAAGAGAATTTCATGGTATCCCACTCTCCTACAAATTCACTCTCATACACAGCTCCTGACACTTAATTTAAAGAAACAAAATGTCAGTATTCCCACGCGCTCATAAACGCCAAATTGATTGAATCATCGAAAACCGATAAAGGATTTCGGCTCACGAATGCATTCCACTGTCCCTCCACCCTCTGAAGCGGCACAATCAATATTCAAACCTCACACGACACGTAAAGAGGCAAAATCTCTTAAAAACACCCCCACACTGTGCCGGCATCATTAAGACATCTTCACGCAAAACGCCGTGGAATCCGTTTTCACTAAAAATCAGCTTTGTCTGCTGGCGCGGCGGCGCCCATTGGGACTTGACCGAAATTGTGACATAAGAATACGACGGCGGGCCGTTCCCGATAAATTGTCCCGTTTTCACTTCAATCAACCGCTTCCTCTTGTTTACGACAAGCCATCCTTCAAGCCTGCCGCCAAGTGGCGCAAAAAAATGACTTTTTGTATACTCACACTGTGTACTTGGGTTTATTGCAATCGATGAGGCGTTTATGGGTGTTTTGACTTGACTCGGCGAGAAGTGAAGTCATGTCCTATGACCTAGGCGGGTTTTGGGGCGGGAGTCTGGGGCTACGTTAAATGAGTATCTTTGGCGATGGTCAAGTGTCGTGTTGGATAAGTAGCCATTAGAGGGACTCTGTCGATTGATTCAAAGCGTTTATTGGCACTTAATTGAAATTGAAGCGGGATAATAGATGTGTAATGGATGAATAATCAGTGTGTGTGTGTGTGTGTGGGATTGTGTGGGCTTCCTTAGATGAGAGTGGACTGTTGTATGATGTGAACACAGACAGGCGGGCAGTTAAACAGAGACGTTGTCGTTGACTGAATTAAGTTGTTGTGGATTTGACAGGGATGGAATTTTAATTATGATTCTTTGTGGTCCTGTGGGTAATAAACTTTTCGGAAGCAAAGTCAGGAGTGATGGCATTTGCCTTAAAATTTGTATATTTCCTCAAGATATAATCAAATTGAAGAGAGATCTGCAGGCAAATGTAATGAGTGGGTCTGGAAGGGAAATTGACTGTCTTTGGTTGCTGAGTAAGTTGTGAATTATATTAAATGTACTCGATACACACAAATTCACAAGGACGTCAATGAATTTAATTGAAAAATGCATCGAATGGGATTTTGAATAAACAGTCAGAAAACAGTGCTGAACAATTTGGAGGCGCTTTTGTGATGTGAAACATTTCAACATAATTTAACAAATAATACTGAACAGAAATGATAAAGCGGCAGTGATTGGAGTCATGCGTCGTCTGTCCAAAAGCCTATTGAAAATCAAACATCACAGTGAATCGCCTTTTATCTAAAGAGCCATACAAGCGGGAGTGACTGAAATTTTCTTAAGGCTGGGGTGTATTTAGAGCATTGATTTCTGATCTCCTTGTTCCTTAGTCCGCATCGCACGGACATTTGCATTACAAGGAACGCCTGCCGTTCTTGTCATTTCACAACGTAAATGAGGATGCAATATAGCTAGTGAAATTTTCCTGCGATCACATTTCCAAGCAGACGATAATGAGGGCCCGATAATAATAATACCCAGACCACAAGCCGCATCCAAATGGTACGAGTCCAGCACCATTACTAATGGACTGCATAATGAGATCAACCAAAACTCCCCAGGTAGTTACACACATCAACAGCTTCGAAATAAACAAAAAACCCCTGCAACTTGGCTCATCAAACCGTCACAACGGCAGCCATTCAGGGAAAATGCATTTAAATTAAAAGAAAAAAAAACACAAGTCAACGTCAGTGCCCCGCTGAATTCTAGCAAAACTGACAGCTTCTGTTACATATTCATGGCGCGTATCGAACGGGGCAAGGATAATTTCTGTGTATGTGACAAGAATTATCATTTTCACGAATTTGTTATTCTCTCGCGGGACTAGGACAACTATGACGCCAAACAATGTTTGACCTTTGAACTTTCCCACTTCCACTTAAACAATTTGCATAATAAAGTCGAAGCCAAAACAAGCGCAAAGAAAATATTGATACCCACAATTTATTCCGCAACGGTCCTCCAGACCGCCGCCCCGTTGCACTTCTTAGCCGCACACTCGACACAACTCCCGCGCTGCAGACTATCCACCAGCGAGATGGGATTCTCGGTTTGCACTCCACTGGGAGCGGTGCCACTTGTAACTATTATTATTTATTGATAGATCGACCCCCACGAAAGTTTATAATTCCATGGTGTGGGGTGGCGGCGGCTACCCCCTGCAACTTGAATAGATGTTCGTTCCGGTCATTGTACTTGACTGCCAGTGATATCCGTGCGCGTGCTATTTAATTTTCGTCTAATTTGCACCGAGAAGGGCATACCACTCAAGCTGTCCACTTCGGTGGAAGGTGTGCATAGAAAATAGCGTGTGCAACGCCAGTTCAAGTTGCACCCCAAAGGGACGCGATCCGAGTGTTTGCAAATGTACAACTGCATTTGGGTTCTAATTGAAATGTTCTCCCGCGGTACTTGAGCACGGGCTATCGGTTGTAACGAGATTCGCGGCCTGCAACCACGGCAGGGAACGCATCCTAATTGCATACTCTGCAGACACAATGATATGAGAGCGCGACGCTGCGTTGTGGAGGTGCCGGCATTCGTGGAATTTGAATTCTACAGCACTCACACGTAGTACCCACACAGGATGTGAACAGCCGTCGGTGCCGACATGATACAGAGGGAGAGGCATTGCGAAGAAGAAGAAAAAATCGAGAATCCTTGAAAACTTTTTTAAACTGTCAACGGGCAATGGATGGGGCAGGATATTATATGGAAAAAGTTGTAACACATTTTGAGGTCAAAATGTGCTTCAACACGGGCGGAAGCTACCCGTCTAAGACAACCGGGAGATTTGGACGTTTTCCTTTTCCTTGTTACCCAACTGATGACTGATGTAACTGATAAACCTTTGGCAAGCCTTTCGTAATTAATACCCGATTAGGGGGGTTATGTCACCAGTCATTTTCCACAGCAAACAGTGCATAACTGAATGCCGGTTATGAGTGTCTCTTTAGGCCAAACAATGGCGCCTCCATAGAAGTGTTACGCAACTGTGTGGGATTGGGGCTGTTAATTTCATTCAAGTGCGGTTAAGGCCGAACAAAAAATTCGACATTTGCAGCTATTGCGAACAGTAACCAAAAACAAAATTTCATTCCATGCATTGCTTTTCTGCACAGAGAGGAGTGGAATTCAGAAATTTTAAGAATTGTTGCCGTATGAAGTGCACCACTTGATGTTATTCGAGGGGGTGTCAATTATTGGCGATAGAATTCAGTAGACGGATAGGTCAATGGGTTGATTGAACTTGAACACGAGTACTTGCGTGTGAATGCGAAGTGTGGCTCGATTATCTACTTTCATTCCCCTGATGAGAGGGGTTTTTAACCCAAATTCATATAAATTTTTATTATCGTTCGATAAGCCGTAAAATGAGATTTTCCCAGGGAATGGATGAGGATATGAAACTTGGCAGCAATGTGTAATGGCATTGTGTAGTTTACAGACATAATTTATTTTGTGTTGCTCTGTTGTTGTGCTTTTAATTCAAATTTCAAAATTATATGGTTAACATCCCTTTTGTACCACCATACAAGAAACCAAATGGAGCCCGAGTTTATAATTGTAAAATAAGTATGTTCCAAGAACCAGATCCTCTTATATTCTGTTTTCATTCACAACTTTGATTTAAGATAAGAAGTTATTCCTTAAAGAATCCTTAAAGATTCTCGAATTTTTTAGCACTTCGGAAACGTTTTTTAGATAATATTTATAAAACTGGGATTTGGCATCACTGCATATATACCAAGGCCCGCTCCGATTAATAATAATAATTGAGTGGCACTACAGCCCACAAGGGACCAGGGCCTAGCTTCTACAATAACTACTCGGGTTGTGCGTGCTACTGTCCTTCAGGAGTAGATGGGACCTACAGTATTCTTGTGACACCGAACGGTGAGATTTGAGTACCTTTTCATAGACAATTGATACTCATTGAGTATTGTCAGCAACTCGAAAGAGGTGGTGCCGTGCAAAAATGCAAGGTGTTCCGAATCGAACCTAAACCTACGGCGTGTGGATTGACGCACTTACGCACTATGCCACGACGACCACGCCGTTCAGATTAAGTTATGTATGGAGAGAAAAAAAATTATCACGGCTATCCACGACACCATTTGAATACTCAGGAGTCTTATCCACGTTATCTCCTTTACGCCCCGTCTTACTGACTAGGCGCAACTAGGAGAATGTTTGCTAACCAATAAATGGTTCTTTCCAATGAGGTGGACATCTTGCGCATATAGAGCGAGCACTTTTTGGAGCCACTGAATCCTGAACAGAGCCCCGAAGGTAACAGATCTGTTGTCTTAAGTCGGGCGGAGAATAGTCCAACGATAGAGGAACTTTTGCGATTGAATTGCTAAAAGTTTCAAGTCCGCCGGTGTGAAAAAGTCCGCCCAGAAATACTTAAGGCCATGAGTAAAGAATGAGTCTTGTGGCTCTCTCGCGTCATTAAGGTGGTCTGGGAGTATGGCAAGACACAGGACGGTTGGCAGACGGAAGTTATTGTTACCTTTTAGAAAAGGGGGACAAGAGAGACTGCTCCAAATACAAGGACATATCTCAAGGTTTCCCATTGGGAGAGTTAAGGCTAAGTCATCTTCTTTTTGCAGATGACTCCTCCCAGACGCAACTCTAGCGCACGTTCAATAGGTTTGCAGCCGATGCTGGAATATACGAATAGGTCAACGTGGACAAGTCCGAAGTAATGTTCATATTCAAAACGTCTTTCCAATGCACTATTCTTTGAAGTTAAACAGACGGAGAAGTATCTCGAGGTCTTTTTCACGATCGATGGGAGGAGCAACGCTGAGCTTTCTTATATAACGTGTCAACTTGAATCAATTTCAAAGTAGCTTGGAAGATCTGTATTAAGAAAGGACGAGCTTTGTTCAGTGTTTTTTCCAACTCTCACCTTGTGTCATGAAATTCTGGTAACGACCGAGAAAACGACCGACAGTTGCTCGTCGGAATAAGCTCAATAGTGAGGGGGAAACTCAATGTTGAGCAGACACCTCTTCGAAGGGAAAGCGCTATGATTCGTTGATTTGGCCACTTGGTACAGATAGCCCCTTCATCGCGACTTCCTAGGTGTGTCTTAGATGCAATTCCATCAGAGAGGGAGACCGCTCAGCTAATCCAAGGCAAGGTGATTGGATCAAGTTCATAAACTCTCCTTGTTGCGCTTGGGAGAGCTCCTTATGAGTTAGAGTCGATGGCGGAGAGCCGAACGGCTTAAAGGTCTCTAGTGCGTGCATTGCCCCTTCGGCCGCTTTAATGGAACATGAAGAAATAGAAAATTTATCATGCAGCAAATATACAGTTAAATGGTCATAATGGCTCTTTATGCGCAATCAATAAATCACAGAACTCGTCCACCTATTTCTATACGATATAGCCCAACCTTATACTAGGGGCCTGAGCATAAACTTATACAGGGTGCGAGAGACTTCAGGCTTGCTGCTGTTAGCTAATCACGAAACAAACAAAACAAACAAGGCGAAAAAGCGACATGTTTCTGAAAACAGGCTTACTATCCGATGGTCAACCATCTAAGACTGTTGAGGTTTCCGAGACAAGGGTGAAAATGAGACTGTTCTTCACTATCCAGGAATCGGACGGTCTTTACAATGGTCAGGAAGACAACGATCCGATATCACCGAATGTTGCATCTTCAACATGCCAGATGAACGATCTGATGTAAGAGTACGAAAGATCAAGAAATTCCTCAAAGAAATGAAAACTGCAAGGCAGCGTCTCATGTGACGTTGTGTTTTAGAGCGTAAGTATGTAACCTGTAAGTTGATACAATTTGTCAGCGATTAATCGAGTCGGTTAAACAAGTTGGCATCAGAAACAAGCACAAAGTGCTGGAAGTGGAATAAATATAAAGTAAGGATATGATAGCGGACAAAGTCGTTGCAGACTGCTAGTTTCCATCGCACCCGAAACACGACCAGTCTCAGACTAGATTAAAACTGAAGCATTTCCACTGTGTTGAATCACGAACCGAAAGTTCAAGAAATACCTAATTACTGAGACAGTGCCTATTGATGTAATGTGTGTAATCTGTTAAAACACCGGATGACCTCTTCCTTAACGCAAAAAATAACCCACTTTGTGGGATAGTTTGCGACACTCATTAGCAACTTGCAGCACAGTGCCATAATCTCATAATCCAGCATGATATGGATGAGGGGTCAATCTGGTAGCCGTACTATTCATTGCAAATAAAAGTAAATGACATTGAACTGTCATCAACGCACGTCAAACTCCAACTCACTCGAAAAACACCCTTCTTTGTCAAACCAAATCCTTCCCACCCCGAATAGGACCCTCTTTAAGTACACATTTGTCATGCAATAAATTATTTAGGTGTCATGCTATTAACACCACCAAAATCATGATCAACCAAAAGGTCGCAATTAATTACAGAAAATCACCTTAAGGCCCAAATGTCAGGACCTCCTCACAACCAAATCTTGACACACAGACGACATCTTCTCGTCCTCCGTTGCGTCCTAGTAATTATTAAGTGTGATGACAGGAGTACGAGCACGATTATGACTACAATATGTGCGTTAAAATTTTTCAAGTTTATTCCCACCGTTGTCGTCGGGGATTTAAGGGCTGGCCGTTAACAGGTGCTTCATGTGTCGACGCATCCTACATGCGAATGCGTCGAGTCCCGACGAAAGTGTGTGTGTACTTATTGTGTAACGATGACATGTTGGGTGTTAAATTATGTTGAGATGCCCTTTTTTTCTGTGGCAGCGGTTGCGATATTCAAGTCGCGGAATGTGTACTTTGCGAGGTAATTTGAAACGCGGCGAAATTACCTTGTGGTAAATTGGCCAAAGGTTTGAAAGGAAAGCACGCGGATGCTGTTGCTGATGATTAGGAAATATCGCGGTAGTCTAATTTCCACGTGTTCGGATGTTATTTTCAAAGATGAAGTCAAACGATAATTGTCGTTGCGTTGGGTGCAATTCGTTTTCATTTCAATGTTTTGGAGGGTGATGTCTTATTCGTTGAAAGAGACTGTAGGTAATATCTGCTTTTTTAAGGAGTTATTCATATAATTTCAAATTTATATGAAGTGGCTTGAAGTGCATGCGTACTTAGACATCGGGAAGAAGATTGAGACGAAAAAATGGTTTATCTTATCTTACTGAAGATGAGGAAAAAGGAAGTCCTTAGTCTTTTTGTGAAAAAAGTTTTGCGTGCGATTTTTGGTCCTGTTTGCGTTGTTGGCATCCGGAGAGAAGATTTAACGACGAACTCTATGGGCTGTACAGCGACATGCACCCGGTCAAGCGTCTTCGAATGCAACGCTTAAAATGGCTAGGCTAAAGTGACGCATACAAGTGGAAAGGGACCCCAACCAACTTAGAGTGCGCAATTGGAGGCTGCTGGCGGGAGGTCGTGTTGGCTGGAGAGGCATGCCAGATCCACCCTGGACTGTAACGCCACAAGAACAGGAAGAAGAAGATAGTGATGAAAAAATAAATGCATTCATCAAGCGTTAGTCCATATAGAGCCAGCGCGTTTAGTCTTCAGCAACCACTAACTTTGTCTTATGTGTTTGGGGCTAGAAGGGTTGGCTCTGAAATGAAACGTTGTCAGCAATTCAGAAACTTGAGAAGGGTGGAGCCATAAAACTGAAAGATGAATTAAAGTCCAATTCAGGGATCGAACTTCTACGTACCCCTCACACAGAAATAGGCCCACTAATGCACTACGCCAAAAGACACATACTTCTCCTTCTTCTTTTAGTGGCGCTACAATCCGTGGATCTGGGACTCAACCAACATGCCTCTGCAGCTAACACGAACTCTCGCCAGCTGCCATCAAATGGCTCCAGTTGGTTGCAGTGCTTCTTCACTTGTGTGCACCATATCAACCTAGGCCGTCCTCTGTTTCATTGTCCCAATAGCTGGGATTCGAAGACTTTTCGGGCCGAAGTACTGGTGTCCTCACCTGCTAAAAATGCAACTTTGCTATGCCAAAAATTATCCATCGCCGGCTAGCAACTTAACTTTTTGATAGATCACTTTCACAATACGTACCCTATTTTCGATGGTTCTACGTTCATGTCTTAAGGTTTTGGAGTTGACTTTGAAGCTATCCATTGAAGCGAAGAAGTTCAAAAGTTTAAGTTAATAAGGACGTCGTTGCTCTCGAGATTATGTAAAGAGAATGGAAGGAATAAAGAAAGTTCACTGAACGAATGTATCCGCCGATATCACGAAAGTCCATCAAAAGGATCTGTTCAACATATGAGATGCGGTGGCGCTCACTAAATGAATGCGGTCAACGAGGTTCTTCTGTGGAACAGCTTACAAAAGAAAGATTTTAAACTTAAGAATGCAGAACACTCTCCACACATGCTACTCCGGGAATTCTGTCCTTTTGGTGTACGGTCGAAATTCAAAATTCAAATAATTTCTCAAAAATGCACCAATTTCAAAGACGGCGGCACAAACAAAACAAACTAAACAAAACCTCCCAAATATTCTTCCCATGTGCTGCCATTCCTGTTCAAATCGTAAATACATCGAATCGTTCTCTACTTTCCAAAAGGTCCATGTTCATTTTAATATTCACCTTTTGGAATAATGGGCATTTGGAGGTTTCGGACACTCTAAGATTCCATGACTTTGCGCCCAATTTCGCATTCCAATGCTGAAGTCAACGACACCACATAAATCTGAAGGTAATGACTAACATACACTCTTATAACGCCCTTAGTGCAGTAATCACTCTTAAAATGAGCACTTGTGTACAGATTGTTGAAGAGTTTATTGAAACAACTCAATCACAATTACCGTCCCCTCAAGCCCCCAAAAAAACAAGCCACAACATATCCTCCGACTCTCTCATCAGCAACCAATTTGCTCTTCGATAACCAGTTCCATATCGCACTTAATATCCCTTATCTTAGTTCTCACCGCTGAATATCCGATAATTACATATTATTATCTATCATTATTCATTACTTCTTACGTGAGTTGTATAGTTATTTTCTGTGCTGTGTTGTTGTTTTTTGAATAATTGGCTGTAAAATAGAGGTCCCACCCTCTCTCTTCCTTGCGCCTGTCGACGCCAGCTGAAGAGGATGTTTGCCCCTGACAAGCATTGTCTCTGGTTTTATCGTTTTATTAGCTTCACCCTGTAGAAGAAGTATAAAAAAGCTCACATTAGCTCATTAAAAGCAAAATGACGCGTGCATACGAAATGATTGTTGTTCACTCTCTCCGCGCAACAATGATGTTACACGCTGTCATGCATAATGGATTTTATTGTGCCGGTATGTGCTTGTGTTTTCCGTCTCTCATCTTTAGCATCCAACGCCTCTCTCTCTCTTTCTCTTTATCTCTCTGAATCAATAGATGTTTTTTTTTCTGGTTTCGTCAACTATGCAAATATTAATTTTTTCCTCGGTTATGTAAACAGAACGGGCGCACGTGTATGGACACGCGGAAACAATTAAATTGATTCAATCAATTTCAGGGATTGAATGTTTCAAGGATTGACAGATTCAAGCAATAAATTGAAATTGGATGACGCGCTAAAGCGTTATCTTTGAATGCCTAGATTTGTGAAAAACTTGTGGGCTAGGGGAGGAAAGTGTACAATTTTTTTCCAAAATGCATGTGTGCTGTATAAACAGAACATGTTCATATTAAATTTTTGCAGAGCTGTGAAGAGAAGAAGGAGTGTACTTGCGGCTTGGTTGTAAGTCAGCTTCTGCCGTGCTTGAAAAGGATTTTGTCGATTTCCCCCATAAGGGAGACTGCATCTTCTAACTATGTCCTGGGATTCTTAAAAATAACAGAATTTAATTTAGGTCTTGTCTAAAGGCCACGGTACTCTATCGAAATTCCGCTGAATCATGGTGGATTCAGATGGGTTTGTCATCAAACACTAAGGTGCATTAGTTTCTTCTATCCAAAAATCAACATTTAACAGTTGATATTATATATCAAGGCATCTGGGGACCAACAGGTGAAGCACATGCACCAACTCATCTTTTTCTTCTTGTGGCGCTACAGTCCGGATTAGACCTGAGCCTCAACCCACATGCCTCCCCCGGCCAGCATGATCTCTAGTCAGCTGCCTTTAATTGCTCACTCCAAGTTGGTTAAGGTTCTTCTCCACTTGTGTGCGCCATCTCAACTTAGGTCATCCTCTGTTGCGTTCTCCCAATGTCTCAAATTCGAAAACTTTTCAGGCCGGAGCAGTGATGTCTATACGCTCTGCATGGTCCAGCCATCTTAAGCGTTGTATTCGAAGACGCTTGGCCTGGCGCATGTCGCTGTACAGCCCATAGAGTTCGTCGTTAATTCTTCTTCTCCAGATGCCATCAACGCAAACAGGAAGTCTCTCAAAAAAGACTAAGGGCTTTCCCATCCGCTTTTAGTAATGTCAAGGTTTCCACGGTCAATCCAACTCTAGACTGGGATGATCAAGCTGTTATGTAAAGCAAGCTTAGTCCTTCGAGAGAGGGCTTTATTACTCAATCGCCTCTTGAGCCCAAAGAAACAGCGATTGGCAAGAGTGATTCTGCGTTTGATTTCGGTACTGGGGTTGATGTCCCTATTTACCGCGGAGCAGAAGTAGACGAAGTCCTTGAGTACCTCGAAGTTTCTGTTGCCTAGTAGTACGCTCTTTGCAAAACTTCGATGTTGTGTGTCCTCCCTCGATGACAGCCCTCATTTATCGCCACACCCATTTTAGCTGCTTTTGCTTCAATGCCAACAAACGCCTCATTGACGGCTCGCTGTGTTCGTTCAGTCGTCGGCGTAAGCTAGCAATTGAACTGACTTTTGGGCGATCGTGCCTCTGGTGTTGACTTGTGAGTTACAAGTCAACATCAGAGGCATTCTCAATGATGTTGAAGAAGTCACATGCCAGCGCATGGCCTTGTCGAAAACTTTTTTTGACATTGAAGGTTTCGGTGAGTTTATTACCTTGAGCTGGACGGAGCAGCGAGAGTTCTCCATTGTCATCCTACACAATCTGACGAGTTTGATAGGAATGCCAAAACTACACATGGTACTGTATAGCTCGTCTTTATGCCCGCAGTCATATGCGGCCATAAAATCGACGAATAGGTGGTACGTGTCGATTTGCACCTCTTGGGTCTTTTCAAGAATCTGCCGTAGTTTGATGATTTGGTCGATGGTGGACTTCCTTGGCCTGAAACCACACTGAAAAGAACCTATCAGGTTATTGACGACCGGTTTCAGGCGTTCACACAATACTCGTACGGTAGAGAGGATCTTGTACGCGATGTTAAGGAGACTAATCCTTTGGTAGTCGAAGGAGTCTCCTGTCTTGTGAACCGGACAGACGGCGCTTAGAATTCACTCATCAGGCATACTTTCCTCCGACCAGATCTTACAGATGAGCTAGTGCATGGGCCCAACAAGGTCATATCCAGCTGCCTTAGACAGTTTTGCGGACAGTCCATCCACTCGAGCAGCTTTGTAAGACTTCAGTCTCGATATTACTATCTTGACCTCGTCTAAGTCGGGAGACGGAGTTCTTGCCTATCATCCTCCAAATTGAGAGGAACAGTTTGCCTAACAGCGGGATTCGGGCCGTCATCGCCGTTTAAGAGTCTGCACAATGATTTACAGGAATCCAACTTACATACGCTCGTAATGCAAATCCAAGCAGGGATCTACAGACACTTCGCCCAGATATACACAAGTATCTCTCAATTAAAAAGAAACGAAAACAAAAAATGAAAATCTCCTCAAGTTCAATACCGTTTCCCTTGTCTGACGAAAGTGGAAAACTTTTAGGGTAATGAAGACGGTAGACCTTTTTAATATTTGACACAATTGTTTGATGATAACGCCATTACATCGCTTCAGTGTCAGGATGTCCTGAATAACTGAGTTGTATCTCCCTAATTAACTTAAGAGCTATTACCAGTCGTCATCTCATTACAAATTGTTGTGTAAGTTTCAGATAATGACTGACCCTTATCCGATATTTAAATAATAACTGGTGATTTATGCAGTGGGTTTGAGAATTTTCGTTTTGAAATTGTGTGTTTATTCTTTTGGCGGTGTTAGTGATGGGGGCAATTTGATACCTAAATGGATTTCATTTTAATGAATCTTGCCCCATCTACAGCGATATTTTTGAAATGCGCAAATAATTTCAAAGAAATTTTGTTGAAACAATGAGAGAATTATGTCTAATAGCATTCTCACCCCATCTCTATGAGAGAATTGTGTGATGGGCATGTTTTTTTTTACCAACTTTTGTCAATCGAGTTTCTTGTTATCCAACTACCGATTCAATGGCAAGCCGAATGAATAACAGAGGTTAGAGTCAAAATTTCAACATGAAAAAGGAAATAATGATTTTAAAATGTCGATGAAGAAATAGGTGTACGTACATGTGTAAATGAACTGTATTCCCCTCTCTGTTTCTGTTCTGTACTAGATTCGAGCAGAGAGTGGGGGTAATTTTGTCCATATTTCGATTCTTTAAATCTATACTGACCAATTTCGTGTAGACATGTGAACCTGTTTAACAGTGGCAGTTGGGTCAGAACTTTTTATTTCAACGTATGTTTTGACTGGTGTTGCAACTTGTGGCCGAGCATTCCGTAATGCAAAATAACTTTAACGTATCTTGCAACCATTTGCGACCGTTTTGCTCTCAATGCTCTCAATTCTTGGCCGAAACGCATCTATTGTCGTCGATAGACCTCGCCTATGATCATTTCATTCGATTACAGCAGCTCATAGTGCACCACATCCAGCAATATTATCATCTCCCCATGAGTATTTGACGTAGCGTTGGGCGATGGTGATGGAGATGCCTGACATTCTAGATCTTCGCAATGGACCCACTCCTCATCACCAGTCACAAACCCATGCAAAGTTTCTACATGCCAAATCGCCTCTTGGCTTCAATTCATATGACTTCCAATGACCTACCTTTCGGATCAACAGCATTGTTTTAAAAATTTAAATATGTGTCTTGGGCAACCCTAAGTGTATTCGCGAGTTCCTCTTGCATTTGTGGTGGACCTACATTGAGCAATGCCTCCAATTGTTCATCTTGGAACAAAATTTGGCTGTCCGGGACGTTTTTCGTTTTTAAAATCGAAATTCCCATCACAATTTGCTGAACGCTCGTTATTTGTCTTTGAAATCACAGTTCCCACAATTTAACCATGCAGGCCACTTCTGACGCATTTACTCAGCTAAAGCATGGTCATCAACTGGACGCAGTGTGCCCGGGACCGTCAAGAATGGAAGTAGCTATAGCTTAGGTTTAGACCCTTCATGAGTCGCAGGCCTGATATGAGCATGACTCGCAGGTGTGATACATACCTTGGTTTCAAAAGCCGGATTCCTATTCTTTGATTTTCGATTTAGATCGGAGCTGAATTGAGCCTTTGTCAACATGCTTTTCCATCTAATACCGTCATGTAATACTTTCCTCTAGCTACACAAGTTCAACTGACTGGGATCCTTTTTCTGCTGAGTTAGCAAGTTGCATTCCTCCCCTTCAAGAATTTACCCGCAATCGCCTAGCCAGGAATAACCACCTGTTCACCCTTAAGCCCACCTTCGGATGTACAGTTAAGTTAAGGGACGCTTTCTTCAGCCGCAACACACGAATATGGAATGCTCTTCCCATCCCAACTTTTCCTCCTCCTGAGCAATGTGCTCCATTGGTTGTTCATGACCCACTCGAGAGACTAGAACTGGTCTGACCAGATTGATGTGATTGTAAAACCTTTAAAGTTTGGGATCCTTAAAATATTAAAACTGAGGAAAACCACACGCATTTCTTGAATCGTGAGAAAATTGATTATACTCCACCGAGAGACCTGTCATTTGTCGCAAAGCGTTACATTTTGAAGTGCGTCAGCAGATTTTTTCCGTTTTTTTTCATATCCATGTGAAATTGAAAACCCACACAATTTGTGTTACCCCGCTAGGATTCAAACGTTGGAATTGTTTGTTGTCTGCCACTAGACCAAATCGAATGTATTTATGAAGTGTTCCCACTTAAATCAACCAATTCCCTTACAAATGGAGGGACGAGGAAAAAAAAAATAAATCAATGTCCTGTTGCAAAAGCAACACATGCCCCACCTATCAGTTTCATCAACTAGGAGCAAGACTCGTCAAACACTTTTAATTATCATTTTCTACGCACAGCAACGCGCATACACCACACACAACGGCCGCAGTTGTTGTAAATGCGAACCCATTCCTCCAGTTGCCACTTTATTCGTTATAATTTCCCCGGAGATTCAATTACCAGAGCACACATGCACACATGCGTGTGCGTCATTTTGGAATGCGAAAGGTAATAAATTTCTGGCAAGTTATCAGTGTCTAACGGCCAAATATTGAGTTACAAGACACACTTGTACCTGGCCTTAATCAAAGTCTGACCACGGTCACAAGTACGGTCCCGTGAGCAGGGGTCGAGCACGAGTTCTTGAGCCAGTCCATTGTATTGGTGCTGCCTGTTGAGCGTTATCGTCACCATCGTCGCTGGTCAGGGATAATTAACATGAACTGTCAGTGGCTTGGTAATGTAATTTATTCCGACAAATACCAGCCGGCAGCGACGGAGGTGGATTACGCGGGCACTTGCTCCCGGGCTCACGCTGTCGGGCCGTGTGACGCTGCTAATTTTGTGTGAAAATTGTGTCAAGCACTTAATTAACTTTTCTTAGGTATTATTGTCGGCAAGAAGATACCGCTATCTGCTGGTGCTTTGTGCACACAAAGAGATTAGGAACATGTTCGGTCGACCGTAAAATCTGCTCCTTGCCGCATGTACCTGGGCAGGACGCTCAACAGGTGCTCGCCGCCAACGTACAATAATTTCAATTTATTTCGCTTGCGGGCTTCTTGGACAGTGGGCAGAGGGCGTCTTGGCTGAACGCAAATTAATTTGCGAGACTGCCGAAAGGTTGCACTTGTACATTAGTGATGAGGCAAATGGAATTTCTAATGCGTTTCCTCTTGGGGTAGGTCAGTGGAATAAGAGCGTGATCAGCTATGTGTGCATGTTGAATGAGTTGCCTGCTTGGGGAAAGTTTTCCTAATGATGTCCGGTGCATTTAAGTTAATTGAACATAACATGGGAATCGTGCGTGTAAGCTGATCCTAGGCAGAGACAAAAAGTTCTGTTTGCTCAGAAGTTTCAACTGCAATCGATGTTCGTACTCGTATATACAGAAAAATTTTAAAGACTTCTGTCGTAAGCGTGGGCTGTAGGTTGCACACTTTTTTCACGGAAACGGAGTTTAGAATGTGTGCAAAAAGACAAAGCACAATTTCATTCGCTTATACAGACTACGTTACTCATAAAATGACAAGTCGAGGTTTGCCAATAAGACTTTCTACACCATCTTAAACGAACACCGGAAATTCGAGAAAGTGTTTAGACCGGACTTTTAGGGCAACATGTGCTTTAAGTGTTTATATAACCGAATCATGGAAATACAGACTAGGATTCACTGTAAGGGAATGTTTTCTAAGCTTTCCTATAGGCCCCTAAGATGTCAGAAAGTCAGGGGATTAAAGTTGCCTCGAGACACAAGGAAAACTGGTGCATCGTAGATGTAGGATATTGCCTCCTCCTTCCCCCCTATTTAGCTAGCCTCGCGCGTAAGCCGTATAAGTTATCCTCGCAAGTAGACCTCGTCAGCTAGCCTTACCAGCTAGCCTCGACAGTAGACCTCATCGGCTAGGCTCTGTAGCTACCCACCCCAGCTGGCCTCTTAAGCTAGCCTCGGCAGTAGACCTCGCCAGCTAGCCTCGCCAGTAGACCTCACCAGCTAGCCTCGCCAGTAGACCTCGTCAGATAGGCTCTGTAGCTACCCTCTCCAGCTAGCCTCTTAAGCTAGCCTCAGTAGTAGACCTCACCAGCTAGCTTCTTTAGCTAGCCTCGCCAGTAGACCTCGTCAGCTAGGCTCTGTAGCCACCCTCTCCAGCTGGCCTCTTAAGCTAGCCTCGGCAGTAGACCTTACCAGCTAGTCTCGCCTGCTAGTCTCGCCAGCTAGTCTCGCCAGCTAGTCTCGCCAGCTAGTCTCGCCAGCTAGTCTCGCCAGCTAGTCTCGCCAGCTAGCCTCGCCATCTACCTTTTAGAATTAGGCACATCGTTGTATGGATTAAAATACAACTCCCAGTTGATTTTAAATAAGACTTATTAAAAGATGCGGTGCAACAGAAACTGCTCCTATGAACATTACAGCCATCATATAGAAGAGATTTCTCACTCTACACCAACTTCAAATGATTGACGTAAAACGCGAACAGACACCTAACATCATATCACTTTAACTTCCATAAAGGATGTCAGTGCGGACTGACAAAAGACCGAAAGAAAGGAAGTCTACGACTGCTTAAAATTCAAGCATTTCCCACCCTCAGATGATTGAGGTGAAAAGAACACACAACTACATTGCCCTCAGCACATCTTCTTCTTTTTCCTTCACAAATGCATCTTTGTAAATTCAGGAATGTACGCAAAAAAAGGGTGTTAACCAGGCAAACAATCTCTTGTGTGTTCCCATTCTGTTGAAGAATGCTTCCCTCAAAGATGCAACGAGTTCATTGCGTTCGTGTGTTTTTTTTTTTGCCTCTCACCATTTCACAAACATGTTCACTCAACAAGGAAGGATTCATATTCTATTCTGACCTGCTGTTGTCAAAGAGAACACAAATGCCAAGAGCCATCGAATCCATCTTGGACAATTATTTGAAGTTTACATTGTCTTAAGATTCCTTCAGAATCTTTCTCGCATATCCTGTTTCCAACCGTATATGCATTCCCGCCCGGTTATGTGTGCGATTTGTATGTTCTTAAGAAATTCGATTTATTTTCCCTTCAATATTTAATTCAGGGAAAAATACCCAAGATCCTCCGTCAGGGAATGCAACACAATATCAGGGCAGTGGAATTTCCTTCTTCACATCTCCCCAATTGTTCCTGCAGCTGCTCGCCACATATTCACACATGAAGCGAAGCTCGAAGTTATGAGATGAATTCAACTGTAAGGATAAATTCATTTCTTTGGGTATCATTTCAAAAATGTAACCGAATGGAAGGGATGGGGATTGTTCCATGCCTTCACTGGAGTTGCGGAGCTTTAAATAACCCGTCCATCGATTTCTTAAATTGATGCAAATTTTTCAAACCACCGAGGCATGCCTAAACAAATTACTCATCTAACTCTTGCTCATAAAGTACATTTCTCCCGCCGTTGTACTACACATGGCGACACGACCCACAACACATCACAGCTCTTGAATGGGCGGATTTACTTTATTCGAAAATTTCTTCTTTCACTCTTTGATCTAGCCATGTAATTAATCATCGCGAAGAAAAAACTCCTAAACCGCAGCTGAAACTGAAAAGAATATCAAAAATGCTCCGAAAGAAGAGAAGCTTCAAAGGATTAAGTTGTCAACAGAATCTTGGCATAGTCTGTAACCTACAGCCTCGCATTGCTCTTGCTTGTGACAGATTGCGGATTACTCCGGAATTCATGAAAGAATCTCCGCGTCCCCACATCACACAATCGAATTCTTTTTCTAATTATTCCGATCAGTCAGGCTCCCACTTCGACATTTAACAGAAACAGGGAGGCAGCGCGTTTTTTAAATTTTTACTTAAATTAAAAATGTCCGAGGCAGTGTCGGTGCTTAAATCGCGAGCCATTTAGCTGGCAGGCGGCCATTGAAAGCGAAAACTTTTCCGTTATCACACTTTTGAATATATTTCCCTATTGTCCGCCCAGAAATCATTTGACGCCACATGTACAGCAAGAAAAAAGAAAACAAACAGAACTTCCAATAGACAGAGGCAGTGTATAGTACATTCGTTGGTCTTTCACTTATCATCTTTTTTGCTGCTGCTGGTGGTGGTTGTGTGCTGCTGTAGCGTCATCCTGCCACCAAAGTGGAACTTTGGTTTGACCTCGTTAGGAAAGTAAAATAAAATTTTCAAACATAAAGAGAACGAGGGCATGAGTCTGATGGTGTCTCTTGTGTTTAGTTAGCATTCCCTACCGCGTCCGTTTGTGTGCGCAGGCAATTTTTGCGTAAACTAGATACAAACAAGCTCGAGGGGAAAGTTTTTCACGATCTGAACTTGAAATGGAATTATGATTAGGCGCACATACATACGTTGAAGGTTTTAATGCACAAAGCAACAATTTACCGGACTCTTGATTCGGACAGATTAAGTTTATGATTCAACTGTGAAAAGAAACTCACAGAGTGAACCACTAAAAGGGAACTATAATTTACCGACTTTTTGAAGATGTTTTACTGGAAATATTGCAGATAACGAAATCCTTTTCACCAGAAACTTGACTGCCTTTGTTCCAAATACAGTCTTAAGTCAGACACACATCCATACGTTAGACTTCGGATTCAGAGAACTCTTTTGAAGCAAATTTGTAATTCTTCTCTATATTAATTTTCAATTTTAGTTGCTTTCCTTTCCCACACTCATACAAAAGACAAAAATACTTCGTCAACACGAAGGCAATAATATTGACAAATTAAGTTGAGAGCATCCTTTGCTCAGGGAATAAATAAGTTATTGAGAAAGGACGCAAGACGTCAACGACTTGGCCAGAATGTCACCATAGACAGCTATAACCTTGAGGTCCTGAAAGACTTTGCCTATCACGGCTTCCAAGTTAAGAGTACGAACAACATCAGTACCGAGATTAAGAAATTACTCTCGGCAACCGCTTCGCTCATTCCTTTGAGCTTAGGAGCCAATTGAATTGCAGAGTCAAGTTTATAATGTTTAACGACCAAGTTAACTTGATGATACAACACTTTGATCATCCCTATCCTGCTCTATGGCTCAGAAGCATGGACAATCTCAAGAGCTGAAAAAGAAGCCTTTCCTAGAGAAAAGTTCTGCCTTCAATCTTTGGCCCTGTTTGCGTTGACAATGATTTTTGGAGGAGAAGATTCAACAGGCTGTACAGTGACATGTGCCTAGCCAGGTATGTAGGATTTCAATGCCTACGACGGCTATGTCATGTAGAGCGCGTGGACAATGCTGCTTCAGCCCGAAGAGTGGTCAACTCCGAATCAGTGGACTATAGGGGACTCTCACGAATCCGATGGCGCACACCTCTGGAGAAGGACCCCAATCAACTTGGCGTTGTAAGCAGCTGGATAACGAACGAAAGTGAAGGCTCAGAAACACTGCGGACTATAGCACCATATAAAGAAGATTATACGAACCGGAAAGAGTTGTTGGTGAAGGTCCAGATCGACTCCGGACTGTAGCGCCATATTAAGAAGATTATACCAGCCGGAAAGGGTTGTTGGTGAAGGTATGGATCCAATCCGTACTGTAGCGCCATATCAAACTCAAACTTGTGTGGAACCTTGGCAGGAAGTCTCTACGCTTCACTGGATACACTCCTGTTCCTTGGTGCACTAGACCTTCCAAACAAGGGAATTGCAGCCAATGAGTCTATTGGGCAAACGAACCGAGTTAAGATATGGTTAATTTTTTCCCACAATGCACCGATTTCATATTCCCATTACCTCGTATCATCTTTGGGAAACGATCCTCAATCAGCATACCAGTCGGACTGGGGCATTGTACTCACGTCGCTGAAAGACCCGCTTTGTATACAATATTTGCGAACGGGTCAAAGATGGACGATGGCGTGGAAGTTGGCGCCTAGTCTCTCTCAGAGATCTAAACTTTCGTCTATCTATCAACCCGTTACTGTAGGATTGTGACAATCACATGGGGCACTCTATTGGATGAGAAACAAGAGAAATATGATCTTCTCCTTCGACAACCAGGATGCAATCAAATCCCTTGGAGGACTGAATATTCACTCAAACTGCCTCTCTTTTAACGACATGTCAAAGTCCTTCATCATTCACTTGGTATGGATGCTAGGACACAATGAAAGGATAATAAGCTTGCCCAGCACCTGCTCCAAATACTCTTGAGGGCCCAAGTTAATTTTTTTCGTTGGAATTTTGTTCAATTTAAGGTCTTGGGCATTTCGAAATTTTGAACATTTGGAAATTTTGGGTATGTCGGAATGTAGTTTTCAAATCTGTAAAAATTCTGTAAGAACTTAAGGTTCTGCCACACCCTTCAGCTCACACATTTCATCTCCCTAAATTAAGATACTCACAAACCTCATAATTGTTGTTTGAAGTTAAATTTCCATACACAGACAGGAAGATTAATGTAACTGGTGCGAAAGCATCAGAAATGTCTTCCACTCATCCTTTGATGTATTTCGACCCCAATGGTCATCAGCCCTAAGGGCATTTATCACTTAATGCACATCCTTATTGTCCTAGACGTTAACTTACATCATCTGCTGCCCAAACAGCAATTTGTATTCATACCTCAAGCAGAGCACTGTGCCCGATCAAAGGCAATTGCCGAAATTTGGCTCCGGTATACAGTGTCTGGCTGTAAGCCACATTAATTCACACGTTTGCTGTGACCCATTACGCACATGACGCCTGAAACTAATTCCATTGGCATGTCTATAAATTAAAATTCGAACTCAAGTGCTCAAGTTTTGTATTTAATGCAAAAGTTTCCTCACCACCCATTACGGAGTCACTTATAGCGTCACATTATCTGCCTCCGGAAGTTTACCACCAGCATCTGAAGAAATGCAAATACCCATGTATATCAGGTATTCAAAAAGTTGTGCGACTTTAAAGCTGTTTGCAACTTCATAGGTGCTCCGCTTACACGCTCCTCTGGTGCATGTTCTAAATGCCCCTACTCGAGTGTGTTTAAAGTTTTCTTATCCCCGGCAGCACTTCAGCACACTTTTGTTTGAGTTGCATTCTTCAAGTGTTCGTCTCCATGCCTCATCGCCTTCAGGGCTTAACTTTCGTGTTATATCTGTACACAGCACTAATGGCGCATCAAACCTGCTACACAAAGCTATTCACTTTACAGTTTACTTTTCTTTCAGAAAATGATTTCCCAGCACTTACTGTACGGATGCGGAGTGATTGTTCTGTTGTCCCTTCTGAGTGGAAGCAGTGTGGCTGAAATGGCATCGGCTGGAGGTAAGACAGGCACACGCTTAATGAGGGTTACGAGATGACGTTTTCCCCTTCGGTTTAGATCCCATAAATGCTTTGTACGAGAATTTATTGGAAAGAGAGTATGCTGGACCCATCTCATTCCCCGAGAGAGTCGAACGAAAGGCTCAACGTTCCCCATCTCTGCGTCTGAGATTCGGACGAAGTGACCCCAACGTAGAGGCCGACTCGACCAGGTCGAAGCGTTGGTTCGGTGATGTCGACCAGAAACCGATTCGATCCCCATCACTCCGTCTGCGATTCGGTCGCAGCGATCCCGCATTAAGCAACAACTGGGACCAGGTTTGACTAACATTTCAGAGAGTCGTACGAAATTTGTATCCACTCTACCCACAGATGGACACTCAACGTTCTCCGCAGGAAGACCGTCTTATCTCAAGACTGAATTCTGAGAAATTGATAAACATCCTCGAGAACCTCGGCGTTTTTAATGAACTCCAAAACAATCCCGATGAATACCAGAGGGAGATCAGAAAGCAACAGACTCCATTGAGGCTAAGATTTGGCCGAAGCGCTGGTGATTCCTCTCAAGCAACAGTAAGTACCGTAGCAGATGAAGCATTTTGAAATATTGACAACATCTCCTTTCAGGAAACAAGCCATGCAGTTCCCGAAGCCGATAAGGCCTAAATAATGAACATCCTCTACCTACCATCTATGAACACAAAGACACGTAATCCACCCATACATTTGATACATCTTATCCATAAATAGCAACATCAACAAAAAACTATATTAATACATTTTTTCCTAAACTATTATGAGATTTTATATAATTAAATTAACTATAGGCCCTATTAGTGTATTGTTTTTTTTGTTTTTCATTTAAACTTTAAATAAAAGGAAAACGTGTAAATAGTAGATTTCTTCATGGAAAATTTAAAAAGAAGGAAAAAATAATTGTGCCCCTGAAGGAGAAAAATTTTAATTGCTTAGAGTTATCGTTTCTTATGATAAATTCTGAACCAAAAGTCGTCGACCATTTTGCTGTAATTTAAAAATATAAATTAATGAAAATCGGTGTCAACAATTTACAAAAAGAAAATTATCCAATTCCAATTTACATAAAATCGAAAAGACTTTTGGCTCATCGTTTTATCAATTTGAATTTATTTTTATACAAGATATTTATTCCATCTTTTTTTTTAATTTACACCATCATTTAGGAAGGAGAAAAGATAAAATATAAAAATATTTTATAGAACTATATATATACATAACTATATACATATTTACCGAATTTTCTAAGTATTATTAACACCCTTTTGTTTTTTGTTTACAAACAAAACTAACTCGAACCACCAACAGATGATGAATTCAAAAGAATTATTTACACAAATCTGGCAGCAAATTGAACAAGCAAATAGTTCATCTTATAAATGTAAATAAATTTCTGATGCATGTGTTAAAATATCTTAAACTTATAAGCAAACAAAAAAAAACTATATAAATGTAAAGTACATTGAATAGAGTTAAAACAGACAACAAAAAAAAACAGAAAACGGAAAAAACTGGGCATGAGAAATGTCTGAACACACCCACTAGAAAACCATTTTGAATAGGTTATTCTGAGACACAAAATCGGTCGGTGTTCAGTAACACAAATTTGAAACATCTCAATCTAAAGGATTGTTGAATGGGCAGCTGAAAATTGATGAAAGGAAAGTTTGATGTTTCGTTTTTTCGTTACTTAAAAAAACCATGTGTGTAGAGCATTGAGAAGAAAAACAAACAACAAGGATAGAAAAATGATCAGTATTTTCAATTATTTATTAACTTATTAAACTAATTGTTAATATACATACAAAATGATAAAGTAAAAGAAAACTGCAAGCCTAGCAAATAAAGATGAAGAAAACGGAAACTGGGTTGAATGTGTTTTATTTATTTTTTTTCTGTCTTTTGTTAACTTGTTAACATTTTCAGATACAAATTTAAAATCGAATTTACTAAAGAATTGTAAACAAACGACTATGAAGACTAAAATGATAAGTAGATCTCTACATTTCGCCACAGCTACAATCCGGAATGCACCTAAGCCTTCAGCGACATGCCTCCCTAACCAGTTCTATACACCGATCTAAATTAGGTCTCTTCCCAATTGAGCACGGCGTCGTTAGACTTCGTCGTGGTCAAATTTCAAGACTCACTGAACCGAAACATTGTTGTCCATTTTGTCGAGTTCGTTTGACCAAGTCGTTGTTGCTAAGCAGCTTATGAGTTTACAATAAAATCTTCCCTCTCAACCAAACTCATACTCAAAACGGACATACAAATCAGAGGATTTATTAAGAACCAGGAATCTCTTCGTCCTGACCTGCTTTTCTACATCCAACGATCAGGGCTTTCAAGTGTAATGGTGATGGTTTAAAGAGAAAAACAAGCTCGAGAACACACTCCGATTAAACAGGCAGTCAAAGAAGCGATGAGAATGATAAATGATGAAACATGTGGCATTGTCAGCTTGTGCTTTTCCAATTAACGAAATCTTTAATGTTGAAGTTGAATCATGGCTAGTCGCAAGCTAAGGTGAAAATCTCAAGGCTTTTGGATCACGGTATTCAAATTCTCTAACCAATATGTTCTTGGGTAAGCAAAGCAAACTAACTCTGACTGATCTGCCAAGGAAGGAGAAAAAACTAATAATCGGAAGCACTTCCAATTTACCCTTGAGACCACACGGATTATGTTTCCTTAGTATAACAGTCTAAAAACCGTCAGTATTAATTGGCCGTAAAAGACGCTTTCGATGTTGGTTGGAGTACTAACAGATCACAATCATCATAGGTATCAGAAAAAGGAATTTGAGTGCCGTGAATTACAGCAGAGCAGAGATGGGGGGGGGGGGGGGGAGGGGAACGACGTACGACACACTTTAAGCCTGGTGATACTAAACATCTTTTTTTGTATATGTATATATGTATGTATCAGGTGGTCGCCGTGGTGCAGTGGTACGTGCATCGACTGCGGCGCAGAAAGTCTGGGTTCGATTCCCGGCGGGACACCTAGCATTTTTTCACGGCACCACCTCTTTCGAGTTGCTGACAACACTCAAAGAGTATTAATTGTCTATGGAAAGCTTCTCAAATCTCGCCGTTCGGAATCGGCAAAAAACTGTAGGTCCCTTCTACTCGTAAAGAACAATAGCATGCACAACACGAGTAGTTGTTGTAGAAGCTAGGCCCTGGTCCGTTATGGGCTGTAGTGCCAATCAATTATCATTATTATGTATGTATCAGGCCTGCGACCCATGAAGGATCTGAGCCTGAGCTAAGCCTGCCTTCCATTCTTCACGGTTCCGGGCACGGTGCTTCCAATTGTCAAGACAAAGCTCTCTAACGTGCGCAACCACTTGGTCTGTATACCGGAGGTTCGGACTTCCACTCCTTCTCGAAACGTCTTTCCACGAAATGGATGAACTAAGCTCAACAAACTAATCTGAAATGTTACTGTTTTGCCCTAAATCAGGACATCACAATGGGACCGCGGACCTAAGTAAAGCGCAGTCATTCGACGTCTGCCCTCCATTCGAATGCGGCTTGAAATGTGCCTATCGTCAGTTATTAGTACAGATATTGTGGACAATGTTCGCTACTATCCATAGTGAGGAGATTTACTCTTCACATCTTCCAGGAAAGCTAGATCTTCCGCCAAGCTTAACAAAGGGTGATGCTTGTCGTCCCTTCGGAGGCATATTTATATCTGGTGATCGATATTTTCACGACTCTAAGACATAATTGAGGTTTAAAGTCGTTAATGTGCCAAATTGTCTCCTTAAGATATGGAATTGTTTTTATTCTTATTGACGCACGCTTAAATATCACAAAAAAAAGACCAACTGTTTCAAACCACTTGATCGTGGCTGCCAATTATCATCGTCCCAAAGTGATACTGCCATTGAATATCTCGCACAAAAAAGTCAGGGTGTGTGGTAAGTTGTACCATCCTGTTGGAAGCACAAGTTCATATTCTCAATTCCTGTCCAGAATATGTTTGTTGTCATCTCGGGATAGCGAACACCATTCACGATTGCTGCTTGGCCGACTTCATTTTCGAAGAAGTATGGCCCGATGTCGTTGTCAGCCAATAAACCGCACCAAACAGTCCGAATTTGTGGATGAATCCACTTTTCTACAATCACTCGTGAACTCTCATTTGCCCAAATTAGGCAAATTTTTCTTCTTGCAGAATCCACTGATGTGAAAGCTTGCCCATATTAATGACGCTTGAAATGGTTAGTAGGCTTCCGTTCTTGAATCAATAGAACCTTGTAAGCGTGTAAATCCGTATTTAAAATTCGTATCAGTGATGTTCTTGACATGTCCATTTGTTGGGCACGACATCGAATCGAGGATAACGGCTCTACTGCCTCTCTATTGCGAACAACAGAAATTTTTTTCCGCAAAACGAGCTGAATGAGCATGCCTAGGTGTTTTCATAGAAAAAAATTAACTCTCATTTTCGTACAAGGCCTCGACAGCGCGCTGCTCTCGATGCTTAAATTTGCCAAACACTGAAACAAAGAAGGTGTGACTCACAATTTACATCGTACCTTATGGTTGGACCACTCATCCATTAAGATCGGAGCAGAATATTACACACAGACAGCAGTTGATATGGTTTGCTTTACCCATCTAGATCAAACGGAGTTAACATTCAACTCAAGCGTAAGTAACGTATGAAAACATTTTCTCGTCATATTCCCCCTATGTGCACATCAACAAGTCTCCAAACAACCCAAATAACTGTGAACATAGGCAAAAACGCAGCTAATTCCGTCCTATTACAATTGCTATACCCACGAATATAATTTTACTTAAAAACTCGTTAGTCTACTTCGTGCCATTGCACACTGCCAATTACAAACCCGCTTGCACGTGGCCTTAGAAATTCCCAGGAGCAGGAAGAGTTAGATATATTCCCAGATATACCCAGACTACCATGTCCGTTTTTGTATGCAAACTAAAAGCGAGAGCTTTCCATACGTGTATAAAAGTTAGAACTTCGCATCAAACAATAATAACAATAAAATTGCGACACACAGTTTCAACTCCGGGCGAAAATCCGGTTTAGAACCCCGCTCATCATTTTCCCACAATGTGGGTAGCGCTGTGAAAAAAGTTTTAAGCACCCCGTTGGCAGTAAAATTTGCGACAAGAGTTAACCCTTTCCTCCGGCGAATGACTGCAATCGAAGGACAGTTATAGTTTAATGGGACGTAATATTAATGCACAATGTTTGATGGGTACATTACGGTGTTGAGCAACCGCTATTGTTCAATTTACGCCATTTTGAGTGCACTTAAAGTGGAGAATGTTGATGTCAATGAAGTTACGTGTATTAATCAGTGTGGTGTTAGAAATCACTGGGAGGATATGGACTGGTACATTCTAAGGGTATTAATGAGATTGACAGAAATGTACAAGGTACAGGTCTAGAGATGACTATTAGAAGAAGCAGACGTTTGTGACTGTGCCTGAACAATCTTTTAAATTTGTGTTTTGTTTGACTGGGAATTTTTTTAACAGGGAAAGGGCTATTTCCATGGTCCATTGTCGGATTTTGTCACCTACACACTATTCATTCACTTGACTTCAAAGTGACAAGATTTCTAACATATTGAAGCCTTGCTTAGAATATCGAGAACGTATACTCCTAGGGCTGTAAACTAGACATTTAAGGCAGTAGGAATATTGTCATTGGCTTAAGAATATCCTTTTCTTTCTCCTTGTGTGGAGAGTTGCTAAAAAATAATTAAAAATTGACCTAGTCGTCTTATATGCGCTATGAAGCCGTGAAAGATGCAGGTTACAATTGATTAAAGGCATACCTTATGGTGTAGCCAATCTAATCAAACTAGTGGGATGAATTCTAGAATTTCCGGATGTCTCTATAAACTCTATAAACGGTGAAGATTCTAGTAGATTCCTGTTTGCAATTGTATTTGTACAAATTTCAACTAAAGTTCAACTGAACTTGAATTTGATTTTTAATCCGTAGACAAACTTCCTTCCGAGCGCTGGTTACCTCTTATTATTTCCGCCCGCACACTTCCGTTGTAGCTTTTCGGACTCATTAAACGCACTTAAGTGCAGCAGAAAGGCGATTCAGTTGAAAATCCAATTCTCTTTGACTAAAAATATTAGCTATCGTTTAAACGGACCATTCAGATTATAATTTTAGTCACATCGAACTCATCATCTTCTCACAATTCCCGTCCCTTTTCCATTCTAGGATTCATTCCACAGATTTATAGAGTGCAGAAAAAAGCACAATTCATAATTAATAAAAAAAAAAGTTAACGATCCTGCTTTGATTATTACTCGAACCACACTGCAAAAGCAACAGAATATGACGGTAATGAAAACATTACCAACAGTGTGCAATGTGGTTGAACTGCACGAACCCAACGCCACCGCTCGTCCCCGGAAATAAAGGAAATCCATAAAAATGTGTTTAACTGTTTCATTTTAATTAGTGCTTGCTTGTTAGGGCGAGGAATGTTAATGACTTTAATGAGGGGAATGTTTGAGCTTGAAAAACGAAATAAAAGAATCTGGTGTATGCGATAGGACTTGGAAGCGTGCTTCCATTCTCAGAAGTAACATATCTCATGGCAAATATTCAGGGCTTCAAAAGGAATTCATTTTCTGCAAAAAGGAAGAGTTGCAAGCCACCAGGAGAGAAAAGTGTGAACACGATAGATGTGCAATGGGAAATACAATAATTTGTAGATAAAGTGTTTGTTTAGACAACGTAACGTGTGGGTAAAATAGTACAGGATTTGAAATGGGAGCTACATTCTTTCAAGCCCCTATTTGAGGAGGACGAATACTGCCAACAATTTTTAGTTGAAGAGGATAGTGTATGAAACCCCAAACTTTCTGCAGCTGCTTTTAATTGCATTCTTGCATGAGTTATATCAGTTATCAAGAAAATATGGACGTTTATTTAGAAATAAAAAATGTTGCCCTTGTAAACCGGCTCAGTCGCAACACAATGAACCCTTCATGCTCTAAGTAAGTCTAAGTTATGTCTGTCGCTGACACTGGACGACAAGCGGAGACCATTAGAACGACTTCCTTGTACGTTTGAACGTAAGAGTTGCATTGGATTCATAGCCCATTTTGAATGAAAGATTATTGGTCCTTTTTCTTTGATGGCGTCTGAAGGAGAAGATTCAACGGCGAACTTTATAAGCTATACAGCAGCATGCGCCTGGTCAAGCGTCTACCGATACAACGCAAAAGATGGCTAGGTCATATAGGGCGTATGGAAACCACTTTCCGGCCAGAATAGCCTAAGAATCCGAGCCATTGGGAGAGCGCAACAGAGGACGGCCTATATTGAGATGGCGCCCACAAGTGGAGAAGGACATTAACTGACTTGGAGTCCGCAATTGGAGGCAGCTGGTGAGAGATCGGGCTAGCTGGAGAGTCATGTTGGTTGAGGCCTACGTCCACCCCGGACTGTAGCGCCAATCAGAAGATGAATCAAAGGACTTGTTTACATTGGTAGTACAGACACCAACCTTACACATGAGACTCATTGCATACCAGCCTCCTGGTTCAAGAGTGGGAACCCCCGTTACTTTGACCAAGTAATCGTTAGGAAACGTTACTTGAATGATTGAACGAAGCATGCCTGTGTCCTTAATATCTGGCAAGTGGATCTAAGTGTAGCTCAGATTAAGTAAGTGAGTGATGATGTAGATATTGGCAAAATGTGGATTCACAAAGTTGTCTACGTACACCTCAGAGCTGTAAAAGGCTCGTTGCCCAATGGATAAGAAACGCAAGCTTTCTGTTCTTGTGTTCATATTTATTACATAAAACGACGGAAAATCAAAAGACAACAATCAGTCGTCCTTGCCGGCGGGGGCTTAGGGTGGATTGCCAATTTATCCTCAGTGGTAGTTTATATCACTGCCGGAGTAGAACTGATGCGGCTAGTTTTTATTAAGTGGCGGGGACCAGTCTCCTTGCTACGTACATTTCGGTATTGTAAAACAGAACTTACCAAATGGTGCGATTCGGATGTATGTCGACGTCTGTAAATTGATGTTTGGACAATTTCTTCATACACAGTTTCACTACGACAAAGTGCTTCTTCACTGACCTTCTAGTAGCTGCAGTTTTTCATCCTTGCCAATGATGTATCGTGTCCAGATTCAGAGTGTCTTTTTGAAAATTAAGTGTTTCTCTTTGCCAAGCTCGAAGATTATCCTTTTCTTTTATGCAAGTAGGAGATGGCTGCAATGCGTGTCCAAGGAAACGGACGTGATGCAATAGTGACCAGCGATGATATGGTTGAATTAGATGCACTTAGATTGCACCTAATCTGGTTAAAGGCATGAACAGCAGTTCTTATCATTGGAGAAGTCAAGTTAACGGACAGCATCGAATCGTTGCCATACGAATCTTATAAGCACTTGATGCCATCAACAGCACACCACAAGTAGACCTCTTTTGATGAATGCTTAGGGGAGGCTTTAGGAAATTCTTCTGTATATAAATAGCGCATTCTGTGTGCTACTTTCTTGTTGTGCGCTGATCTGTAACTACTCCCACGAGGTTTTAAAATGAATAAATCGGGTAGCACCAGTCTACAGGTGACCAGGGCAATGGATCTTCTAGCAACCAATGAATTGCGATCTACAGTTCAATAAAGACTCCGAACATCGTAGTTTTCAAAGTTTTTTTTTAAGGACAGTACTCTCACCAAATTTTTAACAACCTGACAGGAGTAAAGCCTCTTCCTTCAATCTGCGTATGTATATAACAAAATTGATTATGGATGAAGTCAGTTTTTCAAGCATATGTGCCAATTGTACAGTGCTCAGTAACACCAGTGAGTTTTCGAATTGTTGAATCAGGCTCCTTAATTTCTTGTTTTCCATCGGCAGCTCTTACTGAATAAGTCTTCGAATCCCAGAGATTGCAACAACGCAACATGCGACGTGCTCAATGTGTAATATGTAAGTGGAAAAGCACTCCATTAAACTTGCTTTGGTCAAATGGAGAAAGAGCTGACTAAAGAAAGTGAAGGTTTGACAAGCTCGTTGGAGGAGTACCAACTTTGCTAAGGTCTGCGCTATACGACGAGGACTTGTAATTCGACATCATTCATTCGTACATCATTTCAATTGAGCTTATACACCGAAAGCAATTTTTTTTACCGTGTTCGTTTTTATTATTGTAAACAACTAACGTAAATTACAAAACGTGAAAGATATATAAAAAAAAGGTTGAATGACAAAAAGTATAATAAATTGATGGCGTCACTTAGCTAAAGCACTTGTCGAATTTTAAAATCACTTAAGTCCGTCTGTGGTATCAGCCTTAGGTTAAGATCATTAGCTAGATGTAGTATTGAGTAGAAGGCAACTGAAGGCGACAACGCTTCGGCCATGCTTGGCGTAAGAATCTCTGGCAAGTGGGTGTAGATCTCCTGAAAACTCGCCATTCCCCCAGCGTACTCCTCGTCCTTTGGAATCGGCAACTCGGGAATCTTCTCCGGTGCAATGGGCTTATTCATCTGTCCCTGCATCAGTTGACTGCAGCACTTCTTCAGGCTCTTCATATCGATGACTTTGGCGCGTTTTGCAAATGGAACAATAATTTTGGTGACCGCGTTCGGAGCGCCCTCGAAGTCAGTAGCTATCTCAATGACTGTTGATTCTGCATCGTAATCTCTTTCTTCGGGGAACGGCACCTGACTTTCTGCACCTGGAATCCCAATGAGATTTGTTACATCGGATCCATGAACCCCTTCGGCATCAATTCCGTGGTCGTCACCATCGTTGTCCTCGGTATGATGAGGTTCGCCTCCACCGAAGTCGTCAAAGGGCGATTCGGTTTGCACGTGAGGACTTTCAGTTTCGACTTCATCCTCCTCCACAGGGATACCTGGAGCGAAACGAAACTTGAAGAACATGTTCGGATCGAGTTGCAAATCTGTGGGCAGCTTTAGCTTGCGTGCATCCCACTTTTTCTGAACGTTTGTCTTGCGGGTCTTGAACTTCTCGTCTAGTTTAACGAAGAGGTCATCATGGAACTCTCCGAAGTTGACGTACTTTGATTGACGTAGCTTTGGCCGACCAGCACGCTGCGGTTGAGATTTTGCGGGCTGCTGTTGGGGGGCCATAATGCTGCTACGTGCACGAGGCCTCTTAAATTTCCAATGGGATGGTCCAGCCCAGAACTGGCTGATTTTGTCCAAAGGCCGATAAGAATACTCTAGCTTTGAGGAAGAGTCAACTGGCCGCAGGTCTTCGAGAAGGACAGCTTGTTTTCGCAATCCCTTGCATTGATTGATTGCGACACGCTCCTCACTGGTCAAGTCCTCATAATCACCGAAATCTACATCGACAACCGGCGCCACCTGGGCAGACGAAGGAATCTGCTCAACATCCGCATTGATATCGAACGCCACCGACATCTCGTGATTGAAGTCATCCTCAAATCCCCTCGAGGGCGATTCGCTGCGATTTTCCTTTTCAGCCTCGTCGTCGATATCCTCGGGAGTGTCAGAAATCACATACCCATGGTGCATCGGTCGAAGTTTCAGATCGTCGAATTTGATCTCCATCAACTTCTCGCAGCGCTTTACGGGCTCTTCTGAGAAATTGTATTCATCTGTGTAGTCGATGGACTCCAATGAGCTTCCATCCCAGAAGGGAAAATCGAGACGAAGTCGCAACTCAGAATCAGTGGAATGGAGGATGTTGTTCAGCAGCCGATTAGAACTGTTTATGCTGCCAACAATCGAGTTCAGCTTTCCAAAGACTGGGTCTGTAAGTGGAACTGTGTCCAAGCGAGCATTCAGCGATTCTTTGTTCTTCGTTACGGTAGATACTTGCTTTCGGGTTCTTTTCGGTTTAACCGGCTTGGGAGCGGGTGCATCCCCTGTTTTATCTCCACCACCCGCCTCTTCGTTCTGCTCATTGGCTTCTACTGCATTACCCGAGTCGTCATCTATTGAAGGATTTTTGGAGTTTAGTTTAACAAAATTGAATGTACAGAGTGAGACAATTTCTTGAAAGGATTAACTTAAGTCACAACGTACCATCATCCTCTTGTCCAGCGGCGCGATTGGAAAACTTATGAGCATTCAAACCAGCAGACATCCGCAGCACATCTGTGTGAATAGAATCTACTCGCAAACCGTAGACCTTACTTGAGGCTTCCAATGATGAACCAGCCACTTTGAAATTATTCAACGATTTATGATGCTTGTCCAACAGTGTGGACAGTGTGTCAATAAGCGACAGTGACCATGCATTCTCCTTGCTTAATTTATTTCCATTGTATATCTCCAGGCATTTCTTCAGTGTTTCACTTTCTTCAAGCGTTGTCGATCCAGTCTCCGTAAGCAATGTTCGGCGACGGGCTTGACGACGCTCCTCTTCGTCATCATTAATTGGAACATTTTGCACGCCATCACGAAACACACCAACTTCGGATCGTCGTAGTGGCGAGTCCGTGTGTGCTGGAGTCATAATAAGTGTCGCAATTTTGATAGTTTTGGCTTCACAAATACTGCTGAAAGAGAAAACGTAAGCCCATTATGCACTCCCTCGAAATGCGCGTTTATACCTTAAAGTGGCTTGAAGGGAAAAAAAACAGTCCGTTACACAAAACAAACAATACGCAGTATTTTTCTGATCTCCCCAATCAATGGGTACAATTAAACAAATATCGTTTAATTAATATTCCCACAAAAAATATATATATTTTCTCGCAACTCTGTGGAAAGCTTTTTCCATTAAGTGTGTTGTGAAAGAGATTTCAGTTGCTTTTAAAAAAAAAACTATTTCTTTTCATCTAAACACATAATACGTCAAATGTGTTTTCTAGCGTACTCGCTTGGTAAATATTTATAACAGTTAGCTGTCAGTGCAATTAAATTTTCGATGTGTTTGATTTGTGTGACAGATCACTGTCATATGTGAGATTAAGTTGAATTTAATTTAAGAATTCTAATAACGGACAATATCTATGAACAAATAAGAAATTATGAGAATATTAGAAAAAATAATTTTTACTTACAGCAGGTTGTAATGTTTGTGACGAAATCAAGAAAAGAATTTGATAATGACTGTTACATTAGTGTGCTTAAGCCGCGATTGTCTTACGATGGCATCAGTCTCGCTATATATAGGAACAGAAGGTGGGAGTACAACAAGAACAAAACGAAAATGCAAATCGAACAAGACAATTTAATTATATTTTCTAATTTATAAGCAATAATTGATTTGCTAACGAATTTTTAATTTTTTTTAAACTGAAATGAGTAATATTATTTCTCGCGCCTAAACAGATAGCCCTGAATGATTTTGCGGATTAAAGACTGGATAAATACTATAAAAAAATTAGCAAATGAATTCAATGGCTGGAGGCGAATCAACAATAAAAACAACAAATTCTCAGACGACGGTTAAATCGGACAGATATGAAATTTTCAAAGAAAATTAAAAGAAATGTGTGTTTCCAACGTTTTTTTTTTTTAACATTTATTATGCAAATATGGAATAACTGAGAAAACAGTTACTCCCAGTAAATCAAAAGTATCCAACCTTGATCTCACTGTTATATTTACGATTGGTTTTTCAAAGGAAACGAAACCAAGCATACATGAAGCGCCCCCTTCCCATGAAAATTCAAACCATTATACCAGAAATCTCTTTACTATCGTTACGAACAGCTCAAACTCACTAAAACGTCATCAAGCCGGAACAAAAAAAAACACATATTTTCCTACGTTAGCAATAATGTGCCGGTGAAGAATCTGTTTTTACTGCATTTAGTTAAGTTTATATATTTTAATAGTTAACCATTGTAAAGAAGAGCAATGAAGTCGAAGGAGTTTTGTGTTATATTTGTGGTAAGCCAGCGTTTGAACTGTATCCGGGTCCGGGTTCTCTTGACCAGCAATTATCTCCCATTTCAGATTGTTGCCTCTCTAAGCCTCGGTATCGAAGCGAAAGTGAACTCAAGAGATGTTGTAGTAGATAATATAAATGACTTTAAGGAGCTGAAAAAACTGCTGCGCACTAAAACAAATGTCCTGATAATGTTTACATCGGGCAACAAAGAAGCGCAAAGCAGCATCAAAGTTTTTCGAGAGACAGCCGAAGCGGTAAAGGGTGTCGGCACTATGGTTCTCATCGATTGTTCAAACAGCGAAAAGAAGAAAATTTGTAAAAAGCTAAAAGTCACACCCTCCCCGGTAACACTGAAGCACTACAAAGACGGTGATTTTCACAAGGACTATGACCGCCAGATGACGGTTGGTAGCATGACGAATTTTATGCGTGATCCAACAGGTGAATTGCCTTGGGAGGAAGATCCTAAGGGTGTGGACGTTTTCCACATTCCCGATTACGCCACCTTTCAAAAGCACCTCAAAAAGGATCCCAAACCGATGATGGTGATGTTTTATGTCCCCTGGTGCGGATATTGTAAAAGACTGAAGCCGGACTACTCAGCCGCAGCGACTGAGTTGAAGCCAAAGTATATTATGGCGGCAATGGATGTTGAACGAACCGAAAACGCAATGGCACGAAAGATGTACAACATCAGTGGGTTCCCCACGTTGCTGTACTTTGAAAATGGAAAAGTGAAGTCTACCTATGAGGGGGAAAACAACAAAGCGGATCTGATTGCGTTTATGGAAAATCCGTCGGCACCCAAAGTAACGAAGCCAAAAGAGGAAGAATGGTCAGCTGACACAAACTCAGAAATTGTCCATTTGACGACCATGGGCTTTGAGCCCGCCATCAAGGACGAAAAGTCTGTGTTGATCATGTTCTATGCACCTTGGTGTGGACACTGCAAACGAATGAAGCCAGAGTACGAGAAGGCCGCCTTGATTATGAAGGAACAGAAGGTGCCTGGCTTGCTGGCCGCCTTGGATGCTACCAAGGAGAGTTCAATTGCCCAGAAATTCGGTGTAAAGGGATACCCGACAGTGAAGTACTTCGTCAATGGGGAGTTTCAGTTTGACGTCAATGTAAGGGATGCTGAAAAGATTGTCAGTTTCATGAAGGATCCTAAAGAACCTCCACCACCACCGCCACCAGAGAAACCCTGGGAAGAGGAAGAGTCCGATGTGGAACATCTAAATGAAGCGACTTTCAAACCGTTCCTGAAAAAGAAGAAGCATGCCCTAGTCATGTTCTACGCACCTTGTATGTTATTTTAGCAGCTGTACTGAAAAATTTTTCTTAAAAGAGTGTTCTTTCTTTCTAGGGTGTGGTCACTGCAAGAAAGCCAAACCAGAGTTTACAGCCGCTGCTGCCGCCTTCCGAGACGACCCACGAGTCGCTCTGGCAGCTGTTGACTGTACGAAGCATGCCAGTGTGTGCTCGGTGTACGAGGTTCGTGGCTATCCAACCATTAAGTACTTCAGCTACCTTAAAACATCTGAGGACTACAATGGCGGTCGAACAGAGTCGGATTTCATCAAATTCATGCAGAGTCCCGGAGAAAGTCCCAAGAAACCGATCCAAGAAGACTCCTTCGGCACTTATCGCGGCAGTGAAAGGATCCTGCAGTTGACTTCGAACTTTGAAAGTAAAATCCGAAACATTCCAAAACTCCTGTTGCTCTTCCACGTGCCACGGTGCCGCAAATGCACGGCGGTGAAGCCAGTTTTTGCTGCCGCTGCAGCTGACGCCACAACGAGCAACGTAGCCTTTGCAGCGATCGATAGCAAGGTGCACCAAGAAGCCGCCGAGAAGTATGAAATCCGATCATATCCCACGATGTTGCTCTTCAAAAACGGCAAAAAGGAGTCCCAATACGAGGGTGAAAGTGATATTCTCAAGTATATCAGCACCTTGAAGAAGGATGAACTGTAACGGCTCCCAGTTCACGTTGCCGGCTTTGGAGAAAACTGCATTTAATCCAGAGGAACAAATCAAAAGCCACGAACAAATTTCCGTATATTCGCGTTTACAAAACTTGAATCTCGATTTTAATCTCTGATCAAACTTTTAAATTTCTTTTCGAATACTAAAGGGAAGTATTTTTCTTCTTTTTTTTATACTGTTCTTTTTTTTTTAAATAACATTTAAAAAATAAATTTAAAGATAACTGTTAATGTTTCTTATTTGACGTGGAATTTGTTTTCGAGGTAGTCTGTGACTCAAACGATCAATATTGAAGAGTTCCGCGATCCTTTAACGTGGTTTAAGAAGCCAATAACATTCTAAGATAATGTCAAGATTTATCCAAGGATCACCGAGACGTACCAAACGTACCGTGAAACGGTTAAGTAATCTCATATGGGAACGAAACAGTTTGGGAATTTTTTGAGTAAGTTTACGTCGTATTCAATTTCCAGTCCCACAGTTCTCCCATGTAGCCACAATTTCTTCGTTTCTCTCTCCCATCTGATCTTTCATCAGTGTCCTTCCCTGAGTAAGTTATCGGGCCCTCTGCGCTTCAGTATGATTAAACGCGGGCAACATGTGCGCTATTATCATCTTCAAGTTGGCAGTCTTCTAGAAATTCCTTATATCGAAGCTACAAGGTCTCTCCTTAAAGAACAACATTAAATTGAGAGAGAAAAATCATAAAAGGTTGACACACCAAACCACAAGGGCAAAGTGGCCAACATTACAGATAAGTACTTAGTGTCACCAACTCCGAGCTAGTTTGCTCTTAACTTACCATGCTCCAATCGTAAACGATGAGGTCATCGTTAGCTGCGTTGACCAGAGAAATTACTTGCTTCGTTAGACTACTGCATTATTCTTATAGACAAAAGATCATTGCTCCTCGGCATAACAATTTGCCCTCTGCTGACGCTTTATGAAGACAGATGTAAACCAAGAGTGCATTGCAAACGTTGTTTTAGGCAACATTAACTTTCACAGAAATTTATAAATTCGCATCTCTTGTCTCTGTTAGCTAGATCATGCAGAGCGAATTAACAACAATGCTTCGTTCGTAACGTTTCAATTGCAACCCTGAAAGCCAATGCGCTAAAAAAAGCAACCTTGGTAGTGTTTATAGACGTAATGGAACAGCAGTTAGAAGAACATGTGTAATATAGTAGAAAGTAACTAGCACCGTGCTAGGAGGTATGTACGTTTCTCGGTTAAAGCCCAGTTCCACCGCCGAGTCCCAGTCGAAAGACGTGGCTCATTTAAAAAAATGCCATCTACCTTGACAAATGATCGCTTTGTAGTTTATACTGAAAGACTTGTATGAACCTCGGAATATAACACATGCAAGCAAATGTATATACCGTTCAAGATCCTCTGTGAATTTGCACATATTTTGAAAAATTAAAACAATGCAGACCTACTTCTTATAGGTATAAGCACGAAGTTCTCGAAGACATTGATCTTGCTGATGCCACGAGACGCCCGAACTGTCTCAATCCTAGCCAAAGGGATTCCAAATTCTGGAAAATGCAATAAATCATAAGCTCGAAATATGTAAATTCCAGAATTTGTTAGTTTCAAGTGTGTTTGGGACACGAAGACACATAGGTGCCACAGAAATTTTGCAATAGGCCCCCGAAGCAATATTCACTTTCACTTGGGACACATCACCTTTGACGACCCGAGTCAGTGTGGCAACACAACATAGAACTCATGCTTTTAATACAGTAGAGAATCGGCAAAATTTCTTAGCTTGGAAATCTGAATTCTCGTTATTGGACGGCGAAGTCCATCTCAAACCATCAATTCTCATAAAAAATGTCGGTGTTGTACCGGTGAAGTTCCGTCATCAGAACACACGACAATTATGAACACTTCGTTCTCAGTAAAAAAAAAAAGTTCACAACATAGACTTCACACGATCTGTGAAACAAATTCTCACTGAAAACACTGTCCATTAAGCACTGTTCAGCTATACATTAGCACAAAATAAAAACACTCTGGATTCTGTTTGTACGAGGAGAACCTCATACAACTCTTTTCTTTTTTTTTACTTCTTTTAAAATTATATTATTCACATATAGAAAACACCTGTCCACTCAAAACGCTTATCGCTTGCCTCCAACCCTTGGTGCGGATTTCTGTGAAACCTTAGCGGCCTTCTGTTTAGGTGCCTGCTTTGATTTGGCTGGTGGTGGGGCGGTTGCCTTCTTAGCGGCCTTTTGGGCACGCTTCTGCTCCTTGGCAACTTTGATGGCCTGTTCGCGTTGCGCCTTGCGGACCTCTGGCTTCATGTTACGTTTAGCCATAATCTCAGCCAATGAGGCGCCAACAATAGCACGCTGGAACTTTTGTGTCCTGCGGGTACGTTTCTTCTTTTGCTCCTCCTCAATGCCCTTCTTATGCTTGCGTCTGTAGAGGACAGTCCATGTCACTTTACGTGGATTACGCTTCATCAGGTATGAGCGTTCACATTTCTTGTCGAGGAAAGTGAAGGTCTGAAAGGAATTGAGAGAATTTAATTGAAAAATATTGAAAGCTATGCTTGCATGTAGCTTATATTCACCTTTCCGTCAATTTTGACCATGGTCTTGCCATGGCCAGGGTAAATTTTGTACCCGCTGAATGAACACAAACCGATTCTGAAAAAAATTCAAGAAATTTCACATTAATTCTGTGCTGCATATTTTTCTGAGTGTAATTTCATAAAGATTTTGTCAAAACTCATAATGATTGCTTGGGAAATTAGAAATTACTTTTTAAGTGATTTAGAATACGTACTTCATCTTGCTGTTGTTGTCAGTAGAAAGAAACGGAAATGGGCGCTCAATTGACAGCTGTCAAACAGACAAAGCTCTTTTTATCGTTTGCTGCGCTATCTAGTTGTTGGATTTGTATTGTGTCGTGGATTCAAAATGGCTGGGTGAATGTGAGAGATAGAAATTGAAGAAAAGAATTTATTTTTATATCTTGAGTGAATTTTATTTTTGTTAGTTTTGTTTTTAATTTCGATGACCGAATAAACGCATTTTTTACGGTATGCAAGATAGGTGCCAGTTTTTAAGTAACACACTGATTGAGAGCATATCTTGATATGTGATCATTTTCAGGAGGATCCGGAAGCAACATCCTGGATATCACACACTTGTATAATCTGCAAATGGGATCCACACATAATATCCTTCAGTTAAGATTCTCTACATTTTTGAAAACACGTACATATATTAGTTATGAAGGAATTGTGCAAACGCGATCCCTAAGAAGTCTTTGAACTTATTATCTTCCATTTTCTGGTGATGGGACAATCGGTGTTGTGAGAAATAGAAGTCTATCTAACGACTACTTGCCCACCATTAGACGTTATTTTAGCCCTTATTTGAGCTTCACATCAGTTACATCCTTTTGTATAAAAAACAGCTTTCCTTATTTGATTTGATACACTTACTTCTCTGCATTATATTCTCAGGTTTCTACTCCGCAAATCGCATGCGCAAAAAACAAACAAGTAAGGATAACGAAAAGCAAGAAGGACATCCCATTGTAAATGTCAAATGTCAGCACATATCTGAAAGGATACCTTCACCCGCGATAGATTTAAAGCACAAAGAAAAATGAAATTAACACTACGGCGCTATTCGGTTTTGTTATTCTTTCAATTTACGTTTCTTCTTGCGGATCTGTTTTTAAATGGTTTTTCATATTTGGCTCGTGGAGACCGGCTCTCTATGATTTTCATGTTTCTGTAAGTAAACAACGAAAAGAAATGTTCGCCCACTAAAGTGATGTCTGCTTTCAGGACTCAGGACATGTGTATAATTTTTTCATACATTTTGTTTGGATTCAGTATGTATTCAACGTATGTTTATCAGGTAGGTGGTGCTTCAGCTATTCTGAAACAAAGTTTTAGTGGCCGTGTTGCAGTTCCCTATAAATATTTTATGCCGTGGTTTTCCAATAAGATAGGTTAAGCATGTGTGTTGGAAGTACACCTAAAAACCCTTCGCGTAGGAGTCGATGTACCTACTTGCCAACTACGTGACCGTGATCAAAGAGTTCTTGTACGTCTCACTACCTCCACTCCGATTTTGCGTCTGCCTTTCTTTCCATTAATCATCTTCAAACCAGGGACCAATAAGGAGACAGCCGACTCCCTCATCCACCAACCTTGGATTAATTTCTGCTTCAAACATAGGATCTACGAATCTTCATCGCTATCTTTTAGACAGAGGATGAAATACTCGTATATGTCAATTCGTGAGTGTATGATCCGGAGAATATGGCTGAACGAATCCAATTCGAGCTCTTTGATTCCACTCGTTTGCTCGGTTTATGCGGCATAGCAATAATATATAATAACCGTGGCATCCCTTTCGTATAATTTCTTGTAAGCCAGCCCTCCGAGTATCTATCCGACAGATCAAGGCAGCCTCGAACTTCATAAATGGTCGCTTATAGTATTCGGGTCCACCAAAAAAATGGTTACTTTGTGCTACCAACTATTCTTGCACAAGGATTGAATCATTTCTGTTTCTAAAATTATTTACACTTTGTTTTAGGCTGGCGTTGCAGATCTCCTGTGCAAAAAGTTTCGCATCCCCCTCGCCACAATCACCATCTACTTCATCCTCTCAGTGGCACATCACTTTTGGATCGTTCTCAATCAACAAAAGCATCCCCACTCCTACGAATGGCCAACTGGACTTACTGCGCTCTTCATAATTCAAAGATTGTGTAAGTAGCTAAGAAATGATCAGAAAGCCTACAAATTGCCTTATCACTAAATTGTTCTCATTTCTGGTGCATTTCTCAGTTTCCCCAGTCTACTATTATCTCTACAAGCGAACTGCACTGCGAATGAGTGACCCGAGATTTCACGAGAACATGGATTGGGTTGCTGAACAATTATCAATCAAGTGAACTGAACCGCATTAAAACTAATTCAATTCCCTTACATTTACGTGTTGGTTTGTTGTGTACTCCAAAAAAAACACACACACGCACTTAGTGGTTTATCAACTTCATTTAACTTAGAAACGTATCAAGGAAAAGTCTTAAGAGGTTTAATATGTATGTAAATAGAAATTTGTTTATATATGTATGTATGTGAGAGAGTTACATTTACTTCTTCGTTACATGATTCGCTTTGTTGGTAAAATAACTAGACAAGAGAAACATTCCTTTCTGTAATCAATGTAAATAAAAAAAAACAACAATATATATGTATTTAGCAATTGATAGACACATATGAATTTTCGCGTATATACACAATATTAATTAAAAGCCGTTCTTCCACATTGCCACCGGTTTTTAATTAAAGAGCTCTGCACGGAGAAGTTATCCTAATATCGACATGTTAGCATAACATACAGGATATCTTTTTATTGTACACATCTGTTGGTTGTAGTTGCCGTTTGCGGTTTAGTTGCTGAGGAGAGACACGCCGAAGAGTTTCTCCCATGACTGCTCGATTGCGTTTAGGCAACTTTCGGCGTTCTCCTTCGTCTCGAAAGTACACTTCCACAGTTCTGACTTGCCAAGGGTATCGTTAAGGAAGTTGATTGTGAAGATGTGATCCTCGGAACGCTCGACTTCAACCAGGTTCGTCATTAACTGTGTTAGGTTGAGTTCAATGGGCATTACGGAGTTGTGTGTGAGCCAAGAGATGTTCGACACACTCAGGTAGACACGATTGTCGGTGGTTAATAAGCTTGGCAAGCTAAAGTTTTGAACAGTGTTTTCAGATTTAACTTCACAGGCGTTCAGAAGGGAGAACATTTTAAGCTGCTCGTCATTTGCTGCATTCGCTAAGCGATTCAAAACCATCTCGGATGGTTGGTAGATCAACTCACATTGATGGGGAAGTGCATTTTCTGTAAGAAAGAAACGTTCAAAAATACATACACACATCTTTTCAAAAAAACATCATAACTTACTTGTAAAGTACAAAAGGAGACTATCTGTTCGAAGGATATCTTGCAGGAGGAGCATGAATCCTCCCCAGTCCCGCAAAGTGAACGCCAGGCCCACTTTCCAAGGCAACAGCTGAATAGTTTCCAGGCGGTCAGCTGTAACGCTCACAATCGGTCGAAGCCATTTGGTGATTGTATCGCTCTCGGGGGCAAAGGCTTCCATTACATAAATCTTTAGTGTTGACATTACGACAATTCCGTCCGTAAGAGTCCCCGAGTTCTCATTGTAGATCTTCCCCCTTACAATCCACTTGAAATGTTCGACCTCCTCCTCGAATTTCGTTTGATAGAAGTAGAACTTGAGGCGGTGATCCACGTCGCTGAAGTCGGTGTAGTTGAATTTAAATTTTTCACACTTCGACGACGCTGATTCTGCGTCGATCAAACGTTGCGACGTTCGTGACATCAGCATGTTCGTCGACTGGAAGAGACCTGCAACAAACAGATGGGATTAAGAATTTTGAAAAGGAAGATGACCTAGTTTTGCTTACCTCCAAACATCGAAGACAACATCGACTCCTCCTTTCTGTTGATTTCCTCGACCAACGGTTGAATTTTCTTCATATTCTCCTCCCGATCTGAGTGAGTTTTTGTGGGTGTCTTATCCCCCTGTTCGTATGAGGTGCACACACTGTCTGTCACCGAACCCGATGAACTGCTTTCAGTCAAAGGCGTCTGCCCCAGTGATAATTTTTTCTCACTCTCCTCGGGTTCCTTTGCAATTGGCTGTTGTGCCTGCCCAAGGGGTGTGCTCTGTTCCACAGAGTTATCAATTATAGTCTCCAAATAGTTCCGACCATCAACGGAATTCGCTCGACTCGAGTGCATGTGATGGTCAAGGACTTCAATACTGCTTTGGCTGGGATTGCTTATGATGTCCACTTCGCTCTCGCAATTTGATTTAAAGTCGTTGTCACGGTCTGTGGCAGAGCTCCCGGCCACACTTTGATTGGAATCAAAGGAACTCTGTGACTGTGAGATTTTCGAACACGATGATGATTCGTTCAACGAATTCACCGAACCTATGAAAGAGGAATGCAATAAGCTTGAGTGAGTTCTTCAATTTTATGTGGGAGTCTAGGTTATGTTTAAGAAAAGAGATATTAACTTTGATTCAAGGATTGCATCAAACTCCTACTTAATTTGTTATTAGCAGTAAGCCTTGATGGTCCTTTACCTAGGCGAGACAGGCATGCGAGGAAAAAATAAAAAAAAACGCACATTAGTATAAAAGGAACAACAACAAAAAGAAAAAAATAAGAAAACATCCAAAGTCCACCTTTCCACGATTAGTAAATGCAAAAGTGCGAATATGAGGCAGCAGCATGCAATTGACTGGTCTTACCTATGCTACCGTGTAAACTGCTCTCCCGTTCACCGCTTGATTCGCGTTTCCCCTCTAGGTTGGAAACGGATGGTTCAACACCTTCGCTGACCGCTATCGTTGTCGCTGCTGTTTCAGTCAGTGATGATGAGGCTGTGAATGGGTGTTTTTCCAGAGATTTTGGCATCACGTGGATTTCTGCTATGTATGTACTCTTACAATCTGGACAAATGATTTCTATAAAAAGAGATTGAATTGAGTGTTTTGACTGTATAGGCTTTCCAGAAATTGAATTTAACGATTTGTGTGCAGTACGACATCATCGGCAGAGCAGCTTTTGCTTGTAGGATAGGCACAGTCATACTGAGTGTCGGCCAGGTCCATTGTGACAAGTACGGTGCCCATGTAAGGTGAATTTCAAAGTACTAAGCCATCTCCTTTCGAGACAGGTGACCGTCGAGGGTCAGATTGCTAAAGATAACTTCTCCTGCTTACTGCACGCAATCGTTCAAATTCTTGGAACAAAACTTAACAAACCTCTCTTCCGGTAATCGGTTAACGAATGCTCATGAGAAAATTGACAGCTGCAGTTGATGCAACGATAAACCTTTTGATTCATCTCAAAGAGATCACGTTTCGAGAGGATGGCACGAAGTCTCTTTTCAAGTTCCTGCAATTTGTTCACAAACTCATTAACTCATGCATTCGTGTATGTGGATGTTAAGATATGTATGCCGTACCTGACACAGCCCTTCTTCCAAAATGTACACACGCTCCTTTTTAACTGACTTGATTGTGTCGAAATTTATTCGCAATGTATTCGATTTGATTCGGTCACAGCTTTCTAGGATTTTCAAACTCCATTTTGTTTTTGTTCTGCAAAAAAAATTGTAATCTTAGCTTTAGTTTTGAGAGTCAACGTCAGAGAGTGGAACTTTCAAAATGAGCGTGTCTGCCCGAAACTTGTTATTTGACGCCCTTTTCTTTTCAATCTCCTTTTTACTTACTTTTTCGTGGACGAACACTTCTCTCTAATATAATTCGAAGATATAGTCAGGAATATGTCGTCCTTATTATTGGCGTTGTGCACTATGTAGGTATCCTCGTCTTCTTCGGATTCCGAAACTGCCCAAGAGAAACGCTTAGTTAGAACCTTCTTCAAAGAACAAGAAAAGATTACTTACACTCAGGCTCATCCACCGTGTTCGAATAGACATCCTTCAGATGAGGTGCAGTGTCGATAACTTCTTCCTCCTCATTCATCTTTTGCTCTCCCACAACATCAACAACCGACTGATACAGAGTTGGCTCATCCTGTTCACTTATAACACTCTCATACGTCGTTGGCTGTTCCGAAACAGTGGAGTCTTTCATAACGGACTTATCAATTTCTGAAATGGTCGTTTCCACGTCTAAAACATTGCCTTGTTTTGGCGTTGACGCAATTACTGTATCGTTTGTCGCGTCCCCAACTTGTCCCACATTCATTAGGTCATCAAAAATTTGCTGCGCCGTCATTTTGTTATCGGCGTTAAGTGCCGGCCCCTTTGATGGGCTCAAGCCCAGCGCGCTGTGCACCATTTGAGCGTTTTCATTCTGTAACCAACCGGCACCGTATTTTTCGCGGAGATTCTCAATCTCTTTTTTCGTCTCCAAGTGAACTTTATTGGCTTCAATCGGCGGCTTTGTTTCTCCTTTGCTTTGCACTGGTGCGGTGTCGTCGGCGGAGGTGTGGTCGGAGGTTTCGATTGTGACAGTACGCACTTTGGAGCGACGTGTTTTTTCGGTTATTGACGCGCTTTTGTCAACCACTTTGTTCTCACAGTCGATTTTTATGCTTCTCGTGGAGCCCACGCTTGAAGCTGCAGTTTGATTGGAAGACGACTGACGCCCCGGTGCTGGTCGACTGCTTGACTTCGTCATATACCTAGAGGAGTACGCTGCATGATTGCTGTTTTGGTGCGTTCCAGTCGACGCTTTCTCACTATTCGACAGTGATTCATAATCTAAGATGAATTTCACAGTGGAGGTGTTTTTGTGCAAAAACTGCGCCGTAGCTAGTCGATGCTTCGGATGGCAGTATAGAGGATTTCCAAACAGATTTAGGTACTGCAGGGCGATCAGTGAGCTCAGTGGATACAAAACGTTATGGTCCAGAAGGCAGTTGTCCGACAAATCCAGTTCCGTCAAAGAGACCAGCTTTGAGAGACCGACGAGATCGTCAATCAAATTATTGCTCAGGTTTAGCACCTGTAGTCGTTTTGAGGTTTCGATGTGGAAAGTAGGCACTAGCGTCAAGCGATTGAAACTTAAATCCAAGTTTTTAAGGTTTGGCAGCCACTTGATGGCCTCAACACTTACTAACTGATTGTGCCGAAGATTCAAATGCTGGAGGTATTGTGCAAACTCAAGCGAACAGTCTACCGTCTTCAGGTTATTGTAGCTAAAGTCTGCAGCCTTAAGTTCGTTCCACACGAACCCATTCGACCGGTCCCCACCGCAATGGGTGATGATATCAACCACAGAGTCAAGACTTCGAGTACATATTAGTTGCTGCAGCTGCGAGCGAAGTGGCTGAATGCCAACTATTTGCTTGACGTTGGTCTTCTGAACCTCCAGACACTTTAGAGAGCGGAATTTTGATATGTCTATCACCCCATCGAAGTAGTCATCTGTCGGATAGTGGGTGATACAGAGAAGAACAGTTTTTTGCACAAAATCATGCACCAGCTGCAGATCTCGGAAGACATTTGATTTTAAATTGTTCGGCTTCACGACCTGAAAGGATTGTGTGGAGCCGAGCTCTATTGTGTCAGCGATTAGAGTAAATGAATCATTGAGAGCACGCAGCAGTGAACCTATAAGAAAACAAATATTTGTTGATAATTACGAAATGGAGCGCAATTGAAATTCACGTCTGAGTCAAACAAGATCAACAGGGCAATCAGCGTTTGTGTTTCATTTCTCGAAATCACGCAACAATATCAAGGCAAAGTTGAATCTATTTTTGTGCTCCCGAATATCCAAACTGCAATAAACAAACGGCTTCTGCACAGTGGGGAGCTTTCACATGCGAGAGAAAATCTAATTAGAAACAAAGGAATATTTGACTTTCCATTCATCGCTATCCGGTTTTTGTGTTTATGAACCCGCAACCGATGGACATCTCGTCTGCCATTGCTAATAATCTATTTTTAAGACGCCCGTGATTGTTTTGACAACAAATAAAATCCAGCTGTTTGTCCCGTTTAACCAAATGTTTGTCTTATCTCAAACTTTAATCACAAGCAAGTTTCACAACACCACTCACCTGTCAGAGTTAATTTAAATTCCGAATTGAGAACTTTATCACCGTTGTTTCGTAATAGATTCGCAAGGTCTGTGATCTTCTGTGGATCCATGGTAATTCGATTCACTGACCCCAAAAGAAAATACAAAATTTATTTCTATCACCAATTCCCCCCGGTAGCCCAGAAGCGAGGGGCTATGCAGGAAATGAGGCAAAACAAAAAACCGAACTTGATGCTGATGCCTTCTACGTTTTTATGTCATTCGTATTCTCTCGTCGTTTGTTATTAATTTGTGGCGTTTCTTCTTATGAAATATGACTCACTTAACTTTAGTGTTCATTGCTTTCTTTTTTAAACAATCACGCTGACGGGAGATGTTCTGATTGACGATCACAGGGCTTTGCGGAGTTTGAGTGCGTTTGATTTATTGTCAGCGATCGAGTAGCGAATTGTGTACTTGAAAACTAGGTGGGCATAGATAATAGACACCAAAAGACGGAAGAACTTATAAGAACAATAAAAACAAATAATCCAATTCTACGTTGTCTAGCTACTTTTTTTATTCAAATGCCATTTCTTTGATGACATCAAATGTTGTGTTGTCATTACAGCAACAGCTGAGTTCAGGGGCCATGTTCGGAGAACATATGTCAAATGAGGTCTGTTCGCGTACAAGCACTAATTGACTGGTTTTTCGCATCTTAGGGAGGTTTGTTTTTTTTTTTTTGGTTTTCATAATTTTCAAAGGAAAATATATAACCTTCTCACCATCGCTCTCTTTGGTAGAAAGTGGTTATCACGAACAGGATTTGGGGATATTTATAGCGACAATGAGCTAGATTTTGGGTAGACGAACAAAACATATGGATCGGAAACCAACGAGGAATCGGTCTCTAATATGGATGACAGATTGTAGTGCTTTGTTGAACATGTAGAGGGCGGAGTTTCAACGGCGTTTTAGGCAAAACTCCAGGAAGATTTATTTGAAATTTGTTTATCCTATTCCTATACCACAACCCACCTAAAGGTGGTTTGTGTCGTATACTTATCCTTCTAGTCAAATGGCGCTCCATTTCCTACTAAAAATACAACCAGTTCTCTCCGTGGCTTACAGCATTGATTAATATTTCATTCCTTCATCTCTGGTACACATGCATATGTTGGTACTCGTATAAAAAAAACTTTAAGGGCTCAGGGGTATCAAGATATCTTTAAATGTTGAGAGGAGTGTTCGAGCCAAAATCTATTGCCATTTTCGCATGTGTTTGAATCGTTAACAGTTATAGTTCATACCCGTGGATGTTAAGATTGATTTAGTAAACCTCATTACTTTCCAGGCACCCCGGTCTTACTCTGAAAGAATGTGTTTGGACTACGGTGTCAAAATATGTTGAAGTAGGTCTTCAACTTCTTCTTCTTCTAGTGGCGCTACAGTCCGGGGTGGACCTGTGCCTCAACCAACACGTCTGTCCAGCCAATACGATCTTTTGCCAGTTGCCGCTAGTTGCGCACTCCAAGTTAGTTGAGGTACTTCTCCACTTGTGTGCGCCACCTTAGCCTAGGCCGTCCTCTGTTGCGTTGTCCCAATAGCTCAGATTCTTCTTCAACTTCTAGCTTGGTGCATTCCACTAAAAGTAGCTTTAGCTGTTTGCTGATCCATTGATATACGCATTAGTCACCATTTCGAAATTTTATAGCCGCTCCCATCGGTGTTTGAAGGCACTAGACTCCCGAAGATCAAAGCCAAGTTTCTCCGCGTGGATGCCGGAGTGGAGGAGATCGCACATTCTCCTCCGTATATGAAAACAATATCTCTTCATTGTCAGTTACCGAAACAATAAATCTTAATTTATTTCACTTTTCTTGCTTTATAAATGTTCAACAAATGCGAAAAATAATGTTCACAATAAACCGTAATACCTCTTGTTTCTCACAATGCGACTCCTGACAATCAGTACCGCTTGCATTTGATTTTAAAACACGACTCACAAAAAACCTAGATCTGTTCAATGTGTTATTTCTACACTGTTTACGTACAACACCACCGCAGTGTGTGCTCAGCAAGGAAATGAAATGAAAACCAAGGAAAACAAAGACTGATAGGTTAAGGTGAAAAAAAAAAAGAAATCTAACACTAACGATTACGAATTTATATTAAACGTCCCTAAGACCTCGATCTACTAGTCTTTTAACTACTCCTTGTTCTCTTTGTATTACAAAATTTGCATAAAAACTTAGTCCTCTATTAAATACAGTTGCAATCAGTGCAGATTCTCTGATTGGTGTTCACTTCTATTGCGATGCTGCTGGTGCTGGCTGCGGTTGCGGACTTAGGCGACGGACAAATGCGATGCCCGAGTGCAGGAGTTTCGACACGAATGGTGGTGACCGCATTGCAAGTGCCTCGGTGGCCATTCTCAGTTCGGAGAAGGCATTCCTTGTGTACGGGTTACGACGCGAATTGTATCGCATTTGAAGGAATTGATAGTAGACCAATGGCGTCATAAGACCAGCTTTTCCCCTGTGAAGAGATTGGATTGTTAATGATCGCTAGAGAATGGGGTTGGGTGCGACATACATGAAGGTAAGTACGATTGACATTGGCATGATGAATATCTCGGAGAAGGCAACTGCTTTGAGGAGGTTGGTGGCCTGGAACTCAACTAGGGAAATAAGGAATCTAGCTCCCCACCATGAGTTTTGTCCAATTAACTAAAAGGAAGAAACGGAAAAATTAATGAAACATTGAAGTTTGCATTAGCATCTTTTATCGAAGCACTTACATCAAGAATCTTAAGAGAATAACTAGCTGCATGCAGAACGGCGAACAACACAATCGGAACCAAAACAAATAGTGTTGGCTGCACATTGAAGAATATGAGCGAGAACATCAGGTAATGACAGGAATCCTCGTTAAAGAGAAGCGCCAGAAACTCTCGCGACAACGCGAATCGCGGCAGTCGCTGGTGCAGACGCAGCGCATTCGTTGCAGCGTTAGCTAGTAGCACTTTGTTGAATGAACTCTGTGCCGTTCTAAATAAAACATAAAAAAGAGATATTGAATATTGACTCAATTAACGGTGTTTTTAGGACTTACCCAAATATGGGGAGGATGTGACCGATTGTGAAAAAAATCGCCATCATTCGTGTGGCCCACATGGCGCAGTCGATTTTGTTCGCCTTAACATGAGCGATGATCTTCGCTGGTATGTTTTCCTGCTGAGTTGGTATCGATGATTCTGGTCCATTGCTCTGCCTTTGATTATCTCCTGATTCATCACCCATTTTGAATTGTGATTAGCTGCTATAAAGGTGAAGAGAAAACAAATTCACTGACTGACACTTGACTCTAACAGAAGCTTTTTCGTTTAACCATCAAGAGACTACAACTTTAACCTCTATCAAAGCCATAAACATGTACTATCATGCGCGCAATAAACGTGGGCTAGAGAAAATACAAAAACGGGTACAACAAACAAACAGGTACAACTTTTGTGTTGGAGCGTAACAAATGGCCAGCGATTATAGCTCGCATATCTGATGGGCATGCGGATCAGTTCAGTCCGGTTTTACGGTTCAAAGAGCATTTCTGCATGTAGTTATGTATGTCGTCATCAAGGTGTTAGTTTCTATTAAGACGTGCATTCTTATAAGTATTCGGATGGATGACGTCCACACATGTCTGATTGATGCCCAGAAATTTTTGAACTGCAACGACATAAGAAGCATACCTCTTTCGTCGCTTAAACAACACTTGGAGTCGACTTTTCTTTTTTTTATTGCATCTCCGAATCTTCAACCTCATACAAATTATCCAAATGAAATAGACGTTAAAAGAGAGTAAAGACCCAAATTCACCGCTTGACTAGCCATATGGTAACACTTTCTAAACACGATACAAAGAGTGCTTGTAATATTTCAAATGAAAAGTGAAGCAGTACCTTGTTTCTCTACCGTGCTCTCATCACAGAAGGGACAAGTCTAACTCTTATATCAGCAACAAAATTAGCTGTGATATGACGACACCAGGAATGCAAGGTGTTGAGATCCGTGGAGACTGAACACAAAAGTGTAGAGGATATTTTTCGTGTCTGAAAGTTGTAGTTTGCTTCAGGCAATATTTCCTCGAAGATGTCACATTTCCAGAGATCAATGAGAAGTAGGTTTGCAAAGCAATCAACCCAAACAGCACAGACAAATTGATTGCCTTAATTTTGGAAGCAGAGTCATGCAACGTAAGCGAAGCGTGTTTTAGGAAAATAAGATCGTCATGTGGTCTCCTCCTGTAAAGACCGTTTTAAACTTATAAACCCAAGCACGTAGTGGCACAAGATAATATATATTTCCATCGAAGGACCTTTACCAACTTAAGCAGTGACATTATAGCAAGGCGGGACATGTATCTTTCCTAAACTACTGAAACGTATGTGGTTTATTTTTAAAGAGGTTCATAGAGTCCATAGACTCGTTGAGTGTCAGATAGAAAGACATGACGTGAAAGAACACGGAAAGATAACACAGTTAAAAAAACACATTTTCATTGACTACGGACTGTGAACACATACCAAATGTCTAGGAACAATCATTTAAAGTATGCCAAACCGCAAGTAGACACCTGAATATGCATCTGCTGAATGAACTCAATGGAGCAGAAAACAGAGGAATTGGTTGTAACTTGTTGCAACAACGATATGCGACAGAGTTTGGAGTTTGGGAAAAGGAGACAAATGGTGATCATAGTCCATGAAGAAGCGGATGGAGCCCTTGGCCATTTTAGGGGAAACGTATGTTTACTGCCTTAGAAGAAGAGATATATATTTTCTATGGAGTTGCTAATTTCGTTACAATTTGTCGCTGAAGTTCGGTTTGTTTTGATCAAAGTGTTCTACGGCGTACAACAAATTATGTTTGATACATGCTCCACCAGATTAGTTGACAACACAGCCCACTCGCGACGTTTAAGAAATTAAAACATCACCAAAGATGACGACCAAGACCATCCCCAAAAAAACACTTTTGCAATGCCGTCGTAAAAAACAAGGGAAACTTATACTGATAGCCCTTACAGAGAAAAGTTATAAACAATTTTACAAAAACCAAAGTTCATCTGTATGAGAGAACCTTAAACTACACACAAATACAATAAGCTGTATTTATCGTAAGAACCCTGGTATTTGTGTGGGGGCTTTGGAACACCACATGAAGAATAATATTTAACTCAAGTTCAAAGGCGCCAAGTGGCAAGGACTATCTGCACACACTCAGATTATTAAATGCTTCCCGCAAATACAATCTAAACCCGCATGAGAGATGAATAAAAAAGCTTTCAATGTATAACCGCTTTTAATTCACTTAGCACCTTAAGCTAATTCAGCGTTATATCCACAACTGACGACTTGACAGTAGCATGCAATGATTTTAAATTATTACTGGGACACGAACTGAAAACCGTGACGAACATGAATATTCCCTTTCGTGACACCCAGTCGAAAGTACACATCATTCTTACAAGAATAATTGATGACGAATTAATACAAATTTGTTCTCCGCCTAAGTATAACAACCGTTCGATAATGACCACGCCGACGATGATTAAGTAGTTTACTCACTTAAATAAGAGCCAATAAAATATTTGCGTTATCACAGGGTATCGCACAAATATCTTCAAATGCGTGAGACATGTGTATCCACACAAAAGAATTTAGCCCTCTGATAAGGTCGCCAGACAACTTTATTTACGGACAAATTTTGAAAATCTTGCGATCTTTAACGTTCAACGTGATTCCTGTAACTAGATTGGGTCTTTCATCTTTAGGTCCCGTGAGCATTTCTTTTTTCCTCGGTCGTGGAGAAATCGTGCACTGAATACTGTTTACTTATCGCTTCTGTAATCTTTATGATATCATAAAAAGAAAATGAACAGTGTATGTGCGTTATAGTTTAAAATTCATGAAATAATTAAAGATACAAAAAAAATTGTACATATATAATTGTATGTAAAGCAGGGGTGCACAGGTCGAGTCTAGCCAGGTACAAAGCCAAATCAACGGGCAGCGCTTAATTGTTAACACGCATTTATATGCTTCGTTTGTCCGCCTTTTTTTCCATACAATTTCTTTTCACTGTTTGCTTTGGTGCGATGACGACAGCAGTGGTGGTCGGTGGTGTAAGCATGGCTTGCAGCAAGTGTTAACAACCAGTGTAAGCTGTTGAAACATTCACAATAATTGTAGTGTTACGCGAAACACAGAAAAACAGAAAACATGCCCGTACAACTCTTATATCGATCCCTAGAACAAATTTAACTGATTTAAGTTACCCCGTAAATATGATTCCCAAAGATGCGGGTGGAACTACAGCCGAGAAAGTGAAATTGAATGAGAAAATTTCTCACGCCAATTAGAAACAAAAAAATAGACGAATTTTCACCGGAGTACTAACCTCGTTTTGCGGAAAGATTTTCGGTGTAAATTTGTTGAATCACTTGTAGCGGTTTTGTTGAAGAAATCAAATAATTAAAATTATTGCAAATAAAAAAAATTGACTTTTGGTCAGAGAATACAGTAGGAAAGACCTAGAATTTCTCTTTTTTCTTTAGTCGAATAGCTATTTTCTCCCCGTATACTCTAATTTGATTCCTCTTCCTGACTGACGTAGACAATTCATACCAACTCTCAGATGTTGAAAACCACATGACAACTTACATCGAATTATGGGAAGGTTCATGTGCTGCCAGGCTGTAGTAATAGAAATAAAATTTGGTTATTGTGTCAAGAGACCTTCATATAAGTTGCGAACTGCAAAAGCTTATATTTTTTAAATAAATAAATAAGAGATCACTACTGATTAAATTGTCATCATTTGGTACCTAGCCTTCAGCCATATTCTTTGTATCACACATTTAATTTCTGAACAAAACTTCGAGGTATGTACTTTTTGGTTTTCATCATGTTAATCATTATTCGGTCGTACCCTTCATTGTGCTAAGATGTTCATTTTTTGCAATCTGAATCGGAAACCAGTTGTGCAACATGTGGCAACAACTACACAAGTAAATCGAGCAACCCGTTTTGCTTACCAAACTACATGTCGACCAATGTGTAGTATTACCCAGAAACCTATAAAAGGGAAAATCTGCTTATACAAAGGAACAAACGAGAAGGATCCACAAATATAAGGGAGAAGACGAACGAAATTAAAATGCCTCCAGAGCCATTTTATCATACATTCTCATTGATCTACTACATTCTGAACTATAATCTGTGGCTTGTTTCACCAAAGATTATAGCAGGTTGTCAGTTTTTTTCAGAACGAGGTTATTCGTGAATTTTTGAAATTTTTTTTTGCATATGTCACTTCACTTGTCGGGCGTTTGTCAAAAGTGAGCCACACGCCGAGAAAAGTTCTAAGAAGAATATTCAAAATCAACATATTGCCGATATCCTAAAGAAGAACATATTTTTTTGTTTTTTTCTTTAAGTTTTATTTTCATTTCAATTTCTCAACTCAACTTTTGGCTGGTTCTTTGAAACACACAAACACTACTTTCAAAAACTATGGCAATGGGGCGCAATAAGTGCGTCATAAAAGGCGGAACCACTAAAAAGGTTCGTATGAAATTAAATCTTAATCATCATGAGATGTTGTGACGTTGTTTGGTGTTTGTTTGGCAGGTAATGCAACACAATGATTTCATGGACAGAATTCGGAAGTCGCTGTACTTCGGCGGCGGTACGAACTGTGAAGACATGGAAGTTAGTGGACCGCTGGCTGAATATGCATCAGAACTTTTCTCCGAACCACACAAAGGTCACTCATTGAATCGCCTGAACAAAGTCACCGCTGGTAGCGTACATGCAACGCCATGTTCCCTCATAATGGCTCTTATCTATTTGGATCGATTGAATGCAACAGATCCTGGTTATGTTCGTCGGATTACGCCATCAGAATTGTTCATTGTTTCTATGGTGAGTTGAGGGGGTTGTTGATTGATTTGTTGACATTATGTGAGCGCGTTGGGGTGGTTGTGGAGGTAGCACATTCCTAAAAGCACACGTAATCACGTATCGACTTGATGAATCTATTTTTGGGTTGCGAGGCGAGGAAGAGAGTGTGCAGTGCGATGATGGATGACGAAATGGATTGAAAGGAGTGCATGATGAGTACTTATCAGTGAAAGTGCCTAGATTGTAGTTTTTTTTTGCTTTCCTCCGTTGCGGCTCTTTTTTCGTTTGCTTGTGTGTGGTAACATGGCGCAAAAATGGCAATGGACTTCACTGTGACGTGCATTGCAGTCGGAGGTGAGTGGCAGGAATGTGGGGCAGGTCATTGATCGGTGTAGAAATGAGTGAAAAAGGAAATAGTAAGAAATTCTCTCAAATTGTGTCACTTTGTGACCGTAATTTAATGACGATGATTATCCTTCGTTGGGGTTGTGGATTAGAAGGGAGGTTTTCTTTTAATTTGTCGTCTTTAATCGGGCAGATAGTCCTGTACAAGGCGCGCTTGTTATTCGATAATCTTTGGAATTAAACCACGCAACAGTTTTTTGAGAAGCAACAAGTGGCCAGCAGGCTGTTCTCTTCGTTCATCCAACGGATTTCTTGTAGTAGTATTGTTAAATGTGAAACTCTATTCTTTCAGATGATCTCCACAAAATTCTATTCGGGACACGACGAAGAAATATACCTCAGTGACTGGGCTGAAGATGGGAATATGTCGCAAGATAGACTGAAGCAGTTGGAACTGGAATTCTTGTGCGCTATCGTAAGTCCGTTCACATCCGCCCTCTTGGTATTCCACTCACAAATTGCCTCTTATTCTAGGACTGGAACATCTACATATCAAACGAACACTTCTTCGAGAAGCTATCGTCGGTGGAGAAAACCCTCGCTCGGCGTGAGGGACTGCGTCGTGGCTGGTTGACCTACACGGAACTGATACAGTTTCTGCCTTCGTTCACGTTGGCCAAATTCCTGCTCAACAATATCACTGTGATGGCTGTTAGTTACGCGGCAAGTGTGATGACAATCGCTGGTGCTTTCTTTTTGGCCAGTCAGATACCAGGAAATGCCTTGCACCACACCCATCGTCGTGGTGGCGTCAGTCTAACCACGGACGGTGTCAATAGCGTTCCTGCTGGTGGTGCGGCAACTGGCACAGTTGCCCCAGATGGTTGTAAAAATATGCTCAATTCCGTTGTGGATGGTGTGGATCCAAATGCATTAGAGACTGGACTGAATATCACGTGCTCCGCGTTCAACGTCGACGAGGAGTTGCGGAAACTGGAGACGCAATACATGCGCGAAAAATACCTGGATGACATTCGAATGAGGAACAATGAGAATGAAGGACCTCTTGTACACATTCAAGTGGGGGCGAACGTGAATTCGCGTCATCGAGGCGTAATGCATGATCCCGAGATTCATTGGCACAACTTCAAGGACAAATATAGTGACGAGGACGGGCTGCTTGCGTGTGCCAACTTGACCAACTGCACGATAGCGACTTTGTGGAATCTGTTCGCTGATGTGGAGAGGACCATTGTCAAATTGCCTTTCATGTGGTTTAAGTTTATGTAGGCGAAGGGCCAGACAGTCTGATGTAACAGCAAGCCTTCTCTACAAGCGGCCAAATTGTATGCTACAGTAAATTCAAATTCAAATTCATTTTGTGTTCTTTTTTCTTTTTTTTGAGAAGCAATAACTTTTAATAAATCACATCGGGACTTTTATACAAAAAAATGAAATGCGTCGCCTTTTTGGAAAATTAACGGATATTGGTCGGGTGGATTAGGAAGTTGAAATTGTCACTTCATCTCTATATTTATTTGTCTAATTAAGAAAATTAGCATCTTCGTATATGAGGAAGGAAGAAAAGAGCCATAAGCTGATGCTTCCATTCAATTTGATGCTTGTTGATGTGTTTGCAACAATAGAAAGAGTCTAGATTTCGGGAAATGTCCCAGGGGCCTTGCTTTGCATCACTTTCGGATTCAGATACGAAAATAAAGTGAATTGAAAGTCAATTCGCATATTGTACAACTTGCGGACTTTATTTCAATGTTGGCAAGTTTTTATCAGTCATTTTCAAAAGCTGTTTTGTCAAATTACAAATTCGGAATGATCACGGTGATAATCAGTCGCAAAATAATTTCAACTTTGATAAGATTCAGTGGCGTTCACTAGAATAATATGGGAGAAATTGAAAGTGTGGCGTGTGCTGATTGTTTGTTTTTTTAATTTGAGAATGCATGCACACTGCACGTGAGTAACAGAAGTACATCTATTGAAAGCGATCACCATACTATTCTTATCTGTAGTTTTATTTTTGTACATGCTTCATTGTATGTACTCTGTTCAGACAAAAATAAATCAGCAACTAAATTCTATTTAACACATAGCAAACGTCTAATTAACTTCTTGACACTGCAGGTGAATGAATAATGCCTGCACATCCACAAAATCAGTCAAGTTTGGGTTTCGTAGATGTTTTTTACGGTCCAATTTGAATTCCTCATTACGATCCTTCGACATACCGAAACCTCAACAATATGCAATACCCCCCAGCTCTTACATTTCTTATCTTTTTTGTGCATATACAGAACTCAGTTCCAGTCACCCTCCATACTGTTGATTACCGTCTGTATTTAACCTCCTTTGTTGCTTCTGACGAATCTGGATGGCTTTAATATTCTTTTAAGTCCATTTTTCACTCTACCATCTGTGCAGCGACATAGACTTGGTCAGGAGAATTTGAATTTATCGACACAGAATTCATGCATACCGATTAAGCGGAACAAAGAACAATCTCGTAACGGATGACGAAGCCTTAGTAAGAGACTGCCAGTATGAAATTTGAAATTTGTTCCAGTAAGCGAGGCATGTTGACTGGGGTTCTGTAGCGTCCGCGAAATGTACTCACCTTTCCAACATCCCAAACATATTAAAAAAAAAAAACAATTTTCTTTCTAATACTTGGTCTCATATTTCTTTATTATGTTTCTGCAATGGGCTGGAATTCACATTTTCTACTATCGTCTACATTTGATTCAAGCTCCGTTTATTGCTTCTGGATACTAAGTATAACTGTGTATGTATTGGTGTGAATTTAATGGTCTCGAAAGTGTAATTTAGTTGCATTTCTACTAAGCTACTGATTTGGTGTTACCTTAACGCTTCCCTTACAGCATGAGTACTTCGTAAACGTTTATTATTATTTTATTAATTTATAAATAAATTACAAGATTTATAACTTAAGACTAACGTTAGTTCTGGCCGCCTGCTAGTAACTTGAAATAATAATTTTACAAAATTGAATGAATAGAAAAAGTATCTAATATTTTGTTGTTGAATATGATTTTGGAAAACTGAGAGTAGAACATGTTTTAAAAACGTCATTGATTGGATAGAAGACATTTAATATTTTTGTTGATAGCTTTTTGAAAGTTGTTTAAATTTGATTGCAAATGAGAGGATGGGACACGATCAGAACTGGTTTTTGAAGACACATGTTATGAATAGTGAATAGAAAATCGAAAAATACAACCGTTTTCTTTTTTTCCAAAGCATAGTTTGATAAGTGCAGCTTCATTTAAGGATTTAAAAATGCGAGCGTATTAAGCCCTCTTGCGCATTATTTTGAACGTACACAGAGGCTGCGGTGGCAGATACTTGTATGCAGTTCAATGCTCATTGACAACACTCGGTTTAAAAACAACGGTAATATGAGTTTAGAATCAAATTAAGGTTAATGGGCGCTATATTTAGGCCAACAAATCTTGGTTGTCATTCTTCTCCGAAGAGCTCTTGCCTTTAATCGTTATTTTGTTTCGTAACCGGTAAAGGACAGTCTGATTGGTGTAGATAATATATGTCATAAGAAATTTAAAAATTACACAATGGAAAAACCTTTGTATAGCATTTGATGGGGATAAGCCATTTTATATATTTAATATATGAATTTAAATAATTGACTTCATGGGTAATTCTAGTCAAAATCAATTCCTCTTCAATCTTTTCTTTGGAGGGTTAGCTCACAGGATGTTTTGTACAGTTAACACTTTCCACAGACTGTTGCAGCAGAGAGTGCAAGCACGCGATTAAGTCATGACTCCTAACGCTAATATTTCACCGCAACAGTTGTGTATGTCTTGTGTTCAGTTGTTACAAGAAGATTAATATATGGCAGCTCTGTAGAAACAGTAAAATTTATTTAAATGTCCCGGCACATGTCCACATTCCTCCTCTCTCAGAGAAGCAAAAACAAAAAACCATAATAAAAAATTCTAAAAACAATGTGAAAGCACCTATAATCAGTTGATAAATATCGGAAATCAACTGCAGTTGGTGTTGTTATGAGTTTTTTTTATTCTTACAGGCTAGTACACGTTCTAGGACGTTCTTTCTATTTAGTATAATAATACATAGTTTGATGTTCCCCAATGAAGAGTTTGTTTAGTCCTTGGTAATAAACATACATGAGTAGATATAAATATTTAATAGATTTTTTTTTAGTAGATAGGTACAATGTGACAGAGTTTATTCTTGTTTTAGTAGTTAAACAGTTTGTTGTTTATTTCAGGAAGAAGAGAAAATTAGTTTTTAAGGGTCTATGCATGGGTTTTTTTTTTAGAAGATACCCTATCGTACTTGAAACAAGCAGAGCATAACAAGGAAGACTTACGAACATAACAGATTGACACATGATTTATGCACCATGTACAGAGACACGCTATTCTAGGTACGGAAAGAGTTTTTCGATTAGATTTGAGTATCAGTTATTAACGCTTTTATTAACGCTTACAAGTGGGTAACATGATGGTCCAAATAGGTCTGAGTACTGCCACCCGCCCTAGGGGTGTTTTTGTCTAAGGATTTGATCAAAATTATACAATACATTTTTGAAAAGGAAATAAAAGGTCGTACGCCAATAGTTGAGCCTCATAATCAACGTATATCTAGTCGTACGAGCGTTCACTCATTTGCCGTCCTTTAGAGCTAAATATGCTCATAGGACAAAAATTTGATCCTCGCAAGCAATCTTATGGCGTAATGTCAAGGTCTATGTAGTTTCTCTTCAAATCCTTTTTTTCTATTTCCACTCTTGTTTGCAATGTATTGATGCACTGCTGAATCGTTTTCATAAAAAAAAACAGGCATCTCAGTTGTGATCTTCACACTACGCGTATCCTCACTCACCCATTTCTAAACCCTTTCCTTACAAAAAGAGTCAAGACAATACAACAGAAAGAACAGAGCAAATTTTAAAAAATATACAATTACTTAAACTCTAAAATTCTTTACAAACAACATCAAAAATATAAACATCTCAAAACACTACTATAAAAAAAAACCTCTTCGACAAGCCGTTTGCAGAGTTTCTTACTTAGTTTCTATTAAATTCTCTTCTTACATAATCCGAGATTAAGAATATCATTTCAAGTTTCGTTAAATAAAAAATCGTAATGCAGGGAAAACTGTTTTTTTTCTTCGTCGTCTTTTTTCTTCACTTTTGATTTTCAATGAAATAAGGTTATTTCATTGGTTTTGTCCCAACGTTTCGGCAGGGATTGCTGCCTTCATCAGGGGATTTGCTTATTGTGTTGTTGTTAAAAAGAATGTGTTTTTCGTAAATGTTATTGAAAAAAAAAACAATTATTAAACAAGATAGCACATAATGATTAACATAATATAAAAATATTAGCACTTCTTTGTGTGAAGACTTCAAGACTGATCTTCACACAAAGAAGTGCTTAATATTTCAATAATTAAACTGTTTAACCTTTCAGTGCTATCTTGTCTCTTTTTTAAATAACATCAACGAACTATTACATTTTTTTAACAACAACACAACTAATAGATCCTCTGATGAAGGTATCCCCCACATAACAATAATCAATTTGGTCAACATTCAGCTTAAATAAAAAAATCGATAGGAAGCAACATAATTATGCTATGAATTGGCTACGACTCTCTCTCTCTCTTTCTTTTTCTCTCTCTCATTTGCCTCACTACTCTTTCTTTTTGCGTTTTGTATCTATGAACAGAAGTGGTAGCATTCCGAGGAGACATCCAATTGTTATGCCAATCACTCGTCCCTGAAATGTGTAGAGACAAGATAAGTGTGATTTAAACTTGTTTTTCTGCTTAGGCTGACTTACAAAATTTGCCGCCCTCCGACATTGCTTCATTTGAAGCTGAACCTGTGAAAGATCGGGCGGTTTCAAGCCCATAACGACGCAAATTTGTTCGACGGTATTTGCACTTCCGATGCCAACGATGTCACTGACTGTGTTGCCAAGACCAGCAGCTGCCATTGTCGATATGCACATGTAGGTTCCCAGGACATCCTCAAATGTTTCTCCCTGTAAAATGAGATTCAGAGTTAGTTTAGTGTAAGAGAAGGAAAATGGTTATTTGGTAGGGATTTAAGTCGGAAAGGGTTATGTTTCGTTGGTTTGTCCTCTTCATCACGACTTCCAAGGTGTGGTAGTTCAAGCGCCTAAACTCTTCTATTTGCGCTTGGGAATAAGTCTCTCGTGCGTGCATTTGTCCCGTGATTCCTTTAGTGGAATATATGGGTTAACAAAGCTGATGATGATGATGATTTAAATTGGAATGGTTGTCATTTACACTCTTGAACGGGAATAATGGAACCTTCTCAGGACTCAGGAACTCATAAACGAAAGAGTGCTTGAAGTAGAATAGAATAATGGTAATAGGTATGTATCGATGACCGTAATTGTGATAGAAGTCCACTGCAGTGTGTCCTCTTGACAAGATAAGGACAAAACAACGGAGGATGTTCTCGAACAAAACACTTGGTGAAAGAACCGACATATTAGCTTGCAGAAAACAAGATTCATTTCAGTCTGTAGCGCTTTCAAAAAGAGCAGAGAATTACAGGACATACAGACGCAAGAACGTTTTTTAAATTGTGCACCGATCTGAACTAGAAATTCAGAGGGCTGTAGTGAATCTTTTTAAAATCTCTCTAAGCAAAAGTTCAGATAGACCAAACAAATTGAATGACGCTACACTTTTCTGGTGCTTAGCGGCCTTTTTAGACCTATTTTACATAATGCGACCAGTCTGCCCGACTACAGGAATTTTCTTCCCGTCTCTCTCTTTCTGAAAATTACACAAAAACCTAGGATGCACAAATATAAATACAATCGCTCTCTCTCTGATTACCAGTCTTGTATGACCAGGCGACTGATATTTTACTAGGTTTACGAGTGTGTAATTGTCTGTAATCACATTTTCCTCCATTCCCCAGAGTTTATTTTCTCTGTCTGCACTTTATAACTTTCAGTTCTAATCGGGTGGCCAAGGATATTATGAGTGACGCGAGCCGTATTGCATGGAGCGACTGTCCTTCTCGACCTTCAGAATGTGATCGTATTTTCAGACACGAGTTTGAGTGCACGAACAAAAGCGAAATCGATTCAACTTCCGTGTGAAAGCACCCCCTTCCAACTGAGCAATCTGGTAGGCAGTTGAGAAAAAAGACTTTTTGCCTCACGAGGGGATGGGCCTGCAGTTTAATGCTGATCACAAACGGTAAGTTTGAATACGCTGTCAATAGTCTCTGAACGTTGGCAACATCTCGAGAAAAAGGGAGCCGTGAAAAAGATGAAAAATAAATCGGGCCTGGTTTCCAAAATAGTGTCAAAGCCTTTATCTAAAACAACAGATCGACTCAGATAACAATAAAGGAGTTAATTAAGCTCCGAGTTCGGTATCCAATCGCACAAAGTGTCGATTATTTCCCCACAGAAACATAACTTCCCACACAGCCCCAAGGCCATAAGATTTACCCACTCGTTAGGTTTTTCTGCTTTTTGAAAGCAGGCAGAAGATTTCCCATGTCACACCTCGATACGACCCAATAAAAACTCAGTAAGTCATCAAACAAAGATAATGACAAAAGGAACTTCACTTAAGCTTCACGCACTTCATGAACTGAGCAACATTTTCTGTTGTTATCTGTGTGCGTTAAGCAAAGTGTAACACAATCAAAGCGCAGCAAAAGAACAACGCAGGTCATAAGGGATACTTACAATTGGAGGGAAATAGGAAATAACATCAGGAAGGACATATGCCATCAAAATCGTCCATCTGCCGTAAAGTGAATTGGGCAAACGGCAAACGACCGAAAATAAAACCCAAATAACCATCCTTGTTAAGGGAAACGTCCGCGCGAATTCCTGTGACTTTTATGTAGCTGTTAAGTGGTTGGTCTTGGCGAAATGGAATGAGGGAATCGGTTTGACGAATTTATAAGGACGCTGCAGTGGAAGTATTTTGTTGTGGGACTTGTTTGATCCGGAAGGTTGGACACGGTTGGCAATAAAATTGAGAGAAAAATGGGTTATGTGTCTGGGGGATGCCTTTAAGTGAAAAATCTTGAAAGGATGGTTTTGGTTAAGAATTACGATTGAGTTGAGTCCCCTAAACCTATATTTTCGACGTATGCAAGTCGAAATTATAGAATGAATTGAAACTTTAAGTGCAGTAACGTATAGTCATTTACAATAAGTAAAACAACGCCGAAAATATTTTTTCTCCAGATATGTCGTATAAGTCTTCCTGGAAGTCTTCAGTTAAATTTTGAAATAAAAGGTTCTCCAAAATTCTTGATCTAAAAAAACACACAAGGCTTTGTACTCTTAAAAGAAAATTAATGGACGGCTACAACTGTGCGCTGATAGCTCAATTCGCAAGGCAATTGTACAGTGTTTAAAGGTCCTTTAGTACCGTTTTCAATAAAGCTGTCAACAACAGTGTCGTTAAACGTGCATAAACAATCCGCAGAAAATAGTCTACCGAGCTGTCAGAAAGCAAATGATTTTTCATGCGTAATACACATTCATGCGTCGGTGCTTCATATTTGAAGAAAGTTATAACCGTCTGGTTCCAGGACGACTTGCCTCACCTTTGCACAGCACATTCTCACGTAGGCGACGGATCATTCAGCTTAATTTTTCTGCAGAAAGAAAGTACTAGCGCATTACTTCCTGACCCAAAAGTTTGAGAGATAGTTCTTAGAACATCGCCATGGCGTAGAGACCTCTGTTTAACTGAACTTTCATTCATCTTTCATTTTTCAAGGCTCCGTTTTTCTTGATGTGCTGACAAGGCTCTGAGAGTATTATCTGGTCAGACAAAAGTTCCTCCATTCGGTGTCGGTATTCAACTGCAGTCTCCTCCACTCGTGAGAAAATAAAATCTTCAAACCGCTACTTTAACCTAAGCTTACATAAAATATAGGGTGGATCATTCCTTTTATCCTCGTCCTCTTGGTATGAAGTGAAGAATGAGATTTTACGATAGAATGATATGTTTAAGACGCACAATAAGACGCCATTTATGTAGCGACATCTAAAATTCAATCATTCAATGCATCCTTACCGAAACAATCATGAGGAAGTTGTCCAAGAATCCAAATCCAATGAAGGGCACGGCATTCACAAAGAACACTGCAAATCAAACAAACACTCAAATCAGCACCAAACAACGGGAAAAAAAATGCGAACGCTTACATTTCCAAAGATCCGCCGATTTAGGAGGATTAGGACTGAGCTCTGTTTTTGGAAGAGAAAGGTCTTAAGATCGAAATTAGATTTAATTTTAAATTGTTTCAAGATTTTGTTGCTAACTGCTTGACATTCAGAAATTTAAAAATCATATGTGCAAAGCTTTCAAGGTTTTGGTTTGTGTTTTGTAAGAATTTTGAAAAACAAACAATGAAAAAAAAATCAAACAAAATCATGAAATAATTTAATGAAAATAAATAAATACATTTGTTTATTATTATTTTTTGTTTACCAGCTCGTTTCCTCAGCCAGTCCTCGGGAAATGTACAAAACTGGCCGGTCGGGTCAACGTTGGAGAGCGGTGCGACTTTCGCGGGACGTCCAAATCGTGTGCGCCACTGCGTGAGAGCCAGTCGTCCTATTTTTGTTTATGTTTCTTGTAATTTTTTCTTTTTAATTCATAAAAGTTTTGTTCAACAAAATAATGACAAACGATACATTCTACATGTGTTCAAAATAACAAGTAAAATACAAATTAAATTGAATGAAAAAAAAAAGTTAAAAGCAAAAGAAAACGAAAAAACAAAAATTTAGTGAAGTGATTATGAAATGGGTTGTGTTTTGGTGAGTGTGATATCTGAAGGTGCTTGCAAAGAAAGAAGAGAACAAAGAAACATAGAAAGACGGTGGAAGGGTGCTATCTAGAAGAAATTTTATGGTGCAACTATACTACAGTTTGATGCATTGCAAAAGAGAAAGGGAACGTTTTAAGGTGTTGGGAAATTTCTGCATTCAAGATTGATTCTAGTTTTGTCTAAGGACATTCTCCGTGGAGATATCCTCCGGGACAATTTAAACGCAAAATTAAACGAATGAGCTTAAGCACAAGTTTCAACTGCAAAATTTCTACATATGTTGTGCGGATGAGTTCCATTTAGTGGCAGTCATCAGTTGAAAGATTGAATCTGAAAGTAGGATCATCATTCTTCAGCACAATCATCTTCTTAACTTTAAACTTTGTTTATATCCATCATATAAAGGGTGTTTCATTGTGAGGTTTAGATTTCAATGGGCTTTTTTGAAAGATAACGCCTGGCTCCTAACAAACTCCTTTGTCATTCCTCTTCAGTACTATTGTCAAAGATCAGGAAAAGACTCACACCACAATAGCATACACCAATTATTAAACTGTATTACGAAAATAAAAGTTCCGAGAGATTGCCGATCTACTGAAATCACTATTGCCAAAATCATCAACAAACTAGAGTCCCAGTTTACATGCGTGGATGCTACTCGACGGGTTAGACGAACATTCAGCACACAGCAGCTGTAGATGAGAGTGAACACAAAGACTGTACACTCTCGATTCGACCTCGGTGTTCTCTTGGGGTATTCCTCTTGAGAATCTCTGCCTAAAAGCATTCAAAATTCAACCCCTGCAATATCTAGAACCAGGCGATTGGAGTTAGTGTCATATTTTCAGTTATTGGGCCTTGGCACAAGTTAATGAAAACACGGTTTTTTAACCCCGAATTGTGATTAGGGATAAAACCTTTCTGGCTTAAAGCATATACGTTAATAAACTCATAGGCACTATAGTCCACAGGGGATAATGGCCAAACTTATTTTGCCATTACTCGTGTTGTGCGTTTTAGTATTCTCTTAGGAGTACCAAAGCTTACAGCTGAACACTCCTAGAGTGGAGAGAGTCTACAACTCCAAAGAGGTGGTGCTTCAAACCTGAGACCTTCGGCCATACCTTCCGAATGTATTGCATTTCAACTGTTATTTAAATCGATAATACAAACCGTACTATGAATCTCCATTTCGTTAAACAGAAAACTACGTTCTCCACATGTTAACTCCTAGTTTCGCAAAAGATGTTGTGTATGAGGTGCACACAAGCGGAGAAGTATCTCAACCGTTTGGTATCCAAAAGGGAGTACAACTGACAAAAAACCGTACCAACTGGAGCGGCTTGATGGTTGAGGTCCTGATACCCCCCTGAATGCATTAGTCTTCCAAGTTTAAATGCACATAGCAAGATTTTTTATAAATGTTGCCAAAAAACCGAATTTATGTCCAGCTAAACAAATACATTCTCATTAATGAAGAGTATTCAAAGTAGAGAGGACCAACAAAATTTAACCCACCCCACAGCACCATAAAAAAATCTGATAAATTACTGCTGCATTCAGCGAACCGAGGAAACATTTGTTTCCTAATTGGCCCGAGTCCAGTGTCAAGTAAAACAACCAGACCTTCCAGCCTTTGGCACGAACCCTTTTCAAAGCAAATGCATAGAACAGTGAAGGGTGGCGACTTTGACTAGGGCTCCTTGTTTACTTCACTTTCCAAACAACCTCAAGGGCTTCTCCATTCACAGGAGTGGAAACAAACAACTTGAAGTTCCCAGAGGGGGCATACCTCCCTCATGAATTACACGCCGGGTGGATGCGAAAATATCATATAACATGCATTCTTCAACAAAGAACACCGAACTGACCTATTTCCAAGCGATTTTTTTTCGGTTTCCCCTGGCAGCCCAACGAACCGAAAAATTGTTCACAAAGTTCACTGGATTCCGTAGAGCATGAATGGACCTCGCATGTGAAACAAATTAAAGCAGTTAAAGTGTGGATAAGGATACGAGGAAATAAATCATTCTAGCGCATGCATCCACTTCACCGATGAACCTCTTCGATGTGCAGCTGCATTGTTGTGGGCGAATGTGATTCAGCCTGCACGGGGTGGCAGCAGTAAATCCTTAAATCCCTCGTGGGACTGCTTTGCAGGATGAATTATTGACGATATCCTTCAGACTGGGATTTCATTAAAAATTGATTATGACTTTGTAAGTAGAAGACATCAAGGACTGTCAAAGAAATGGCTTCCAGATAAAACGAAAATCCCACGCACAGGGACGAGCTGAGGCAGAAGTGGCGAAATACTAAACCCGCTGTTGCCGCAGGGGATTGGGTGTCTGCGCCCAAGCATAAAGTTGATATTGATACACGAGTACAAGGCAAAAAGTTTCGGCCTTTTTTGTGGGCTTAAGTCAACAGGAAGGACATTTATCAGAATCAGGAAACAGCAGCAGTCCCCTGGCATGTGGTATTCAATTAATTTTAGGTTTTCTCTGTTTGTCTTTGAACGTGGGCGGCACGGGTTCGACATTCTGTCAAGAGTTTGTGTATGTTGATAGATATTTGATTTCAATCATGACATGACTGGAAGTGAGAGAATTGGGTCAGATCACGGTGGTGGACTGTCTTGAGATGAGAATGAAACCACAAGCGACAAACTGAACTAATCACACCCATACATCAAAATCGATGAAGAACAGAGGCACAGGGAGGCGCTTTATGGGACGTCCGTAGCTTAAGGTAACTTGGACATAACTTTAAGAAATAAGACGAAAAACCAGCATAATTCAGCAATAATAGAAAAATAAACGTTGTTGTCCTTCATCCCTTTTTCTCAACATAAAGAGACAGAAAGTAGACCGACAGACTGAATATTTTCCCAATCCTCCTCCTCTTCACCACATTCCAATAATCCCATGGATCAACCTTTGAACAGAGAACATTGTCAACGAGAAGATTCGCCACTCATAACGCCCTACAAAGCAACAGGATACCCAGTTTCCCTCCTCACACGTGCAGCAAAAACCCCTCGGCACAGCCACCCCTACCATCAGTCCCTAGTGGAGCAATGACAAAATGATTCGATTACTCACGTGAGACACCAGGCCCCTGGTCGACATGTCCTTAATCTCATTGTACATAATGACATCCGTTAATCCACTCACAGAGGTGGCCCCCGGTTGACAGGGTAGAGGAGGATCAACCGTTTTCTGATTACACAGGATCCTCCGTCGGAGCTTTAATTAACCCCAAGCCCCCTACCCCTCGGCACCTCTAACCCGAAATTAGCTTAGCCTCTCATTTTGGGGTCGACCGAGCGCCAGCTAACCAACAATTTTTATGGTTCATAAAATAAATAATGCAGGCCACCGAATCCAGAAATCCCAGCCGCTTGGCGACAAAATTTAATGAGTTGCAAACTGGAGGCAACGAAATGAAAATTAAAACTTCCCCAACATCGGCTTCTTCAGTCATCGGTCGGCTGTCGGTTGCCGTTGCGCTGTGTTTCCCAGTCTGCAATTTTTAATTAGAAAAGTTGTGCAGTTTATACGAGCAATTTCAATTATTACTAAATCCCGGGTTAACCACAAACCGGCAGCAATCGTTTGAGTGGAATTCATTCAACAGACTCCAGTCACCAGAAGGGTCATAAACGTTGTCCGGCTACACAATTGTTGTCCTCCTGACTAATGATTCTCTCAGGTGTGCACCGGGACACGGTTTACTGTCTATGTGTGCCGAAGGACAGATGGACCAGAAGGAGAGAATTCCTTCAGAATTGATAATGGCGACCGCAAATGGAGACATCGGGCAACCCGCGGGAGTGAATTGAAATGAGTCTCATAAACTGGAAAAGAAGTAGTCCCCTGGGGAGGGTTCGTAAAGTACATTATGTCCTTTATTGTTTCACTGCTTGGAGGATAGGTGGAGAAGGCAATTAACGTAAAAATATTTCCTTTTTCTTTTGTGACAAGTTTTGTGGTTTTCGTTTTCTAATTGTTGATAATGTCATCCGCAATTTTTAGGAATTTTTGGAGGATTTGCTACCGTATTTCATAATTGTTTTGAGATTTCAGATGAGTGGGCTTAGTGCTCAGTGTTGACATCCCTATGACCTAAACAGCCTCAAGAGTCGAAGTGAACGCTTGGGGATAGAATAGGGAAAATTAGCTTTTGTCTGCCTTGGTAGATACATCCTGTATCAGAATCAAAGCCACATTTAGAGACAGATCCGGAATCTGAGCCAGAGGCAGAGCACAACGTCGAAACTGAAGTTAAAAGCCAGAGTTGATGATGAACAAGGGTCTTAATCAGGGTTAGAGAAAGAGCTGTTGACAGAATTTAATGCTCTAAACATAAGGCAAGTTGAGGGCTGAGGAAAGAAAGACCAAGTCTGGTTGAGCCCCAATTCTACAACATGCTGTGAGTATACAACAATATTTAGGGCTAAGCCATCCAGGGACGGGGGAAGAGGTGTACGGGCTTATGTTCATAGGGCAAAGCTCTTGATTCCACCCAAGCCGGTGGGATGCCAAAGCGATTATATGAGTATATGAGTCAAGCTCCTAGCAGCACTCCAACATCCGTTTGGTGGTGAACTTATGCATGCAGCGACCGCCCTAGGCAAGAGGTCTCAACATCTGCTCCCGGATCAAACTGGCGGTTGTGCGGAGGGCTATCGACACAACCACATAAAAAATAAAATTGTTATGAAAGAGCAAGCTGTCTTGGATCCCTGGCAACCAGTGTTATTTCAGTTTATCAAAGCAGTTAGAGTCGAAACTCCTGACTCGAAGGACTAAGATAATGCTCTACAAGACGCTATTCCTATCCTTACTCTTATACCGAGCCGCCGAGTGCTGGACGATAAGCAGAACGACGGAGAGGCTTCTTGGTTTCTTTGAAAGAAAAAATCTGCGACAAAAATATGTGTCGACTGTGAGGAAGGCAAATGGAGGAGAAGACATATCCGTGAACTAGTTGAAAAGGCAAAAGTCCGTCGACTACAGTGGCCACATCGAGCGAATGGATAACAACGCTCTGGCTGAGAGGGTCCTCGAATCCCAGTCTCCGGGTTCGAAAAGGAGATGAAGGCCGAACCTCAGACTAAGTGATAGCGGACGCGAGAGAACTTGGTCTTGACAACTGGAAGCAGCGTGCCCGGTACCGTCAAGAGTGGAAGGCAGCTATAGCTCATGCGCAGACCTTTCATGTGTCGCAGGCCAGGTAAGCAAACAAACAAGCCATCCAGGCTATCCTGGACACACATGAAGAAAATGTTGAAGTTCGGTAGTGCTGGTTCAATTTACGACACAAATTTCGTCAAGTTGTGATCTCGAGACAGAAATCTTACGCGAAATTTCTCGGATCTTTTGCAAGTTTACGGACAGCGGCGCCATCTAGGGTTTCGTCGTGTAAACAGATTGACTACAGATTCGGCGGAAGGTTAAAGAGTAACTTGAGACTGATTCTGATTGAGTAATTTGGGAACGTTTTAAAAAGACTGACTATTTGGCATAATAATTTGTAAAGATTTGCAAAAGTTGTTGAATTATTTTGCAGTCGGCGACGATGTTTTTGGCCGATCTCCCACTTATATTCATTAGACAACGCTAATAGACTCGGTTATCCAGAATTTGCCCATTAAATGTCAAGCAGTTCACTTTAGACGAGTGAGGGCGCTACTTCTGCTCCATAAAATGCTCAGATTTCTAATGTAACAACTCGGACGGATACTTTTCACGGCAGATCTCTTGACATGTTGATCAGTGCGTATTAACGTCACTTGGAGTGAGCTGTTACCTGAACTCATGGGAAAACAAAACGGATTCCCACAAGTGCTTGCTAAAGGAGCTAGACCCTGGTACCCCACGGGCTGTAGCACCATTGCACATGTGCGTGTGTACAATATCATAAAACATAAGCATGAAAGAAAATCGAAAATATCCAGCAATACGCGGTATTCGAAAAAAAAATCAGGATCTATGAGCACTAGCATACAATATTTGGTGTTGGATAAATTTCGATGACGACTCCAGTTTTATGATATTAGGCACAGAAGTTTCTCCCCACCCTTTCAATTGTAATTTCTTCATGAAAAACTGTCTAATTCAAATACCAACAAATCACCAATTCCAGCACCATAAATAAAAAAACACCCAAGAGACCCCATCCCACTCCCTTTCGATCAACATTTTCGTCAGGTCGCGTATATCCCATTTCTCCTCCTAGACAGAGAGATTAATTCAAATCTCCCACTTAGTCGTCTCGGCAACCGCAAGTGATTAGCCACCTCGTAAGCCCACTTTGCCGCGTGGCATCGTTACCTTTACACCATTTGTGATTTTGAAGCTAGCATTTTTCTCTGCCCTAATTACCCATCAAGGAACAGTCATTGTGGTAATTGGTGATTATCCAACCGATGCTTAACAAGCTCAACTCCAGCACCACCATCAGCTGGGTTCGTCCTTGTCGCGCAACTAGAACAGAAAGAGGCGAAACGTGATCCTGCAGGAGGATATCATCACACAGCACGCACAGGATGTAGAGAGGCTCTTCAACAGCAGCTCCGTTACGCACAAAGGCACATTAATTCTATTAAGGACACCTCGACTGGTTGGGGAGCAGGAAATACTTGTTGAGGGACCGATGGGAGTTAAGTTACAATGAAACAGATGCCCACCCGCAAAACGTCCAACAGCTTGTGAGAGCGAATCAAAAATCGATAAAATCTGGGAGAAGGAGCTGCGTAGGGAGGTGATGGGACTTGCGACGAGTGGAGCACGTACAGCTTGTGTTGGGTGGGTGGGTGGTCAAGGTAATGATTTTCGCATAATTTTACTACTTCAACTAAGATGGAAAAAAGGGAAACTTCCGGTTGAAGGGATATTCTACAAGTGAAAGAGGAGAAAGAAACGGAAAGACAAAGCAGTCAAAAGATATTGAATTTACAAAAGAAAAGAAAAAACGAAATAAGGAAAAGGGGACAATGATGCACCTGTTTTACTTTTCTTTAAATGGTATCTCTTGTCGGAAAAAAATGTTAAAAGCAATTCTGATTCAGATAAATGGGTACTCATCTGAAAGTTTGCGTAAAGCGGTAAAATTGGGTGGAATTTTTTATAATAATTTAGCTAACGGTAAGAGCAGCAAGGACGCTAGAATATTGTGTAAGTTTCGATCGCAACTCCGAGTTTAAGATAGATGTGGAGTGCTGACAAAGGTTCTTCCCTTCTTAAGTTGCGAATGGTTGCTCCAAGGAATACAGGCTACTTGAATTTGCAACAGGAATCCACAATTAAAGGAAAAGAGAAACATCTGACATACCCTGCTTAAACATTGAGCAATAAGCTCTCTGGGTTCTGGAATTGCATGCTTGCAGGTAAACTGGCAACGGCTGGTTTCGTAGATCCTGAGCATTACTGTCTTGTCTACTGAACCATTAACATTGACAAAATTTAGAAACACAGAAAGCATGTAATTTCTTTCTTTACGTCTTTCTGAGTACACAGCTCCAGATGAAGCTACAGCATTTGGTTAGCTCAAGCGCAAAGCGACTAATTTCGTTCATCGGGTGTATGGTATTGACTTTCTGGCGAGATTCCGACCTGGAAACGTGTGTCGAAAAATACAAGATGGCTCACTGTTTATGAGTAATGTCCAAGACCACTGTTTGAATCTGAAGTCAATGGACACTCAATGTCATTTAGCATGGCAAGGATTCATCTGAATACAAATACAAGTACATTTCTGTCTCCTCATCTGTCTTTAGAATTGATTACAGCACACACATACACACAGCTATGGGATTTGGTTTAACGTGATCATTTACTTTAACGCCTTATACCACGGGACCCATTTTCCAAATATTCGTAGATTCCGACGTCTTCGTTACATAAGTACCACATGAGATCGTGCTTTAAGGACAATCACCTTACGTTAATTTGGAGCGAAACCTTTCTAAAATCCCTGTCGTACTCTGGATGCAACTCCACGCTGAACCGGAAAAATCTCCTAACCGCCTGGTCAAGTTCTGAGCTAAACAGACCAGACCAGTCAGCACAGGACACCAACCTTCACTCTACGATATTGGTTTTTAAACCACAGCCATCCCGATACACCCTCAAGGCGACGTACCACACGTTCAGGTTGGAACCGAAGTTCCAGGGGCTCCTGACCTCCCGTGGCACCAGAATATAGCCTCTGGTCAAGCTGTCACTACCAGTGAGCTTTCCTCAGCATCTGGTTTTGGTAGCCGCCATTCCGCCACAAAATGGACCGTGGTACCGTTAGTGATTCTGTTGACACATACACACAGTAGACGGAAGCAATAAAATGATTTACACGGCTTATCTCGCAATCCTTTACACCAATCCCTCGTAATCCACCAACGCTCGTCCGTCACCGACGCCGACGCCAAATCTGTTATGCAAATTAAAGGTTAGTCCTTCTCTGTACTTCTTCCGACTACACTCATGTCGGAATAGTGTCCTCGGTGAATATTTTATGATAATCCTTCAGCAGTTTGGCATTCTTTTGCATGTATTGAAGATCCCAGGTGAATGATTACTTTGGCTTTCTACCCTGCACCCAACCCACCTTTGCTGGCACGTGAATTATTTACATTCAAATCAAGGATCACATCGGTACATTGCATACACAAATGTGTACCTTTCATAATCCTTCGTCTGCCTTGGAAGCGGCGCTGATGGTTCGTGACTGGGAGACTTGGGCGCCGTAAATCTTTTAGGACATCTGCGGGAATCAATTTTCAAATCAATTCGCCGCCGTGATGGGGAAAATGATGAACATTCGCTTGGAAATTGATGGAATACCTGCCTTCGGGTCAAAAAAGGGTTTGATTCATGATGTGAAGAAATATCTTCTGAAGGAAGGGAATATTGAGATAAATCGAGTTTTAAGAACAGTTTCCGTGGTGACTGACTTTTGTCAGTTAAACGTTTTAAATTGAGCGCGAATAGATAAAGTCAGTCTCTTGAAGGATGTAAGCCATTACAGTTTCTGAATACTTCAGGACAAAGTATGCCCCAACACCAGTCGAAAAAAGTTTCCAAACAAATACCGCAGGAACGCTGGCAACAACAAGAGTTTTTCCATGGAAAACCATCCAAAATGCCTCAATCAAGGCATCCAACACTCAAAAATCCTTCGAAGCCACGTGCCACCTCAAGGCAAACATCTCACGTACCCAAAGTCATACAGTAAATTGATTTCATAACTTTCCCTGCCGCCCGACCTTCATCAGTTTTCTAATTACAAAACGGTCCATGTAAGAAATCGATAAGACAACCTGCGGAAGCTGCTTTCCTTTGCTTTCCCAACAAACTCATTAATTAGGCCGCAAGCCTCACTGAATTCCCGAAATCAAATATCTTTTCATCCTCCGCACACTTCCGCCCACACAGAAGGCGGAGCAGCAGCAGCCAACGTGGCGCCGTTTTTTTTTGTTGAGGAAATTAGAAATTCATGTCCTATTAACCAACTCGTTGGGAATTTAATTTTCCGTGGCGCCTCATCCTCATCCCCGTTCTCCGTGGTGGGGGTGGGGGTGGAATGCCAAGCATATTGTGCCCACCTGTCTGTGTGCATCATTTGTTTGTTTATTCAACGGTCGACTACAAGTTTGATGCGGTTGAGCTGAGGTTAGGAGCCCGATTAAATGCGGCCTGCGACGATGAACGGTGTGGGTTTTTTTTGCGGTGGTCGCTTTGGATGAATGGCTTCTGCATCTGAATGTATTTCATTGACATTTATTTGCATTTCAACGAGAGCACTGGTTTGTTTTTTTTCCTGAGGGGTTGGAGTAAATTAGAATTCTGATAATCTGGTCAAAGTGGTTCTCCAACTTTGCGCCACCGCTGGACTGAGTGTTTTCCTATTTCTTGTCAGCACACACACAACAGCCCAGCAAACGGAAATGTTAAATCATGGCCCTCCTGGAGGTGCAAGGAAATCCAGGATTATTCCTGCCATTGGCGATTATCGCCGCTGAATGGCTGCAGGTGTGTGAACGAAAATCAATATTTTGCAAAGTTCGCAGCAGCAAATTCGACCGGCTGAGCTGTGTGCACATAGATGTCAGCGCTGTGGGGTGTGTTCAGTGGGTTAACGTTAGACTGACTTTGATGAATGCCTGGGAAATTATTACAACTCACTGTGCGGAGGAGGAATTTTGTGAGTTTAATTTAGAAAATGGTGCAATGTGGCAGGAGTTAATTCAAATATTTAACAGCCTCTTCAATTTCATGAAAATAAATGATGGATTCATTGTTTAAACCTGTCACGTGAACTGAAATTTAATACATACATATATAGGGGACTGTGCGTTGTGACTAAGTCCAAAGTAGATAGAAATTCCCCTTCAGCAATTTAATCAAATTTGCCAAGAACCCTTGTGAAATCTTTAAACAACTTAAATCCTCATCAATTCACCTCCTCCCCTCAACTTAATTTCCCATCATTCAAGACATGTCGACTGCTTTCGTGTACATCAAAACTCTCTCTCCGTGTAGTCACATACCGGTCCTCGTACAAGGATCCCCACTTGCTTAGGGCAATAACACATTTCATTCTCTCCACTCCAGTTATCTTGAATGAAAAACTTTTTCCCGTCCTTCCGGTTAAGCACACACATTTGTCAAGTTTGTATATACTTTGTGTGGCTGTTGTTTTTGGTCGACACACTACGGTCCCGGTGGAATATTTCATTGCATTCGAACGTTGGAAAATTGCATATGACTCCAGTGAACTAGCACTCCATTTGCTATTCACTGCCGGTAGGTGAATATTGTGTTGCCATGGTTAAGGGCACTTTGTGCGACGAAATGAGTTTATGTGCAACCCGGGAGGAGTTCAGACCAGAGCTATTTGTCTGCGCAACTGAAGACACAATTCGTGTCATCATAAATGCATGAGGTGCATGGGGAAGGGCACGAATAACGGTTGACGCCACCCTCCTCAAATGGGAGGTTAAGTGGCAAACAGTTTAACGTCAAATTAAAGTTGTCAAATGTCGGGGATCTACAATTAAGTTAAACCCCGGTGATAAGTGAACACATTTATTTTCCATTCTCTGACAGGATATTTTAAGGACCCTCAATTTTGCTTTAAATTTATGTGTGCCTTAAAGCGTAGGAAATTCGTGGTTGGTGGGGTTTGCCCCATTTGGAGAGCTTATTTATTTTTTTCTTTTAACAGGGTGTACGTGGATCAGATCAAACACCATTAAGGGCGCCAATACACGGAACGTTTTAACGATGTGGAGAGATTATTTTAAATTGGCATGTCTTTTAACGCTTCCTTTGATTGCCATCGCGTTAGGAAATATTGAATCATTTGCGAATATTCACCGTCACGTATTCTTCTCACCGCCTAAGGTTCAAAGCACATGGTCGCCGGGGTGGCGTCGTGTTTGAGTGCGGGAACAGCGATAATGATTTGGAATTATAATGCGCGAACATGCATACGAACATACTAAATTTTTGCATCCGAGCCATGGAACAGCGTGAATAGAAAACGAAAATTGATTGAGCATCAACCGTTTTAAAATGAGATGCCTACCAGGAGTTAGGAAACTGCATCACACCGCAGTAGTAGGAGAAGCAGAAGTAGAGGATGCGTTATTTTGAGATGCACTAAGCGACCTCCTAAAATTTCCAAACCGATAAACGTAAAAATCTAAAAACAAAATTTTCCTTTCGATAGGGAAAAAAATTGAATTTAAATTATTTCAGGCATTTTGAGTCAAGCAGTTTAGACGTAATTGGCAGTTTAATCCGAATTTGTTTATCTTGCACCATTATCTGTTGACAGTCGTTTTTGTGAGTGTATTTCGGTGATTCCCCCAAAATGGAAAAAATTGAATATCGAGCTGTAATTAAATTTTTATTTTTGAAAGGCAATATGCCTTCACAAATCAAAGATGAGTTGGACTCTGTGTATGGTGACTCTGCACCATCGTTTACCACCGTAAAATTTTGGGCAGCTGAATTTAAACGTGGTCGCAGGAGCTTGGAAGATGATGAACGTCCTGTTCAAACTGTAACCACTAACGATAACATCGCTAAAGTTCATCAATTGGTACTAGACGACCGCCGGATTAAAGTTAGAGAAATAGCTGAGATTATGAAGAACGTGTTTGCCATATATTAAACCAAGATTTGAGCATGAGAAAGCTGTCCGCGCGTTGGGTGCCGCGTTTGCTTACGCTAGACCACAAACGTGCGCGCATGAACATTTCCAGCGCTCTGTTGGCTCAGTTTAGAGGCAATAAAACCGAGTTTTGGCGCCGATTGATAACTGCAGACGAAAAAAAAAAAAAATAAATAAAAAATTTTGAAAAAGTCGCGTGCATCATGGTTAGGTCGGTTATTTATCAGACAGCCCTCGTATATCCTGAAAAATGTTATTTTCTCCGGGTTTTCGACACTTATGTTATTATTTAATAATAATAAGTAATAGTAATTGAGTGGCACTACAGCCCACAAGGGACTAGGGCCTAGCTTCTACAACAACTACTCGTGTTGTGCGTGCTGCTGTTCTCTCACGAGTAGAGAGGACCTACAGTTCCCTTGCCGACTCCGAACGGCGAGATTTGAGATGCTTTTCATAGACAATTGATACTCTTTGAGACTTGTTAGCAGCTCGAAAGAGGTGCTGGTGCCGTGAAAAAAATCAAGGTGCCCTGTCCGGGAATCGAACCTAGACCTTCTGCGTGTGGGTCGTCGCACCTACCCACTACGCCATGGCGACCGGGATAACAATTTCAAAAATAAGCAATATAAAGGGTGGTTAAACGAATTCTCATAATAATTGTAAATAAAGAAAAACGTTTTCAGATAATTTACTTAATGCTTTTTCTTATGATAGAAGGATCTACGACAATTATGGGTGAAGCAAAATATCGGCTAAATAATTGCGACGACTTTGGTGGCATACCTCTATCCGATGATCGATAGTTTCAATAGCTCTGAGACATAATTGAAGTTTATTATCTCATCCTTAAGTTCTGGACAAGATCTTGGTCTAAAGACGTACAATTTTTCTTTTAATTATCCCAAAAGGAAGATCGGTTTCATCAGATTCAAATCACGTGATCGTAGCTGCCAATTAATATTGGCACGACTTGAGATACTACAGCGATTGAATTTCTCGCGCAAAAGAGTCATTGTTTCGTTAGCTGTGTGGAAGTGACACCATCTCGTTGAATGCACATATGGTCCAGGTTCATATCCTCAATTTCTGGAAACAACAAGTCCGTAATCATCTCGCGATAGTGAACGTCATTCGCGGTAACTACATGGCTGACCTCATTTTTAGAAGAAGTACGTCCCGATGACGCTGCCTATCATTGACTGCACCAAATAGTCACTCATTATGGATGCATCGGATTTTCCACAATCACTCGAGGATTCTCATTGTCCCAAAAGCAAAATTATGAACACATTTGGTGATAAAAACAAATCACGAAGTGCACACATGTAGTGACCAAAAAATTCACGAATTGCACGAAATCCAAATTGATATGAACGCGCAATTTCGTATGAGGCTTCAACAATCTGACCGCGCTGCAACGTTAGGCAAACCAACTTGTCCAACTTAACGTGACTACAACTAACTCCGCGCATGTATGTAGAATGGTTGGACCAGCCTTTACAAAAGCGTATATTGAAAAATAGTTTTGGCTGAATAAGCATCCGTAAAGGAAGTTAAGTTCCAATTCACCTTCGTTTTGCTGCCAAGTTCCACAACGTGCTCTATAAATTAATTTCATATTTCTTCTGGAAAAAGATGAGATAAAGAACAAGTAAAATTAAGTGACTGAAGCAACTTTCAATTCCTTTACTCAATTCAATTTTTTTAGTTTTTGTTGGATTACAATATTACAGCTAAAGGACAAGCTAAAAGACCACAAGCATGTCCTCTGGTCTTCTTATTCTTTGACAACGAATCCTTTTTGATTGGAAAAAGGTAACTAGACGTTTCATAAACTAACTTCATCAGACCAGCAACTGATACATCGTGAGTTTTGGCAATATTGAATCCATCTGTACTCAAGGTTCGATCTTCTTTTTTTCTTCTTTCTGAAACTGGAGGCTGGAATTCAAACTCTTAGCTGCAGTTATCATCCGTTTACCTGCAGTTGCCTTCACCCGTCCGAATACAAGCTCAAATATCACTTGACTATATTCCGATATCGTGAACAATTCTCAACTTGCTGAATGAACTTCAAAAACACGAAGAATAAGGGTTAAGTTTACACAACTGATAAAATAATGCTTCCCCACACCCAAAACTGCATTTCTGGGTCAACATCATATTCACTAATGAAGTGCCCTCGAATGTTTAAATTGGAAGAAAGTTGTGTGAATTTCAGCATTACCTCAACAACCATGAAACATTCAAGGATTCCGGCCAGTCTTTGGCCACTCAAACATTCGTTCTCTGTCCTCTTCTTATTTCTCACACCCAACATCCTGTCCAAGCTCTTCATTACTGTACACGAAATTGTTAACAAACCTCATCTCCTCCCGCATAATGACTCCACCCTCCCACAACCGAATAGAATTACACTTTAAGCAAGGAGCCCTTTGAGAGACGACATCAGGGTGCGTCGCATATCAAATTAAGATCCCCAGGAATTGGGTCCTTTTCGGAGAGCTCTGGAAATCGCATCGCATGCGGGATTCACTTCCTTAAGAGCCGAATGCAACATAGAACATGAGATGAAGGAGAAATGGGAGAGAATTTAATGAAAGTTTCAGCAGGCACTTGAGTGTCGTGATTGCCGTGGAAAACAAGAGTACAGAGGAGCGGAGATTGCGGGCCATGATGTGCAGCCATAGCAGGAAGTTAATTTCTTCGGGAATGAATCTGTACAATTTGTGAAGAGGAAAAAGTTAAAGTTGAAGTGGACTTTGAGTCAAAGGAGAAACTTTAAATGCCTTTGAAACTTTGTGAGTTTGAAGGCAACGCCTTTTGATTGTCCTGGAATGGACGACTGAATATCCTCCAGGCGGACGAAATCGAATTTGCCAAAAGTTAGAGCAACTTTTGCTTTTTTATGGACAATTATGCTTTTGGTGTTTTTGGAAGACTTTATGAGGTGAGACAATAAATGAGATGGAAACGAAATAGTGGCACCTGAGAACTTTAGAGTTTAAGAACATTTTAACCGCTTTAGGATTGTCCGCGTCTTTGTTAGACTTTCCATTGATGACAGTCGCCGATGGAATGACTTTCTAGGATGCAGGATAAGGAAGTACAGAAAATCTGTGACATTCTCGCTACTCGTATCTCTTCACAGAGGGTACTTCAGACGACTTATCAGTGTACAAGCGAGACAAAAAATTCAAGCGTGCTACGGCTGAAGGATAAACACCTTTGCGACGCCTGTGGAAAGGACAAAGACACTCCGGAGCACTTCCTCTGTCATTGTCCCGCCTTTGTTCGGATCAAATTTTTGGCGCTGATGTGATAAGAACTGATGACATGGGCTCCTTCTCACAGAAGTGCTTACTGGCAATTCTGAACCAAGAAAATACAGTAAATGCAGACAGCTGACGGGCAGTACAATGGAACATTTTTCTGAGTCTGGGTGTTCCAGGCTAAGGTTCTGAAACGTCACACAAAAAAAAATCATACTTTTAAAATACGCTAGAAACGTGGCATGCCATTTGAATCCTCAATTTAATCTATAGTATCAAAAGCAACGATATTGGTGTCCTGACCTCCTCCATGTTGTGGAGATTGAATTCTGTCTGACACTGGTTCACATTTTTCATGAACTTCCTTTGACTCCGTCCCTCTCCTGAACCCGAAATTTGAGAATATTGTCTGTAATTGAATTAGCAACTCGCCAGTTCACCCTGCAATCCTGCAATTCATTAATTTGATCTCTACAGGAAATCCATCCCTTTCACATCTTACCACCAAACGACTCCAACATCCAATTTCCCACAGGGCTGCTACTGCCTATCACAAATCTAACAATGAACTGTCCTTCCCCCATTTGAACTTCTCCCCCACAAAGGCCATCAACCCTCATGATTTCTTATCGACACTTTGACTCATTCAATGACGTCAAAGGTTGAATGTAAACAAACTCCAAACAAGGTTACTGGCCCAGAAAATTTCTAAAATCAACCACATGGAAGCAAATCAGAGCACAGTGACCAGAGAAAAGGGCGAAATCAAAACAAATGAACCCATAAACCGGAGGCGGCGGAGACTGGTCGGCTGCCCGCCGGAAAACGAGTGATGAATCATGCCCTGACCTGGCCCAGCTGCTGGCGGGAGCAATAAAAATGAGGCAACAAAAACGTCTCTCTTACATAATAGCCCAGAATCAGAAATTATCACGTTCTCGAAACGCAAACAGATTTGGACGAGATAGCTGCAGTATTAGTCAGTGTTTGCAGACCTATTAGCCTGGAGTGCGACTTAATCACGTCCTCGGCTGGTATCTTATCGGGTGAGACGGTTCGTTGGACATGTGTAATGTTGATGTGCGAGGCAGCAACATTGGCGAGGAAATGGATGGGAGGTTTGAGTGCTCGACAACGCCACCTGATGGAGTGGGACTTAGCAAGGGAGGGAAGGAGATAAGAATTAACGTCATGCGGGCGGTGATAAGGGAACCTTGAGCAATGGGTGAAGGGAGATGTCAGGAGTTTTGTTAAATTGAAAAATTTGTTGCGCACGTGGAGATTTAACGAAATGAGACTGACATCAGATGAGTGTCAAGGAATTGGTTTGAATGTTGATTGTAGGACCTGCATGTTATGCTGTTGATACAGTTGGTAAGGGTGTTTCACGAACGTCAGATCTATTGTACCTTCTTTTCAATTCCTTCCAGGGTTAAGTGAGGTTGTGTCTCTTACTGTGCACGAAATCTCTAATCAAACCAGGGAATTCTTTCTAGATTGGCTTCTTTTAGGAATCTGAGAGACAGTTCTGGAAGTTGCTTTTCTTTACTTTATTGCTGTCGTTTATAGGCAAATGCCACACATATTCCCAAAATGTGCGATTCCCCAAAGGATCTACAGAGACCTCAGGTAAACTTACTGTCTTTAGGTGGTTCCTAAGTCTGCAGTGACCTGTTATGAAGCCCAGTAGGATACGTGGGTTATTCTTGGTTATATTGACCTAAGAGTCCTTGGGCTTGTCTCATACCTACAGGATTTGTATCCTTTTCAATTCTTTGCATGCTGGTTTCCATAGTTCTAAATTCTTCTTTGAGGATTTGATCTTCTACATCACAGAATGGTTCAGACACAATGGAGAGTTGTGATGCCCCTAGAACTTGCAGTGCGTAATTGGAGGCAGCTGGCGAGAGATCGTGGCATGTTGGTTAAGACCAAGATCCCCCTCGCACTATGGCGCCAGTAAAAAAAGAAGAGGCGCCATTTGCTATCGAGCAATATGTCAACACACACAATGATCGAGTTAATTTGCCAGAGGTTCTTCGAAAACATATATCTTCGGACGGCCACCAGAAAAGAGGTAGCACCGATGGTGACGGTTTGGGCCGATGGTCGTTATCCGCTCGTATTTTTGCACCGTGGCATAAGCTGTCTCTGAGTAAGTCACTATGCCACAGTGGACACAATACAATTGCATTCGTTTATTGTATCAGAACACTGGAATAATCCCCGATCGATGTCGGAAACTCGTACATGTTGTGATTTTCGAATAAGATCCCTTTGCGACACACATTTCAAAAACTCTCCAGACCAACTACGGCCCGAAATTCAGTTGCAAACCATGTTTTCTCTCTCTCCTGCCTTACTCTTACAACTTTGCGTTCGTTAAAGTAACAAACGAAGCTCTCTATGACAGGATTCACCGCACAACATACATACCAAAAATCCCTTAAAAATTCTCTCTGTAAGCACTTGTCACACACTCCACAAAAACACTCAAGGCAAAACGACCACTTAACTTCCACTCAGATGTAGTCAAATATTCTATAGGCTTGACACGTAGTAAAACAGAAGGTCGTCAGTTCACTCCTGTTACAGCACTTGCCACATACCGTCAGGTACCCCCTTATTATGGGTAAAGTTTCCCAGTGGCAAAACCATCAAAAACGCATTGTTCTCCGCCTCTGGAGGTCACGTACAACAAGATAAACTTTCCCTCAAATAGCAATTTACTTTTCACTCCCTTCAGGTGTTTCCCTTAAAATTATGCGTACTTGCCTCTGTTCGCCGCCTCAACAGGCGGGCAGATGGGCGGGCGTCCGCCTCAGTCGGAATTCCATGGAGTCAGCAAAGGAGAGCATCATAAACCCTTACTTCACTCGCATTCCCAGGTGATTTGTGATGCTTCAGAAGGGGAATCCTTTCATTTCTCAAAAAACCAATAAAACAAACATACATTTGTGTGGATGTGTGAGTGCCAGGGATAAGACATAACTCGTCACAGAAGCTGCACCACCTGTTCCAGATCCTAATGGATATTGATTTTCTTCCACCCGAAAAAAACTACCCACTGAGAAATAATATCGTACTCCTGGATTCCTGGGGAGACTGAGAGCACTTCCTCCGCAACAGTATCTCATGCGTGTGCGTATGATGAACACTGAACAGCAGCCAGCTACTCCATTCGGGGGTTCCTGCATCCTGTCGGTGGATCATTAAAATTCACAAAAATCGATTCCACAACACATTCTCGCCCCTGTAGAGGTGGAAACATTAAAAATTCCTTAACAACGGAACAGCCATTAGGACACGTCCTGCGCGCGAGGGTGATGCTGCATGGGTTTCATTTAATTTTGTTTTATGTGCGAATCAATTTTAAAGTTACACCTGAAGGGTGGTGTAATTTAATTAAACTGGAAGGGGAGGGCCTTGATGTTCGTAAACTAGGTTTACGCATCGTAGGACTAATTAAAGGCAACGTGTAATTTTGTAAACGCCGTTAATTGCAAACAATAACAACCACAATTGCCTCCATGGGAAATGCAATTTGTTTTTCGTTGGAGGAGTGCCCTCACATATCGTGGATCCCAGTTGTGTATACTTTTTTTTTACTGAAGCTTCAGACTCATTTCAATTTTCTTGTGCTTTTCAGGAAGCACCTGGGAGCACCAACATTTGCTCAACTAAGTTTGTTTAATTAAGGACGAATGCAAGAGCAGAGGAAGTGCATAGAAGAAATTTCCTTTTCCCCATTTCGCGAAAAACAAACATTCTCCTTACACACTCTGTAACTCAAGGACGAAAGCCAACAAAGAACATCTCAAGCCAGAGAACGGTTATCGTCTCCCGTTAAGTTTCATGAAATCACATTTAGCCGTCAAGCAAAGGAAGTGACTGCCATCTGCTGAGGAAAACGTGAAACGTAAATAATGCCACGTCAGGGTGGGACTTTAATCACCCGCTTCTGACTTTTTTGGATAAATTCATCACAATGTCAGGAGGATTTGTCTGCAATGGCATGAAGGTCGTGGGTGCTTATCTTACGTGAACCATGAAAGTGATTCCAGGCAGCGATTCCCTGCTGACAGGAGCAACGTTCTTATTTTCCATGAAAATAAGAAGTGGATAAAAGGTTTACGATTGGAATGATTTTGATGTCTTCTGCTGGGTCTGGGGAAATTCGGTGATATCGGGATTTGTTGAAAGAAATGTATGTAGTTGGAACTGTCAATGTTCAGCATTAAAATCGTTCTTCGTCTACAGCAACACGTGACAGTCACTTGATGGTAAGACTGTCAGCAGGTACCAGAAATGCCTTCTACTCAAACTTCTGCAGTTTCTGCTTTGGAACTGCATGTGAGTTGCTGAAGGACCTCCTAATCAAACTCATAGGAGATCTGGCCTCATATATGAAGAGTGCTCAACAAGGCTTTGCCGCAGTTTGCGCCGACTTACTGCGATGCCCTAAATGTTCCTCTTCACTCGAAGTTGGTTTAAGTGAACTCTTCTTTGTCACTAGTCATCATCCGCACGTTTTGCGATTCACCAGTGGTTCGGAACAGGAAATTGAGTCCACGAGGCGAGTTGCCACTCATTCGAAGCCTGTTCTGTCATCGTTCGATTTGATCGTTCAAACGAACACTTCTTGGAAAAGTTCTTCGGAATGTTCTTCGTACCTGAAACCAATTTGAGGCTACAATTCGCAAGACAAGGCATACATGTAACTTGGTCTGAAAATAGGACTCTACCTGTAGACTTCTTCCTTTGTGCGTTCGTTTCAATTAGAGGCAAACTCTTCAAATACAAGTCGGTAAGGAAGTTCGTCACATTCATGATTAAAAGGGGAAGCCTTATTTTTTTTTAGTGGCACTACAGCCCACAAGTGATCAGAGACTAGCTTTTACAATAACTACTCGTGTAGTGCGAGATACTTTGCCGACTCCGAACGGCGAGATTTGAGAAGTTTTTCATAGACAATTGTTACTCTTTGAGTCTTGTCAGCAGCTCGAAAGAGGTGGTGCCGTGAAAAAATGCGAGGTGTCCCCGTCCGAGAATCGAACCTAGACTTTCTGCGCGGCGGTCGACGCACTTACCCACTACGCCACGGCGAACACAAAGCCTTATTTCTTAACAACTAAATTTGCCCAAAGTTCCGCTTATCCTTAAATTCTAGTCTTGGCGCTTAATTGTATATCCCCCTATTCTTATCGATTTACCCAAATTTAATAATTTTTCTTAAAAAGTGGGCACAAACAAATGCCCCACATTTCCACGTCGAATAGAGAAACATTGAGGTTAGTTTATCCACGCACAGGCTCCGCAAAGTCTATAACTCCCCTTGTGACTCGTCAGAGGTGCCCCAATGCTCATCCTCAATTTCCTAATAACCAAGAACCAGCTGAGAAGCATTCCCAAAAAAGAACTGACAAACATCTCAAACCCTCATCGAAAGCAAATAATTTCAAATTATCTCATAAGACCATTTTCAGCATTTCCTCTTCAAACAGCTTCAATTCGATTTCATGAAACTGAATGTCCCAATCCTGACCCCAAAGCAGGACACACAAAGTTATCCAAAATCAAACAGAGTCTCCACCACATCCTAATCCTCGGCCACACAGAAGGACAAGCAATTCTCCTCCTCGTCTCTTTATCTCTCTTTACCCCTGTGTGTTGACTTTTCTCGAATTGAACAAGGAAAATAAATAAAAACCATCGTTAAGTACGCACACACATTCGGATCGTAAATTCGAAGCCTGTTGAGTTGAGGGCCCGCCACACCACTTGAGGCGGGAAATGGAGGACACACTGAGAGGAAATCGATAAAAATTTGTACTCTATCCCAGTGGACATTTCCTCTTGGTTCCTTTGATGTGTTGTCTCTTCCTTTTCCTCCCTCGTTCTTTCTCCCTCCCTCTCGGTCAGAATCAATGAAATGCAGACGTGCTCTTTTGAAGCAATATAATCTCCAATGGCCACTCCGTCTGCAGAGGATGCCGGCCATGAAGAGGGGGGACTTTGAAATTAAGGAAGTTTTCCTTTCCGCGCAAAGGTTATTCAAATTGCATGAGTACACGTGAAGAAAGTTACCATTGAAAACTTTTCCCACAGCGGCACCGCTCCAGAATTCACCGAGTAACACACTCGATGAATATGGACCTGATTACTGGTAAACATAAATGCAGAAGCAGCGGTGGTGGAGCGAGTGCAGTCAGTGGCGGGCAAACCTTTCGCTGAACAGTTGATGGCAACGTTCCCCAAATCACGTAAGCACTCGCTAAAGAAGCGGAAGGGCAGGAAAAGCAAATAAAAAGGGAAAACTGTTTACAGAGGAAAACGCGGCACGCCACAGTAGCGAGACGGTTGTGAGCAAAGTCACGCTGTGCTCGTTGCAGATGGTAATTGAATGTGTGAAATCACGGCGGCAAACGTGGCCGCAGACACATGAGGTACATAGCTGTGAACATCTATTTCGAGACGAGAGAGAGAGACATTGATTCGGATGTTTGATTGTTAGGAATGGCAAACGTTTCAGATTTCGGGACGGGGGCAGATAAACACAGCGGGAGTCTTACAGATGACTGAAGGAATTTTACGACGTTGCAGACGACCTAGTGGTCGTGGGTGGTCGAAAGAATGGGTGATTCGACGCCAACTATTGGTTCTCTAAATTTACAAGATATTTGACAGGCAGACGCTGGATTTCAATCATGAGATTATCACAGCAGAAGCAAGGACTGACTGGCGGCAGTCAAAGGTCGCCAGAAGTAGAGATGACTAAGACTAGTAGTAGCTAGAGAAAGGAGACTTGAGTCAGGGGTCAAATCTTGTTTAATGGATTGCTGACCATTTCAGATACAATCTCACAATTTGAGAGTGGCCTTCAAGAACTTTGCAATAAACCCCAGAAGAAAAGGGACTTGGAGGGGGTCTCGTTTTGAAAAACAAAGGAAGCTGAGGGTCAACATGTGGACAAATTAGGATGTTTGAAGAATAAAAAACCCTACTGCGCAACTTTATTACAAGCTTTAAGACATCATGGAATATGTTAATTTTTCACTCAACACCTCGACATGGAGGGAACATGATCCCACATCTTTGTCTGAAGAGCCTGAAGGGCTTAATGCTGTTCAACGAGCACTTGAGAAAGACGTTCGACTTCAGACAACCGGGAAGTGAAAATATGAAACACTCATAAGACCGTGTACAAAATATGAAAACGTATTGAAATTTGTTTAAGTTGCTGAGGTTCTGAAGACATGAAAGAATGAAAATCAAAGTTGCGATTTGTAAGCTTTCCTTGAAATAATTCAGCAACAAATAGATAAACACCCTCATAGGTGATCCATTAGAGCTCACACGGAAATCATGAGCATAGTTACAAGTTGGTTACTTTGTTATTAGTTTGCTTTACGTGGCCGTTAGAGATTAAGACGTGATTCACGTGCATTGCAGGTTCTTACGTGCTCTACTTCTCTTGGATATAACCTTTAAGTTCCCAATAAGACTTTGGAAAACTGTAATTATTTTGCTAAGTATAAACATTTTATATGTTTTGTACATTCTTTTTCATTTAGACTTCTATTGATTTTTGTGTTTTAGTCGTTCCCTTCTTCCTAAAGGGTGATTTTTGCTATTATCTTTTTTGCAACACTGTTTTAAAAAGCTGACGCACGTTTCGTGTTTTGTTTCCCTGTCAGGCATCTTCAGTTTGGTCTATAATTTAACCATGAATCGTCTTACAAACAAAATGCGTGCTCTGTTAAGAAAGTTTATCGCGCGCTTCTTCCATTTAATGGTCAGTTCATTTTTGGCTCAATAGGTACGTAAATATGCAGAATTGTCGTTTTTGAAGTGAATATCACCCAGAAGTATTGCAAGAGCTACCCATGCATCCAGAAAAAGTTACACTTTGGTGCGGTTTATGGGCTGGTGGCATCATTGAATCGTACTTCTTCAAAGATGATATGAATCGTAACGTAATTGTGAATGGTGAGCGCTACCGTGAGATGATATCCAACTTTTTTTTTCCCAAAATGCAAGAGCTTGACTTGCATGATTTGTGGTTTCAATAAGACGGTGCCATATGCTACACAGCACGCGCAACAATGGACTTATTGAGAGGCGAGTTCGGTGAACATTTTATTTCGTTCGGGACCGGTAAATTGGCCGCCTAGATCGTGCGATTTAACGCCTTTAGACTATTTTTTGTGGGGCTATGTTAAAGCTCATGTCTATACAGACAAGCCCGCTTCAATTGACGTATTGGAAGACAACATTGAAGAATTTATTCGTGAGATACCGGCCGAAATGTTGGAAAGAGTATGCCAAAATTGAACTAAGCGGATGGACCATTTGAGGTGCAGTCAAGGTCAACATTTGCATGAAATACTCTTCACTATCGATTCAAATAAAGATTTCATTTCATTTTTCTGTATTTTATGTGTTTTTTTGAAAAACTTTCCTATAGCTTTAAAACATCATTTGTCCAATAGAGCACACACTGTTTGAACCAAAACGAATTTTCTCTTAAAAACATTTTTGTGATTTTTTTTTCAAATTTTAAAAAGTTCACTGGTTTAAGAAGTGTTGAGGGTGGGAGACACATGTTTTGAACCTTTGAAGATTTATTTAATTACCCTGTAACGGAAATTCGAATCAAAGGTTTAGACATCAAATTATTTTTAAAAGATTTGTCGATTGGTATATCACCTGGTGATTTACGATGCAGTTTGTGTTTTGAGCCACTTTATGCATACGGAATCCACCCCAAACGGTCTCCAAGCTTAAAATCCATCTTATACCAAAGTTTTATGGAAACCAATGATATGGAAGATGCAATAGACAGACGGAATGGCGGATACACCGAAATAATATTGGTTTCGATATAAAACTCATAGCTTCTTACATTTTCGTTTATAACTGTTCTTGGCTACGGATGCTTAAATCGGATACCTTTCCAATTATTCTTCAACACTTTCGTTATGCTATCAAAATTAAACTTTTACAATTTAGGTTCCGGGCTGTCAAATCTTACTTATCTTCAACCCGTCGCAAGAGAATAAAACAGTGGTATCGATGATCTCATAAAATAATCGAAGGTTCCATTCATTTATGGAAGAAACAAAACTTCCCAAATTACCTCCAATAGTCCCTCGAACCTTCAAAGGAGAAGAAGTAGAAACACAAATGAAAATCGTCTCCATTCAATGCCACAACCGAAATGATAAGACAACTCAAGCATTTCCCCTAACGAATCACTTCGAAAAAATGTTGCTTCACTGCGTAGTTTACACAATTTCCATCAATGATGTCATATTTCGCGCTTTTAATGCTTACAATGCACGGCAGACGCTAGCTACAGCCATGCAACGGGCATGACACACCTAAATGAAGACTGCAGCTCCCTCAACCACCCTACACAACAGCAAGCAATTCAGAAAAGGTAGCAAAAGTAATGAACCCCTTTAAGGCCAACGTTCGCGAGCCGCTGGGACTTGTTTCGTGTGATTATTTTTGGAAGCAGTCTAACCACTTTTAGACGTGAAACAAGGCCGTTTCGCATTTTGATAATATGTATGCCAGAGCGACGTAACATGATGTCACCGGAGCGTTTTTGTACTATTCTAAGTGAACGATGAACATTCCTTTGGGGATGCACCATTCCATGTGTGTTATGTGGAATGACTGCATAGCGCACACCCATTCCATTAGCCCACAACAATGGATTCTATAAACCGAGTTTAATGATGCTGCCGAGGAGATTTCATGGGTAGCCGAAGACCGAAACAAATCAGTGAACATAAAAACGTAATGCTCCTTCTTTTCGATACAAAGAAATCCATCAAGGGAATCCATAAAAATCCCGTTACTTTATGGATATCCACTCCATACGCCACCACCCACCCTACAAATTCCTGAGATTGATCAGACTCAAGTTAGAAATGACTTCATACTCTCACTCCTACACACTGTACAGAGAGCACAGTTTTAGTGAATGAATCAGGGCATGCATCTGGTGGAAACATAGAAGTGCATTGAAAGTGAAAGATACTATACACCAAGAGACAGTAGTGCAGCATGCACATGCAACTCACCCTCGAAATCCTTTTTCATCTCGTTGGCTTCGAACTTTTGAAGAGCAGTCTTGATGGCGGCTCGATCCGATGGAGTGAGCGCTACAATCAGGTCAAAGGCCTTTTCCTCATCCATCGGTGGGGCTGCCACCAGACTGGCAGTTGTCAACTGTTTGCTGGCTGTGAATTTCGAGTAGAGACGTTTCGATAAATCAGCGGAGACGATTTCGCGTGTTGTTCCCACTGAATCCCGGAGCGCGTCACGATTGTGACAAGAACGACGAGCCAGCATGTAGCTCTTTCGTTCCGCACTTCGATTGACCACTAGGCAAGTTCTCTGCAGAAGTCTGTGCATCGTAATTCTGTAATTCATCTTCACTACACTTGATTTGGAACGAGTAGAATTTGTAACTGCGGCAGAAATGGAAATATGAGAACCGACACTACGTCTGCCAAATATTCACTGAAGCATTTATGTAAGAATTTTGCTTAATTTTAACACGATGCACTTCTAGACGAATGAATTTTGCCTCTCTTCCGACAGACACCCGCGATAAGATTTCATTCACTTCGAATTGGGAATACGCTCGAATGGAGAGGGAGATCAACAAATGAATGATAATGACTTGAAATTTTGGTTCACTGTCAGTCAGTCAAAAAAAAATTTGTGAAATCGAAAAATTTTTTGGATCGCCTTCCGCAGCAGAAATTTTGAAACCGAATTGTATATTTTTTCAAAGATGAACACAGAATACTTCGAACCCGGAGTACATGGCCATCTCCGTTTCGTCGGGATACACGGACAGGAGAGCACAGTGTCACACAGGAGAGACGGAATTATCGAATGAAAACAAAAATCCAAAGGCTTTGACAGCTGGCGAAAATGGGATGTGGAGATTATTTTCGTTCGAGACTCGATGTGAATGACGTAAGTTATTTTGTGAAATCAGATGTTCGCGCTGTTGTAGGGTGAAGTGTGCTGATGGCGATGAAGTGCGATGGATTTTAATGACGGTTTATTTTGAAAAGGAATTTAATTCTGCGGCTATGTGTTGTTTTAAATGAAATTCAATCATGAAGAAGAATAGAGCGCATTTATTTTCTCAGTTCTGACTAAGGCTTGTCACCATTCTTTCCGTAGATTTCTTTACATTTACAACTTTTACCTCGTTTGTGAGAAATCTTTGAAGAGCAAAGCAGAGATCCTTTAGTATGTGCACAAACTGACGCCAGAAGCACAAAGTATGGTTTCATTGCCATCCAAGAGGCAGCAGAAGACATCCTAGGCCAATGACTACAACGTCAGGATGATAAATATGTGCAGAAACAGCATCCAACATGAAACAGGAAAGGTTGGACATTTACGGGTCTAGGGATAGGCAGAAAATGGCTGTTAAACTTGTTAAAACTATGCATTTGGTAATCTTCAAATAAGAGCACTCAGTGAGTGTAACCTAGTTATTGGTCCGTGACTTTGGTAGGATATTTTCCCGTGACTTTGAGAGGACATGTTGTAAAACGTTTTCAAGCGATGGGATATAGCTTTTAGATTAAAAGATCCTACATTAAGCAGGAGTTCCCATCCGAATTAGCTTCCAATTTGGTGCCCTTAAACGCTCCTATTTGTGCTTTACCCTCTCTGTCATCGATACTGAAATCTAAAATATTGAAATACCATGTATATCAAATCTAACATGTAGAAATCGATGAAGCTAGTTCCTCTAAAGATTGCTGCAGCATTCGTCTAAATCACTTGGCTGCATTTTTAACAAAAGGAAGAAAAGGGGAAAATTCGGTCAAATTGCGTTTGAGGACCCAACAACTACACATCAGCGAATTGATATTTGGTGGGCATTGGTCATTCGCATAGGGCAACGTCCTTGATTACACTGAACTTTGTGAGATTTCAACACTGTCCCTGCCAGTGCACAAGTCAAGTTGACATACAGTCTCCTCTTGACGTCCCCTCTTGACATCCCCTTTTCTTAATTTACTTGCCTATCAGTTATAGGATGAGTACGTTTAACTTACTCACCATGAAAATACTGACCTCACCATGAAACCCTTGCGATCGATTAAAAGACAACGATTTTCTGTCCCATAACAGACCACGTACAACCGAAGAACTTGCGGAGATCTAACCGTCCTCCACGATATGGGACGAAATCGGTCGGGCAGTAGGAAACTGGGGAACTGCGACATCTCTTATAGCATTGGAACAGAATGGCAGCACTTATTCGAATATGAATTTATAGTTCGATGCAGACTTAGAGAAAAAGTCTTAAGCATCAATCCCGTAAACGAATGCCTGCTGAAAATCCGCATGTAGGCTAAAGTCAGGAACATCAGCCTGATTTGAGCCCACGCTCCTACAAAGGTGCAGGATGACAATTGCAAGGATGACCTTCTGAAAATGAAAATCTTATGAGAAGGCTGTCGATGAGTTCCTCCAATAGGGAATAGGATCATATTGATCGAGTGACATCCGCTAAGCTGCTGTGTTCAGCGTTCATTTTGACGGCCGCCATTAGCTCGCCACCGAGAGGCCTATTCGTAGCATACATAATGGATAGACTTTAGTCGGCTGATTCATTTCTCAATAATTAATATCTGGAGGTATAACTTGATCTGCGGAAAACGTAGGTACTGTACGTAAGAGTGTGCAAGACAATTGGAGGCAATCGATTTTTTGTCGGCCAGCGGAACCGTCTTTCGGAAACAACAACTTGTACATAATTCAACTGACCCATTAGCTGAAAGTAGAGGACGAAGTACAGGGACGTGTGTGTGTAGAGTGGGCTTTGAAGCAGTCTACCCTTAAGTGTAATCGAACAATTATCAACGGCGCCCTTACAACTTAAATTTAAGCCAAATTCAAACTGCATTAGGCCCATAAGCATTAGAGATGTTTTTGTGGGTTGTTCTGAGGTCTTAAGCAGGTTAATGCAAATAAATCGCCACACACTTGGGCTATTTTGTGCGTCAGTTTAAAAAATTTAAACAAGAGCACAAACAGTCTGTTTCCTCCGTGATTCCTTACCCTACGGTCTGGTGCGGCAACTTTGTTTGGATTCAAGCACTGCCAATCTGTATCTTACGATTCTACTACCTCCAGTCATCCTACGCCCTCCACCAGTTCTACGTCCTTCATCAGCCTAACGTCATTCCTTAAACGTATGTCTTCCCTTAATTTTATGTCACCCCTATGTCCTCTCCAGTCCCCCAAAATTTTAGTCTCTGCCATGAATAAAATCGATTATGTGAATCTTGATGACTATTCTGTTTTACCCCGCTCACACAATCTCTCAAATTAAAACTCTTTCAACCTCTTTGTCACAAATTCACTGTTGAGGTGACCCCACTTGAAAAATACTTCAGTTGTATTCCGTCCGACAGTCTCAGGAGACAGGAGACAGAATCTCCTGGTCTTTCTTGGTCGCTCAATCTTAGCGCATCTGGATCTCATTCAATTCTGCACTTTTAATGATGCGAGGTGGCGCAATCTCTGACAAATCTTTTCCCTGTTCATTTCAGGGGAAATTCATTTTATTTTGTCAGTTCCCTAGCCCAACAATCACGACATAGGCGACCAATGTTAGTTTTTTTTAAATTAGTCTTTTTTGGGAAATCTCAGTTTCGGCCACTTCATCATATTTTTTCTTCCCCGACTGGCCCTTTGTAATAATCACTTCCCACCAAACAGCTAGGACTGAATTCTATAGACGATGACTTAAGATCTTGCTGCTTGTTTTGACCTCGCTTCAATGTGGCTTTATTTTTGCATTACATTACTTTTACATTACTTTTTAAGCTCATTGCAGAAGGTATGATCTTCTGTCTCATTTCTGTATCAGTACTGACTCCTATATACGTTCCATCTTCTCCTTCAGTCTTTTAGTCCTTACTCCTTAATTGAAGGTAAATTCATGAATTCAATTCAGACGTTGCATTCCGGCACCATAACCAACAATTTTCTATCAGCAGATGATGAAAAGAGGACGTTTTTGGTGGAGAAAATTTTGACAATAACCAGTTGTTATCCATGCATTACTCATACGTTGTTGAAACCGAACGAATTTCCATCTTCTTTATGTGGATGGAACGATCACATATTTGAGATCGCCAAAAATGCAGCGAAATGTTTAAATTTCTTCAAACGATGCAAGAAATATTTTACCCCTCCTGACTTTAATATACAACGCCAAAGTATATTGAGTATATTTCTCCTATCTTATTTGGAGCTCCCAAGATCTGCACCTACTGTATGAAGCAATACATCCCTCGCGAGGAATGCCGATCCGTTCACCTCTAAGGCCTCCTTCGGACCTAGAGTTAAGTTTAGAGTCGCGTTCTTTAGACGCGCTACACGGATAGGATTTGCATCGGTACCTCCTCTCCCTCTCTTTCTTTATATCATCGGCCCGTGCTGTGACTTAATTCCGGTCACTTAAGGGTAACAAATAATCCCTTCAGGCGTGTGTACGGCAATTATAGAAAAAAACGAAAACGAAGACCTTTTCCAAGAGTCTGATGGACACAAGCAACAAAATACACAGTAGTTCGACATAAGGATCACATCTCAAGCATTCAAGTGTGTTGTTTATATGGCATGATTTTTTAGCATTTCTAAGCGTATTTTATTGAAAGAGCATTGCCCACCAGATTGATGTGTCTCATAGAAGTAGTGAAGTCTTTCGAAAGAATTAAGAATTTAATTTTGACCAAACCTTACGCATCTATACTTTATTTTATCAAAAGAATTAGCGCTGGATAAAAGACGTATCTCTAGAGTCATTTAAAAACGTTTCGGCTGCGTGTTTGGCAGTATTATAAAAAACTTACAGCCTTCGAGGTCCTTTAAGACAAAGCTCAGCGAATCCTTTTCTCTGATTGTTTCAATTGGGCTTGTCGGAGTCCCAGCCCGAAGAACACTTCCCACAGCGAATTCGGCATTATTACTAGTGGAGTTGTACTTCTATTCCTTTAAGGACATACGCAGCACTCACTCATGAAGATCTTCAATGTCATTCCAAGTTTCCAGCTCTTGAAAGCCTTAATAAACCAAGCCCGGTTCAGTGAGAGATTCGTTTTTGAGTTTTGTGACCGGACGTCTGTAAAATGAACAAATTGCCTCATCGCCTTCTTTCCAACCGAACACTCACCAAAAAGAATCTTGGAATGTTCCGAAACACAAATCAAAGCTGATGACCGCTAAGACATGACAGACTTGAAGAGGCAACATGAAATTTAAATCTGTGCCCAAAAACAGAAAATCCAAATGAATTGTGCGAGCACGATTCCCAAATAGAAGCAAACGCCTAAATCACGTCGTATTTTAAGTGGCAACCGACATGTCGAGAAGCAGCAGAGCACTCCGACTAGGAATGATAACTTGTCAATGTTACAAAGCACGCCGCAGTCAATGACCTGCCACAGGTCGGAAGGCAGGCTGAACATTGCAACGTAGCCAACAGTAGATAAGGCGTTCCAATAAATTCCTCTCTTCTCAGACAAAGAATCCTGGTTCTTGTCAAACGCAATGGAATTCAGGTGCAATGTACTGCCCTCCATGAGATAAGCTCCCGCCAACAGGTTCAAGGCTACTGCTATGACCCGCACCCGCAATTGACAACGCGGCGAAGTGACCACTCCTCCGTTCGTCGTTGACAGAGTCCACTTCAGCGGATCGTTTGTCAACCGAGTTTATTACAAGCGAAACCGATTGACAACCAGAATCGATCTGTTTTCTGAAACCGCCCTCAAGTACCCTCCAAGCGTCAAGCAAGTGCCGAAACCGACTCAAGTACTGCACACATTCCAGCCGCAAATATCTTTTCCTATCCATAAATCATCGACCAGCACAACAACCGTGTCAAACAGCGTCGGCGCTGGCGACAACAATTACTTCAATGAACCGTAAATGAGTAACGCAAAGTTGACTTAAGCCATAAGCAAAGCCCGCGCAGTCTCCAATCCGCAGTCGGATCAGACCAGAGATCGGCAAATATACAAAACACGATCCGGCCGGCATTGGGAGCAAAACAAACCACAAACTAGTGCTGCTGGCCACCAGCGGTGGCGGCGCCGGGGTTCAATGGACCCGTGCGCTGTGCATACAGAACTACATTCGCCAAGATCTTGTCAGGCGGCCGGGCACTTCCTCCCACCAACGCTGAGCGGTGCCGGTGTATCTGGTTCATCTGCCGGTTGACCATGATCTGTGCGCGATCTATACGAGTCACCATCATGCATGCGTCGGAATTCAATGTCAAGGTTATGCTCAACCAAGACGAAGACGATGCTGTGCTGACGACGCGGGCTGTCACTCTCTGTCACATGGCGTTTTTGCATTGAAGACAAGTGAAAGCTTGTCAGCGAGATTTATTGTTACATTGAACCGGGCGGCGCGGCAGTAGCGTGGTAGACGCCCCCATCGAATTTATGCTTTCAGGAGAATTGCGAAATTTTTGACATAAAAGGAGAGCTGTCAAAGGGAGCGACGTGAAGGGAATATGAATTGGGCGAATGATGGGTTTGATGAATTTCTGACAGAGGCATGCAATCCCCGTCGGTTCGTGATGCAATCATACCACAGGGGGCTGTCAGGAGGGCGAAAGAGGGGGTTTGGCCGTGGGGAAAACCCTCAATTAATTGATAACGGCGACGAGAGAGTGATGGAGACAAACGACACGAGATGAGTCACTCCATCGAAGTTCTCGTTTCTTATCATTTGCCCATTTTTTGTGATCGGTTATCGACATTAAGTTGCAATATGCCTTTCAAGAAATGAAGTGGCGCTTTGTAGATAAAATTCCCTCAAGGTTGATTGCGTCGGAAATGAGTTGAGGTTGGGCGAAGCTGAGGAGGAAGATTCGATTCTGAGAAAACAAACAAATTTATCATTTCGAGGAATTTTCACTTCAAGGCTATACTTTGGCGTTGGGAAGTAATTTAACAGTCTTACATGTTCTCCTCAGGAAAGGAGAGAATCTACAGCTACTTGAAAGGAAGTACTGAAAGACTGAGTGCTGTCGTTGCTTGCGCTATAAACGGCATGATAAATTCAGCACTCGTTGTAGCTATCGAACAGTTACAGAAAACTTTGCAAGAGTTCAGACACAAAGAGCAATTTCGAAGCATTTAAAGGACCCATACACATATGACATGTTCCTGTCTCTGAACTTCATTTTTTTAACGTGGTGAGGGAGTTAGGCTCACGCACAACCCACAGGCTGACAGGCCAGGCCCATCACTTAGCCCTCGGGCAGAGGTGTTCGCTGCAAGCATTGGTTCACCACACAACCGATGTTTTGATGGCTATCCAACGGGCGGCACGAGGAGGCTGTATGTTAACTTGACCTGTTCACGGGCGAGGAAAGTGTTGGCAGCTCGCCATGTTGAGTGCGATCAACGACGTTACCTCGTATGAACAGGCCCATGATCCCCTATAGTCCGCTGAGAACCTTGGCCTCTACCAACATGCCTCTTCAGCTGGCACGATTTCCTACCAGCTTCCTCCAATTGCGCACTCCAAGTTGGTTGAGGTCCGGGCCGTCCTCTGTTGCGTTGTCCCAATGGCTCGGATTCAAAGACTTTTGAAGGCAGACGGGTGGTGTCCCCACGCTCTACATAGTCTATCCATCTTAAGCGTTGAATCCGAAGACGCTTGACCAAGCGCACGCCGCCGTACAGCCTATAGATTTCGTCGTTGAATCTTCTCCTCCAGACGCCATCAACACAAACAGGACCAAAAATCTCACGCAGAACGTTCCTCAAAAAAATACTAAGGCCTTCCTCATCCGCTTTGAGTAGCGTCCAAGTTTCTGAGCCGTAAAGGAGGACTGGGATGATCAAGCTGTCGTACAAAGCCAGTTTAGTCCTTCCAGAGAGGGCTCTATGTTATTACGAGTACTCAATCGCCTCTTAAGCTCAAAGAAGAAGTGGTTGGCAAGAGTGGTTTTGCGTTTACCTTAGGTACTGATGTTGTTGTCGCTATTTACCTCGGAGACGAGGTAGACGAAGTCCTTGACTACCTCTACGTTTCTGCTATCTAGTTTGATGCTCTGTCCGAGACGACGACGTTGTGTGTAGTATCTTGATGACAGCATATACTTCGTCTTTCTCTCATTTATCGGTAAACCCATTTTAGCCGCTTCCACTTCAATACCCACACACGTCTCATTGACGGCTCGCTGTGTTTGCCCAATCACGTCAATGTCGTCGGGATAAGCTAGCAGTTGAACGGACTTTTGAAAGATCGTGCCCCTGGTGTTGACTTGTGAGTTACGCACGATCTTCTCACGAATGATGTTGAAGAAGTCACATGACAGCGCGTCGCCTTGTCGAAAATCTTTTTTGACACTGAAGGTCTTGGTGAGTTCGTTACAATTCTCTATTGTCATCCTACACAATCTGAAGAGTTTGGTAGGAATTCCAAAACTAGACATGGCACTGTATAGCTTGTCTCTATGCACTCTCTCGTATGCGGCTATAAAAACGACGAATTGGTGATGCGTGTCGATTTGCACTTCTTGGGTCTTTTCCGGGATCAACCGTTGTATGAAGATTTGGTCGATGGTGTACTTCCCCGGCCTGAAACCACACCGATAAGGACTTATCAGGTTGTTGACGAACGGTTTCAGGCATTCACTTAATACGGTAGAAAGGATCTTGCATCTTGTATCATTTCTCTACCCCGCTCAAATAGCACTGGGCATCCTCACTTCACTGAAATTGTTTGTCCTTCGAGCGCATATGGCAGCTGACAGCTATAGGCATCTCGCAGAAGCTACAAATCTTACGTAACAAAGAATAAGCTGAACCTGCCGAACTTAAACCGAAGATTGATATATTTTAATCGATTTGAAGCTCATTGCTCTGCGCCTTGTGCCCTGCTGAATAACTGAATAACTCGCTTTTCAGTTAGAAAGACACGCGTTTGTTGGCCAATTGGTCAAGCTGAGGTCAAAGACACCAACCGTCTGCGCTTGCCATCGCAGATAAGGTTTGTTTTGAATTCCTCTCCCAGCGAAGATTCAGTAGCTGCGATATAGGCCTCGATTGACTCAGAGAAACATCACAAAAATGTCGTTCAAACTGAGATCAGTGTTCTTCGAGAACAGATGACTAAGAGCGGAAGATGCAAAGATCCTGTCGTGAGTACATCGGATTGGAATGCCACTACCGGCAATGCCTCATTCCATCATAGGCGACTTAATCAAACCTATTGATTGATTGGTGATGAGTCTGCTCAAAAACAAATCCCCCGGTTTTTGGTCAAAACTAGCGACTTAAATTGTCGCTTATCGTTCATCCGGCCTGTGGTTGACTTTCTCTAGCTCGCACCCCGGCAGAATCCTCTTCCACGAATGAAATCATTAATCATCGCGACACACTTGATCTGCGTCTCGGCGTCACAATCGGCCAACCAGGCAGCGCCCAGCAGCCAGAAAGCAGTCAGGCGTGTTAAACGAAGATCCATTGAACCCATTTTCCCATAACCACACTAGTTTGCATAACAAATCAGAGAGCCATCACCATCAAGCGCTACCCACTGACTCACGGCGTCTAGGCAGCGGCACCGTTAAGACCTCACACACCCACGTCCCGAAGACTGAAGACTTCCAAGCGCATCCTCTGCATGTGCGCATGCCCGCTGCACGAGAAGAAGGCCAACTTTCAGGATCAGGCCTCGAATCCATTGTTCTCGCAATGCGCGTAAATAACCGTCGGGCACAGATGATGACACTCAGTGGGGGAGGCAGGGCAGGCAGGCCCGCTCCGAAGACCCGAAGAGAAATGATGGCCTCGCCAAGAGAGAAAGAACCTGACCAAGAACCTCGTTGTTGTTCGTGCGCTTCGTCGACGCTGTCTCACGCATTTTGTTTTTTATCGATTTGTGTCGATTTGTTTCTTGTTTCGTTTGCTGCTTCTCCTGTCTGCGTCGTCGCCGTGCGCTGTGCGCTGGTCTTCGCGGGGAATAAGGTTGTTGCGTCGTCGTCGTCGTCGTCGCGAGCTGCGACAATATTCGGTTCGCACCTGGAGAGGGCGTGTATGTGTGTGTGTGCGCGCTCGCGGTGTGGTGTGGAGGTGTATAAATAGAGGGACTGTGCTCATGCCTAGAATCAGTTCTTTCCGTCGGTTGGAATTAAAAACGTCTCGCGCTCCTGCCAGAACAGTGAATCTTGTGAAAGTGAATCGAAAGAAGCTCCACGTCTGGACTACCACTCGGGGAACAGATACGATTCTGGAATCGATTCGGTGACAAAGTGATGTGGACATAAATTCAAATAAGAGGTGAATGGCAATAGAATTAGTGTGGACTGGATACTACTGCGAGATACACTGGCAATCTGACTAAATGGGATTATTCAAATTGTGTGGAATGAATTAAGGTTTTTGCTTTTGTTGGTTTGAAAAGTAAAAAGTTGAACCGTTAGCTGAGGGAGGAGGGCAGCAAAGTGTGTTCGAAATGTGACCAGACAAAAGAGTTGATTAACGAACTTCAGGATGTGGACAGGATGCGTCTCCTTCGGGATAGGTGAAGTGTTGATGTTGAGAATTGGTTGCACCTAGCCAGAAGGGGGATAGAATTTCAATCACGTGAAGGACTGTGTTGAGGAAATAAGTTGGAAGGACTGTTTTCTTTGTGCTCGAATGGGTGACGAGTCATCTTTTGAATCTCTTTAAGTTGTCGAAAACTGTTTTAACCGCAGTTAGTCACAGTTTCTCAAGAAGTATTTTTGCAATTGATATTAAATTTATCGATTTTCAAGTGAGATAGTGGCGATAGAATGTGATGGAGTGAGTCTTGAAGGTTTTGTGACATTCTGATGGGGGAAGTCGTCTGACTGATGATGATGTCGGCGGGAGCTATTGATTTTTTTTATGATCGGAAGCAAGATGATGATGAATGCGTAATAATATATTTTCAAGAACAGAATTTAAAACCTTACCAGGGAGTAGGCTTTTGTTGAATAGATAGTGATCTTAATTGATTGAATGAATGTGCTGAGCAAGCTAAAGCAGCTTACAAGTCACTTCCTTAGTCCGTGCTGTAACTTCTTGAGTATGTGATTGGACTTATTTTTTTAAAGGGAAGCTGTGCTGTCCTCTGTGAACTGTTTTTTGAAAGGGATGCGCAATACTTAAACCGAAGTCACATAATTTTAGTGTATTGTACTCACAAAACTAATGGGAAGGACAGCAAAAAGAATAAACCAGCTGTCCTATTACTGTAAAAGATGATGAAGGTCATTAAGTTCTGGCACTAGCCTATTTCTTTTTCCAACTGTGGCAATTACTCAAATGATCCTGTTTACTCTGGCCAATAAGAAAATAATTCCGACCCTTATCTAGACTATATTTTCTTTGCCTCGAGAATACTAAGTTCTAAAACTAAGTTTTGGCAATAAAGACAGTTTTTGTAAACTTTTTGTTTTAAGACGGGAGGACATCGCAGGAATATTTCCTGATTTGTCATTTAGTTTGTAGAAGCTTCTAATCTTTTAATCATTGTCCCACAAGATCCATCTTAACGCATCAATTTGAACAGTGGAAAGCCAAGAAGAAGCGCTTCAATGCGGAATATTTCAACAGTGTTTTATCATTTGTCCTTAGCTGAGAGGATGTCCCATGTCTTCCTTAACAGTAGCCAGATCTTGAATCTATAAAATCAGAATCATTATCAGGCTCTGACTTTTTACCATCCAAGCAAATTGCGTGGAATTTTGTATTCTTTCATACCGGAAAAAAAACTTGGCTCCCTAGAAACCATTATTTTTGCTCGAAATTTAGGACCTGAGCGAGTGCTTTCTTCAGATGATCCGGAATCAAGGATTTATCTTAGGCTTTATTTGCTTACTTACGCATCAGCCCAGTGATCTTTGAAGGATTTGAGATTGATTGCAGGCTTTCATTTGCTGCTGGCTTCTATTCGCTGATTTGAGTTCTCAAGACCAAGTTCCCCTGATCACTCGATTTCTATACTATATGTTATTCCACTTCTTCTGGAACCTGAAGCATGGGCTTGGCTTCAAGTACCCTCTTAGCATTTGCTCGACGTGGCTCAGCCAGTACAGCTGAGGGCTTCCTGCGTACCAGACCTGGTACTGCGGCTGTGTTTTCTCCTCAATTTACTTCCTTTACAGACGGGACTTACACATAATGATCAATTTGTATGCAGTCGAGTCATGAAATGGACCGGCAATGGTTTGAGTAGCACTTTAAATCCGTGGCCAGGATTCCTAGAAGATGGACATTCATTGCTGCAAAAAAAAATTTACCTGTTACTCAAGTGGATAGCTTAATGCTATTGATACTATTCGTTTCGAGCAGTTTCAGAAACTGATGACAGCGAGAAGGAGAGCTCAGAAATCGGCAAACTTCTGCTTATTCTGAATACTTGATAATGAGACTGCATGAAAGGCAAAGGCCCATCGTTTCAATTCGGATCTAGCATTTAAAACATATTCTTTGCCAGTGCTAGATGGCATCCGCGATAGGTTGTTTTTTCTCGAATCCACGAAGGCTTTCTTTGCTGGAGCGTATTTCTGCATGTGTTCGATTTGGCATGCGTGCATTTATTGTGTTATGGCTTGGTGTTCTATTTATCTCCACGAATACTCCACGAATATTTCAGTAAATGATATAAATTGGGTGATTATTAAGTCTACAAGGGACTCACTTTGGGACGACCCGCTTCCTTGGTAAGGCCGTCCGTCGACGTCTCAACAGCACAACCACAGATGGCATGACCCTTCAGGATGCATTCTGACCAAGTCCATTCTCCTGAAAAAGTCCACAAGAGACTAACTTAAGCTAAGCCTCTTCAACAATCTTCCATGATGTAAATTCTTTGTTCTCTCATAAACGACCTTTCGTTTAACACCGCGGAATTCAGGAATTCTTAATTCTTAAGACTGTAAGCTAGTAGAATGAGGTGAAGCCATGACGTGATTGAATCTCTATACCACGCTTCATACCACTCAAATCGGCGTCGGAGCTAAGGTGGCCAATTTGTATTCACTTGTAAGTAAGAAAAAGATTCATCTTATAGATTAGGGCCTCTGATTGGAGGACTTTCATTCCTTCTTCTTGTGGCGCTACATTCCGGGTTCGACCTGGACTTTCATTCCGTTTACATTTAAATAGTTGATTGTAGAAACAATACGCGTCCACTGGAATTTTTGAAATTACCGAAGCCCTTTGTGTGGGATAACTGGCACCCATACAACATGTTCACTTACGCTTCCCTTCAGACACGGAGACCTCCCACTTTTGTGACATTTTTCGCAACCAAACTTAAAAGAAACTCGTCAAATATTTCACCGAGCTACAATCGGTGCCTTGGTGAATCATTTCAAAACAGCCTAAAATTTATGACAATGTGGTGTGAAAACCAGCCCACTTGACCACACAGCACCCTGATGCATCATAAAGTTCACCCAACCTCCTAACCGCAACAGAACGGATCACGTATTCCTTTGTGTCACCTCAAGGTGCGTCTTCTAGCAAACAATTGAAAAGAGTTCTCAAAAACGTTGCTGGTCGACAAACAACAATAGTCATCAGCCCAAGAAGGCTCGTCTGATGACAAAGTCTAGAATGGGAAATGAAGCCTGCCACCCTGATGAAAGGTGTGTTTGACACCATTCACAGACTTCATTTAAAGTTGCTGAGCTGCTAAGGGCTGACTAAGATTTCATTTGAATTCTTCACTGTTTGACGCACTGCCGACGCATTCTTCGCCGTTCAGACAGTTGACCACCTCGACTGTTTGTTTTGATTGACTCCGCATGCACCGCGTCATATTTCTCCATCAGCAACCACCAGCACCAGCATTTCCCTATCTCCAGAGACCGGTTGCTAGTCTCTCTTTGTGCCGTCTGACCAGAATATCAATTCCTTCAAGCCGAGGTAACAGTTTTCCTAGTGTCAGTCCGTTGTTTGGAATATTAATCAGATGACGAATCTCATTGAGTTGAGTGCTTCTTCAGTCGGGTGCGGTGGATGGCGGCACGATGCGCTGAAGATTCGTTCTCAGGATTATCGTCCAGCGGTTGCCGTAAATCAGTCCATCAGCAATTCTGCGGTTCAATTAAAACTGGAATTAAAAATGATCACATCCATCAATTGTCGCGGTTGGCTGATTTGTGGTGTTTATATGGCGAAATGAAATCGGGTTTTCGGGCCTGCGGCAACTGGGGGAGGACATGTGTGTAAGTCAGGTCCAAATGGCCGGCCACAGGAGAGATTAGAGACTGGAACTAATCGAGAATCAATAAATTTCGCTGCGATTGGAGCGCTACTTTATTGGATTCTTTTTTTAATTCACTCTACAGGGCTGGGGTTTGGGATGGAGTTGGGGTAACGATAAAGTTTTTGACGTGGGCGTTGTGCACTACCGTTATTGAAGAACAAAGTCCAGGAGAGATTTAAATGGAACGGGTTCTGAGGAGAGTGCAGATGGTGCTTACAGTATTTTATGTGTGAAAAGGAAACAGATCTGCTGCTGTCAAATGTCATATTCGTGGAGCATAGTTCAACCTGAACCCGAGTTCAAAGCTCTAGGAATAGAAAACTTTTCACAAATGAATGGAATTCGAAAATTAGTTCAAGAGATCCGACAGACCATTGACCCCGATTAATTTGAATACAAAAGTGACTTCCGAACATAACTCCTCTCGACGTCGACATCGACGTCAATTGAACCTAGGCAAGAGATCAAATTATGGTCCGAAGCCACCAACACTCCGTCCGTTGCCTGAATCCAATTGGATTGGAACGCGCTACAACTTAACATAAATTAATACAAAGCGCATTGTCTTTCGCTTCTAACTGTAAAATGTCCAAATGTCTTCTAAATGGGTCATAAGCTATGGGAACATCGTCACGAGTGAGTGGGTTCAGAAGCACTGGCCAACTCTCTTCTTAATGAGATTCAAGTCATCAGCTGAGACTGCAATTTGTAGATGTCGTCTACCCACACACAAAGCTGTCAAACTGTGACACCGCATAGGGGTTTTGTTTTGATAACAAATCTCTGGCCAAGGAAACAGGTTTTCCCACATCACGTCACACGCCTGCGACGACCTTAAAGATGAGGGAAAAATGAATCGCGGGCGTGGTGGCGACGCTGCGTTGCGGTACAATGTGTGAGGCTCGTCCCGCGGCGGACATAATCCCTGGAAATTTAGGTTACCCAGACAGACAATGAGCGATGGGATGAGCTGGAAATAAAATCGATTCACAGAAGATGGCTTTGCGTTCCAAATGAAGGGGACAAACTTGTTTCGGCCATCATCCTCGAGGTTCATTGATCCGCCGGCAGTTCTTTCACTTTGGCCAGCATAATCATGAGCCCCTAGCGGGGCAGGCTTCAAGAGATTTTTGCTTTTATTTAAAATAATCTTTCACCGCACGACGCATTATATTTAAAGAGTCGACGGACTAGATTGACTTGGTAATTTTATGATTCTGCTTTTTGGGGCTGTGACACATGGCATTTAACCACCATTGGCACTTCGCCACCAACTCCGAGTTCATTGACCGAGCTGTCAAAAGAAATATGTCACCTTCGTGTGAGTGAACGCAAAAAGGACACCGTCATATGCACCGCGTGACGGATGGACTTTTTGATTGATTAACTGACAGATTTGATTGTTCTCCATCGAGGTCAAACCGAATGACTTTGATTGAAGATGCGCAAATACCACTCGGAATGTGGAATGAGGAATGCAATTTAATTCTGATTGATGGCAATTGTCGTCTGTTCAATGGATCAAGTTTGGGGCTGACAGATGGCAGGTGACAGATGTAAAGATGTTATCAGGCAGAAATGCATTTGTTTTTGTTTTTAGTGTTCTTGGAAATCAGTTTAATTTTCTGAAGAACACGGTAAATGCTGCTGTTTAACGTTGTTTTTGTATTCTCCGTAAAGAAAAAAAAATTGTAGTAGATTTTCGGTAGATTAAAAAAAATACTCTTAATTTTTTTGAGAGCCTTAAGAATGTAAAAAGTTAAATCAATGTCTATAATTGAACAACTAGATATGTGCATAAACATTTTGAATAGAAAAATCCGCCAATTATGGAACTGTGTATCAATATCCAACACTACAAAGGTAAAAAAACAGAATGGGACATCAAAGAGTAAACGAACCCAAATGAAACGGGATCCACATCAAACCTCCTTAGCTTCCCAGCCTTGAACTTCGACCAGCAGTGGATCAAGGAAAACATTGTTCGTTTTTAAGTCTGATTCAAGCCCTTCGCCAAAGATACCGTACAATAGTCTGCACAAGGTTGGTAGGTCTAGGTATTATAAATCTGAATCTCAAAAAGAAAAAAATCCCATTAAGCTCTTTTTTCTCTTCCCTTCTTTGTGTGGTGCAGTCCGGGTATACTTGTGACTTTCTCCACTTCGAACATGTTGTCCAAAACATTGGTGTCGATGGGTCTTTTCAGTACACGACATACACTCGATCTGACTGATCAGAAAACCCATGTGGCTTCTTTTACCTGAATGCCAAGTAACGCCCCATTGACAACCTGTTGCGACCCACCGACTATGTCTATGGCGTGGATAAATTCCGATATTGCACTAATTTTTGAAAGATGGTGCCTTTACGTTTAAGTTAAGCACAATTTTCTCAAAAAGGAAGTTTTACGTTTTTTTTTCAAATTTTCCGGCATTTTAAAGTTTGATGGCTTTCCACAATTTGATTGGTATTATTAATGACTTCAGACAAAATGATGCTTAACCTATCGCTGTCATTATGCATCAGTATTTAATGGCTGCTTCGGCTCGCATCAGAAATTTACAATTTCCCAAAACTCTGGCAAGCTACATTTAACAGATTGCAAAGACTTCGGGGTCTTTGACATTCATGGCAGTTTGTGACTGTGACGCAAATCCCACGCAAAATCTCTTTGGCTAGATCACAATGTCTGCTAGATGGAGAGGCATGTTGGTTGAGTTCAAGGTCCACCCCGGACTGTTGCGCCACACGAAAAAGAAGATCACATCGTCTCCACATGAGAAGGCCACGCTTTGTGCATGAACCGCGCATGTGGCATGACATGTGGAACGTCCATTTTGTTCAAACCACATGTCGTTGGTGTTCATCATCATTGCATTTTAGACTAAAAGAAGTTGTTACTGAATTTCCTGTAGTCGTTCAGACATAAATATTGGCCGATAAAGGCTGCAACTTAAGTCCAACACCAAACAGTGTCTTATTTTGGATTTTACTGGGGGCTCTTGGAATTCATCGGCCCAATTTTAACACGTTTCTTTCTTGATGTCATAAAATACTCTCATTGCACATTTTTTGAGAGCTTATGACTTACTTCTTCAGAGACCATTTAGCGGGTATAAATTATTGTCTTTAATCCTCCACCTTCCTCTAATGACTCAGATGAATTCTGTACGAAGGCAGACTGAAGACATTGCTCAACTTTCGCCAAGTTCTTGTGTTCAAAAGATGGCGTCCACGTAAGCGACGCAGAATCGACTTTCTTGACTTCTTTTGCACGGACAGCAGCTGATCTTGTTTCTGTCTCCACAAATTGTTCTTGGTTACTTCAGTATTGAACTAGGGGACTTCGATTTATCCACCACACTGCAAACAGTTATCTTTAGAAGATGCTAATGGTGACCATAGATGGACGAGGCAAACGGAAATTCGCTTCAATAAAATATCCATCTTGATGCAATCATTTTATCAATGGACGTGTTGCTAAAGTGATTTTGAGATGGCGCCAACAAGCGGAGAAGGGCTTCAACTGACTTGCGCAACCAAGTTGGAACTTGTTAACAAAAATAATAAGTTGAATGGCTTAACTGTCTGTAAGGTATCAGCTCAGCTCAGCGCATCTTGGTTGAGGCCGAGGTCCACTCCGGAGTGTAGTGCTATTTAAAGAAAAAAGACGATGAAGACGTGCAAGATGCTACAGCAGTCAAAGTTAAAACGCCCTTGTTGGACAACTCGATAAGTGCACATTTTCGTCTTCGCCTGTTTCGTCCTTTCGCGGCTTGTGTATGTTCATATAAAACTTCCCAAAAAAATTATCCGAGTTTCTTCTTAAGTTTGCCCCTGATTTGTATTGGTGGCAGCCTCATTTACTAAATCATAACCCACTTATCCACCCAAAATCTGGGATTCTACTTGAGAATCTCTCGCAAACACACCCTTTTTTCCCGAGTTGACATTAAGATTCTATCACATTCCGTGCGCCGTCGGTCAATTGCACTTCGAAAACCAATTAAATCGAAGCGAATCCCATAAACCACCACTGTCGGCGTCGTTGTCGTCGTCGTCGTCGTCGCTGTGGTTATCGTCTTCAGCTCATTTTTCTCAAAACTTGACTCACCAGCCGTCAAAGCTTACAAGCAAGCGACACAAACAAACCCAGGTGACAAGCACCTCTGTAGCATCGCGTCGTCGTCGTCCGATGGTCACACAGCGAAGCGTGGCGTCCTCCTTCGCATACTAATCGGACACGCACACACATGTCCCTAGCAAATCATGTAAGTTACGACCACACGCTGGAGAGGTCTTTGTGTCAGCCACAGGTTTTGTAAGCTTTGTGGCCTTTGGCACGGCAGGTAGGATGCAGTTATGCCTAGGAAGCAGGAAATCATTGTGACCCTGATTACATGCCTCCTCCCTCCACAGAAATATGATTGAGTGAGTGAGTGTATGAGTGAGGGAGTGAGTGGAACCTCCCTCATTTGTATTCCACAGCCGCAGTGGTCAACCTCGGGCAGAACTTTCTTGGTTTCGTGCCCGACGTGTTGCGCTTCGAAGCGAATTCCTTTTCCGAGTGTCAATGAATTGGGGAGTCTCACAGACGTTTTGTTTTTGTCCCTCTTTCAGAGAATTCAGAGAAGAGACTAGCCGATCAGCCAGCAAGAACGGAGGAGCACCAATATTTTTCGGATTAATTGCGGCAGCGAATTGTGGGCCAGCCGTTAACCCACTGAAATCGAAACTTCCAAGCGGAGAATATGGGTTTCCTTAGCGGGGCAGTGTGTCTGCTGCTGGTAAGTCGACGGCTCGGGTATCTTGGTTCTTTTCCTCACTTTCTCTGTTCTGTTTCGTTCGTCTGTAGCTAACAGCCCTGACAGACAGTTCGACGATTCGTCATGAACCAGAAGCCGATCTCGGGGGCTTTGTGAGATCTGCCGTGGAGAGTGTGCCCGAGAGGGATGAGCAGGACGAGTATGTGGGAAGGTTCTCAATGCGTCCCACTTTCGGAGATGTTTTCTTGCCGCTGAGGAGTGCTGTGGAGAGCATTCCAACAATCCGCACTGCTGAGACTAGCTTCGGGCGAACGTTCGTGCGGTCGTCTGTTGAGTCCCCCCCACAGGACAACGGCGAGGAAGAGGACTTCTGGCCGTGGCCGTATTCAGAAAGCCTCATCAAGGCTAACCCCGATGACGAATCCGAAGAATCCGAGCAGCCTGAGGAAACCGAATCGGAAGATCTAACTCTACCCTCTGCCGAGTACGAGACATTCCCGTCCCCAAAGGACGAAATTGTACTTGACAAGGATTTCGAGCCGCAGCCCTATCGCACAGGATCCCCCTACCAGCAAATCGTGACCGCAGAGGAGATCCAACTTGAGATCGAGGACGACAAGCGCTTGGCCCTGCTGAAGGCGAAGCCCGCCAGGAAGAATCAGAACAAGAATAAAAACAAGGACAAGGACAACAAGAATCTGAACGAGATGGCCAAGGTGTTGTGCTACTTTACCAACTGGGCCTTCTACCGGCAAGGCGACGGCAAGTTCGTTCCCGAGAATATCGACCCCTCTCTCTGCACTGCGGTTATCTACTCCTTTGCCTCCCTGGACCCCGATCTCCTGACCATCCGCGAATTCGATCCCTGGGTTGACGTTAACAACAACTACTACCACAGAGTTACAGCGCTCAGCATCCCGGTGCTCATAGCCCTGGGCGGGTGGACTGACTCCACAGGCGACAAATACTCCCGCCTGGCGGGTGACGAAATCAAGCGGAAAGTGTTCGCGTCGAGCGTGGTGGGCTTCCTGCAGAGGCACGGCTTCCAAGGACTCCACCTCGACTGGAACTACCCGAAGTGCTGGCAGAGCGACTGTAAGCAGGGCCCAGAAAGCGACAGACCCAACTTCACGAAACTGGTGCGCGCCCTCCGAGAGGAGTTTGATCGTGTGGACAAGAAGTTGCAGCTGGGAGTTGCCATCTCTGGTTACCAAGAAATCATATCTGAGGCGTACGAGCTTGCGGAGCTCTCCAAGATCGTGGACTACATGACCGTAATGACGTACGACTACCACGGCGCTTGGGAGCAGCAGACAGGACACGTAAGTCCCTTGTATGGCCGCAAGGGGGACAGGTATCCGCAGTACAACACCGACTACGCCATGCAACTGATCGTGAAGAGCGGAGCCGCCAGGGAGAAGCTTATCATGGGAATCCCCTTCTACGGACAAACCTTCACCCTCTCCGAGTCCAGCAACCAACTTGTGGGCGAGGGAGTGCCCACCTCTGGCCCCGGTGAGCCGGGAGAGTTTACCAAGCAGCCAGGCATGATGGCCTACTACGAGGTCTGCACGAGGGTCCGCAAGAGCAAGTGGCAGGTGGGCCGCGATCCAGAGAGAAAGTCCGGACCATACGCCATGCAAAGGAACCAGTGGGTGGGCTATGAAGATCCCTCATCGGTGGAGGCCAAGGCCAGGTATGCGGCCAACTCTGGCTTCGGAGGTGTCGCCGCTTGGACCGTAGATCTCGATGATTTCCAGAACAAGTGCTGCTCAGAGGCATTCCCCTTGCTAAAGTCTATCAACCGAGCGCTTGGTCGCCTGTCCAGCCCTCCGCCATCAGGCAGCAACTGTGAACGGCCCCCACAGCCTGCCACCCCACCTCCTGCAGTCATGACGACGCTCGGTGAAGGCGGCAGTGGTGTAAGCCACGATCACACCACGTGGCCAACGTGGAATCCTGCAGCTACCACACCCACAGCCACCACGACAACGACCACAACTACAACTAGGAGGCCAACGACGCCATGGACGACGGCCTCCACAATAACAACAACGACACGCAGGCCAACCACAACCACCACCACCAGAGCAACAACGACGACAACTAGGAGGACAACAACGACTTCGACGGCCGTAGAAAGTACGACGATCCCAGCTCCAGCTGTCATCCAGCCGGTGGTTGTCTCGTCTAACTGCCGCGCCGGGCAGTTCCTCCCGGATCCGAACAATTGTAACGCCTACTACCACTGCGTCGCAGACGGCGAGATGACACAGCAGTACTGCGCCGGCGGACTTCACTGGAACTGGGAGAACAGTCACTGTGACTGGCCGGACTCCGCGAAGTGCAAGTTGGCACCCAAGACCACGAAGCGGCCCGTAAAGGCGACCACCTCGCGTCCCGCTCAGGAGATTAACAAACGTACGACAACGCGCCCGCCACAGACCATCACTAAGCCGAAAACCACCACAACCACGACTACCACCACCACCACAACGACGACGACTCCCCGCCCTACCCGCCGGTCAACGGCTAAGCCAGTGGCACCCGTGAGCCCCTCTCGACCACCGCCACCACGCCCGCAGAGACCTAGGAAGTGCCGTCCTGGCCAATTCTGGCCACACAGAGACTGCGGCAAGTACTACGTCTGTGTGAACGAGCGACTTGTCCCCAACGAGTGCGGCAACGACTTGCAGTGGAACCACGAGGAGAAGATCTGTGACTGGCCGTCGAATGTCCACTGCGTGTCCACCAAGAAGTACCTGCGCCTGATCCACTCCAAGGCCTCGGAGAGCGACCCTTGCGAGGGTAAGAACTTCGTCCCGTACCCCGGCGACTGCAATCGGTTCCTCCGCTGCAATTGGGATCGCTTGGAGGCGGCTAGCTGTGCCCCGGGTCTGCATTGGAACGCCGCTCTGGACATATGCGACTGGCCAGCGAACGCGAAGTGCACACAGGGCGACAGCGAGATTGAGGCCGGCGGCAATGGCATCGAATCTGGCAACGACAACAGCATACAGCCCGTGGACCCACTCGATCCCCTCGAGCCCGTCACCACGACACCACGGCCGACAACTACTCCCCGTCCGACGTATCCCACTGATAAGCCGGACTTGGAACCCCTCGACGGTTACTACAAGGTCGTCTGCTACTTCACCAACTGGGCCTGGTACCGCAAGGGCTTAGGCCGCTACACCCCGGACAACATCAACACCGACCTCTGCAGCCACATCGTTTATGGCTTCGCAGTGCTGGACTACTCCGAGCTGACCATTCGCACGCACGACTCCTGGGCCGATCTTGACAACAAGTTCTACACCCGCGTGTCTGATCTGAAGTCCAAGGGGGTCAAGGTCACCCTCGCTCTGGGCGGCTGGAACGACTCCCAGGGCGACAAGTACAGCCGACTGGTGAGGAACCCCGCATCGAGGGCCAAGTTCGTCAAGCAGGCCGTCGAATTTATTGAGAAGTACGGCTTCCAGGGTCTCGACCTTGACTGGGAGTACCCCGTGTGCTGGCAGACGGAGTGCAACAAGGGCATGCCCGACGAGAAGGAAGGCTTTGCCGCTCTGGTCAGAGAACTGTCTGGCGCCTTCAAGCCAAGGGGACTGCTCCTGTCCACTGCGGTGTCGCCGAGCAAGAAGATCATTGACGCGGGCTATGACGTCCCTCAGCTGGCGCAGTACTTCGACTGGATCGCCGTCATGACCTACGACTTCCACGGGCAGTGGGACAAGAAGACTGGCCACGTGGCTCCCCTCTACTACCACCCCGACGACGACTTCGATTACTTCAACGCGGTAAGTGGCGAGAGTCGTGAAACTCAAGACTTGAATCTCTAGAGAATCTCTGGCTTTTGCAGAACTTCTCTCTCAACTACTGGATCGAGAAGGGCGCTCCGTCGCGGAAGATCGTCATGGGAATGCCGCTCTACGGACAGTCCTTCACCTTGGCTAATCCCAAAGAGAATGGACTGAACGCGAAGGCCCCAGGACCCGGCCAAGCTGGAGAGTTTACCCGTGCCGCTGGATTCTTGGCCTATTATGAGGTGAGCTCCTCAAATGTATCCCCTGACGTCCTCTCTAAGTTTGTTTGTCCTTTTAGATCTGCGATCGAGTGAAGAACCAGGGCTGGGAGGTGGTTCAGGACCCGCAGGGTCGCATGGGACCATTCGCCAGAAAGGGCAACCAGTGGGTGTCGTACGACGACCAAGCCATGATCCGGAAGAAGTCGCAACTGGTTCGGGCTCTTAATCTGGGCGGCGGCATGGTCTGGGCTCTCGACTTGGACGACTTCAACAATCGCTGTGGAGATGGCGTGCATCCCCTGCTGACACAGATCCACGATGTCCTCAAGAAACCCCCAAGTGGCTTTGAACCTACACGTAAGTTGATGACTGTCATCCATTCTCTTATCCTGCTAAAATCCTGTTTCCTCTTTCTCCCCAGCTGGGTTAGCTCCCGCCGACGAACCACAGTCACCACCAGGCTCCGCGGAGTCGGGAGAAGTGATCGAGGAGAGTCAGTCGAACGAGGAGAACCCCTCGAATGTTGAGACCATCGAGGAGAACCAATCCAACGAGGAGATCCCTTCGCACATCGAGACAATCGATGCGGAGAACGAAATTCCTCACGATCCCAACCTCGACGTCGAGGAGTCGGAAGGAGTCGATGCCGAGGACTTCGACACGGACTACGACTCGAACCTGGACTTCAAGGTGGTCTGCTACTTCACCAACTGGGCGTGGTACCGCCAGGGCGGCGGTAAGTTCCTCCCCGAGGACATTGACGCCGACCTCTGCACGCACATCGTCTACGGCTTTGCGGTCCTCAACCGTGACACCCTCACCATCAAGCCGCACGACTCCTGGGCAGACATGGACAACCGCTTCTACGAGCGTGTGACGGAGTACAAGAAAAAGAACATCAAGGTGACCGTGGCCATTGGCGGCTGGAACGACTCGGCTGGCGATAAGTACGCGCGGCTGGTACGGGACCCGAGGGCGCGCGCCCGTTTCATTAAGAACGTCATCGATTTCATCGAGAAGTACAACTTCGATGGGCTGGATCTGGACTGGGAGTACCCCGTCTGCTGGCAGGTGGACTGCAACAAGGGTGACCCCGAGGAGAAGGAAGGCTTTGCCGCGCTCGTGCGAGAGCTCTCCGATGAGTTCAAGCCGCGCGGTCTGCTCCTCTCATCGGCCGTTTCGCCGAACAAGAAGGTCATTGACGCCGGCTACGACGTGCCGCAGTTGTCGACATACTTCGACTGGATCGCCGTCATGACATACGACTACCACGGCCAGTGGGACAAGAAGACAGGCCATGTGGCCCCCATGTACGACCACCCCGACGATGACCGCACCTTCAACGCAAACTTCTCGATCAACTACTGGATTGAGCAGGGCGCCGACCGCCGAAAGCTCGTCATGGGCATGCCCATGTATGGTCAGTCCTTCTCCTTGGCCCAGGCCAGTGACCACGACCTGAACGCGAAAACCTACGGAGGTGGCGAAGCTGGCGAGGCAACCAGGGCCCGCGGTTTCCTGTCGTACTACGAGATCTGCGGCAACATCCGCAACAAGAAGTGGCGCGTGGTGCGCGATCCTCGCGGACGCATGGGCCCCTACGCCTACCTCCGCGATCAGTGGGTCTCGTTCGACGACGCGCCCATGATCCGGCATAAGAGTGAGTACGTGAAGGCCATGGGTCTGGGCGGTGCCATGATCTGGGCCCTCGATCTGGACGACTTCAAGAACGTCTGCAACTGCGAGTCGTATCCCTTGCTGAAAACTATCAACCGAGTGCTGCGGAAGTACCCTGGCCCGCACCCCCACTGCAAGCTGGAGGACGAATCTGAGAGTAAGTAGGAGAGGAAGGGACGTCTGTAGAAATGCGTATTTCATGTCTGACTTCCAGTTGCCAAGATCAGCGCTGAGAAACCGATGGGAACGAAGCCGACAACTGCTCGCCCATTAGCTGTCATCAACCGGGAGACGACCGCAAAACCGATTCGTAAGACGACCACATCCAGGCCGTACAGGCCCACGCCCAAGCCGACTGTGGAGACCCCATACGAAGCTCCTGCAACGCAAAACGACGAGTTGAACTGCAACGGACGCAACTATGTCCCACACAAGAGGGACTGCAACAAGTACTACGTCTGCCAGTTTGGAGGACTCCTGGAACAGAGGTTTGTTACGACGCCCCGTCCTATCCTTGCGGCCACCTGAAGAACTTTTCAATTTTTTCAGGTGTCCCGATGGCCTCCACTGGAACGAGGACCACTGTGACTGGCCGCAGAACTCCCCCTGCAACATTCCCAACTCAGTCACCACAAGCCCACGACCCCGCCCCACGAAGCCACAGCGGAAGCCAGAGGCGTCACCGAGCAAGAAGCCAGACGTGGCACCCAGCAAGAAGCCAATCGAGGCCCCAACAAAGAAGCCCACAACAGACAAGAAACCGCCGCCGATCAAGCCCGCCGGAGACGACCGCTACAAGGTGGTCTGCTACTTCACCAACTGGGCCTGGTATCGCCCCGGTGAGGGCAAGTACCTGCCGGAGAACATCGACGAGAACCTCTGCACGCACGTGGTCTACGGCTTCGCCGTCCTCAACCGCGACACGCTTACCATCAAGACGCACGATTCATGGGCGGACATCGACAACAGATTCTACGAGCGTGTGGTGGCGTACAAAGAGAAGGGCGTCCGCGTGACCGTCGCCATTGGCGGCTGGAACGACTCCCTGGGCAACAAGTACGCCCGCCTTGTGCTCGACCCTCAAGCCCGAGCTCGATTCATCAAGAGTATCCTCGACTTCGTGGACAAGTACGGCTTCGAAGGTCTGGACCTGGACTGGGAGTACCCAGTCTGCTGGCAAGTGGACTGCAAAAAGGGTTCCCCAGAGGAGAAGGCCGGATTCGCTGCGCTCGTCCGAGAGCTCTCGGAGGCCTTCAAGCCACGTGGTCTCCTTCTGTCCTCAGCAGTGTCACCCAGTAAGACAGTCATCGATGCTGGGTATGACGTGCCAACGCTGTCCCGTTACTTCGACTGGATCGCCGTCATGACTTACGACTTCCACGGCCACTGGGACAAGCAAACGGGCCACGTGGCGCCTCTGTACTACGTCGAGGGCGATAAGTACGACTTCTTCAACGCCAACTTCACCATGCACTACTGGATCGAGAAGGGCGCTCCTCCAGAGAAGCTCATCATGGGCATGCCCCTCTACGGGCAGTCCTTCTCCCTCGCCGACACCAAGTCACGAGGATTGAACGAGAAGACCTATGGTCCTGGCGAAGCCGGCAAGTTCACCCGTGCCGGTGGCTTCCTGGCCTACTACGAGATCTGCGAGAAGGTGAACAATGGCGGCTGGACTGTGGTCCGTGATCAAGAGGGACGCATTGGACCATACGCCTACAACGGCAACCAATGGGTTTCGTACGACGACGTCTCCGAGATTCGACGAAAGACGCAGTTCCTCAAGAGTATGGGCCTGGGCGGAGGAATGGTGTGGGCCTTGGACTTGGACGATTTCCGAGGACGATGCGGGTGCGGCAAACATCCCCTGCTGAGGACACTCAATCAGGAACTGCGCGGTATTCCGGGACAGAGGGCAAGTGATTGCACGTAGAAGCGAGGAAGTGTCAAAAAAACTTTGAAGGGAAGGGAATGGAATCTGTTTTTGAGATTCCACGGAGGGATCAGATGTGTTCTGTGAGGAAATAACGGTTGTAAAGAGTCAAAGAAATCTCAAATAAAGTGTAGGTGATGATTTTTTTTTAAACAATACGTTTGCTTATGATTTGGGCGTGATTAAGGAATTATCAGGACCTTTAAGTGATCGGACTCAGGTCTGAGGCTTAGAGGAAGAGAGGGAGAGAATTGTGAATGGAAGGAAACATCGAGTGAGGAGGAGCATTCCATATACGTGTGGTGCGGTGTTTCAGCCTTTGCTACCAGCTGTCCAGTCTTTTCGCTGCGGGCTCCGATTTATGTTCGTCGGAATAGTTGTTCTACCTTTTGGCCAAATTCTCTGACTTCATGCTGCCTCCTCTAAAGCGCGCTTCTTGCGCCGTGTCCTGTTTTCTTTCGCGAAGCTGGATCTATTCTCTTCTCCTTTATTTGTAGAGCTCACGAAATGCTCTTGTTATTGAACACAGCGTTTGCGTTTTAAGACTCCTGTGTGGACATGGGCTTCTGTGTATGGGGATGGCGAATGGAGAAGGAGACACAGCCGCTAATTCTACGTGCTGTATCGAGCTGTGGCTGAAGTTCGGAAGCCTCTCGACTACACTGGCTCGGGAACATCGAGCCAAAAAACAACAACGCTCCAGCTCCAGCAAGGTTGAGGAAAAGAAGAGGACCGGACCTCTGGTATAAAGACCAAATGATCGCGGACTTCAGGAAACTTGGTTTGGACGACTGAAACGGTGTGCCCGGGCTGCTAAGGATGAAGGGTAACATAAGCTCAGGCAGTGACCCTACATAGCTTGCCAGTCTGAGAAGTAAGAAGTGAGAAAGCGCAGTGACAAGAGTCTGTCGGTACTCTCCGCTTCCATAGCTGCCTGGTAAAACCCCGCACATCAGTGGCAGCTTCCTTAAATGGATTTTTGATGACTCCGAAAACATGGCGTCGTCTGCACTAGGTATCAAAGAAGAATAGAGTCCGAGAGATAGATAGAGAGAGAGAGAGAGAGAGAGAGAGAGAGAGAGAGAGAGAGAGAGAGAGAGAGACTCTATTGACAAGATTCCAATTTATGTTGTAGCTCTCCAACGTCAATCAATGTTGTGATGTCGCGACACCGCTGTTCTCTGACTATCGTTGTTCTTACCTTGACTATAAAGAGATAACGATCCGAGTCGATGTTCATACTTCGGAAGGGTCGAGCAGCAATTGAAGCGTGTCCGCGCAATGGATGTTGTGGTGACCTCACAACGAGTTTTCGGATATAAATTCCTGTTTGCGAGAAACACTTCGAAAATGAATGATCCGTCGACAACACTAGCTCAGTCACATCGTACCCATTTACAATGCTCTAGCCAAAAGGGTTCTCAAGTCCAAGAACTCATGTTCCAGAAACAGAGGAGACGGGGTACAAGGCTGCTTTGGCTTGATGGCTGCAAATATCTCAAGAATCTGAGACATGAAAAAATTGAAAAGAAAAGAATTCAAATCGTTCCTCTTTTCCTTTATTCAAAAACAAACAAAAAATCAAAATCACATGCACTACCACTTAATGTTCAGGGCCGTGTTCATCTTCTCGACCGCATGGTAAGAGGTGTGCAGCAAGCTTTTCGCTTTGTCCGTCTGCTGTCCATCGAAGAAATTTGCATAGATCGCACGCGTTTCGCAATTGTCCGGAATGGATTTCGGTAACTGCCTGTAAAGTTCCTCCAACTGGGATGTCAACTCCCTCACCGGCACTCCATTGGGTGGGCGAACTTGTGCTCCTCCATTTAAGCAACCTGCAGGAAATATAAATCTTAGGGGACGGACTAACGGCTATGGTGCACCTTACCTGATGGACAAGCCATAACCTCAACAAAGTGATACTGTGTCTTCCCCCGCTTCAGTTTCTGCACCAAGTTCTGAATGTTTCTGAAACCATTTGCTATGGCGAACTTAAGAAGCACTTTTCCGTCTTTCTCCAATGTGAGCTCTCGGAAATCTGGGTTTCTGTGGGAAGGATAACCAGGTTGTAGAATCGCGTGGCGCGATGTCCAGCTGATAGCTTACCGCAAATTTTTGTACACAAGCCTCTCAACCTCCTCACCGAATAGCTCTTGAGCTGCATACTTGAAGATGTGATCTGAATACCCACCAGAACCAGATGTTTCATGTGCCCACACATTGCCACCCTCCGGCTTCTGCGCACTCCATGGCCAGTCAAAGTCATCCGCGGGGTAGAAACTCAACGAATCAGGATCACGACTGCTTAGCATCTGCTCAATTTCGACTAGGAGCAAAACAAAGAACAGGAGTTCATCACTGGATAAGTAAAACCACGCCAAACTTACTTGATGTGATGACACAATCGACGTCCCGGGAGTTGTTGGCCTCACTGAAGAAATCTTCCCGAGATGCTTCCAGCTTTTTGTCATAGCATGGCATAATGGTCGCGTGGTACACTTTCCCACTTGGAACTCCCATTTTCTGTGCGAGGTACTCCTTGACAAGCATCCCCATGATCTGCTGCGGGGATCTCGTACTTGAAATGAATGGAAGGATAAACGTCCCGTGCGTCTTCTCCGCATAGCAAACCCAACCAGGGCACGATGACGACAACATGGGTAGCTGTAGATTGCGATACCGCTCCACAAACTCTGCACGACTCTCGATCAACGAGAGGTCATCTGCCACTTTCGTGTTCAACACCAAATCAGCACCCAAGGACTTTAGATAGCCTGCCAAATGTTTGCTGCACTCCTCCGGAGAGAGCTCATATCTCTGAGCTAAGCTCAGAATCGCCTGCTGTGACACAGTGAATACAATTGTCTTCACTTGGTCATGGTTTCCCTGTACTTTGTGCATCTGATTCTCATTCAGAATTTTCATCAATTCCTCTTGACTCTGCTGTGTGATGAGGACACCCTCAGCCGATGTGATGCATCCCGAGCATGCAAGGCAATCTTGCAGAGTGATTTCAACTTTTTGCAACTTCTGTCTGCCGCTGGCGGTTTCCTCATAGTAACCATCGTCCTGAATTGTGATCTTTGCTCCAGTCACTGATTTGGTTTTATCTATTGTCACTGGCTTAATGCATTCCTGAATGAGGATTTGATGTAAATTTTGGAAACTATGAAAATTAGAAGCGAGGCAAACCTGTGAGGGTGTGATGAAATCATCCAAATCGGTTAGCTGCAGGGCTCCGCTGAAACGTGACATGATTCAGTTGCGATACGATGGATGATTAGGCGAGTGATTGGATCATTTAGAGCTGATGATATATGATGGGGAGTTTTTAAACAGTTTGACAAAGTAATACTACTTGAGAAATGTTTTTATCTTTTGGAAATTGTCTGTCAAATGAAAAACATCTGAGTTATGACGTCAATTCCGAAATCGAGTATCGATTGTATTGTTAGAGCGGAATGGTGCCAAGTCTGTTACTTTTTTATGAGTCTTTGCGTGGGTGAGATTTATATCACACATTTATTTGGGAGTTAATGTTATCGTGAAATAGGATTAAAAAATTTTTGTTGCATGATTGCGACGGTTCAGAAAAATAATAGATGTAACATCACTTCATGTGTCTTGTATAACCTAGATCCCATAAATGGCAAAGTTTGAGGCTACAATATATCTTATACTTGAAGTTTAAACATTCTGTTGAGAGCATTTTTTGATAAAGGAGTTTCCAAATAACGGTATAAAACACACCTGTCTTTATTTGAAAAAAAACTTCAACACACGTGTTTTGTTTCAAGTTTGCTTTCCTCGTAGTCTGTTCCACGTTTTGAGTGAAATTGGTATATTCTTAATGGGAAAGTTGTTTTCCCAGTCCTGAAAAAGAAGAAGAAGAAAGCTTAGATAGTTTTGGAAAGTTTTCAAATCCGAGGCCGCATCAAACTGACAAAAGAATTAAACACACATCGGTTAGATCTTTGAGTGAAAATTTGGCATCACTTTCACTGCACCGCTCAAATCGCCATCTCTGTCATATACAAAAAAAATGACAATTCTGCTGCCAAAAAAGAAGCAAAATTGCTACGATTTCATGTTCTCGTGCAACGTGCTTATTGTACGTCTGTAAAGATTCCATTCGTATCTCCATGAAATGTGTCGGCAATTTCGAAGACAAAAGAGTGTACAGATTTGTGGGAAAAGAAACTGCTCGGATTACAGTGAAAAAGAAAACTAATCGCAAAAGTGAAATTAATACCAAATTGGGAGTTTTTTCCAAGCAAACGAGCTAACCTAAAAAAAAAACGAATTCGTTCACGCATTTCCTGCAACGTAGTTGAAAAGTAGTTGAATATTTTCCGGTTGGAAAAAGTAAAGAAAGTAAAAAGGCTACTGCATAGAAAAGAAGTAGCTATCGCCATTATGTCTGTGTATAGTGCTAAAACAGGATTGTCGTCAATCCTGAAATGCTATTCCCCAGCGGAGAGGGACAAAGCAAAGAATGTTGCAATCAATAAAGTTCGATTCCAGGAGCCCCGTGGCAAGGGTTTGGCCGATGCTGTGGATGCAATTATAAAACAAAATAATTTTCTGCCAGCCAATCAGTATGTTGCTTTCTTGAAGGAGGCAACACTGAATGTAAGTATAAAATGATATAACACCGTTTGAGGGGGAGGGAGATGAATGAAAATTTATGGTCACGATACGCAGATGAGCATGTGTTCTGAATTTGCATACTTAACCGTGTGCCTGCGTAAATTAAATGCCATTGGGTTATGTTAATCAGCAGTGATTGCTCTGTTAACTTTCTCGTGCTTTTTATGATGTTCGTTGCTCAGGCTTTGTGCAACGAAGTTCAGGGAAAGCTTACAGTTTGACTTTAGTTTCCAAATCACAACCACTTCCTTTCCAGGACGAGGAATTCATACAAATAATCAAGGAAGCCCACTCCATAGTGCATTTGCTTAGCCCAAAATTCACCGTCCTCTCAGAGACTTTGCTGTCAATGCAATGGGCAGACCGCAACCAAGATGCCGTGAAGGAGTACATGGATTTCTTTGTGGATCTCCTTGTGGCGCATACAACCTACATCAAATTCGCCATCTCCAAGCTGATCATTCTCTGGATCCCTAAAGACACCGATGTCGGTTTGTGGATGAACGGGACGCCCGATGCCAAAACTCGGGAAGAACTCCAATCAATTCACAGCCTTCTGGACAGAATCCTGTCGATCATCCCCATCACTTTCGAGGTCACCCTCGACTGTATAGAGCATTCGTTCCCCTACTACAAGAAGCCATCGCACGTTGTGGCCGGTTACGTTCACAATGTCCTCTGGGTGCTGGAGTACAAGCCAGCGTTCACCGAATACATTATCCAGCTCCTGATGCAGAAGTAAGTTCACTCCTTCCCGAGATTTTTTCGTTTTCTGAACGCCACCTCCTCCATTCAGACTTGTAATTCTCGATGTGAATGCCCCACGAAATGAAATAGAAGACGCCGAGGATGAAGAAGAAGATGATATGGAGGAAGACGATAATGACGAAGAAATGTTCAAAATGGAAGACACAGGGGAACCCGTGACAGAGGAGAAGACAAATACTGAAGACCTACCGATGAATCATCCCATCGCGCACACACTTGACGTCTGCATGGAGAAGATGTACGCGTTCTTTGACCGTCTGAACCCAGCAACAGGTAGCCAGGGTGAGGTGGAAGATCGCCAGAGGCTGGTGCAAGCGGTACAGTTCCTGAAGGTCCTTGAGAAGGCCTTCGCCAATGTAATACTGCCCAGCCACAACACGCACCACGTCCAGTTTCTCTTGTTTTACTTTTGCAGCTTTAGGGTAAGCCTCAAGCTTTGGCGAAACAAACGATGGTTTGACGTCTTTTTTTTTTGTTGCAGAATGTGCTCGCAGAGAAGTTTGTGGAGTTTCTGTTCAGCAAGATCGGAGATCTGAACGAATCTGCTGTGATTCGGCAAGCAGCGGTGGGATATATCGCCAGCTTCTTGTCCAGGTCCAAAACCCTACCACTTACGTAAGTCTTTGTAGGGCTGAGAATTGCGAAGGACGTGCTTTCATGATTTATTCCCGTTGTAGGGTGCTCAAGAACTACCTCAAGGAGCTCTGTAACTGGGCCCATCAGTATATCGAACGATGCGATCAGTACCGTTCGAATGGCTCACTCAAGGCGAATTTGGTGTTCTTCTCGGTGTGTCAAGCGATTTTCTATGTGATAGCCTTCCGCAGCAGAGACTTGACAGGCGACGGAAAGGGTGAGTGACATCCGACATCCAGTCCCTGAATGAAGCTGAAGATGGGGGATGTTCTCGTTGCAGGTCTTCTCTTCCTACAGTCACTTCAACTCTCGACTCTGGTCACCTGCAACTTCAATCCACTTCGAGTCTGTCTGCCTGCAGTGGCGACTGCGTTTGCTGGTGTAACGAGAGCCTACCAACTGGCGTACTGCCATGCAATCCTGGAGCGAAATGCACGTCGCAAGCTCGCCACAGTGTACGCCAATGAGACTGCAACTCCCGAGGAGACCTTGGACACATTCTTCCCCTTTGACCCGTATCTCTTGAAAATGTAAGTTATCCAAAGGCAAGTCCTTATTGTGAATTCATTCGATTCTCGTTCAGTTCTGGCAAGCGAATTGCCCTAAAATACCTACAATACCAAGCCAACGAAGCTGAGGACGCCTTTGACAACGTGGAGAACACGGCGAAGGTCTCTGGAGGGCGAAAACGCGGCGACTCCGAGATGGCAGACGATATGGATGACTTCCTGATGGTGGGCAAGCGGCAGAAGATAAGTGATTTGGCGAAAAGTTTTGAACCACAGTTTACATACGGACTCTCGCCAGGATTTCACATATAAGCGTTGGACAGCAGCTGTGCAACAATACGAGACTCATTTTTCTAGATTTAGAGCGTCTAAGTTTACACAAGAACTTAACAAGCAGTGCAAGTAGATCTTTATAACAGTGAATTAAATTAAATATGTATTTACTAAGAAAGTATGTTTTGTTGAGTGTTTGTATTTGAAGTTCTCTTGGTTGGCTGGAAGTGGGGAAGGGAAGGGAAGTATTTGTTGAGGATGTTGCATTGAGGAATTCTCTGAATTGAGGGAATAGTTTACTTAGGAAGAATAATATCTTCTCCAAACTATGGCTAAACTAGCGACGAGTTCGGACACAAATTTCTTCGAAAATAAGATTGAAAGCGAAGAATTCATAACAGATCTGTATTGTTTGCTAGTCAAAACTGAAAACATTCAACAATCAGACCGGAAAGATAAAATATTTAAAAAAAACGTTCCCCACTAAAGTTTCTTAAAGCCAACTTCACTCTTAACCTTAACACCAAATGTCATTGCACCAGCTGTCAGATAGCTCTGTGACTGTCACGGCTGAACTCAAGCACAAATCAACTGCAGCTGTCAAAAGTAGACCCTCAAAATACCGAATTTAATTCAAAACAAGTGAATTTTAGCCATTTGCCTGATCATCATAGTCGAAAACTCCCAAAAAACCATCACAAATTTTAAACCAAGTTCAAGTTGTTCCATAGAACAGAGAAACAATTTCAAATTGAGTGTAGGAATACCCGGATTTCCTTTACCGGCAAGAGTTTTACACACAACCGTTTCGTGCAACAATATGCAAAACAATACAGATCTCTTCACACCAGCGCATAGTATAGCCACTTCCACAACCCTTCTGTATCCCCTAAACGATGGGGATGAGAAATTCGATGCGTTTGAAATGGACGGCTTTGCTGTTCCAGAGATTGACTACCCAACCATCACCAGTTTATGTCCAATTCCAGAGGAGACTCTACTGGAACCCTTATTTTCTCCTGTTGATACAGTCTCATCGGATTCAAAGTCACTGCCATGTGATTTGTGCACAGAAACTTTTCCATCGGCGCAGGTGCTACGTCTGCACCGAAGAGAGAAGCACATCGCCACAAAGGAATTCCGCTGTTCAAAGTGTCCGATGTCGTTCAATTTCGAATCAAATCTCACACTTCACATGGCGTCTCATGTGCCCGTGCAAAATGTGGACAAAGAATGTCCCGAGTGCAGTATGGTTTTCAAGAGAATCTCCAGCTTTAAGGGGCATCTGAAGTCGCATCAGACAAGCGATCGATTCAAGTGTAATCGGTGTGAGAAGGAATTCGATTTGAAGGGTTACTATGAGAAGCATATGGCGAAGGCCCACAAACCAGGTGCTGATGGGACTGTCGAGGAGATTCTGGCAAAAGTTGTAAGTATTTAAAATCTCAGAGCTGTCAAATTGCTCATCTTTTCCGTATTTTAAGGAAAGCAGTGCCAGAATTCGTTCAAAATCTAAGAAATCCCAAGGAAAGTATCAGTGCGAGACATGTGGGAAAAGTTTCCCAAAACCCTGCTTGCTGAAGCGTCACGAAGTGGGTCACACTGGTGCAAAACCGTTCAAGTGCGAGCAATGCGATCAAGGATTCACACAGAAAACGTCGCTGGAGCGACACATGCTCCTACATCAGGGTATCAAGGACTTCAAATGTCCCAAGTGCAACGCCGGTTTCTCTCAGAAGAATAATCTCATCGTCCACATCAAGCGCACACATCCGGTGGACCAGAACACGGAGAACATGTTCGCATGTGAGTACTGTCCGTGCGTGTTCACAAAGCTGAATAGTGTGAATCGCCACAAAGCCATGGTACATGCGGACAGGGTAAATGACGCGGACAATGATGGCTTCAACGACGAAGACGACGACAACGTGAATATCGCTCGAGTTATGGAGCAGTTGAAGAGTTTTCAGGAATCCATGGGGATAAAGGACATGCAACCACCTGCCCTGGAGATGTCCCTCATGAAACCACCATCTCCTGGGCCGAAGGTCCGAACAGTGACGGTTGTGGACACTTTGAATCCGAAGAAGGAGAAGACTTACAAGACTGTGAAGGAGATTGAATACAAGGGACAAAGGACCATGGCGTGCAATTACTGCGATAAGACATTTAAGCGGCAGTTTGATTTGTTGAGGTAAGATGAGAGTTCCGGGGATGTCATAGTTGCTTGACCATTTCCCTTCTGTTCCCAGACACCATCGAATTCACACCAAGGAGCGGCCATTTGAGTGTGAAATTTGCCAGAAGAACTTCTCGACAAACGCCGCGCTAAAAGTCCACCAGAACATTCACGTCTCCTTACACGATAAGCCAGCAAAAGTGTACACGTGTGCAGCGCCTGAATGCGGCAAACGTTTCTCATCCATGCGGCGACTGGATATACACACCAAGTAAGTGCAAACATGTCTTACCCAGATCTAGCGTCTCAATCTGAATCTATCATAGAACTCACACCAGTGGCATTTCCTACATCTGTCCGCTGTGCTCGAAAACCTTCACATCCAAGGCCGGCTTCTCCGCCCACAAGCATCAGCCTAACGACAAGGAATTTGACATGATTCGTCCACTCCTGATGCAGCCAGTGAATATCGAGTCAAACTCCACCGACGAGGCCGACAAAGCGGAGGAGTACTCGAAGAGAATCCACCAATGCTACGTTTGCGGATTGAAAATGAAGAAACTGTCCCATCTGCGGCAACACGAAGCGACCCATACGGGTGACAAGCCATACAAGTGCACTGTCTGCTTCAGGTAGGTCTTCGATCGTCTGTGCTCCTCAGCTAGATTTCAGATCCTCACTTCCTTTCAGATCCTACACAACGCAAAGCTCCCTGAATCTACACAAGCAAATCCACGCTGCGGAGAAGCCACACGCTTGCGAGGTCTGCAACGCCAAGTTCATAACACAATCCCTCCTCAAGCGGCACATGATCTCCCACAGTGACGAGCGAAAGTTTGAGTGTCCCTACTGCGGCGAGCGCTTCAAGACGAGTGACAACTGCAAGAACCACATTCTCACCCACGGACGTAATCTCCTCGCCACTCCGGACCCACCTCCTGACGACGGGACGCTCCAACATGTCGAATCCGAAGGAGAAGTGATTGAGACCATTTCCCAGCCCTGCATCGCAGTGGTTCAAAGCGAGGAGCCATATTTATCACCAAAGTTCATCCAAATCGAGATGGTGAAGAACTGCAAGAAACACAACCACAAGAACTTGACCATAGAGACGGTTCCCAGCACGCCAAAGAAGTCAGCGAAGCGTTCATTGGCCCGTTCCTTGAAGCAAATCAGTCAAGCCGCCCATCAGTGCGGCGAATGCGAGAAGACTTTCTACAAGGCCAGCGATTTGGAACGCCACTCTCGGACGCATACAAAAGAGAAGCCGTTTGCCTGTGATTTTTGCTGGAAGACATTCGCCCTGATGTCCACTCTGGTGCAACACAAAAAGACCCACGACACCCTGAGGGAGACGTACGATTGTCAGGTGTGCGGCAAGAAGTACACGTCAAAGAAGGTGTTGGTTGTGCACTTGCGACTGCACACCGGGGAACGACCGTTTCAGTGTGGTGTGTGTCAGAAGACTTTCAGGACTTCGGGCCACAAGATTTCTCACATGAAGTCGCATCACAAGAAACGAAAGTAGGCGAACGATGCATGTGGACTCGCTGTGTGATTGTGTGATGACTAACTTTAATAAATTTGTGCTTGTACCTTGATGTGGTGTCTTTTGAATTCAGTTGGGGTTTGTGGAGGAGTTGTTTTGGGGTTCTGAATGTATTTTGATGGAAGCAAAGAAGCATGAGGATGAATGAAGTCAGTTAACCTCTCTCATTGAATCAGTTTTGTAAGAATGAAATTTAAGGAGCTTTCTTATGGTCTCTTGTATAAGTCTGGATGCGTTTGAATCTCCTTCGGACTGCGAATTGACAAGTAGAGTCCTGTTGGTTGTTTCAGATTCTCCAGATGTGGACAGAGAAAAGCCAAGCTGCTATCTCGGAACCACAAGTTCTTGAAGAAAAAATGGGAATTGGTAACGCAGCTAGCTGCAGTTATTTTCAAAATCTCCTCAAGAGACACGAGAACGTATGAGACACAGTGTCTGTTCGTGCAAGTGGTGGCCATCTGTAAAGGAAGTGATTCAGAGTTCTTCGTTGAGGAACCCAGTCCTGTCCTAGGACAAACCTTCGATTGTGCCGCTTACAGTGGGATTAGTCTCAGTCTCCTTAGCATTGCATACAACATCCTCTCTCCCGTTTTGTTTTGAAACCTTGGATCTTTTGGATTGACCCTTTTGTCAGCGTGGTTTTAGGCCACAAGATGTCCGCGAATTGATTCTGGATAAGACCCAAGAAATAAACATCGACAACCCCCACTTATCCATCTGTTTCAAGTCCTCCTATGACAGAGTGCATGGAGCCAAGTTATTCAGTGTCAGTATTTGACATTTCCTTCAAGTTCGTCAAATTGCGTAGTGTTTGGAATTTAGAAATTCTCCACGTAGACTGTACCCAAGCCTCCTGCCCTTTCCAAATGTGATGGGGGACGGGGGGTTTGGGTACCAGGGACTTTTTGACCCAAGCAGATGTTTTTTTTCCAGTTTTTGTCAGAAACCAGGGAGATGGTCGGTTGAACAGCCGATTTTCTTAGTCAACCAAAAAAGTTTCTCTTAGAATTCTGGTTTCTGCATTTCAGCACATTGCATTTTATAAAGGATCCTTCAAGACTTGATTCGGATTCCAAAACATCTAAGACGCCGCCATTTTGGCTGCCATTCAATCTGTTGTACTTTTCGCCATCGAAATTGGCCGCCATATTGCCTTCCATGTAAGCTGCCATTTCGATAAATAATAATTGAGTGGCACAAATAGTAATTCCTCTTCTTCTTCAGTTCGGGATGGACCAGGAACTTAATCAACAAGCCTCTGAAGCTGACACGATCTTCAGTCAGCTGCATTTAATTGTGCACGCTAAGTTTGTTGAGGTGGTCGCCGTGGCGTAGTGGTTAGTGCGTTGACCGTCACGCAGAAGATCTAAGTTCGATTCCTGGATGGGACACCTCGCATTTTTTCACGGCACTACCTCCGTCGAGTTGCTGACAACACTCAAGGAGCATCAATTGTCTATGAAAAGCCGCTCAAATCTCGCCGTTCGGAGTCGGCAAAAAAACTGAAGGGCCCTTTGTGAGAAAACAGTAGCACGCACAACACGAGTAGTTGTTTTAGAAGCTAGGCCCTGGTCCCTTGTGGGCTGTAGTTGCCACTCAATTATTATTAAGGTGGTTGAGGTCATTCTCCAATTGTGTGCGACATGAGGTGTCAAGGTGCCTTCAAATGCATTCTCACACTGGCTCGTAGTTGAAGATACTTTGAGGTGAAGCAGTTTTATCCATGAGCTCTAAAGGGTGCCTTCAACTGCATCATAAGGTTTGATTTCCAATAGACTTCTGTGACAAATCACGGGTGATTCTTAACAAACTACCTTATCGATCATTTGGCACACCACTCACACCACAGTAGTTCCTCCAAATTGTTCAATTGGTTCTGTGGGAAACGTTTTGTGATTTTAGGAACATAAATCTACGTGTTACTCACGATGAACCAGACTTTGTATTGCCTAGCCATCTATGGCGTTCAATCCGTAGACGCCTTCGCCAGGCTCAGGTTGTATCTGCTTTTTCGAAAACCATCATCAGGCCCAAACAAGAAATTAAATCTCCCATTTCCCGGGTTGCCCAAAAAAAGAAAAGAAAACACCCCTCCACTTAGTTTAAATATGTATATAAGTTTATTTGAAGCGCCTTCCTTTGTTCTCCTCCTGCGGCAAGCCCACAAGGAGTTAATTATCGTTTTTAATAATTTTCTGTTTGTTCTGTTCTCTTGTTTGGTTTTTCATTACCTTTTCACAAATAAAAACATTTTATATAATTTTAAAAAAATTCAACTTATGTCCTCATAAATTCTATGTTCATAGTATTTATACATATATACTCCATTTATGATTATTATCTTTATTTAGAAAAAAAAAGTTCTAAAATGAAAATGTTATATGCTTTGATATTATAGTCTGAGTTAACTAAATATTTTATTTTTCTTAGCTAAGTTCTCAATTATTATTGTTTACACACTATAGCCTACAAGTTTAATAGAAATGAAAAGATTTGCAAAAACTAAAAGTTATCACTCCCTCGAGACGGGAATGCGTTTAAATAGTTTACAAACGCTTAAGCAACACGCACTCCTCGTCACAGGTTTGACAGGTTAATACAGAGAAGAGCTGGCGAAAGGGACAGATTGATAAATATATATATAGAGAAAGAGAGAGAGAGAGAGAAAATTTTGCTAAGCATTATTTATTTATGTTTATCATTTTTTTCTTTTTTTTCAGTTTTCCTTAAGTTTTGATAAATAAATTTGAAATAAATATTTTGCCTAGTATATAAGAAGTTTTTGTAAATAGAAATTATTTGTTTTTTTTTTGTTTATAAAATGTAAGCTTATATTATTATTTAAAAAAAAAAAGTTATTTGATTATTTTTTAACTTTTGCTATAACAAAAGGATTAAAGCATTTTTTTAATTTCCTTGTTTGAGTGAAATGAATTGTTTCATGTTGTACGAGATTCTCTTTTATTTTTGTTATCTCATTTAATAGGATTTTGTTGTTATAAATTTTTTTTGATTTAACAATGTAATGAGTAACTTAGTGACTTAAAAATAGCTATGACATTGAAAATCAATCAACACAGGTTCTGACTGAGTGTCTGTCGACGTAATTTAATTGTCGACATGTTGTTACGGTGTATTTGGACAGACATTGTCTTATGCTTTTTAAAAAAACCCTGTTCCATGTTCTGACTTCTCTAATAATAGGAATATGCTTGAAGCGCATTAGTTCATCGCTTAAGCGCTACGAAATTATGTTCGATTTGACCAAGTTGTTGCCATTCGCAGGCTGATGGTCAAGCCTAGTCGTTCGTAAAACTCCAGATGATGTGACTGAATTTATGAACCACACGATTCAAAATCAGATCTTTTGACACTAGTAATAGTGTCTGGACCCAAAGACCATTTGGTGAGATGACTGCTGCCAGATCCAGTTGAGGGAACCTGCCTAGTGGTGCCAACTTGACCAGAGACTACATTCTTTTGCCACCGGAACTTGTTACACCGAATTCACCATCCACACCACTGATGGAACACCAGTGATGGTAACTTTCAGGACACAGCGGCTACCGAAAATATCTACACAGGTTTGGGCACGACAGCTAGCCGCTGCGTCCACAATGATCAAACTCCTGCAGAGCACACAGTTTTTCACTGCAGCCGCTTTGTCCAGGGGAAGTGGTTGGTAAACCTACAAAGCGCCGACAATATGACGCCCTTACATTATGTAGAGGACTGGAATGAGGTATGCTCATTCATTGAGAAGGTTCATTCAAAACTAAGACAGGCTGAAGCAGAAAGGGCTTCCCTCCAGAGAAGAACGTTAATCGTTAACCAATCCCGCGATGCAATACCTAACGGCTGTTCCGCGGAGGGGAGGGGGGTGTTTGAAATGTTCAGGGTGTGGATTAGTACGTAGGCGTTGACTATTTCGAGCTGCGTGTTGGCAGCTCGGGCTGCTAGTATCTTCGGAAGATTACTAAATGCTTGGGCGCATAAAAAAAAACACCAGTGATGGCATCATTGGACTATTTTTCTTGGCAGATACTGCTGAGACCAGTATTCAGTGATGGTCGGACTTCTCATTCTACTAAAACTGAAGAATCGGCTCTGGCCGATTACCTGGTAGCCTATTACCACGCAGCCTATGCCACAAGTAATCTTTTGTGCACCAAGTTGCCAAATCGTGTTGACATCCATTTTGGTAATGTCAATTGGCCGCCTTGGAGCTGCAATTTAACCCCATTTTGACATTTTTTGTGGGAAACCCATGTCAAGCCAACAAACCGGGAACGATTGAATCACTTAAGATCAATTTCATACAAGCAGTCCGTGAGCTACAGTCCGAAACCAATGAAAAGGGATTGAAGTAAGCAGGGCTGAGAATTAAAATAACCTCACCGGCATATCGATAGGTGAGAGTAAAACTGAGCCAAATCGGGAACTGAAAAGCACTGCCATCTTCGGCCTAAATTACAAAATACTGTGTAATCAAGTAGAGGTCTTTACTGTGTACTGTGAAACAACAGTTGTCCTGCATGATCATTTATCCATGGAGATATCCGAAGTGGGTGTCTGAGAGATCATGGTTATTATCGCGAAAAACAGGAGTAATAGTTGGAAACCCTAAGTAGCAACACAATGTACCCTTTGGGTGTGATACCTACCCCTAGCACTCCAATTAGAATAGATAATGAAATCAAACATCGGATTAGGAAGCCAGCAAAAAGACACCTGCTGCAATATCATAAAATCCTCCAAAGGCAAAGATTTCATTCAAACTTAGCGAAGAAACTAATTGAACATCGCTGAGTAAGTTTAGAAAAACATTAACGTTGTGAAGAAAACAATAATTAATTGGCACTACAGTCTACAAGGAGCCAAGGCCTAGCTTTTCAGCATCTATTCGTGTAGCACGTACACTATTGTGGAGTAGAGGGGTTGTTTTGCAGTTGTTTCGCCGTCTCCAAACATCGAGGTTTGACAAGGTTTTCATAGTCAATCAATGCTCCTTGAGTGTTGTAAGCAACTCGAAAGAAGTGGTGTAGTAAAAAATGCAAAGTGTTCAGTCCGAGAATTGAACCTGGGACCTTCGGCGTGTAAGTTGACACACTTACGTGTTCGCCAAGGAAATCAGCCGGAAGTTAGCTACTTAAACAACGTTTAATTTCATATGAAATGGAATACAGCGAAAAACAAATGCTTGACTTATTTTATTGCATTTTTGGAATGAAACTTGCAGCTGACCCACCCTGTATAACTTATTCGAAAAATGCTCGAAAGGTTTAAATTGCAGAATTGGGAATCAAAGTATCCGTTCGGAAATCTGATTCTGGATCGAATTTGAAAAAGTTTGGTCCTGGAATCTCAGCAGCTCGCTGTTTAAGTTTGACAGTGAGTTTTGTTAGAATAGGTTATTGTAGATTTATTTTCTTACACGAAAATTATGATTGGAGGACGTAAGGCTGACATAGACGTTATGTGATTTTCGGTGAACATTTTGTTAAGTCAAGGGTTTTCTTCAACGTAGCAATATCACCATACAACTTGATCAACGCATAATTTAAAAAAACTGGAGGAACAGACCTTTTTTTTAAACAACTTTCTCACTTTTAAACACAGCAATGAATTACAAATTTCCCATTCCAATGCAATGCTATGCCCCATTCTGATATTTTTGAACTAAAAAGATTCCATTCAGATCGCACTCATCACGCAAAATTACCAAATTTTTCAAACCTTCAAACTTAGCCTCCCAGCAAAGCCCTACAGCTCTTTCAGTCAGAAACTGTGTTGATCGAATTTCAATCCATTAGCTTGTTTAACTTAGGCATTCAATAATAATCATTAAGGCATACGAAATTATTTAGTAAAAAACTGTATAATCACTACACGTACATTTACATATATATTTCTGGTTGCTTTTGGTTTTTATCGATTATACACATAGGGACTTGTTAATTTTGTAAAGTCTAGTTGTTTTATAATTTCTGTTTTCTATTTTGCCATTTTTTTCTTTCTGAATTTTTTTTTGAGTGTGTGTTGCAGTGTCTGGATTTTCTTTCTGTACAAAAAGATCCTTTGAAGGAAATGTGAGGCAGATTAGCAATATTTACGTTCTGAAAGAGGGTGTTAGGTGAGAAAAAGAAGTGATTACTAGCCATCTTGATGTGAATGATGGAATCCCTTTTATAATACATTTGTCCTACTCCAAATGAGTGAAATAAGTCCAATTTCAATCTACTTCATGTTCAAGATGCAAAAGGGTCAAGAATTATAAAATACAATATGCGACACTTTAAGAAAAAAAAAAAAAATGAAGATAGCACACGCTGCAGACGATTTCAAGTGAACAAGGATGATACTCAAAGGGGGCTTTGTAAACTGTAAACATTTTGACAGGAGTCACAGGATAGTGCTGCCCATTTAGAAGTGGTTAGAAAGGCTTTCTGCTCAACTTTGCGGCCGAGGAGGATCATTATGCATGCATGATTAGCCGCTAGGCAGCACACGACCACCAAAGTCACTCGAATTTGCGTATAAATGTTTTGATGTCAGGGACATGAACCTTTGCTAGTTGGACGAGCTTAGGAAAGAACCTTGCTTTTGAATTGAATAAGCTGTCGTTTTCGAAGGGCCCGGCAATGATAAAGGAGATGTTCAGATAAGTAATTCTGCTTCTCCTTCTTCAATGCAACTTCTACAGAGATGGTTCACCGAATGGTTTGATTTCTTTGCCGTTTCATAAATCGTGCAGTGACCAGTAAAACCTCTGTATGAATATTCATACCTTTCCTGTTGCTTGTTATAAATTACTTGATTTTGTTTAGGTCATACTTTGTGCCTGATCAATGGAATGTGACGTGACGAATGTTCGAGTGACGTACAGTTTACAAGCAAGTTTATTTGTCCAATGAATCTTTTGGCTGAGCTATGGGCTGCAGATTGGCTACAGACTACAGATTGAGCAAGATTGTCGAGAATAACTTTTCTAAACTCTCAAATGATTAGAGCTGAAAGTGGCTTAAGGTCTGCATATTATAACAATACACTTAAATTTAAAAAAAAAAAAGGTTTGAATCTATACAACAACTGGAACAGCATAGCTGAAGAGCCTTCAAAAGAACGTCTTTACCTCGGATATATGGTCGTGCCTTTGAAAAGCTGAAATAAAAAGGTGCCACAATAACCAACTCTGCAAGCTCTACCCAGAGATCTTGGTAGTCCGAAAGGCAAAGAAGGATCGAGTAGAGCTGTTTCGTATACCGAGAAGGGTCTTCAAATCTCTTCGTTCAGATTCGAGAAGGAGAGAAAGATCGAATCTCGACTAAATATGCGAACTTAGCCTTGATAAATGGAATCAGGGTCCCTGCGAGCGTCTGGGTTGGAAGGGAGGTAAAACTCAGACTCTTTAATTTTTTCGTAAGTTCGTGTCGAAGAACCAAGAGGAATGACCTCCACGCAACACCTGATCAACGATTGCAACAAATATTGCGAAACATTTAACATCGAAGAAAGTCTTGTGCATCGTATATGATACTTGCAGAAGTTTAGACAATCTGCAGACACGATCTTTGAAATATATTCTAGATAAAAGGACGAAGGTCTTGATAAGCGTCCGTTTCAACTAGATGATGATGAAGGGGAACGTCGTATATTCATTCATTCAAACATTTACACTTCTGTGTTTGTTTGTCTATCATATAGTCTGTGTTTTCTTTGCCTCTTCAGATCATTTGAAGCTGCATTTTACATACATCCGTGGCTCAGGTAAGTTAGTCTCTGAAGCCGTTGCCCAATTCTGACTGAGATGAGACGGATTGGTACAACTTATTTGTAAAAATCTGATTTGTTCAAAGTTCATAAGCCCCACATGATGACAACACCTTAAAATGTGACACCAGCTGGCACCCCTACTTGACACCTCGAAAGACAAACACTACGTATCTAGTTAACAGTGACAACAAGAAACACCGCGATATGAAGAGAAAACCTATGTCAGATCTTAGTTTGATCTAGAATAATCTGAAGAACATCGCGTGCTAGAAGGTCAACGCATGCTTCATAGAAGGCTTGCGGAGGCTGCCGAAATGTCAATCAGATGTTAATATTTCTTTCACAAAGGGTGGAACCACCGCCTTAAACTTGTATTAGTTTCTGAGGGAAGGTCGGGTGAAGTCACTCCGAACTGAACCGGTAAGGCGGTACAAGGAACCCAAATCAAACATAAGAGCATTCAAACCTTCGGCAAGGTGTTTCACATTTTCAGGAAAACGCTTTCAACATTTGAAGTAAATGATTAAGCCTGAAGAAAACACAATATGCTGTCTGCAGAATGGTTGCAATTCAGCGCTTTGGATAAAATCCTGAAATCAAAAGTCCCGAAATTCCAAAATATTCGCGGTACTTGATCGCAGAGAAATTGTGCATTCTGAATCAACTCCAAGCCTGATTTCAGATTTTCAGGATTGAGAGTTTGGAAATTTTGAATGTAATAGCAATTCGTAGCTTTGACACCTTCGGGAACACATATGCAATATGAGGCGTTTTCGGAATCAAGCTTACGATCAGCACATAGACAACGTCTACAATTGTTGTAAAACGTACATATACAGGACTAAAGACATTAGCAAAACCAGATGATGGTGATAAAAGTCGCACCTTGATACAAAATTGTTGGACGATCGATTTCTTGGACAACCCTGGAAAAACAATATACTTTTGACTTTTGTATTCTAGCCCTGTCCTTGTTTTAGAAAAGCGTTACGGAAACTTTTAAAGAAGAATTTGATTTGCTTCCATTTAAAGGAGGTTTGGTTCAAATGGCCACAGCGAGGACTTCGCAAGTCTAAAGTTTGCTGCTGAATTTCGAGAATATGGACTAAGTCTGTCGTCTAAGCCCAAACGCCTTTAATTGCCACAAGCTAGCGTCAACCCTGCTTCTTCCTTTTCTCACGAAAAAACCAAAAAATCAACTCATCAAGATGACTAGAGAGAGATAGAAAACTGAGATAGGGAAATTAAGGAATCTACCTGATCATCTGAGTATCTGGAAGACAATTTTAACAAAAACGAATGACAACCACAACACCCACCGAGCAAGAATCGTTTCTTCAAGAACATCGAAGTTGTCTCAAAAGCGAAGAAGCGTCCGCTGGTGCCTGCCACGTCTGTACGGCGGCAGCCACCTTACAAGTTTAATCAACTCTCCATTAGCTCCTCGCCCACATCGATGGTACTGACCTTATTGCCACCGTCGGAGCAGGGCATTTTGATGATCTCGCTATCGCTCTGCAGCGGCATGATGATGCAGACGAAGCCCTGGCCGGTCTGCGAGTCCCGGGGGTGCAAGGTGACGGCGTTGAAGCGGTCTGTCTGGCCCTCGGCGTACGTCTGCAGTCGCTGGTAGATCTCGGGGTAGTGCTTGCGCAGGATGACGCCGCGACGATTCAGAATCGTCAAGATATTCGTTAGGATGACCTCGCGCTGAGATGGAGTGGAACGTTTCGCTGGATTGAACGTGAGGATTAGGATCTCCGTGGCCGGCTCGGGGACGACGACGATCTGCTGCTGGGACTGCTCCAGCTCAGTTAGGATCGACTTGCAAAGCTTCAACTTAGCGCAGCGCGACACCAGCTGGCGCTCCCACTTGACGGGGGCAGTGGCAGTGCCGGGAGCCTCGGAGACCACGCAGATGGCCACGTATATCAGCATCTTCGAATCGGGCTTATACTCGGTACTCAGCTTGAGGAGCTCCGAGTACAGTTCCAGTCCCATCTCGGCGGGCATTAGGTCAGGCCAACGAACGTATGACGCCTCACCCATGCACTGGAAGCCGTGTTTGATGAAGCTTTCAGCCGCCTCGGCGCTGCGGAAGAGTGCCCGCACCACACCGCGTCCTTGGGAAAGGTAACCCTTACGGGCCAGCAGGCTGAGGTGGCGCTGCGTGTCGACGTCATCTTTGCAGGCGGACAGCACCTGGCGGCAGAGGTTCGAGGCTCGCGAATGCAGGCACGCTTTGCGGTGCTTCTCCCAGTGGGCGCGCCGGCATTCGCGCGAACAGTAGAGGTGCGAGCAGTTGTGACAGCTTTTGTAGAACTTTTTGGCGTCGAGAGGCGTGGCTGCCTGGTCACACTTTGTGTTGCGGCATTTGATCTGCAGCTCGGACGTGGTCTTCGATTCGCTGGAGTCCAGGCTGACTCTGCGCGGTGTTTGCACCGCCTCCGGATGGCAATTGTTAACTGTTTGAGGAAGCTTCTGTGTGTTTGGAGTTTGCTGATGGTTCTGAGACGACTGCTGCTGCTGCTGCTGTTGGTGTTGTTGCTGCTGCTGCTGGCGTTGGGCGTCTCCTTCACTTCGGCGACGGAAGCGGGCCTGTTGGTCGACTACTTGTAAGCTGCTCGGCGATGTGGATGATGTCATGCGAAGGTTAGCCGTCTCACTAGCTGAATCGCCTGCAAGTACAAAAGAGAAGAGTTTCCGAAAACAAACGCGGAGACCACAAAAAGAAATAGAAAGAGATTCGTTTTAAATGCGATAGATAGATAAGTAGACAGAAACAGAGAGAAAGAGAGCACAGAGAGAGAAAGGGGAAAGATCGGAGCATGCATAGGCAACACAGCAAGAAATCACTCGCAAACAAATCGACGGTTAAACTCAAAATTAAACGGAAAATATCTGGTTCTGGTTGTAATTGCGTCTTCTCGGAGTCGTGACTGAACAATACAAGAAAAGCTGACGGCGAAAAGAGCGAATTTTAGCGCCATACACGGCGCAAAATTCACGCTTTTCCGTCCGCAAAAGAAACACACACAAAGTACACACGCACAAACATCAATAGGAAGAAAAACATGTCTCGTGTCTTATTGTCTGACGTCTTCTTTTTGGATCAACAAAAAAGAGAACGGCACAAAAATCGAACAGAAGAGGAAAAATGAAAATCAAAAAGAACGGGAGACAGAACGAAAGAAAAATCGTGACGAAAAAATGTATTTTTTTGTTTGTTTTTGTCTGTTTTTTGGAACAAAACTTACAGGTTCATACCTGTGGACCTATACGTTTCATTGGTGGCCGGCACCTGCGTCGTTGGTAATCCCAATAGCGAGGCTAATACATCTTCTAGCGATGCTGAGCTCATCGTACGTTCTGGCGCTAAGGGAAATCAAAATGAAAACACAAAAGAAAAATGCAAAAGAGAGAGAGAGAGAGAAAGAATGGATGGGTTTTTTTTTGTTTTAAAAAATAGAATGAGTTGATCTCAAATTTTTGCAAAAAAAAATTTGTTATTACATATTTTTTTTCTTTTGTCAACATTTTACTTTACTTTAAGGGCGGGAATGGAGGTTTTTTTCTTTTTAAACAACAAAATGGCGGCGTTAAGAACGTATGAAGAGGAGCTTTGAAGCGATTAACAAATGAATGCGAACGAATATACATTTCGAATTTGAATATGTCGAGTTGAGAATATATACTATATGCATAATGACGTATACTTTTAGTTTAATGAAAAAAAAAGCAAAAGTGATACGGGCTTAATAAGAAATGTTCCAAAAAATGTTTCGAGTAGAGCGCAGTTTTATATAAACATATGGCAATGGTGAAATCAAATTAAAATAAAATCTTGAAATAATTAACAATCGTACAAGCTAATATATGACATTGTTTTTAATTTAAGAAAATCAAGAAGAAAACTAAAATTTGATTAAACCTTCTTGCGTGGAAAGTCGGCAATGCAGTGTGGATTTTGTTGATTTTTCGTAGAAGAAGAGTGTTTATAGGGACCCCGACCTATTGTAGAAGAATTCGATGTAAACGTACTGACTGTGGAACTATAAAAGGCAACTAGATCTGGTAAGGTAACACTTTTGTAAGAGGAAAGTACATCCGATGAGGGAATTTCAAATGGATTGAACACATTTGAAAGCATTAGTACTTCACAAATGAAATCTCTACATTTGTGGTGTGATTGCGCCAATCACCAGAGGATCAGTCTCCTTAACAAAGCGTACAAGATCCTCTCTGGAACGGCGAGGATCAATCGCCAATAACCTGATAAATCTTTGGTTAGTGCGAGTTGCGATCAGTGCGGCTTTAGACTTTCACGTTACGGCCGATTATAAAAACATCCTTAAAGATGGAAGTCTACCTTGGCCACTTATCCATCGATCTTCAGGCCGCATATGATAGCGCGCATAGACAAGTTAAACAACGCCATGTTGAGTATCTACACTCCTGTTAAAATCGTCAAGTTGTGAAATGATGGATAACGATGAATAATTTTTCCTTCTCACTTAAGATCGGCAACGAACTCAACCTTTTCAGTGTGGAAAAACCATTAAGACAAGGCGACGCGCCGTCATTTGATTCTTTTTTCAACATCATTCTTGAGACGCTCACTCGCCACTCGCACGATTCTCCAAATGTCCATACAGTTGATAGCATTCGTGGACAACATTGCCGTGTTTTGTCATAAACAGAGAAACGTTTGCTAGTCAAAGCGGCCTAAGGGGAAAACTAGGTTTATGCTTTCATCAAGAAAGGACACACAACAGTGACGACTCGATCAGAACGTCACCATAGGCAGCAATAGGCTTCGATGTAGGGAAAGATAAACAGAACCATTACCGAGCTAAAATGCTGATTAAGATATGGTTAACACGGAGCTGAGGGATGTCCTGAGATTCACCTACAAACTCCTTTTAGTTGTCTAATCGAAGTGAGACGCAGCGTTCGCGGCTATGCCACCCTATCTGCCTTGCTGCCTATTTAACTTCATGCTACTTTTGGAGCTGAATATGTCTCAGACGACAAAAAACTTAATGAAAATCCGATGGTTTGTCGTGGAATTTTGATCAGTGCTGAAGCCTATTTCTGGCTCAATGTGTGAGTCAATAAAGAAAATTGCCTTGCCTCTGGTCGACGAGCATACCGCGAGCTACCATTGCATCCATTAAGAACAACGGTTGGGTATGGCTGATATGAATCATTGGCCTACATTTCTCTAAAAAAGTTTCAAATCTAAATGCTACCGTCAGGGGTAAGCGTTATCGTGCCTTATTAGCCGACTATGTCTTCCTGAATTTCAGGCACATTGTCTTCTTTCAAGAAGTTGAAGTACCATCAACCATACAACACTTGAAACAATGACATGGTTGACGAACAATTTTGGTGAGCATTTAATTTCACGCCTAACTACGTTAAATTGACCGCCTTGATCCGAGGCCAATTTCCTCTGGGAATGTGTGAAGTCTTAGGTTTTCAGAAATAAGCCAGCTACGACTGACGCATAGAAAGCTTGAATTACTCATGTTATTTGCGAGGCACAAGTCGCTATGCTGAAACGAGTCGCCCAACATTAGACCGAATATACTATCTCAGACGTAATCGTGGCCAATATTGACATTATCATGCCATGAATTTATTTATGCGCATTTTCAAATTTGTATATTTTATTTTACATTATATATCAAACCTCACGATGGATCACCCTTTAGATTGTATTCATAGGATCTACTTTGTTACTTTTTCTGTCTTTGATTGGTTCGGGCTCAATGAATAAAAGCTTATCTTAAAGAAGTGAGAAAAGATTTGGACAAACCAGTCATGTTTGATAGCTTCAGATTTACCAACATTTCAGAATATTTCTGCCACGACATTATTATGAACATTAAAATGCTTGTCCATCTCATTCTAGATAGGTGGTACTAAAGTCTTGCATTTCATTGTATCTTTACTATTTCTACAGAAAATGACCTCCCTTTCGGAAAGAACGTTGAAGCTTGATCGTTTTACTTTTTTACAACTTTGTAATTTGGCTTAATTCAAACACTGCCATTTTCGTATGACTAAGTCGTGCGATTAATTCTTTTCGTAGGGATGCGCAAAATAAATAATTTCTCCCATCAGGCAAATAGAACCAATTGTGGCCGAAATCCATCCACTAACCTTGAAATTTGTAATTTTTGGACAGAATTCCTTTTCTACTTTTATTTTCAACAAAATTTGTTGAATTTTCGACTGCAACAATTAGTTTCGAAACTGCATTACCAACTTTCCTTCTGTTTGATTCTCATGATAAGCTATGCCATATACAGGAACGTTAAATTAAGTCAACAAACAAATTACAATTCATTCAATTCAAAATCAAAAATAAATACAAAAACAGATACACAAAGATGTCAGAAAAGTTTCGCAAAGAATGAAGCTTAGATGAGCAAAGACTGCGCAGAGGCACTTCTGTCTAGACTAGTGTTGTACTTCTTTTTTTCTGGTTGTTGCATAGCTGTTAGCATGTTACGAGTAAGCATGTCAAGCACTGTAAAGTGTGTCCTTAAATGGCTTGTAACTACGATTTCTTTGTGAATGATGGAATTAATCAAATTTCATACTTTACCTGGTAGAGACGAGGGAAGAGCTCCACTCTGATTTTTTTTTTGGAAAATTTTGAGTTTAAAAGTTTTTCTTTCGTTTTTTATTTTGTTTCGTGTGCCGAAGACGCAATTACAAGTGAAGTTTGAGTAGTTTCGCGTGTTCAGTTTTGAGATTGTTGAAAATTGTGTAGTTTTACTGGTTTGGTATCTTTTGTGTTTTGCTTACGGAAATAACTTTAAGTCTATATGTGCAAAGCGAAATGGGATTGAAGGAATTTGAAGCAATTGAATTAAGTTTTTGATTCATCTAGTCATGCTGAGATTTTAGTTGTGTTTTGTGTCGCAGGTGAATAGAAGTGTTGAATAAAAAAATATTTTCTGTTTGATTAAGAAGCAGTGGGAGGTGTGTTGAAAATAAATACTTAATCACTGAAAGAATTACTATAGCTGTGGATGATTTAGTTGTTCGTTTCTTTCTTTCTTTGAAATAGGGAGAAAGAAAATCTGTAAAAATGCGATTTTACACGACTTCGATAATCCCTGCACTACACATGTACATAATCTTTACACCTAGTATTATGTTGTATCGCATGAAATGTCTGATTTTTCACTACAATTGAAAGCTGTCGAATGAATATTTGTTCAGCACAGTGATTGTTAAAAAAAAACAAATTGAGTAGAGATAGAGTCACCATAGGCAGCTTTAATTTCGAGATAGAGAAAGACTGTCAACCTCTGCTCCCAAGCAAACAGTACGAGCAACATTAGTACTGAGGTCAAATGCAGAATATCACTTGCCAATCGCTCTTTCTTTGGGCTCAAGGGTAGTAGATCTCTCTCACGAAACGCAAAGCTATCATTATGTGATACATTGTCCTACTCTTTGGTGCAGAATGTTTGAAAATTTCAAGCAGATGAAGAAGCTTTTGATCTTTTCGAGAGCAGAGTTCTGCGTTAAGTCTTTGGCTCAGTTTCCGTTGATAGTTTTTGAAGAAGGATATTCAACCAAGGTAGCCGCGTGGCGTAGTGTTATTTGTCAAGTCATCTAAGAAAGACTGACATCACTATAGCGTGTCCAAATTCTTGAGCTACTCTACGAAAATCAGCGTTCTGTGAGAAAAGTTCTGTGTGTGTTTTAAGGAGTTAACGGTGCGCAAATTAGAGCGCCAGTTGTGGATGATTCTTGACTGGTCAGAACAGGTATTCCTCAATTGCAGCAAATTGGCGGCTTTGATCATGCAACATCACACCCCTGGACTCTTTTCTCGGGAGAAATGTGAGGTTTTGGGTTTGGGTAGCAAGCCAGCTACGAATGACGCTTTTAAAGCCAATATTACAATTTATCCGTGAGACACCGTCGCCTCGAACGAGGCTCAAAATTGGATTTTCCGAATGGACCACCTCAAGAGAAAGCGTAGCCAACATGTACGTCATAGCACTTTTAAATAGTAAATGCCATGAATTGTTCTTCCTACCGACAGTAAACATTTTAAGTTTACTTTACATTTTTTGTACTTTATTTCACATTATAAATCAAACCTCACAGTGAATCACCTATTAGATCAAATGTTTAAAATAGAATATTTGTTAGACACTTCTAGTGGGCACTCTAAGACGAAACGACCCACAATTCAGCGAGTAAATCAATTTTTTATAGAAAATTATTTTATTCTCAATCACGTTTGTGTGAAGTGAATTTTTTCAGATCAAAACAAAGTCAAGTTAAGTCAACTTTAAAGGCGTCAATTCGTTCATATGTCTTTGTACTTTGAAACCAATTGCTGTCTTGTCAACATAAATATCCAAATGAAAAGAAAATAAACCAACAAAACAAAACTCAAAACAATGTTGTATATAAGTAAAACATTTACATTTATTCATCAAATACATTTATCCTTAAAAAAAAGAAATTCTTTCTTTCGTATCATACGTTTCGTTCTTTTTCTAGCTCTAATAAATAAAAGTAATAATTAAGAATTACAATAAAAATAAAAGTAAGAAATTATTTAACCGTTACAAACTTAAAATCGAATCAGTGTTGAACTTGTTCCCTTTCAATTTTTATTTTTCATTTTGTGTGTTCGTATATGTGTGTGGTGGTCAGTGGTCGATGCCCTTATCGTCTCTTTCTGCCGAAGCCAAGCCAGTGTCGTTTTGATTTCTCTGAAACGAATATACCGAGTGTTTTCATTCGAAATGTGTGCTGCATTAGTGTAATGTGTGAAGCGATTTTTTTGTGTGCGTGTGTTTTTTTGATTTTCTATGAATTCCTCTAATTTACCATCGCGCGCGCAAATTAGAAAATTCATTCATGTTTTCATTTTTTGTTTTTTTCTTTTCATAACAAAGTATGAGTGTTCCCTCTGTTTTCGTGGATGGTAAACGAAATAAAAAATAAATTGAGATAAAGCGAAAAATTGGGAGTATCTTATGCGAGAGAGATGCCTTGAAACGAAAATCATTGAATAAGTCGATTGAATGTGAAGTTAAGCGAACAAATTCTTTGAAAAACTTTTATTTAAACAAAAAAAAACAAAAATTAAAATGTTAAACAAATAACGATACAAAAATAAAAATAAATAAAAATTCACAAGAATTTGTTGCTTTGCTGGAGAGAGAGAGAATTCGTTTGAATGTGAGTCCCGGAATTTTGAGTTGCGTGTGGTGGTTTTTTATGATTTTCGTTTTGTGATGAGGAATTTCTTTCAGAATTTTGAGGCTTCGTAGATGGCTTGATGGTTTTGCGATGCGGTTGCTGTTTGTTTTGAAGATGATGTCGATGTTTGCATGATTATGAGTGTTTTTTTGGAAAATGAATTACATTCCGCATTCAGATGAAACGCTAAATTATGTGGTTGAGTTGACGTATTCGTGGAGATGCTAATTTACTTTTAAAAGGGACGATTTGAATGGTGTAGACAGTTTTATCTACCAAAAATGGCGATCACATTTACCTACATATTAGGTATGTGTTTGGGGTCGCAAGGACATTTTTCATTAGTGGATGAAATTTGTTCTACTCCATTACTTCAAAATTTATCATTGAACCAAGGTGAATGTTGCCAAAGTTTAGGAAATTCGAATGACAACATTTCCCACAAATTGATGGCATTCTGACTTATCCTATTCGTTCAAAATTCTACATTCGAACAGAGGGATGTTTTTGAAGGTATAAAGGTATGAAAATTGAAAAAAAAAACACTTGTTAACTATATTTGGCGTATCTTCGCTCCTCTTTTAAAAGAGGACAGAGGTCGACAGCTATTCTTAGAGTTTGTCTTTAGCTCCCAATTTAAAAATCAATCTTGAACGGTTACACTTTGGTAAATAATTTTGGCATAGATGACTGGAAAAATAATACAACAAAAGATCCTGCTGCTAGTTGGGACTAACGTGTTTTTTGTAACATAGCAAAAATGTGTCGAAAAAGGGGATAATTAGGAGAGACATTTTTTTTGAGTGGCACTACAGTCCACACTAGACCAGTATTTAGCTTCTACAACAGCAAAAGGTGTTATTGAATCATGAACAAAAAGCAAATGTGCAGATTTGCCACACATAAATTTAGGGAAACTGCATTACCATTGTGATGATCCAAAATTAACAAATTTTGTTCAAGAAAATGCGTTCGGTTTCTGGATGTTTTAGAAACAGGCTTTCTGCTTGTATGTACACTTTATTCATTCATGTCCGAATTTTTCAAAAATCAAACGATGCACTGGTTTTTAAATCTGCGTATAAGATGTTCTTTATAAACTGCGTTTGATTTCTGATTGTTCTGAATGTCATTCCAGCGTATAAAAGAAGCAGGCAGGTATGCGCATTTCTTACTTTCACGTGGGAATGCAATAAAATTCAATTGTAATATGAGGCACTCGTTATTGAATTTGCATAAGCGATGTCCTTAAAAATCTAATAAGATTAAGCTTGTAATGTAATGATGCATATATAAGAATAATTCAACACTTTGGCAAACTTTTTATCGCTGTAGACTTTCAAAAACTTGTCTTATTCCAATTTAGAGCGTCACAGAATTTAAGAACACGTTTCGAAGCTTGAAAATTTGTAAATTATGGATTTAATTTGTGACTTGAGGATTTGTAAAAAAACTGTTCACTAAAAAACACACATAATGTTCACTTGAACATTTCCCTACAAAATCGTCAACATTTCTCCACCGAATATCTCCACGAACACCCCCATTCAACCCTTCAAAACAAACAAATAAAATTAATGAAAGATTTTTAAAAATAACTCAACGTACACACATACAAGACTTGAAAAATTGAAAGAAACAGTTTTCAACACATTCTCTGATTCATGATAAAATAGAAACAAAAAAATTACCTACAAACTAAAGCACATGAATGTTGTAAAATCTCTAAGATGAAAAGCAGTTACAAAACAAGGCAGAATCAAATGAAAACAAACATTTTCTCTCGTCAAATATTCTGATGAAACACTTACGAGCTAATTATCAAAAAAAATATTATATATGTATGGATGTATATAAAAGAAATAGATAGAGAGTGAGAATACAATACATATGTCTACATAAATAAATGAATACAACTACAGTAATCTTGTATAAAAAAAAAAAAAAAAACAAAATGTTTAAAGCAAACAAAAGATAGAAATGATCGGGAGGTCAAAGCACATCTCAAGTGCCAATGATATGCATTCCTTCGGGAAGGACAACAGGGGACAGGTGACTTGATAAAATTCATAAATATTCATTATATAAACAAAATAAAGTATCTTGTAGATTTCTAGTTGCTAATTGTTTGTTCTCTGACCAAACTTGTTTGTGTTGGGGGATGTTCTGCTAAATAAGGATCGCTGACTCACCACCGACTCCATTCATTCGTAGACCGCCGCCGTCGACTGTTGTAACATTATTGATGCCGATGCCGGAGTGAATTGAAGACGTTGCCGATGTGGTGTTGTTGTGGTAGCTGTGATTTAGGCCACCGGTTGATGTATTGCTAAATGTTGAGTTGTCGATAATTGGTGTTTGAGGTGATTCCACGGGTCTGATGCCAACGAATGAGGATTCAAGCCAGCATTTTCTGTGAAAGAAGAAGGAAAGGAAAATTCTGTAAATATTTCTTGGTAAGATTTGAACTAAGTGGTGTGAGAAGTCTTGATTAGTAAGAACGAACGGTTGTTGTTAGGATGACACGTGGAGTGTTAGATATTGCTTTATTGGAGTTAAACACATTTAATGCAACAAGACAAGACAAGAGAGCTCATACACGCGTTGCAGAATTTAGAGGGAGATGGCGCGCAGTCCCTTTTTTTTATCCTATTCTTCCTCACGAGGGGTTGAAGGACATACTTAGGTAAGTGAGCAATCAAGACACATGCTGATTAAAGTCAAATTGAAATTTTAAGGGAACACAAAATCAATATTCAGGTATTCTTTGGTATTTTTTGTATTTGGTCACATTGAAAGGATGTCAGCAGACAACTGTTTAAAAAAAAAATTGCTTTAAAATTTATTATTTCATAAAAAAAATAAGAAACAGAAAAAAAATAAAAAAAGGACACTAAGCTGATGGTATCCTTAATGTATGTTGGAGTCAGAAAAATAGCAGAATTCACATTTGTAAGTTTGTCGTGAATCAGAAGGTAATGTCATTGAATTGCAGCCAATCTTTCATGCTTGTATGCTCGGGTCATCATTGTTCTAAAAGCCCATAAATCTCAGTGGCGTTTCTGCGACAGCATAAGGAAGCAGAACAAAACAACGCCAACATGCTGTCAAGGAATATAATCATCTGTTCCGACAGCCAGGTTGTAATCAATGGCCCTGACGGCTAGAACTTCCAATCAAACACCTCTCTCAAGTGCCACCTTTCGAGTAGCCAAGCGGAACGAGATGGCCACGCGTAACGAAATGGCCAAGGACTTCAAAATTCACCTCGTATTGGTATGGGGACATGTTAATAAAATCCAGGAATCGGGAGACTGGTGAGCTTTCCCAGCGCTCGACTAAAGATAATATGCCTAGCATTCCCTTCTTTGCATTCAAACGTCTACTAAAAACACACATTTTGAGAATAACAAAAATATGGCTTGAGAGAATCTTCTTCTTTGTGTGGAATTACAGCTTGGAGTGGGTCTGAGTTTCAAACAACACGCATCTCGATTCTGTTGCCAGCTGCTTCCAAATTCGCATAACAAATTGGCGGAGGTCCCTCTCTACGTGTGCGTCATCTGTTGCATAGTCCCAATGACATGGATTCTGAGAATCTTCGAGACGAAGCAGTGTCATCCATTCGCTTGACCTAGCCATCTTAAGCGTTGTGTCCGTGGACGCTTGATACGGCGCATGGCACCGTCCATAGAGTTCGTTTTTGATTTTTTTTTCTCTAGATGTCATCAACGTAAAAAGGACCAAAAATGGCACGTAGAATTTTCTTCATCTGTTTTTAACGTCTAAGTTTCTGCCCAGTTCGAAGTCGGCAAAAAACCGTAGATCCCTTTTACTCAACACAACACGTGTAGTTAATGCAGAATCTAGGCTCTAGTTCCTTGAGGGCTGTAGTGGCACTTAAATGTAATTACTTATGTTACTGTGTCATAAAGCAGGAAACGGATAATCGAGGTGTTTTACAAAGCCAGCTTAATATTTCGATAGAGAGTTCTATTGCTCAATTGCCACATGAGTCCAAAAAAAAAAAACAGCTTTAGGCCAGAGTAATTCTGCGCTCGATTTTGATACTGACGGTATTGTCCATAGTTACTGCAGAACCGAAGTAGACAAAATCTCTGGCTACCTCAAATTAGGAAGCTTGGGAGCCTTACTTGTCTTACAACTAGAGAAAGTTGGTCATAGCGCAATTCCAATTCCAAATCACCAGGACGTTAGGATATTAATCCTTATTCAGAATTTTTAAATTGACAGACCACTTCTGATGCTCAGATATGTGGAACATGGACACCTTCAACTTTTATCAAAATACGATGACTTTCGACTGATGTTTCCTTGTGACTAAAATTTTAGAGTCAATCTCCCCGCGAAAACCTTGGAACGAAACTCGTCATAACAGTGAATTAAAAAGTTTTCGTTTTTAAGTGTAAACTCAACTAATTTTAAAACTATAGCAGATTGTAGATTTTTGAGGAATATTCCAAAAGTTGCCCCACTAAAAAAGCAATCAAGTTACGCCATCTGTTGTAAGAACTCACTAATTGACCTATGCAATTATTATATAATATTTAGAGACTTGATGAAATGAAAATTCAAGAACTGTAAAATTACAAAAACAACAGAAACAATTCAATTGACGACTTTAATAGCACTACTCTACCGACACTCAAAACAAAGTTCTCGACATTTGCATGATTTGACCCATAACACCGTCACTTGACACAAATCCCCAAATGGAATATTTTAGTAGCCCCAAACAAACTTCACTCGTCGATAAATATTTGAGTTCATTATCCGGATACACTCACAACCCTCCAAATCTAGGTCACAGCAAAAGTGAAAAAAATTGAACATCTACGCATCCTCATCAAATCTGACATGCACTCTCGCCCTACAGTCACATCCAATTTAAAACAGAAAGACAAACCACACACCACCCTCAACCTCGCCACGCCAGCCAACCAGCCAGCCAGCCAACTTTCCTTACATTTGAGACTGATTAAAGGTTCACACTGTTTCCACCAACCGCCGTCCGTACACAACACTCTCAAGAACGCACTCGGCAAACGACTGAAAAACTTTCTGCAACATAAACACCAGCTGCACGTCACCGCACGCCGTCGATTCGGAGATAAATGAAATTCACCTCCTCCTCGCACAGATGTACACTCGTTACGTACTCCAGTCTGTATGTAGCCGCCGCGCCCCAGTTCCGGAAAAGCTTCAAAAACCAAACCAAACCAACCTACATTACGAACAGGAGCAACGGCGATGATGGCGATGCTGCTGCAATTACGTCAATTGCGCTTTAACACACAAGAAGAATGAAATATTCTGCCAGCCCCTTCATCGTGCTACATCATCATCCTTGAAGTTGCATTCCTTCGTGTTCCCTGTTTACACAGGTCTTCGAGGACATGGCGGTTGTCGGGTTGTGCTTGTATTGATTTTGCGATGGCATCCCGGATTGTGCAGACAAGTGCTGCTGCTGCTGCTGAATGAGGATGGATTGAGAGTACAATTTAAAATGACACATACACACGGGATGAGTTCTGGAACATTTTCCAGCGCACAGGTTGCATAGGAAATTTTCAGGATCAGTGGATGCAAATGGGGCAGAGCTTTCAGAAAGCATGTAACGGGATTTACGGCACGAGTAATAGACAATTGGAGGGGGGGGGGGGGAATAAGTAGGCGACAAGCGAAGAGGGTTAATGGAACAGCAGAGGTCTGCTGAAGGAGATAATGCAGTGTTCGTCAACAGGAAAACTCTGCCACGGGTGAACCGGGGGTGAATGGGTGGCAATTCATGAAGAGAATTGAGTTCTTAGGCAATTACACACAGAGAGTCAAATATTTGTCTGTGGGACTAAAGGACGATTGCGCAATAAAATTTACGAAGTGACACAAAAACCAAATTTACCATGCTTCTGTTTCGTGGAGCAGACACTTATAATAGGCGGCATGAAAACTTGGCACTCTACCAAATTGCGAATTTTCGAAAACGTTTGTTAAACGTGTGCCACTTTCTAGGCGCTGTTTAGGATCAGGTCAAGGGGGTACATTTTGGTGCAATGAAGTCATTTTTGTGTGCCTCAATGCATTAATTCGGATTGCACTAAAAACTGGGTGAGTTTGAGTTTATTGCTTCCGCCTGGCGAACAGCAGGAAATGAGGTAAGCGAAGATGCCGTGCCATGGTGAACCACAGAGTATCTTCAAGACAAGCAATGTATATTCATTATGTCCACTGGCCGTGTAAGCCAGAGACCTAATTTATTTTTGTTTTCTTTGTGATGAAAAGATGACCCAGATGATGAAGATTAAAAAAAATGCTAGAAGAAATTGTAGTCCAGTGAAAAAAGGAAATAGTCCTTGACATTTTTTCAAAAAAAAAAAAATAAATTATAGGGAGCTCTTCTCATGTTTCAATTCGATTTCGTATCGCTGTCATTCCCCTGTGGATAATGAAAGACTACTTAGTATGGGTATGCCCAATTGAACAGCTGATTTCTGCTAAAGTTCGAAAAGCAAGAAAGAAGCCAGAAATCTAGTCCAGAAGTGGAATGCTTGCTGAAGTCTTAATTCTTGGCGTTCGAAGGAGAATTGCATTTTGTTGGATGTGGAGTGCACAATACTTTACAATTCCCTGTCCAAAGTGAGCACATACTTTAACTGAGGTAGGAACAAAAAAATCACTTGGTTTTAGTACTCAAAGCATTCATTGGTTAACCCATTTTCATAAGTAAGCCAAACATGGTTGTTGATTGTCTGACAGACTGTATGAAACTTTGCCTTAAGACTTACAATCAGAACTCTCACGATGTTGTTTTATTTCTTATGGCGTCTATCGTCATCCTGATAGACGCCATGGAACTCCGTGAAATCCATGTACACTCCTAATATCTTAATATTGTCCAGAAAAGTCGAATCAGAATCGTGAAATAAGAGGTCTTAAATGTCGAAAATCCTGAAAATTCTTAAATTCAACACTTTTCAAAATTCTGAAATGCAAGAATCCCGACATGGCCGAATCCCAAAATGGCCGAAATCTTGTCAGAAAATTTGAAAACAATTTGTGTATTTTGATCACATTGTCGTTAGTTATGAGAAGAGTAAGACACGCTAGCACTGTCAGTTGAAATCAAGAAAGGAAGAAGTTGAACACCTCCTTGTTAATCTTTGTCGCAGGCAGGAGTAAACTTGGCGTTTTAGGCTCTGGCCTCGCAATGCTGAGCGGCAAAAACTAAATTAGCCACATGCAGCTATATGGTGGGGGCCACGCAGTGGTTAACCGGCAGAGCGGTTCTGCGCAGCTTTCAAATTGTTTCTTATTTTATTGTATTGCTGATCGGTATGGCATATTCATTGAAAAAAATCAATACCGATATTCTAATTTCAACTATCCAAGCCGTCCTATATTATGGCAAGCAATTTTTTTCAGCAACAAACCAAAAGCTTTTGTAGACATTCGTAGGTATTGTCTAAAGCGATCCTCATATTTTTGCAGGTTATCATAACTTCTCCTTTTCTGTTAATAAGTTGAACACCCAATATTCTTTTTCTCAAACGTAAAAACTATCCCAAATCTTTTTCACAACTAGCCGCTCAGCCTATCATTAAATGGTCAGCTGCCGCTTAAACTTGCCGCTCAGCCGCTTTGCTGCACGTTGTCAGGGCCTAAGACTAGACATTGTACCTGGGACCATTAGGCATGCAAAGCTGCATTAACACAAGCTCATTCTTCCCATTGCCGGCTTGATGAAAAAAATGCGTGAATAAGTCATAAGTCTACCTCGAAGCTAGTTTGAGATCGCCATAAAATGATTAATAACTACATATTTAAAGTTTCCCGGATTCAGATGATAACTAATAGATGGAAGTTTTATGTGATTTGTGTTCCGATATAAAAGGGTACGGGCCTTAGAGAAAGTACAATTAAATGTGGCGGTACTAAAGATCCCAAGAGACCATGAACTACCCTCAAACCATTCATGCTTTGCGCATTATTGTTCTATCACAATTAGAGGGGACCTACAATTTATTCCTTTCTTCGAACAGTGAGATTCATGAAGCACAATTAGTAATCTTGTTGCCAGCAACTCTAAAGATCTGGTGCCGTGAAAAATGTTCAGACCCAGCGTGTGATTTGACGTACATCCCCACTATGGCGGCAAAGCTAAGAATTTTATAACAATTAATGAATGTATTGCGTCTTGTCTCCTGAGTCAAATCGTTGAAGATTTTGCTAGTTCACTTTGCGTTTGACAGGAATCTCTATTTGGTATGACCTTTAATTCCTCATCTTTAAATTTTTTGGACTTTAAAACTGCGACGCTAAAAACACCACTTTTGAAGCGTCCATCTGCAGCTATACTGCTTTTGTAAAAAAAAATTCAATAGATTATATTCTTCCTGGTCACTTGATGTAAAATAGAGGTGATAAGAATCCTTGTCAAACTTGTCTCATTCCACACTTAAGGTGCCAAAATAGTCGACCTAAACGAACTCTCGTATCTTAATTCTTTATAAAGATTGAATTTTGCCATTAACTGTGAAGAACGAAATTTATTGAGGTAATTTTTAACCACTTTTTAGCGCTGTTGGAGTGGTATCTCGGCTATAATTTAGGTAATGTTCTTTATTAATGCATCTACAGTTGGCGGATGATTCGCAGATATGTAGCCTTGCAGAAAATATACGGGACGTGTCAAATTGCATGAACTTTGTGACCAATTGATGTGTTAAAATATTGTGGTAGTGTTTTGTGTCTAGTTGCTCCGTCTTGTTAAAGCCCTACATCTAAGTGAAGTCATAATCTACAATCGCCGGATAAATAAAGTAGGCTACCATTGGATCATATTGCTGCGAAATGATAGTTACCGTTAATTTGAACTGAATAAGGATGGAGATGTAAATGCAAGTTCCACAACACGTTCAATTGCTACGAACGCCAAGAAATCAATCAACACCAACACTTACACTTCAGCCAGCAGGAATATTTTCAACTGGCCGTACGTAACTATGATTTACAGGTCTAACGACATCAGTAACGCGTCCAATCTCTTTAAATTTCTTTAAGGATTTACCAATTACTCGCGAAGGTGGGCGAAAATGACGTGACCACAATCATTGCTCAATAAGTGGTTGGAGACACATATTAACATCACATTTGTACTAAGTTTCAATAACTGTACGATGTTGTTAATTTTGGAAGAAAATTCGGCTCAAACAAAAATTGAATTGATAGTCAATTAAGGAAACACTAACAAACTAACCAAAATATTGATTGATTCTGTAAGTTTGTCACCACTTTATCGACTTTGGCAAAATACCTACATTATCGACTTTAGTGAAATTCCTGTTCATCGATGTGGGACTCTTACTTACTCGTACTTACTCCCAAAATTTGCTCTAAAATAAAGTCTCATATGATTGACAAGTTTTTTTTGCTGAAATCTGAGAACCCACTAGACTATCATTTAAAAAATAATGTAAGGAACATGAACAATCCCCCCCATTTCAGTATGACGACGGTTAATAGCGTATCTCCCCTGTCATGCGGTTAGTCACAATGAAAGACGAAGACACAAAAGAGTATTCCAATGCACTCCTTACCTAATTACAAATCTCAATTAAATTGACTCATGTGCTCATACTCTACACAGCGTGTTCCAGGAAAAAGAAAACAATTTAGCCTCCTATCGACGACCGCCAAATGAAAGACCACCTTACCTCGAGTTAGGACTCGCCGATCGACTCCGTTGATTTGTTCTGTTTGTTTGATCGTTCACGTAGTGGACAATTGCCGATGTGACTTCCTTGATTGACGTCTGAATCTCTGGGGTGACTGGTTCCGGTTTTGGTGATCTCTGTGCGAGGAGCGACGATGCCAACCTGAAAGACAAACAAAGTTCAAGTGAGGCCGTTCTCGCCAGAGTGTACAGGAGTGTGTTTTGAATGAAAAACCTTTCATGCGGAGTTCTGGGCTGCGACAGCTTCTCCTGACTCCTCCAGCCCAAGTACGGTTGCCTAAAGGAATTCCTCGTTCCAGCCGTGCTGCCTGTCGCTGAGATAAAGCTCGTATTCACCGGTCCGCCGCGGGAGAATGAACCGCGTGTCGACACACTGGGCGATGTTTGCGTTGAGTTCAGATATGATGTGGACCATCTTGAGAAGCCCCCGCCGACGTTCGAGCCACCGCTGGTCGATGTGATGACACTGCCAATTGTTGTCTGTCCGCCGTGATGGCTGTGCGCCGAGGGACTCAGCAGTAGGGGACTACGATCTGAGCGTTGTGAGCCCAGTGAGCTCAGTGACGTTGTCTTCGAGTTGAGACCCGTCCATCGGCCAGAGTCCGAGGTTCGTTTGCGGGTGAAATTGTTCTGTCCTGGCTTGCAGCCACCGAGCACATCGGGGGACTTTGGCGAGCAGTGATTGTACTGGCGGAACCAGTCGGGAATATTCAGCCTCTGTAGGGATGCCTGTACTCGCAGTTGATGCTCACTGAGTCGTGTTGTATTGTCATGTGATTTTTGGAGTTCATTTTCAGGTGGCTGTAATGAGAGAGAGAGAAAGAGTGTGCGTAAGTTTTGAGGGCAAGAAAAACTGCAAAATTAGATCAAAATGAGTATCGAAAACCATGCAGCAAGTAGGGGTCATAGCGGGGGACACAAGGAGGGGCTCTTTAGGGTGACTGTGTGAAAACAGTTGGTACCTCTAGCCCAAAAACAGAAGAATTCGTTTTCCAAAAACGCCACTGACACCTTCTTCAAAAATCCGAAAGTCCTTGAAACACAAATTTAGCTCAAAACCCAACTGAACCCCAAAGAGCACAAGAAGAAAAACGATTTTGTTTACGTTGCAAAGCAAAAGATCACATTTATTGATGAATGAAAAAAAAAAATAAAAATAAAAATTAAGGAAAAAAAATCTAAGCCTAAGTAATGCATCAAACTTTGGCAGCACTGTCATCCATCAACTTGTCCATGATCTTGTTCATCTGATCGCTGCAGGTGGTAAGGCAGGTCTCCGCGTAGAGCGTTAGGAAGTACATGAAGCTCTCTAGCTGGCGGGGGCTGCAGTCTTCGAAGCCGCCCTTTGCGATGATCTGTATGGTCTTGACGATGTCGTGTAACTTCTTCACTGTTGGCTTGGGTCCCTTGAATTTGCCCAGTGAGCTCCTGCTGGCGGTGATCGGCTTCGGGTAGGACTTCATGGTGGACTCCATGATTCTCAGCTTAGCCTGTTGAAGCTGAATGGTTTCGATCATCTTGTCGATGGTCATGTCCTCTGTGGGTGGCGATGGCTTCGGCATCGACTCCTGCTGCTTGTCAACCAGGTAGGTGCCGTCACGGCGGAGGTTGAACATCTTGTCCAGGGGTTCGTTCTCGTACTCGCAGCTGAAGATTTCCGGACTGCCGGTGGATCCGAAGGAGGTGACTGAGGTACGCTCGCCACTGCGCATGGACATCATGTCGAAGTAGTTGCTGCCGTAGGGGCTGAACGAGAGGCGTCCGATTTCGGTGTGGTCGAGGCTGTCGGAGTCCATCTCGGATGGGTCGAAGTCGCTGGTCTTGAACGGCGAGTTCTGGGTGGAGTGAGACCAGGTGAACTGTTGGCTGTTTAGGCCTATGAGCATGCTGTAGTTGCTCTCCATAGACATCTTGGACGCTGCGCTGAAGGGGTCTGGGATCTTGGAGAACTCAAAGTCATCGACGCCGAAGGCGAGTTGGCTGCCCTTGGCGCTGGAATCCTTGATGAATGTGAAAATCCTGGTGACCGTTTCGGGAGTGATACTGTTGCCCTGGAAGGGCACGGCAAGGTCGCCGCTGGCAAACCAGTAGTGGGACACGCCGTCGACATTGGGCAAGTTCTTAGTGATCTCCTGGCGGCTGGTTACATTCCTGGGGGAATACCGCAAGTCGTCAATGCCGAAGTAGACCTGGCGGACCTCGGCGCTCTTCTGACAGAAGATGTCGTATAGTAGACTCAACCGGTCCGATGGGTTCTCGAAGATTCCCAGCGAGATGGTGATGTCCCCGATGGAGATCCAGAATGAGGATGGCTTTTCTGTGGACGGTGTCGAGGGCTCGAAGACCTCATCGACAAGATCTGGGGAAGTGGAGGGGAGTGCTTGGTGGTCGTGGGAGTGATTCTCCTCCCGAATGACATCCATCTGGACTGAACTGCGACGGCCATCGTTCTCAACCCACGATGTACGGCGGCGAGCTCCGTTTTGAATTGGACTGAAGACCGTGTGCCACGAGGACCTCTTCACGGGAGTGCCGCCGCGGGAATTGCTGTTTGGTTCCTTGATCGGCGTCGAGAAGGCCGACGGGATCTGATCGGCTTCGGACATGCGGCGCTCCATTTCTGCGCTGAGTTTGATGAAAAGTGGGGACTTCTCGAGCTTGGGGTCCTTCGGTTTCTTCTTGAGCAAGCGCGGTGGACTGTATTCGTTGGAGGCTGTCTCGAAGCCTTGATCCTCGTTCTCGAACTTGGACTCGTCGATTTCTGCTGGGAGCTGTGGTGGGGGTTGAGATGGTAGTTGAGGCGCTGGTTGAACGGCGGCCAATGCTGGCGAGTTCATCCTGCGTGGTGGCTTTGCTGGTGGTTTCTCACTGGCACCGCTTGAGATGCTGTCAGCGTTCGGTGAAGACATCACGGTCAGGGTGTAGGCGTCTCTCACTCGGCGGGGAGAGGCCATGAAGTTCAGGAACTTCTCCTCGGCATCGAGAGCTTCCTGATCTGCCTGAGTAGTAGCGTCAGAGAAAATTAGTTTTTTAGCCCGGGGCTGGTCAGTGGTCGGCTGCTTTTGCGCCTCCATCAACCGAAAGTCGCTGTCGGAGTCTGTGGTGGAGACGGGAAGCTTTTCCACAATGGAGGCGTCCTTCTTCCAAGTGAGTGTCGTCCTCTTGACTTTCTTCCTGCGTGGAGGACGGATGGGCTTCAAGAATTCGAACTCTGCAGTGGCGACTTGGACATTCTCGCCCTGAGACTCGTCTGTCGCTGACTTCGATTTTGGCAGAGAGAGGAGACTGCTGTCGCTCTCCGAAGGGTCCGCGGACTTGTGACCCGAAGTCGGTGGCTCTTCTGGCATCTTAGAGGGTCCCTCCTGGACCAGGGTCTCTTCGGTTTCAGCAATCTCCAGCTGATCCTCAACCTGTACCTCTTGTTCGTGGGTATTGTCCACGGGGGTGGTAGGTTTGCTGGAGCGAATGTCAAAGCTGTGGCCGTGCCTCTCCCTCATCCACTCGTAGAAGAGCTTCTCAATGCGGGGACTCTGGAAGAGGTTCTTGATGCCAGTGTGCTCAGGGCGAGTGCGGCGAATCTTCCTTGGAGGAGCGTATATTTCAATAGGAATGGCGGAGTGCAGCTGACGGCTGCTCCTCTTCGCCGTGGGGCAATGAACCACTGTGACAGGTAGTACCTTCTTCTTGGGAGGGGAGTGCTCCTGTACTGGTACCTCGGGTAATTCTGGCTTGGTCGGCGACGGCTTTAGCACAACTGTCAAAGTGCTGACATGGATGGGTTCATTTTCTTCCTTCCTGGTCTCCCTCTTCGGTGGCTGGGGTGCAGGACGCTTCTTGACAGAGCCCGGTGACCTGGGCAGGGCCGCTTCGGAGACCGTCTGCTTGGGGAACTCCATTTTCGCCTCCAACTCTCGCGCCAGGCACTTGACATTCTCGAGTTTTCCTGCGAGAGATGGGGAGCAACATTTGGGCGGCTTTGCGTCATCTCTTGCCTCCAGGGTGAAGTTCGGATCGCGGCGAGTCATCTCCCGCATAAACTTGTTGAACAGCAGAACCTTGTCTTTCACTGACAACTGGCTAAAGGCCTCCTCGGGGATGAGACATCCTGCCTCCTTCGTTATGCTCGGGCGTGGGCTTGACCGTGGACTTGATCGTTGATTTGATTTCGGGCTTAATCGTGGGCTTGGCCTGGGACTAGGCTTCGGGCTGATCCGTGGACTTGGCACCGGGGCGCTGTATTTAACGGGAGTTACGGTGCGTGCCTTGGGCTGTGGAGGCTTCAGGTGCTCGGGAGACTCCTCGTTGTTCAGCCGATCGTATGCGTACTTCGACGTCTCACGCTTGACCATTTGCGAGATCATGCCGTTGAACATTTCGGCCATTTTCTGGACTTTCGACTTCTTGGGGGTCTTCATCTGCAGTGGTTTCTCCCACTTGCTCTGCTGCTGATCATGGCTACGCTTGTTTGGAGTTTGACATCGTGGTGGCTTTTTTGGCGTCGCCTTCATCTCGATCGGTTGACGATCGGTTTGTACGACCTGTTGCTTGTGCTTACCTTCCGACTTCGGGAGAGTGGCAGGACGTCTGTCGCTGCGAATCAAATTGAAGTATCTCTCTTCCCACTCCTGCTGGGTCATGTTGAGATCTCTTGGAGTGAGGTACATTTCCTGGTTGCTGGCGTATGGTCTTGGGCCGCGAAGCGACATGAAGCGTGAGACGTCTCCACCTGGAGTAGGGTCGCTCGCCCTGAATGGAGCCCCTTCCTGGGAGATGATAAACGAAGTCGGCTTTTTGGGGATTTTAGTTGGGGTTGGAGTTCGGGTCTTGGCGCTGCTGGGCTTTGGCCGAACAGGAACCTCGGCTTCACAGGGCACAAGATCGCTCGGAATTGGCTGCTGTTCGGGTTTTTGAAAGTCCTTAGCAGTTTCGGGCTCGTTCAGCTTGAAGAATTGCTTTCGAAGCTCCCTGTTGCGGAGCATACTTGACGAGAATCCTTCCTGGGCAGGAGATTGCCTCTGCGGTTCCTGCTTCTGAGACTTTTTCGCCTGGGGACTCCAAAGCTCCCTCATCGGCTTGATTGAGCCACACATGGCTTCGTAGTTCTTTATTGCGTTCTCTATGATCTCGCGTTTTCCATACGCAGCACTCATCTCGCGCTGCTTCACCTCACTCGGCTTGACAGCCCGCTCCACAATAACTCCTTCACTTGGACCCGCCTTTGGCACCTCAACCACAGTTGGCCTGATCTCCTTTACCTCCTGCGGAGGATCAACGTCCACTTCGACGTCCTCTTCGAAGTACTTCAGCAAATCCTCCATGCTCGGCGTGTACGAGGCATAGGAGAGATCACCGGTTCCCTGCTTGAGAAGATCGTCGTCGGTCACGGAGTTGGCCTCGAAGATCTCTTCGGCGGTTTTGACGGCTTTCTTCAGCCAATCGCGACGCTGGCGCTGCTCGCACTGATGAATCCTCTCCGAACACTCGAGAAACGTTGTCAGGTCCTCCTCGCAGAACGAGTTGGTGTTCACGACTGACGGCGATTCCATAGACATCATCTTGCTGATCTTTTTTTAAATTTAGAATTGTCACTGAATTGAAACACTGTCGAGGATATTAGATACCGTTGACTCTGCAATTACTTTGTAACTAAACTCACTGCGGCCGGTGAGGTGCTTTTATACCAAAACGCGAATCCTGCGCGGATATGTCGCGGCTTGGACCAGGTAGCAGCTTCGCGGTAATTAGCGCAGGATGTCGGAAAAGAAATTTGCATACGCGGAGTCCTTACGATCCACTCACCACCCGCAATTGTGTCCTCTGTCAAACCGTCATAAAATTATTAATCCCTTTACGATCGATCCTCGAGTGCGATCACGGGGAAAACCTAAGCGCTCGAGTGTTGGTTGGATCACAGGTAATTATCCGACTCCCGAGAATCTTTGTGAAATCTCTGCCGCGATTATTAGCGCTTCTGCGGAATTTCGCAGACTGCGTGGGAGTGTCACCGCTCTGTGCATGAGAATGTGTCGCAGAGAGGCGTTAACGAGGATCAGTGGAATTTTCACATTTTCTCAACTCATGCGCTGTCGCTTTGATGATCTGAATTCGGAGCGGTGATCGTGTATTGCGATGGATGAGCAACGGAAGGTTTTCTGAAGAAAGAAGAAAAACCCTTCAGGTTGTTGCGTGCGATTCTTTGGAAAAGGACTATTATGCGACGTGGAGTGGAGACGATGTGTCGCAAGAAGGCGTTAATCCTCCGTTTCAGAAAAGATGTTCAGAAAATTTGCATATTTTTCTGTGGAATGTGAGATTTACGTTTTTTTAAGGGATATTCATACAGGATAAGGGTAATAAAGTGAAATTTGGGAAAAGTAGAGGATTAGCAAGAGGATGAAGGTTTGTAAAATATGTTTTGAGTACAGTCTCTTAGATTGAGGAAATAGTTTGCAAAATTTGTGAAAAACACGGCTGCTGATGTGTTAATGTCTCTTCAGTCCATTTCTTAGGTTATGGAGCTGAAGGGAAGGATGTTTTTCAAGTTGTTGAAGTTCGATATTTGATTTGTTGCGAAATTTAGAGTTAAAGGACACAATTCTCCTTGAAAACTAGAATATACTTCTATATTTCGAATAAAAGAAATAATTAAGGAAAACCCACTACAAAAACACATAAAGTCCTTGGGACGAATGCAAATGTCTCCATTACATTCAGTTGCAAGTTAGTATTTTGAATTTCATCCTGTTTTCAGTTGAGCAGTTTAAACCAAAAGACTGATATCAAAACAATCAACCAAATCTTGAAAACTGTTGTCACGCGAATCGTGAAAACTGTTAAAAACATTGATTTAAGTTCTGGTACTCAATAGTTATGGTCAAAGTTAGGAAAGAAAAGAGTTTTGAGTTAATGTCGTCGCTTATCGAAACTGTTGTCATAGTTATGCCTACATTTTATGGAAAACTATGCAGTACTGAAAAATTGTCTAAATATTTCATGAAACCTTGATGTTGTACAAAGCGTCACAATACTTCTTATTCCTCCAAATACAAATGTTTTTTAGGGTTATAGAAGTATAAGTTGGCAACAGTCTGTGAACAGACGGCCATTTTGTGTTTTCTTTACTTTGGTTTAGCATTTCAAAGTTCAGACCTCAAAATTGAGGTTGGAAAAACGTTTTTAAATTGTGCAAATTTTTTTTGAAAATCATGCTTTAATTAGGAATGAAGTTCACTTTTGCTTGAATGGATACGTCATTAAACATACTTCGAGTGATGATAATTCTCAAGTGAATGTTGAGACACCGTTACATCCCTTATAACTGACTGTATGGCGTACTTTATGGGTTTATCGAATAAGTCCGCACTACTTTAAAGCCGATACTGGGTAGAATGTTACAGTCAATTGGGGCCGCTGTAGAGCCATGAAGACTGACTTCTTCGTTTGTCAATTAAACAACAATGATCTGCAGCCGCTGTGGATTCAACAAGACGACGCAACAAGTCACGCAGCTCGTTCCACTACTGATTTATGGAAGAAAACGTTTGGAAACCGCAGAGTTTCAGGTTACGGATCCATGGATTGAACTAAAAAGTCGTGCAATTTAATACCACTTGGCTATTTTCAGTGGAGATACGTGAAGTTGCTAGTCCACGCCTATAAGCCTAAAATGATTGACCACTTTGAGGAAAACATTCGCCGTGCCGATATACGGTCACGAATGTAAAAAAAGTAATAAAAAATCCAGACCCCCAGTCTAGACTACTTCTGAGATAGCCGTGGCGGCAACATACCAGAAATCATACTAAAGTTATGATGCCAGAAGATTATGCTTCAAATAAAGTAAATTTCAACTCAATTTAAAAAAAATCACCCTAGTCTTGTTTGATTTCTAATGTTAAATGCCTCGAAAAAACAGCATTGGCATGTTGAAATTGTTTAATGTCAAAAAGCATATCATCACACGATAGCATTCTTCACAACCTTTTCTTCCTCTTTCCTTCTATCTTCCCTTAGCTAGTTTAGACATGATTTTTTTTCGTGTGCAATGTGTGATGTGCGTGCAAGGGGGACAAGAACCACTCCGTCCGACAAGCTGAGCCGATCAACCACAAGCGTGCCGCCGTCCTCCTCCACCTCATCGAAGCTGCTTCCTTGGCTAACCCACCCGCAACAAAATGGAGGCCAACGTGGGGCCGAACCCACGACCCTGAGATTGAGTCTCATGCTCTACCGGTTGAGCTAGCCGAGCTACCACAAGCGTGCCTCCGTCCTCCCGACCTCATCAAAGCTGCCCCTGTGGCTAACCCACCTGCATGGCGCCCAACGTGGGCATTATTTAAAAGCTGAAAACAGCTGCTCGATGACGTCATTAGATCATTAGGCATAAGGCATATCCTTTATTGTTCAGCCTCGTCATGAGATGCCGATTGACACCATCTATTCATATATCGCATATGACTGCCCGCATAGTGACGAGCTATACAGTGCCATGTCTGGGTTTTACATTTCTGCCAAACTGCTCAGGTTATGCAGAATGAAGATAGAAAACACTCGCTGAAAGGAACTCACCGAGACCTTTAATGAAAAAAGGTTTCAGACAAGGCGACACGCTGTCATGTAAATGTGTTTCATATCATACTTAGGAAGGTCGTGTCAAGCTCACAAGTCAGCGCCAGAGACATGATTTTCCACGAGTTCATTCAATTGACTGCTTCCGCGGACGACATCGACGTGATTGGACGATCACAGCGATTTGTCAATGAGGCGTTTACTGGCATTGAAGTGGAAGCGACTCCAAGGGGCCTTGTGAACTGAGGGTAAAGCAAAGTACAAGCTGTCACCAACAAGCTGTCACCAACATCGACATCTCGTACAGGGCGCTATACTAGGCAGGATACCTTTGAGGTAGTCAAAGATTTCGTCTACCTCGGCTCTAGAGTAAAAAGACACAATAACACTAGTAACGAGATCAAGCGTAGAATTACACTAGCCAATCGTTGTTTCCTTGGGTTCAAGATGCGATTGAGTAACAGAGCCATCTCTTGAAGCACCAAGCTGACTGGACTTAACACTCTGATCTTCCCCGTCCTGCTGTTTGGCACAGAAACATGAACTCTATTGAAAGTGAATGATCGTGTCCTCTGGATGAGAAAATTCAACCATGAAGTATTCGGGCTACTTAATCGTATTCGCGTCCAACGCTTAAGATGATTAGGTCATGTAAAGCGAATAGACACCACAGCTTCGAAAAGTCTTCAATTCCGAACCTCTGGAGAAAAACCTCAACCAACAGGGTTCAGCTGGCGAAAGATTGTGCTGGCTGGAGAGGCTTGTAATGTCTGAGTTTTGATTAAGAAATACAAAATTTAAGTCTAGGCACATCGGGTTCCTGGGTATTTTCAAAATTTTTGTATAAACCGTGGAAAACTAGGAACAAGCATCGTGAATTGAGCAGAGAGAATTCTGTTCTGCCACCAAACAACAAAACCCCTTTTTGATCTAGTCCTTAGTTTAAGACATCTTCAGATCCGATTTTCAATTCTAAAGTAAGAAACTCATTGCTTTCCAGTCACATGCACATACATATATCCTGTCAGACATTTGTTAAAATTTTCCAGTTGCAAGTAGACATTCGTACACCGTCACCGCCATAGACCATCTTCGTGACTCAAATCAACTCCGTGCACAGACGCCACACCCATGCCTGAGCAATAACTCAAGCACATCATCCCCTTCAAACCGGCTTTCGACTTAATTAATCTTTCTCCTTGACGAAGAGGAGTAAAACTCCCGTCAAGTATGCGTGTATCCTGTCTTAAAACCTCTTTATCGTCTTTCCCTCATTCCGCTCCCGGCAAGGAGTGCTGGAGCTTCATTCGTTTATGTGGACTTCCGGCTGCGCGTGCTAATGACCCAATAGCACGTAATCAAATTAAATCCATTCACTCCACTTGCCCCCGCCCGTTGTTCGCCGATCCCCTGAGACAACACAACTGGTCGAAAAAGGCGAAAAAACAACAAGCCCCGACGAGAGACAAGGGTGAAGCACACAATGAAACACAAGAGCAAACAGACGACGACTGAAGAAGGACACAAAAGGACAAAGGGGCACCCAACCTCTCGCTGCCGCGTTTGTTGACTTGCCATTCAAGAAAGGATAACTCAGCGCAAACACGCTTATAGCCGTAAGCATACTAGACGAAATGTACATATTACGGCCCAAGTGCTTCCGATTAAGCAATTCAGGGTCGAGAAAGGGCGACTTCCGGAGCACAAATTAATTTTTCATCAGAAATTCGATTCAATTAACTTTCGACACAGTGCCGTCATCCCTCTTGACGTGACACCTCAGATGCATCTTTCTATGTTTTCTCTTAGCACGACCTACATCCTAGTGAGCAGCATCGTCACTTAAGCCGGCATTCCTGAGTGTGCCTAACGAGCATCCGCTTACTTTCCGCTGAATTGGATTCTGACAGCAGTGGTGCATCGGGGGATGTGTTTGTGGGGTTTCTGTGTCAATAAACCTGCCATTTTTTTAAATATTTTTTTCCACCCCAAGTGTGTTTCACGACGTCATTTTCAAGACTGACCTAGATTTAACCCCCAAAGGTGTGCAAGAGAGAGACTGCCACGTGGAGAATCAGGGAGGGGGAGAAAGATGCGTCTGATGAGAGAAAGTGGACAACTTTTTGACATTGAACCGCTTGCCTAGGGCTTATCTTGAGGGCACGCGAAAGGGTTGCAGTTTTTTCAAAATGCGTCTTCTGAAAATGGAAACCCTTTAAGTTGCATGTAAATGCAATTAATGGGCGGGTCTACCGATGTACGGGTATGCTTTTTTTCTCTTCTGGTTTATTTTTAAAATCATCGTTTGGGGAAAACGTAAATCGTTAGGGTTGAGGTTTAACCTTGAAGGGGCCGTCTGAGGGGCGAACTGTATTCTATCTTTTGGGGGGTCTCGAGGAAGACTGTATCTTTAAGGGGGAAACTTTTTGAAGGGCGTTGGTGTTTTGCAAGGGATGCATTAATAGGAAATTATGTGAAAAATCTCTAGGTAGGTGTTAAAGGGCATCTATTTATATGTTATGAGACCTTGAATAGATTGCTTCATTCTCAGGAGACTATTTGAAGGTACGCTACCTTTTGGATAAATTCTACGTTTTTAAAGCCTTGACGGAACTTAGTACCACTGCATTAGAGCCACTGCACGCTCACACAAAGGTGTATATCACGATTCTTTCTATCATTCACACGTGATATCTTTTACAGATGTTATTGGCCATGCATTCTATGTTTCTCTGGAGCTATTTCTGCCTAATGGTGCTGGTGACCTACATAGAATGTAAAGGAATGGCTTCACATTTGATTGACCATTAAAAATCTTAAATAAAATTTTTAATCAAAAACTTGTTTTATGATTTCTATGTTTTTATATAGTTTTTTTGCGATTGGTACAAATGGGCTCCTGAAATAATTAAAACTCTGTTTCAATATAAGATGGTTTCTCATTAACTAGTGAGCCATCACACAGGGGTGGGATTTAAGACCACTTTCACATGTATTCTATGTTTTAACGTTGCTGCTGTTATTGAATGTCGCAAAAGAATGACTTATGTTGTTATAAGGGGTTATAAATATATGTCAGTTTCCTGCGAAGTGTTGACCAGAAATACGAATTGAGGTTCTGGTTTATTGCATTCTATGTTTTAAATTTGCAAGATATTGATTCATCTGAAACATTTCTATAAGTAACAAGTTTAATTGTGAGAAGCAGTGCTCCTTAAGGTATTCTTAATGCCCAACACTACAGACAAAACTGCAACTTTACTCAACCCTCCTAAGTTAAAAGATTTCAGCTGGCGATTTATGAAATTGTTAGCGATAACGTAATAAGCTACAAAATGAGAGGAATAAAGGACCTAGTTGAAGATTTTTTAAGAGAGGGAAATCAAATTTTCTTCAAAGATAAGACTCAAAAATTTCTTAAGTGAATGCTATGTATACACATTTTGAAGTTTTGACTAATCTCTGTTTTCAACAAAAGCAAATATTAAAACCAAAGAGCAACTTAAGGAATCATTACTTATGATTTCTACGTTTTTTGAGGTTATGTCTGCCCCAAACAAATCTAAAACAAACTTAAACTGCTGACGTGCTGCCAGACAAATGGAACTAAAAAGCTTATTTCTGCTTTCTAAAATAACAAATCATTCTTGCAACGGAATCGTGCTGCAAAAGTTTAAAAAAAGTCAAACCGAAACCTTATGATTGGTCCCAAAATTTATTCTCATTTCTCTTCATCGCATTGAAACCTTAAACATTTTTAAACTGGTCAAAAGTCTTTAAATTAGGAAAATTTTTCATAAATTCATGCAGTCTAGTTCTTCAGGCTGAACAATAGAAAGAAAATCAAAGAACCACTTAAAACATTAACAGTGACAAGTGTTGTCATCACAGAAAGTCACCACACTCATATGCACCCCACACCACCTCAAATTCACCACTGGTGACCATTCAATTATCTGTCAAGAGAAGAATTCGTTTAAACTCCACAAGGACTTACCAAATCGGAATCAAACATATCGCATGGAGTCTGTGCCAACACCTGCTTCGTTGAGAAATATTTCACACTCTCCACGAAACACACGCACACACACACACACGTGCGCGCAAGCAGACACTTTCAGAAAGAAGAAGAAAACACGCGTTGCTCGATAGCTGGAAGCGCCTACCCCCCTTTTTTGAATTGTTTTTCAACTCAACAGGACATCCGTTCACCGAGCATACACACACTGACAGTGTATTTAAATATCCTTTTCACAGCTGCCACACACCACCATCGACCTACATTACAGAATCAGATATCCTTTTCGATACCGGAACAAAAGGGGGGACGACAGAAGGAAAAAAAACACGCGCTGAGAAATTCACGGAAGAAGTACACGGCACGGACACGACGACGACAGCGGTTGCGATGGAAAATCGAAGAAGAACCGGGCGAAGGCGGATAGAAAGAGAGCAGAGAGCTTGCTGCACATCCTCCTCTCGGCAGGACCTACTACGCTACATTCGGTTCACCTCCTTCTCGGTCGGTCTTCTGATGGTTTTTCCTGCCCTGTATGCTGCGCTGCTGTGGCAAATATTTTCGCTTTGTTATTACACTTCACTCCACATTGTCGGCCTGGTCGTTGTGAGTCCTATTGTCATGTCCTGTCGGCTAAGGGAAGGGAGGAGGGTGGAAGATCCCGGGCACTGAGGGAGGAGTGGGAAGCGTTTTGCGTCCAATCTGTGTGATACCTGTTCTGTTGGCCCACAGAGGTCAAATCACTTGAGCGAGCACTAGGTTATCAAAACTCAACCGATTTAGGGGCAGGATCTGAGCACACACGCACACACACGAGGGGGGATTTTCTTTTACACACGGCAATGCATTTTCGAGAAGCGAGCATTTAGACCTGATATTGCGCCATGTTCGATGTGGAATCGCGGACTGCGTCCCAGGAGCGTACACACCCAACAACGGCACGAAAAAAGGATATTTCCCAGCTCTTCGAGAAAATTGGGTTTTTTTTCCCACGGGAGGTCCTTCCTTGCTGTTTATCGAATATAAACAACGAGTTCTTTGTTGAGAGGGGCTTTCTTTTGGGTTGAAAATTGGGTTTTTTTTTTTGTCGAAATGAATTGAAGCTTTTCGCGACGATTGTCCTTTTCGTGTGTGGTCGGCTGCGTGTGTTTTTTTCACTTCCTACTTCGAGAATTCACGGGCCGGACACGGTGGAAGCAAGTGAAGACGAACGAAACAGCGTGGATGGCGGAGGAGGAGAAAGGATATTCCAAGAAAGCTGGGAAATATTCCGTGGAAGTGGTGGGAATGTGAGCTTTCCACTGGTGCGCATGGTGCGTTGAGCGACGAAGGGTGACAGACGACGGAACCGAGGTGGATTTCGGCAGTCACATGGACTCGCATGCAACATGCAGGTTGAATTGAATGAAAGCTTTACGATGAGCAGTGTTGCCAGAACGGAATTTATTGTCGTCGGCTCCTTTGTGTGATGTCTCTTGAGTCAAGGATGTTTCAATTGTCACCGCAAAGGACACAACTCCACTGCCCCGGATGAATGAGAGAAAGAGGAGATGAGTCACTTTCGCGTCGTTAACTTGTTTTGATTGCCACAGCGAACATAAAATCATTTTCAATTGCCCGCACGTGACCTTGGGAAACTTAGGATCTACTTAAATGAATTGATGATGGATTTCCTGTTAACTTTCTGGGGAAGATTTTGACTGCGCAGATAACGGTCCTAAGCGTGGCGATGATTCAAATGAAGTTCTAGTTTAGATTTGAGCACGAAAAGGTCACCGTGGAGAGGAATATGTTGATGGGCTTGTTACTTAAATAGATTGACAGGATTTGGACAAACGTTTTTGTGGCAAGGACATGTCCTTTGGTTTAGAGAATAGTGTGGCAAAGTTTGCTGATATATACCGGAGTACCATTCTCTGAAGGCTAAATAATGGATTCTTTAGTGGTGTCGGTGCTCAAATTAACCAGAAGGAAAGATTACAGTTTGTTTGAGAACATCGGAACTGGATTATAGTCCGGCATTTTTTTTAGTGACGAATTCGAATGCACACAAGCAAAATCATGGAGTGTTCGCGGAACTGTTCAAAGCAGTTGCAGATGACCTTATTGGGGCCATGCCCAAGCTCTGCTTGGGGAAGAGCATGCTCAATGAGTGGAACCTCAGCGTCGTTTGCCCGGTCCACAAGTAGAGACCCCATCAACTGCGCCAACTACCACTAAATCGTCTTTGCCGTTTTGTGTGAATACCTAAAACCATTCGTCAACACTCTGTAGGTTCAAATCAGTGCAGTTTCAGTGTCAGAGAAGTCGACTAAATTTACCAAATCTTCAAACTACGTCAGATCCTCGAAAGGCTCAATTGACACTCACCACCTATTCGTGGATTATGACAGCATGCATGGAGCCGAGCTATGCATGCTATATATGCCATGTCGAATTTTTACAATCGTGCCAAACTCCTCAGGTTATGTAGGATGGCGATGAAGAACATTCGCTGACATCATGACGTTCCGACAGGAAACGCTTCCGGTTTTCGAGTGATAAGACAAAGGGTCCTCAGGGGTTTTAAGTGGATTGCGGTTATCACTTTGACCGACTATTAATGCGAGTGCCTGCAAAGAATGGCCAACACTCGTACCACTGAATGCACTATTCCTTCTCACTTGGTTGTCGAGTTTTAGGAGACAGTTGCGTTGGAACGGAATGGGCTGATAATTTGAAATCGGTTGGGAAGGCAGTATTGGCGTTGGATTCAAGGTGTTCTCAAAAGTTGCTCTTCTGGAACACGCCTGCAATTGTACTTAAAATCTTTGTTCAAACTTGATCTTCTCCTGCCCCCACCTTAGGACAAATCTGATCTAAATTTGCTAAAAATGGTCAAACAGTGTGAATCCTTTGAGGCAGTGATGCTTCTATGCCAACATGATATGGGGGAGCGGCACAGGTTTTAGGAAGAAAGTCAAGTCTCATGAAAGTCAGTGACCTGTTCATTTCCCTCCGTTCCTTAAAGGGGATTTTGCATTCACGGCTACGAGCAATGAGCCAGCAACACTGTCAGGAACTGCAAAACGACTGCATTAAATCTAAGGAACAAAGAAATGTGGTCAGCTTGTCTAGCAATCCTTAAGATGTACCATTAAGTAGCAGAACAAGTTTGATACAAGAGGACACTCCACATTGGGTGTGCGGGAGAAGAGACAAAACCTGACTGCATCGCATAATAATCGAAGATTGATTGTTCTCCTCCTCCACAGTCTGAACTTTTCGAACTCTCGATGAATAGAAGGCGACATTTTGACGCTGCGTAGAATCAATGTCTACTCTCATCTACAAGTACCCCGAACCTCTTGTGATCGATGGCACCACGATAAACTAGATAGTCTCCTTATCAATCAGAACCCATCATTTTCTAAATCCACATTTCAGACATTGCCACGTTCCATGCCGCATATCGATATGATTTCCCCAGACAAAAAAATCCCCATTCGAAGCACAATGTCAGCATGTCGCCACCCGTCGTGGTCGTCGTCGTCGCTCAGCCTCAAATTTCATACCGATCCCAATCTGCAACCGTGATCCTTGAGACCTTTCAATAATGTAACACGAGTCAGTCCCTCACTACGGTGATTGATTCCTGTCCCTCTCGGTGATTTGTCACGATATCTGATTCCGGGTCCATCTGAAGTGCACCCCTCTCCAATGGCGCCCACTCCAGTGCTAATTGCAATTTAATGAACTCAGTCCCTTGTCCCTTCTCAAGGCGAACTTCATAAACTGGCATTCCGCGCGGGACATCTGCGATGCGACATCATAAACCCACGTTCTGTGGGGGTGTCACTTGCAGAATCCTTTTTTTATTGAGCAATCAAAGAGACTTCGGAAAATTCAATTTCGTTTCGGATTCCTCGGATTGTCGAGCGGTAGAGATGGTAATTAGGTCGCAGGTCAGGATGTGTCACTGTAAGAGGTGTCCTCCCTAATGTCGCATTCCTGGACGAAATTCCGCGACGGGTTTTAGGGACTCAGGTAGTCCCCGGGACGAGTAATTAACGCAGGAACCTGTTGAGTTCTATAAATTGCCCAGCTCGAGCCCAACGCTCATCAGTCTTTCGTTGACAAGTGACACGAACAGTTAAAGCAACAGAATGGAGTCGAATTACGTTGAGGTGGTGCGCAGGAGAAACTTCATCAGCGGCGAGGACTTCTCGGCCGAAGATCTAAACATCTTCGCGGACTCGGTGGAAACAATTGCGCGTATTGAGAGAGAGCGCCAGGAACGTCGCAAATCTCGCAGAATTTTCAAGCGCACGAGTTCCAAGAAAACCGTCGAGGTTGAGGTGCACTCTCAGCCGCTGTCTGCGAATGCCTCCATTGACTACAGAGCAATGGAAGCCGAAGAACTCCGTCGGCATTCACGTCCAGTTTGTGCAGAGCAGTTACGTTGCAAGCTATTTATGTCCACCTCGGACATATCTCCGACTCAGAGCTCCGATGAGAACTACTACAGTGGAGCCAGCAGCGTGGAGTCCCCAACAAGGGGGAGCAAAGAATCGCTGGACATCGACGGCGTCTCGTCACTGCCATCAGTTGATAGTGGCACTGAGTCGGAGAGTGGTTTTGGCTGCATTCGTCCGCGGTCCAACGCCATGAACCGCAGCACTCGGGCGCGCATCATTGGATTGGTCATGAAGAAGGAGTACAGCAAGGAAGATGCGATGAAGGACCGCCGAGAACGAGTCTTAAACGGGTTGCTGCGGGAAAAGGAAAAGTACGAGATGATGCTGGAGGCTGTTCAAAAGAGAGCGACGACCATGAAGTCCGCAGGAAGCGAGTTGAAATCCATCAGCAAGGCTCTGAATTGCTTGACTTTGTGAGCTGCTGCACAGCTGCTGCGTTGTTAGTTCGTAAGTTTGGGGCAGCCCCGAAAAGTTCACTTTTGCATTCTTTGAGAATTTCTAACACTCCCACTCTGGCAGTGAGATCCCAGAATCTTTAGCTTTAATGTGATTTTTTTTAAATAAACAATTTGTGAAAATTATAAGAGGGTTTTTTTGTTTTGTTTAAATCTGTGTGGAACATTCTTTTACGGCCAAAAATTTTAAATTTGGATCGGAAAGAGAAATTTCTTCTTTAGTTCTCCTTGTTCTTTCCCGAAATATTTTAAGTTGCTGTCTGACAAATTTTTGATTGAGTTTGATTGGGTAAGAGTTGGAATTTAGATTTTTTGTTCCAAAATTCGGCACCTGTTTTGTCCTTTTATAGTTTTTGAACTTCATTAACTTACAAATCTTTTCGTGTTCAAGAATCAAGTGCTTTCATGACAAATGATACGTTCAAAGGAATTTTGTTAATAAAGACCTTAAAGTCGAAATTTGTATAAGAAATCAAAATTAAGCATAATGTTGGAAAGCTGGTTCTATTTTGAAAACGGAAAATGTAACATCCAAGAGCATCTTTCAAAATCAAAAAGTTGTAAACCTATAATTTTGGAACAAATCATCTGGGACTAAATTTTATTTGTACTAGATTGGAACTTAGGTTAGGTTCGGTTAAGATCGTGGCAGACCAATATAATTCATGAACACAAATTTCACATAGAACTTCAGTTTATTTGATGGAAAGGTACTTGATACTTATGTAACTTTATGGATGTGGTTTGATAACTTCTACATTGTTCAGGAAGTGGAAGAAAGGGAATCTGTGTGCTTTGGGTCTAGCTCTACCTAGCGGATGGCAGACGCAGAGAAGACGTTCGAGAGTGGTTGTCACTTTACAACTAATACACGAATCCGCAGGGATGAAGCCGAATTGCAGGCATCGAAGCTCACCAGGCAATTAAGGTTAGACTAAGTTTGACGAGAGTTATAATCAGAACTAGGCCAGAAAATCTTCGTTATGCGGCTGGTTACGGTTCTGTGCTAGGCTACGGCGTGTATGGATGCCTTGTTTGGTTGGTTCATCTGCAGTTTCCTTTGATGCACTCATGGCCAGGGATCCAATTAACGGAGACAGTGTTGTTGCTATAGAGATTTTTAGGGATTCATAGCAGCGGAGAACAGATATAAATTTTACATTAATTTTCGAAAGTTTTGAGTGCTACTTGAACTTCTACAAAGATGCTAGTTTCTTTATCTTGTACTTAACTTTAATTTTTTTCACTTTTCGGCTTTCTTCTGTTTGGAATATTCTATGATCTAGCTTGACGCATAGTTTAACGTTGTCTGTAGCAATCTATACTCCTGCACCAAGTCCTTCATTTTACTTAGAGCCAAATCTAGGACTAAGAAATCATTCTGCTCCAATAGCAAGACCTAAGATTTGTTAAAGCGTTTAGACTTAAAACACGCGGTTTGGGCAACCGGCTGAGGGAATGGGGAATTTCCTATACCTCGACAGTATTGTCTCAGCCAATGAAAGGGCCGAAGAAGATGTCCCAAATATCGAAACCTAAGTCAGCTTTCGTTATTGTGTTCTCTTTACCTTCGGCTCGTGCTGTAACTTAATTCCGGTTACTGAAGGGTACTTAAAAATCCATTTGGCGGGTGCCATTTATAAAAAAAAATTGGAGAAGCAATGCTATTAGCTTGTGGTCGCCATGACGTAGTGGGTAAGTGCGTCGACCCACGCGCAGAAGGTTTAGGATCGATTCTTGGACCGAACACCTCCCATTTTTTTCATAGCACCACCTCTTTTGAGTTGGTGACAACACTCAAAGAGTATCAATAGTCTATGAAAAGCTTCTCAAATCTCGCTGTGCGAAGCCGGTAAAAACTGTAGGTCCCTTCTAGTCTTAAGTTAATAGAAGCGCGCAAGAAAACGAGTAGTTGTTGTAGAAGCTCGGCTCTGGTCTCTTGTGGGCTGTAGTGCTCAAGCACCAAGCTAGTGAGTCAAGTACCAAGGTAGTAAGTTCGCTCTATTGTATGGATGCAACACAAGAAGATTACAGACTTTCGAGAACCGTTGGCTACAAAACATTCTAAGGATTTACTGGCTAAACCGTATCTCAAACGAAATGCTTCATCATTTTATGTTGGCCTTTAAATATCTTTTAGGTTCCAATCTTGGGTACGGCGTTGAAATTTCATTCGAAATCGCTTGTTTAAAACCTTTTATAAAATTTAGTCATATTTTTAAATTGACGCTTTGGTTGACTTCTGTGACTTCTGAGACTGTTAACCGAAGTTGGAAATATTCAAGAGATGAGTTTAAACCCAAATGTGCAATTTTCAAAAACATACTTCGAAAGCTATACATTTTAAAATGTGCTTAAAATACTGAAAACAATTTCTTGGCGTCTTATCAAACGCTTATGCACGCAGTTCGTAGGAGGAACATTTTGGAACATTTTGGTTCACAATGTCAAAAAATTTTGCTGACGTAAGTTACCACTTAACAGTTAGCCGCCAAGTTCTGACATATTGAGCACTTTCGTCCCCTTACACGCTTATGGCACTTGGTACGATTTCGTGATAGAAAATTTCGCACCACCCCTTTTGACTTGTTGAAAACGCTTAAAGAGCACTTAATGCCTATGAAAAATTTTTCAAATTTCTCCGTTAGGGGTCATCATTAAACTGTAGGCCTCTTTTATTTGTGTTTCAATAATAAAATGAACAACACAAGTATTTCCTGACGAAGCAAAGACTTGGTCCCTTGTGGGCTGTAGTGCCAACACTGCGACAGAAAAAACTTCTTAAAGGACCCACCATGGTACACACACATATACATACATACATACAACCGGAAGCATTTTCTTGAATTGAATTGCCTTTTGCAATCAAATTGAAAAACCATTTCCGTGAACACACTCCACAGCACTCCATCAGTGAGTCGACGAACGACGACGTTCATTGCTATCTTCTCTAATTAATTTTCAGTAACCCTCAGGCGTGCGGCCCACGCTCGCACATCGAATGCCAGATGCTGCTGTTGCTGCTTTCATCCGAAGGAGAATCGTGACTTTAGCACGATTTCAAGGCGTCCCTCCCTCTCTCAGTAGGACACCACAATTCACAAGCGAAACGCAGTTAATCATTTATTGACGGAAATTCAATCTTTGATTAGCGCGGAAGAGATCCAGCAGCGAGGAGGAGGATGGAGGGCATGCACGGCGGACAGGAAATCGAGAGTCACCGCATTCCCATGGTTTGAGCCGAGTCCGAGATCCAACAATGATGAGCACTTAATCAACTCCAAACAGAAACAGACCGACTTTTGTCAACTCTTTAACTCAACAGATTAACCTCAATCCATGAGAGTGTTCAGCGATTGTTGTTGTCAGAAAAGGGATGGATAAAGAATAAACTGGACGATGAGCTGAAGAGGACTCCAGCGAAATGAAATGAAAAACTGCCAATCATTCCTCCCAAAGAATTGGATACCCACTGTGCAAGGGGAGAGGAATATCCCCCAGCCCCCCCATACCATCATCATTGTCAACTCAACTCATATCGGGATTATCTAAAGTAATTAAGAGCGACAAGCAGAAGAGGCGGTGGCACTCCAGTCCGGCAATTGTTTCATGAAACCCCTGGAGGGGGGTGGGATGGGGTTGGATGGAACTGATGGGTGCACCCTGTATGAGGGTACCTACACATCGGCAATTACATTCGATTAAACAATTAAATGTCCGCATGAGTGCTGGGCAACTGGACTCAAATTGAAATCACTTCAAAGGCAGTTCTTGGGCAGTGCCGGAGGTGGTTGTGGTGGTTGAAATGAAATTTAACTCTGTGATGACCTTCGGATCAACTGCCTGTGGGAGGGGGAAGGGGGCAAAGTGTCAAAGAACGAGGAGAGCCGAGTTGGGTAATTAAACAAATCGACCTTTGATAGGGAATAGCTCTTGAAGATTGTGGTTATGTTGAATGTTAATTGAATAAATGCAGGCGGTGGTGGTGGTGGCGGCGGCGACGAAAGGGGATCTGATGCAGTAATTGAAGGGTACCTTACGTGCTACTTACGGTCATTGAAGAGGCTAATGGGATCAAAGATGAGGTACGTACCTGAAAGAGAGAAGAAAGAGGGCAAAGGTTAGTTAATTTGTTTTGGGTGTGAGTGAAGATTGTTTGGAGTACATGCAGGAAGGGTCACTGACTGAACGTTCATCTGTTGAGTGATAAAAGGCAGAAGGCGGGGGTAAGCTACAAAATGAAAAAAGTAAATCTAGTACTTAGACTTAATAACTCAGCTTTAGGATGGGCAATGGAGGAAGAAGGGTTGACTTTGAGTGATAGAAGTCTTAACAAATATCTGAGAGTTTACGCGTCGTCGTCCTTAACACTTTGCTTACAACAATGGACTGTGTGCTTCCTGTAATTCAGCTCGGCTTTCAAAGAGACGACGCTACGAACCATACAGTGCGTGAAACAGTAGACTTGTGTAGAAATGATTTTGGTGGGCATTTCATTTCTCGTTTTTTTACCCTTAATTGGCTGCCTGGATCATGCGACATCATATTTTTGGACTACTTTCTCTGGGAATATGTAGGGCCAGTTAGGATCAACGCTTTGACAGCTAGCATTACTCGTGTTGTCCGTAATATACCAGTCGGTATGATTGAACGACATGTCCAAAATTGATTCTTCGGAAAAGATCACCTTAGACGTACTCGTGGCCAACATTTTAAGGAAAAGTAAATGACAAGAATTGTTTCTTTGATATTTTAAGTTCACTTTTAAATTTATGTGTTTTGTTTTAATTTATATTTTAATCTTCATGTTGAATCGCCCTCCAGTATCAAAGTGCATATTACTGAAAGTCATACGGCAACGTTACACCGTGTACTGCTAGAAACGTCATCCTCAAACAATTGTCTACCATGCTTGTTTAGGATGCAATCGTGACAGGAGAACAGAAACTCCACCTTTTTCCCATTTTTACAGTCAAATTCAATCTCTTTTGTCCACACAACCCATATAACACATTCTTCTGCAAACACACCAATGAACTGAGCCGGACAATAGTCAATACACAAAGAAACTCACTCTTAAGTAAACATCATCGGTTAAATTAAACTGATAAAAAAACACATCCCTCGAATTGACCGAGAATAATCAATTTCGTGCCTTACCACGCTCCGGTTGACCTTGATCCGCATTGTGAATCGTGCCCATGGACAAGGGATGATGTTCATTTTTTCTTTCACTAAGCAACCAGAAGAGAAGAAAAAAAAAACAAGAAAACCGTTGAAAGTCTGTTTTGGTTTTTGTCAGTGTTTAATGTCTGTCCTTTTTGCATCAAGGAATTTCAAATAATCTCCCAAGGGGATGGTTTAATCTTCACCAAATGGGTGTGTCTGATGACACAAAAAAAGCGCCCCAAATGTTGCCATCGTTGGTTGCTCTTTAGGCACTTAATTGAGGATGAGAAATGTGACTAGAAGAGATTCGATCAATGGAATTGCAAAGAAATTAGTGGCAAGTATCGGTATTATACATTCACAGACAGTTGGACGCTTCTTTTAATTTTTCTTTTAGTTTGGCACTCCAATTCCAACTTTCTTCTTAGTTTCTCCAGTCTAACCATCTAACGCTTTCAAAGGCACGAAGTCTGCTAGGTGCTTTCTGTTTTGAACAGCAATTTTGTTGAGGTCTTTCTCCACTTGTGTGCTTCATCTTAGTCGAGGCTAACTTCTAAAAATTCCGAGAAAACAGTACTGAGGGCAAAACAACGAAATATGAGAGGGCTGCCCCTTGCCCCCTAGAACTTTTTGCTAAGGACGCTGCAGGATAACAACATTTTACGTTCACAGCATCATTTCTGTCACACAATCTAATCTGTAATTAGCAGCGGATTGTTTAGAAAAGAAAGACAACAATGGTCAAGTCATGTGATTTGATTCCACCCTTTCATGTATGTCCTTAATTTCGCTGTGATTCCGGCATACATCAGGGATTTTCTCTATCCATGGGAGGCTTTGTAAATACCTAGTACTTAGTGAGCCTTAATTAACTAATCCCAAAGCCTCAAAAATAAAATCTGGCATCGGTATCTTACTTTTCCTCTAAATTTCGTACTTGTGAATCCCCTTTCACAGAATTTCATTGATTTATACCTTCCCCCAAAAAATTATCTGCTGAAAATATTCTCCTGAATTTAAAGGACTCTTCCTTACAGAAAGCAACGACGTAAAATTTTCCACTCTCCGATTCATAAATTCCAAATAAATCCCATTTTAAGGCTTAACATCAAACCATACTCCATCCCACTTGTTGATTCTCAAAAGTTTAAATCATCTCTAACTTCAACATTTCCCCTTAAGGAAAAAAAATTGAATGCATCTCAGTCATCGTTCTGTTCATTGACTTCAACCATACAAATCCCCCCGTGACAGTCGGAGAAAATACCGATAAGCTCTTCTGGAAGCCATCTGTGAACGCCTGTGTAATAAATATGTGCGCATACACGCCCTGCGGCTTGTGCCAAACATCCACCCACAAATAGATTAAATTTCAAACTCATTCCTACAGGGCTCAGATGCTTCAGATGAACAGAAAAAAAAAAAAACTGGGAAAAAATAACCAACAAGAACAAACAATTAATCATCAGTGTTGGTGGCTGGTGGTGAGCCCTCTTCACGCGATGAATGAGCATAACATTTCGACTTCCCTCTAATCCCTCGAAACAAAGCAATCATTCATGGACTTGGGCTTGCAGCAAATGCTTCATAAATCAACAATGCATCCAATAATTAGATCAGTCTTGATGGTGCCTCCCCCGCCCCTTCACCCATTCGTTCGCGCAATACTGTTTCTAGTCATAAAACAAATTTCCAACGAACTGCCATGGACTTCAAAACAACGCTTGGCTTTCATGGCGAATGATCGAGGGTGTGCATAACTGGCTATCTGTGTGTGTGCATTTGTATAAATTAAAATTCCAAACAAGCATCAGCTAACTGCCTGAAGTGCGCAGCAGCCTCATGGAATGTCAAAAGTCAGCGTGAAGTGTGCTGTGGGGCTCCATAAAAATAGAAATCATCTCACCACTCACAGATTTTGCAACGAGCCCAGCTGAGGATGCACACAGTTCAACGTCAAATGTTAACTGTCACTCAGGATGAAATGTCAAAGTGGACAAGCGCGCGTCAATAAACGGTTTGGGCCTCTTAAAACGTGTCAAACACAAGTTTTTCGGATGACACTCTCCGTTGCTCAGATAGTGACACGCTTTACGATCAACGGAAGAAAAAGAACAAAGTGCCTTTACAACGCAACTGGCTATTGATTTGCAGGCAAAAATAGATGCTTTGGGCCCCCCTCAAAGAGGAGCGAAGCTGGTGAGTCAGTGTTTTGTCACATTCTTGGTGGGCATCGATTTAACCGCCAGATCAGAGGACCCACCAAGAGGGCGGAACGAATCGGTGCAGATGTCAACAGATGAGGCCGAGGGAAAGTTGTGCAATTTAGCGGCGCCGTCTGTGTAGTGGTATGTGGCGCGTTCGCCGTAAAAGGCGAAGACTAATCGTGAAGCATGACAGCATGCAAAGTGCGACCGTGTCGCTCGTATCTAGGCTAGACGACACTGTGTGCACTGGAATCGTTGCCTGAATTTCACTGAGTCCCGTCGCCCCGGGGAGAGGGCGGGCGCCGCGTCAAGTGAAAGAAAGGCGTGCAAAACTCTATTTTGAGCGCACTCTCGCGTCGTGGAATGCCGCCGTTTTGTGGAGAGATAGAACGTGCAAAAATGTCGCGGTCGCCGTTGCCGCTGGGTTATTTATTCCGACTGCAGTGCAGTGAGTGAGTAATTTTAGATCATACCACCGAGCAAGGCGTTGACCAAGTTTGGCGATCACTGATAGATGCACACATCTGCACGTGCGGCATTCTAAGTGCCCTGGAAACGGGTGTAGGAAACCTGAATCGGCGGCGAAGATAATCGAATTCAAATAAATCTCCAGATTACCACAGAAATGTCAAGCAGAAGTCGAAGATTCTCGGTTAAGTACACCGCTTGTGCGTCTAATCCACCGCACATTCCTCCAGAGGAAAGCCCACAGAAATCTGGCCCAAAACGAGCGATAAACACGAAATTTCTTTCACTCGATTTGGGAGAGGATACGCTTCAGTGCAAGCATGATAATCTGATGGGAGGGTACACCATGTGTACAGAGAGTATCGACAAATTTCACCACCCACCAGAGTATCTTTTTCCGTTTCCATTTAATTTTCAAAGTCCTTGAAGAGTCATCCTCTTACCCCTCCCCTCTCCCCCATCCCCTTCAGCGGTTGTTGAGATGAAAATGATTCATTGAACGTTCGATTCGATCTTGAAGCGTAGAGGAGCACCGAACCACATCCCCATCCTCCACCGCTACCGCTGCCGTCGCCACCGCCGCCAACAACAACAGAAGCAGCACAAGCACCAGCACCCTGCTTGTTTGTGGAAATTATTTTCGGAATCAGTTCGTGTATCTAAACAATTGCGAAGTTCAAAACGAACGAACGAAGAAAAAAAAAATAAATTCAGCACATCGATGGGAATTGTAACACCTCATCTCTGCGGAGGAGTGGAGGAGGTGGACTGTCAGGGGGGGGATGGAATGGATATAAACAAAGATACGAGCTTATGCAAGGTCTGTGGAATGATGTTTACCTCAGGAGGCCAACGGATGAGGTGCGAGGCGAGATCTGGGGGTGAATTGAATCATTTGCTGTGGGATTTGATTTCGAATTTGAAACGCACTAATGGAATTTCTTTGATGAATCGATGGGGCCTCTGGACAAGATTCCTGAAGCTGTGTGTTCAGGTGATGGAATTTTTACAGTTGAGCGGTCAAAGGGGGGCGCAGACGACGCCCAAAATACACGCACTGAGCAACAAATTTGATGCTGAAGTCTTTCAGAAGGAAGCCGTACAGGGACGAGAAATCTTAAAAAAAAGATTTGGAATAACGGGTATCGTTATTGTGCCAGTGCATAGTGGGTAAGTGCTTCGACGTCAGGCCTTAAGCTGAACACCTCGCAGTTTTCTTTTTTACTGCGACACCTTCTTCGGACTCCTGTCGTCGAGGAGTACGAAAATATCGGCGTTGAGAGTCATCAATAAACTGCAGGTCCCCTCCACTTGCAAAATAACAAAAACACGCACGACCCGAGTGGTTGTTAAACAAGCTCTGGTGTCCTGTGGACTGTAGCGCTATGGAATGTGTTTATTTGGAGAAGCTCCCGAAGGGTCTACGAAGAACGTGTCATCACCCAGATTTTTTAGAAAAATTTGGGCGGTAGTGTGTGGCGCCCTCTCTACCCAAACAAGAACAGTCTTTGGATCTACAGAATCTTCGGCAACAGAATTGACGTTGCAAAGGTTGACTGATCGCTTTCTCTTTTCAAATCTTCACATGAAGGCATGCCGTCCAATTTTGTGGGGCCTTTCGAGAGCTGCGCGATCGATGGTATCTGAACTGATTTCGAGAAAGCGTTTCAATTTTATCCGATGCCCATACCTGGCGCTCTCTGTGGAATGAAAAATTCGCGGCATACAAATTTAGTGGCAAGCTAGCCCTTAAAACTCCGTCTCTTCTCCAATTTTGACAGAGGCCCATTCGGCGACTGGCACCACCTGCAGAGCTGCAAGATCGCTGGCAGTCGCGAGAGCATGCGAAGAACGTCGGCAATTTTAAAGCGCGCTTTGTGGTGCTGCTTATCCCCTGGCGTTGGAAGCCAAGTTAAGGAAGCGCGCAAAGAGCTTCCGACATATGCGTACCTGGCTTGGCTAAGTGGTGCCCTCTATGAAGCCCGTCAACCTCAAGACCACTATTTGAAGTTAAAGAATCGTGCGAACCGTGTTTTCTTTGTCAACTGTTTTAAATTCTCAAACTCACATCTCCGTCAGCCTTGAAATTGTCCTACTTTCCACACGACCACGTTGCTCTCTTTCCAACTACCAAACACCTCGCACCGCTTCCCATTCGGATTTGAAATTCGATTCCACTCGAAAAAGAGCCGACAGCGGTCGATTCAAGCGATGAAATCAATCGATTGTCGGCAACGCCTAAGTCTCCCAAACCTCATTAGCCTCTCTTGAAGAGCTCTCTCACACCATTGACTCGACAACAATGAACCACTGATTGCACTTCTACTCAGTTCCCTGCTTTCCGTCATCCGATTCGTCGTCTCATTGGGTCAACAGTTCGGGCTGTTCTGTTCTTTCACTCAACCTTCTGCCGTTCGTTGGCTCCTTTTCCGGCGACTCCCCACAGTCGCACATACAACACACAAAATGCAAGTGTCATCCGAAAATAATCGTCTTACTTTCGTTTAGAAGTAGAATTCACCTCGATTCGGGAGCACCCATCCCGCTCGTATTCGATTACACGGGGCCGGTCGGTCGTTCGGTCGGCTGTCGGGCTGTCGGGTTACTCATCTCATTCAGGGCTGGCAGGGGACCAAATTCGTTGCCGTAATTAGCCACGTTGCGATCCGTAACTGAAATCCTGAGAATGCCGAATGCACTGCGGCTCGAACAAAAAAAAGCTGCAAGCAGCTCCAAACACACCGCAATGCGCTCTGACTGGCTGACGGACTGGCGGGCTGATTGGGTGGTTGGCTTTCTGGTGTATTTTTAATCCGACATTCGTATTCGGTTTGGCATTCCTCTGCGGTCCAGATACACATTTGGGATTCTCTTTGTGCGAATGAGTCAATAGACGACGACGACGACGACGACGACGCTTGGGACTGATAACCCGGTTCTCGGTGGCTGTAGAGTGTGGGTTCTGTAAGCGGGCGGGCAGCTATTCACAATCGAAGTGTGATTGACTTTGCTCTGCCTCTCTCTCGCTCGCTCTTTCGGTGTTGACACAGTCCCTCTGGGACTCCAGGTCCTTACCGCACTGGCACTTACCTGTTCCATTTGTGAAGAGGAAATTGATTTTCTTTTCACAAGACAGCCAGTGATCGATTAGGTGCGCTGCGGATGCCTTGTGCGAACAATCATCGGAGTGATGATTTGAAAATCATCGTGGAGTGAGCGAGGACTGAGTGCGACTTACGCTTCGATTGACAGGTTATTTCTTTTGACAAATAAGGAAATCTCTCTCTGCAACGGAATGGTGGGAAGATGATCAGAAATTAATTGGACTTTTCGCCGACTGACGAGTGACAGAAGTGCTTGTAGGTGACTTTGACAGCTGTCTGAGAGGACGAAGATGGCTGAAGCACAATTTGGAGCAACAATTGTGGGTGCTGAATGGATGGCTGTTAAAAAAAAATACTGAAATGAGGAAGCACCGCAAAAATCGGGAACTGCGTTCAGGAATGTTTCTGGATTTAATGACACTGTGCATTTTTCAACGGCATTGACAGCTGTCAGATGGAACATGAGAAGGTGCACTGAGGGAAGTGGTCGGAAGTCAAGTCATTAGTGAGGAAATGCACAGAAACAATGGACGAGGAAAATTAACTGTTATGCATTAATGACTGCTTATGTCTTTAAATTTTTAAAGAATTTGTAAATGCTCAGTGACAGTAGAATGACAAAAAAGACGTAAGATTGTTTAAAAGCTTAAACTCAACTCCGGATACTTCAAAAGTGAAGCGCCAACGCATGAATTCGTATTCATTTCTAGATGACTTTGACAGATGTCAGTGTCAAAATTGGGAAAAACAAAAAAGCCAGTACAATCATTTGGCGTGATCGTGGTCAATAGTGGCAGCTGCAGTTCCCGTCTTTAGTTGACGATGACTAGGCCTGACTGTCAACTGACTTACAGCTTTAGTTGATGTTGGCGCTTGACATTCATTCGGCGTGATCGTGGTCAATGGAGGCAGTACCGTAGACTCCTTTTAAAAGACAAGAAGTCAAAGAAAATGAACAAATATTGGATATTTGACAGCTGTCAAATATGAACAAACAACCGAGAATTACAAATTTCTGCAAGAAAAATCTGAAAATTCTAGATTAAATTAATAAACGATAAGTTTTGGAATCAATCAATCTCCAGGATATCTTTCTAAGACAGATGTCAGTGACAGACGGACTGCTAAGGCTTAAACTTCCTGTTAGGTGGAAGAAGTCCCTGAAAATTTAACTTTTTCATGCAAAAAATGCTCCTTGAAACGACGATCGACAATAGACAGAGGCCTTTGAATTTCGTTTGATGGCGGTATAGTCCAAAAGGGGATAAGGCATAGATCCTGTAGCAAATACCCGTGTTGTGGGAGGACCCTGAGTTTGTTTCTGACTCCTTAGGGAGAGAAGTTCTTCCGTGAGTACTTCTCAAGTGTTGTCAGCAACTTGTAGGATCTGATGTAGTGCGAGATTATGTTCCAGTTCAGGAATCGAATCTAGAACCTCCGATGTGTGAATCGACGCACTCGCGACGGCTGTTAGGGAATGTTGTCTCTGAAAGGTGAACTTAAATAAGTAAGTAAACCCTACAGTTCATCCGTCTCCTGCCTTGCGCCCTCTTCAAAGGAGCAAACCTCTCGATTCCGTGCCATGCACATAATCCGTGCAAACACTTTTAATAGAGAATATCCGAATGCACCGCAAACCACCGGAAGTCTGTACAAACAGAGTGCAGTCAATTAAAACTGTTTACAGTCCAAGCTCACACACACACAATGTTCACTTAAATCCCATCTACACACACGACCTCCAAACTTTCGACATTTCGTTCCTCAATTAGCTGCGAGACTTGAGAAGCTGCAAGTCTCTAATTACTTTGACTTAGTTTTTCTCCCGTCGATGGTGTCAACATCCGACGGTCTCTCCTCCGCACACGCCCACGCATACAAGACCCAAAAGTGCAGTCAAGAGGAAGGAATTTCATCTTAAATTGAATATTTCCTTGCGATCTCTGCCGTCGTCGTCTTCATCGTCCTCTCTCTCCATTCGCTAGTCAGCGGGAGCCTAAGTAGGTTCTTGATAGAGACGAAATTGAATTTAAAAATCTGCTGACTGACGACGCAAGAGGTACGAGTATACACAGTGCACGTAGCTTGGGGAAAACTGTTCTGCCTGCAGTTCATCTACGAGATGAAATTCAATTTAATTTCCCTTTTGTGCGAGAGATGTCATAGTGCGAGGAGGAAAACTGAGCCAAGGGCAAACCGTGTGCAGGAGGGGGGTGGGAATTATGACATCCGTGTCAGGGATGCTGAGCTCCTGCACAAGGACTTCAGTGATTTGGAAAAAAAATGCAGTGTCACTCTGCAAGGTTGAAGCATTGATTTGCGAAGATATTGTGGGGGTTCCCAAGGCTTCAATAAAATTAATGCAGCAGTTGCCGTTGCGGGTGATTAAGTAGCTGATGGTTTGAGTGGATTGATTGATTGTTCAATGTTGTCCGGAAATACTTTGCCATTTCATTTCAAAAAGAAGGTTACGTGATTATCTTGTTCAAAATGTTTCTCAGTTTCGCTTAAAATTTCCAAAGAACTCACATAAGAGGCAGCTCCAGCTCCCACCGCCATCTATTCATCCTAGACACCAAACCTCCAAGCAAACACCCGAACCCACTGCAAACAAACAGAACCCATCCAAGCGCGTCTAATGACACCCGATTATTGTGGCGGCAAAGTGTCACGCAAGTTCAAAGCGGAAATAGTTTTCAAAATCCATTTCCAGCCATTGTCACGGTCCCCTATCGACGCTCTATCTCGCCTTCCTCAATCGCGGGACCCATTTCTGGGGGTAATTACAACTCGTGCCGAAAAATATTGTCGACTGTGGGTACTAGTGAGATAAGGCCGCTGTCATAAATTAATTAGAGAGACTAAACAATTCAGCAAACGTTCTCGGAGTTCTGGGGAAAATTATTTCGCATGCAATAGCGCGACGAAAAGGCAGGCAATCATTGGATGGGCGGAGCAGATATCAAAGCGATCAGGCAGCAAGTGAGAGTGAGTGAAGCGTGAACTCAGAGCATGGAGTCAGGCGTCTATTTCAAATGGAATGCAGTCACCTGCTGAGTGGATGGTACACATTTAGACAGCACTTCATTTTGCGCTTTGATTGGATGCATGACACAGGTTTATGACAATGTTGCTGAATGTCAAGAACGGGTTGATTGGCTAATGGGTTTCAATTGTGTGGAGAGCTGCAGAATGAATGGAATTAAGAAAATGCGGTTTATTGAAAAATTGAATTGACGGACGCTTCAAAAATAAATAACCTTGACTCTGGGACGAACTTTCTTTCGTAATCTGAGCATTAGGCGGTAACTTCAGACAGTTATTCTGTGAGGTCGTGGTTCATAGAGGTAGGCCTCAGTTATCGTTGAAACTTGACTATTGGCGCTCTACGATCATTTGGCGTTATCGTCCTCCATGGAGACATCTCTTGCTCCGGTCTAAAGTTAAGGATCAATAGGCGTGACTGTCAACTGACGATAGAGACGGCCATAGCTGATGTTGGCGCTCTACGATCATTCGGCGTGATCATGGTCAATAAAGGCAGCTGTAGTTCCGATAGAGACAGCTTTAACTGATTTTGGCGCTTGATGGCGTGATCGTGGTCAATAGATGGAGCTGTAGTTCCCGTCTTAAGTTACGGACACTTGACCTGACTGTCAACTGACGATAGAGACAGCTTTAGCTGATGTTGACGTTTGGTGATCATTCGGCGTGATCGTGGTCAATTGAGGCACTGTCAGCAGATTGAAAATTATTGATTATTCAGAACAATTGTCAAGATAGACCCCTTTTAACCCGAAACTTAACCGTAAATGTCAAAGTTGCGATTCACAATTTCATCTAATGAAAGAAAGGACGATACGCAGTAGACGCAAAATTTGTTTTCCATGACAACGCAAACCCCAACGCAACCACTTGCCCGATTGCTTTTTGTAATAAGTCAAAAGTTCATCTCGAATTTTAAATCTCAGCAGGTTTTCGAAAATAAATCAAATTAAATGTCATCCGTCCAAATCAGTAGAAGCCACCAAACCACCACTGCTGGCGTGACAATGAAAAGCATAATTCTCCGCCATAGCGTAACAAATTGTCTATGAATTCGCCCACCGAAAACCTCTCCTCCCCAACGTCCAACGACCCAGCAAGGGACGTGAAATAAAAATTTGAAATTCCATTCAGCACGCAAATATACAATTCACCGCACTCGTCCGTCATCCGGACGCTGGAAAAGGGGACGGAGAGGCGTGGCTGAAGTTAAACATAAATCGGATTCACACTCGGATCGGTTTTCAATGCAAAAAAAAAAAAATAAAAATACGCGAATATGTATTTTCAATCCCCTTCTATTTTGCGTTGGATTCGGTCATTCAGCGGTCGTGTTCGCAGAGTGTGTATGTGTCAGCAATACATTATCTCACACGATTGGTATTTTATTGCCTGATTATGGCTTGTTTTTGTTTCGTTTTCCTATCCTTCTCATCTCATATTGAATTCAAAAGGTATTTCAATAAATAAAATCCACTTCAGTCGCAATGGTGCGTCGTCGTCGTTGTCGTCGTTGTCGTCGCGGGTGAGTCACAATGATTGTGTAACATCTGAAGTGGAAGGAAGGAGAACTGATTTAATTTATAACTTTGTTCAGAATCAAACGGGTCTTATGAATTTTAGCAAGTAAAACCGCATTCTAAGCGCTTCAAGGTCAATCGAGATGAAAGAAGTTGATAAAGCTGATTTCTGGTCGCAGTCGGGCATCGGAATACTGCTGACAGTTGATGTAAACAGAGCGTGCGATGCAGGATTGTCGTCTTTGTTTTGATGTCACATTTATTTTCTTGGATGCTATCGATGTGAGAGATTTTGCGAAAAATGAGGGGTGAATATTGGAATGTTTGAAAATGACAGTTCCGACAATGACAGATGTCACAGTATTTTGTAAGGTGATGAATTTGATACCAGTTTCTGAACGGATGGACATCATGGATTCCAAACTAATCAGGAAAAAAAATAATTGCAACAAAATATTTCAGTTTTGACATTGACAGATGTCAATGAAATTCCTTAACTCATGACGAATGATATACTAGTCAAATAAATGATATGCTAGCTTCAAACAAGTTGCATTATAATGGACATGATATTAAGATGAATTTGACATTTTTATGACAGATTTCATATTGACAGATGTCAATTTCGAAGAAAAGGGACTCGGTTTTAGAGTTGGTGGGAAGGCTTTACAATAGATTTAGGTATCGCGGTGTTTTGAGAAACAGTGAAGACCGTTGTCTGTCTAATTTGACATGACGAGTGCTTTCTCATCTTTAAGTGAAGAACGTGTTATTGGTATGGAACTTTGAGAATGGTTTGAAGTGACAAGCCATTTATTAAAACAACAATTTGGATCAACAATTTGGTTCATCATTTGCAGAAAAACGAAAAATTACATTTTGGCTTAAAGAAATGTAAAAAAATTGTCTTTAACTTCTATTGCGATGGGACTCTGCATTTCTAATGCATTTCTAGTATGACGTACATGTGTGACAGATGTCAAACAATTTTGCCATCTAAAATTGAACAGCTTTAGGCAACGGTTTGACAGCGACATCTGTCAACGAAGCACTTATTTGTATTTAAATTGTTTGCAAACTAAAACCACAATAAAGAAAGACGCCATATACAAAAAAAATTTACATTGACAGCTGTCAAAGTACCCCAAAATATTTATATGAACTTTCGGTCTTCAAATACTGGTCACAATAAGGCCCTTTGGGGCGACAATCACCCCAGTGACAAAGTTAAGCCAAATTTGACATTCATGCGACCACCACCACACTGGCTTCTGTCACTTGAGCCGTCAGTTGAAAAAGTTGAACCGACAGCAGACTGAAAAATGTGCATTTTGTCCCCTTTAGGTAGATTGTCAAAATATAGGTTTTATGCGAACTACCACTTGAGGTAACCTTAAGAAAAAACTGCTTCCAAAAGGAATGAATCAGATGTCAAACGAATGACATTTCCTCCTCTTCAAAATTGACAACAAAAACAGAAATTCACAAGAAAAAGGATGTAATTTACTCTCCGAAGAAAGTGTTCAGTCTCAAGAGCGGCCACTGTAAGCATGCACAGGAAATGTAACGTGTCAGCGTAAACAGCTTAAGTGGTTGTAAGAGTGGTCCAAAGTGTCAATCAAATGGGCTGCGATTGGTGCAATTTGTTTTGTGTTGTGCGACACCGACACTTAAGTGCATTCCACTTAAGGACTGTTTGCAAGCTTTTCTGCGAATTCCGACATAGTCTTAGGTTTCCAGCAACATCAGCGGAAGACATTTAATTACTGATCGCGACTTGAGTTGAAGAACTCCCCGTTATCGGACCACTTCACAGGGTAACAAAGCTGATAAGGGATTGAAATATAAGACCGTAACGTTGGCTGAGGCCTCACATAGTCTGTAAAACGAAACGACAACCAAACGATCGGGAAGTGAAAAATGGGAAAATTTGAATTCAAAGGAGCTGCGTTGCTCCTCGGTTTAGTGATTAGTTTGAGTGCCTGGCGAGAAGGATTTGCGGCGGATGTCTACTTCGTACCAGACAAGAGTGACTGTCGGATATACTATGAAGTGCGCGGCACGACCTGGCAGCAGAAGCGGTGCAACTCCGGTCAAAAATTTAGTGCGACCGAAGAGGGGTGTGTGGCGGGAACGTGCAGGCAGTGCGAATGCTGGCAGCAGTATGACCAGCCATGCGGCCCAAGCGTTGAAGGACGATATATTGTAGATCCCCAGGACTGCCACGGATTTTATTTATGTGCGGCGGGATACAAAGTGAAGAGCTACTGCGATTATTTAAAAGTGTTTGACCCTGAAGCTGGAACATGTGTCTATGGAGATTGTGGTCAGTGCGTTTGTGAGAGTACAGGTCCCACTTTAAACTCCACAACCGAAGCCTCCACAATTTTCTCATCAACATACACGACAACCACCAACCCTTTGACAGAGGAAACTACAGAAATAACAGAATCCACAGCATTTACAGAACAAGCGTCCAACTCCACAACGAGCACGGAACAGGGATCTGAATCCACAAGGACAGTGGAGCCTACAACGAGCACGGAACAGGGATCTGAATCCACAACGACAGTGGAGCCTACAACGAGCACGGAACAGGGATCTGAATCCACAACGACAGTAGAGTCTACAACGAGCACGCAACAGGGATCTGAATCCACAACGACAGAGGAGCCCACTACAACCACGGAACAGGGATCTGAATCCACAACGCCAGAGGAGCCCACTACAACCACGCAACAGGGATCTGAATCCACAACGCCAGAGGAGCCCACTACAACCACGGAACAGGGATCTGAATCCACAACGACAGTGGAGCCCACTACAACCACGGAACAGGGATCTGAATCCACAACGACAGTGGAGCCTACAACGAGCACGGAACAGGGATCTGAATCCACAACGACAGAGGAGCCCACTACAACCACGGAACAGGGATCTGAATCCACAACGACAGTGGAGCCTACAACGAGCACGGAACAGGGATCTGAATCCACAACGACAGAGGAGCCCACTACAACCACGGAACAGGGATCTGAATCCACAACGACAGAGGCGTCTACAACGAGCACGCAACAGGGATCTGAATCCACAACGACAGAGGAGCCCACTACAACCACGGAACAGGGATCTGAATCCACAACGCCAGTGGAGCCCACTACAACCACGGAACAGGGATCTGAATCCACAACGACAGTGGAGCCTACAACGAGCACGGAACAGGGATCTGAATCCACAACGACAGTGGAGCCTACAACGAGCACGGAACAGGGATCTGAATCCACAACGACAGTAGAGTCTACAACGAGCACGCAACAGGGATCTGAATCCACAGTGACAGAGGGACCGACAACAACACAGATTCCCTCGACGGTGGACCCAGGTATTCAACTAGTGCCAGACAAGAGTGACTGTCGAGTGTACTATGAAGTCAGGAATGGAATCTGGGAACAGAAAACGTGCAAATCTGGCCAACGGTTTGACGAAAATGCAGGTGGATGCGTCGTTGGAACATGTAAGCAGTGCGACTGCTGGAGCCATTACGACAGACCATGCACGGCAAGTGACGACGGACGCTACGTAGTAGACCCGAACGACTGTCACGGTTTCTACTTATGTGCAGCGGGATACAAAGTGAAGAGCTACTGCGATTATTTCAAAGTGTTCGACCCTGAAGCCGGAAAATGCGTCTCTGGCGAATGTGGTAACTGCGTGTGTGCAACCACGGATTCAACTGTAACTCCAACGACAGAGGAACCCACAACGAGCACGCAACAGGGATCTGAATCCACAACGACAGAGGAGCCCACTACAACCACGGAACAGGGATCTGAATCCACAACGCCAGAGGAGCCCACTACAACCACGGAACAGGGATCTGAATCCACAACGACAGTGGAGCCTACAACGAGCACGGATCAGGGACTTGAATCCACAACGACAGAGGAGCCCACTACAACTACGGAACAGGGATCTGAATACACAACGACAGTAGAGCCTACAACGAGCACGCAACAGGGATCTGAATCCACAACGACAGAGGAGCCTACTACAACCACGGAACAGGAATCTGAATCCACAACGACAGAGGAGCCCACTACAACCACGGAACGGGGATCTGAATCCACAACGACAGAGGAGCCCACTACAACCACGGAACAGGGATCTGAATCCACAGCGACAGAGAAACCGACAACAACACAGATTCCCTCGACGGTGGACCCAGGTATTCAACTAGTGCCAGACAAGAGTGACTGTCGAGTGTACTATGAAGTGAGGAATGGAATCTGGGAACAGAAAACGTGCAAATCTGGCCAACGGTTTGACGAAAATGCAGGTGGATGCGTCGTTGGAACATGTAAGCAGTGCGACTGCTGGAGCCATTACGACAGACCATGCACGGCAAGTGACGACGGACGCTACGTAGTAGACCCGAACGACTGTCACGGTTTCTACTTATGTGCAGCGGGATACAAAGTGAAGAGCTACTGCGATTATTTCAAAGTGTTCGACCCTGAAGCCGGAAAATGCGTCTCTGGCGAATGTGGTAACTGCGTGTGTGCAACCACGGATTCAACTGTAACTCCAACGACAGAGGAACCCACAACGAGCACGCAACAGGGATCTGAATCCACAACGACAGAGGAGCCCACTACAACCACGGAACAGGGATCTGAATCCACAACGACAGTGGAGCCTACAACGAGCACGGAACAGGGATCTGAATCCACAACGACAGAGGAGCCCACTACAACCACGCAACAGGGATCTGAATCCACAACGCCAGAGGAGCCCACTACAACCACGGAACAGGGATCTGAATCCACAACGACAGTGGAGCCTACAACGAGCACGGAACAGGGATCTGAATCCACAACGACAGAGGAGCCCACTACAACAACGGAACAGGGATCTGAATCCACAACGACAGTGGAGCTCACCACAACCACGGAACAGGGATCTGAATCCACAACGACAGAGGCGTCTACAACGAGCACGGATCAGGGACTTGAATCCACAACGACAGAGGAGCCCACTACAACTACGAAACAGGGATCTGAATCCACAACGACAGTAGAGCCTACAACGAGCACGCAACAGGGATCTGAATCCACAACGACAGAGGAGCCCACTACAACCACGGAACAGGGATCTGAATCCACAACGCCAGAGGAGCCCACTACAACCACGCAACAGGGATCTGAATCCACAACGCCAGAGGAGCCCACTACAACCACGGAACAGGGATCTGAATCCACAACGACAGTGGAGCCTACAACGAGCACGGAACAGGGATCTGAATCCACAACGACAGAGGAGACCACTACAACAACGGAACAGGGATCTGAATCCACAACGACAGTGGAGCTCACCACAACCACGGAACAGGGATCTGAATCCACAACGACAGAGGCGTCTACAACGAGCACGGATCAGGGACCTGAATCCACAACGACAGAGGAGCCCACTACAACCACGGAACAGGGATCTGAATCCACAACGACAGAGGCGTCTACAACGAGCACGCAACAGGGATATGAATCCACAACGACAGAGGAGCCCACTACAACCACGGAACAGGGATCTGAATCCACAACGCCAGTGGAGCCCACTACAACCACGGAACAGGGATCTGAATCCACAACGACAGTGGAGCCTACAACGAGCACGGAACAGGGATCTGAATCCACAACGACAGAGGAGCCCACTACAACCACGGAACAGGGATCTGAATCCACAACGACAGTGGATCCTACAACGAGCACGGAACAGGGATCTGAATCCACAACGACAGAGGAGCCCACTACAACCACGGAACAGGGATCTGAATCCACAACGACAGTAGAGTCTACAACGAGCACGCAACAGGGATCTGAATCCACAACGACAGAGGAGCCCACTACAACCACGGAACAGGGATCTGAATCCACAGTGACAGAGGGACCGACAACAACACAGATTCCCTCGACGGTGGACCCAGGTATTCAACTAGTGCCAGACAAGAGTGACTGTCGAGTGTACTATGAAGTGAGGAATGGAATCTGGGAACAGAAAACGTGCAAATCTGGCCAACGGTTTGACGAAAATGCAGGTGGATGCGTCGTTGGAACATGTAAGCAGTGCGACTGCTGGAGCCATTACGACAGACCATGCACGGCAAGTGACGACGGACGCTACGTAGTAGACCCGAACGACTGTCACGGTTTCTACTTATGTGCAGCGGGATACAAAGTGAAGAGCTACTGCGATTATTTCAAAGTGTTCGACCCTGAAGCCGGAAAATGCGTCTCTGGCGAATGTGGTAACTGCGTGTGTGCAACCACGGATTCAACTGTAACTCCAACGACAGAGGAACCCACAACGAGCACGCAACAGGGATCTGAATCCACAACGACAGAGGAGCCCACTACAACCACGCAACAGGGATCTGAATCCACAACGCCAGAGGAGCCCACTACAACCACGGAACAGGGATCTGAATCCACAACGACAGTGGAGCCTACAACGAGCACGGATCAGGGACTTGAATCCACAACGACAGAGGAGCCCACTACAACTACGGAACAGGGATCTGAATACACAACGACAGTAGAGCCTACAACGAGCACGCAACAGGGATCTGAATCCACAACGACAGAGGAGCCTACTACAACCACGGAACGGGGATCTGAATCCACAACGACAGAGGAGCCCACTACAACTACGGAACAGGGATCTGAATACACAACGACAGTAGAGCCTACAACGAGCACGCAACAGGGATCTGAATCCACAACGACAGAGGAGCCCACTACAACCACGGAACGGGGATCTGAATCCACAACGACAGAGGAGCCCACTACAACCACGGAACAGGGATCTGAATCCACAGCGACAGAGGAACCGACAACAACACAGATTCCCTCGACGGTGGACCCAGGTATTCAACTAGTGCCAGACAAGAGTGACTGTCGAGTGTACTATGAAGTGAGGAATGGAATCTGGGAACAGAAAACGTGCAAATCTGGCCAACGGTTTGACGAAAATGCAGGTGGATGCGTCGTTGGAACATGTAAGCAGTGCGACTGCTGGAGCCATTACGATAGACCATGTACGGCAAGTGACGACGGACGCTACGTAGTAGACCCGAACGACTGTCACGGTTTCTACTTATGTGCAGCGGGATACAAAGTGAAGAGCTACTGCGATTATTTCAAAGTGTTCGACCCTGAAGCCGGAAAATGCGTCTCTGGCGAATGTGGTAACTGCGTGTGTGCAACCACGGATTCAACTGTAACTCCAACGACAGAGGAACCCACAACGAGCACGCAACAGGGATCTGAATCCACAACGACAGAGGAGCCCACTACAACCACGGAACAGGGATCTGAATCCACAACGACAGAGGAGCCCACTACAACCACGGAACAGGGATCTGAATCCACAACGACAGTGAAGCCTACAACGAGCACGGAACAGGGATCTGAATCCACAACGACAGAGGAGCCCACTACAACCACGGAACAGGGATCTGAATCCACAACGACAGTGGAGCCTACAACGAGCACGGAACAGGGATCTGAATCCACAACGACAGAGGAGCCCACTACAACAACGGAACAGGGATCTGAATCCACAACGACAGTGGAGCTCACCACAACCACGGAACAGGGATCTGAATCCACAACGACAGAGGCGTCTACAACGAGCACGGATCAGGGACTTGAATCCACAACGACAGAAGAGCCCACTACAACTACGAAACAGGGATCTGAATCCACAACGACAGTAGAGCCTACAACGAGCACGCAACAGGGATCTGAATCCACAACGACAGAGGAGCCCACTACAACCACGGAACAGGGATCTGAATCCACAACGCCAGAGGAGCCCACTACAACCACGCAACAGGGATCTGAATCCACAACGCCAGAGGAGCCCACTACAACCACGGAACAGGGATCTGAATCCACAACGACAGTGGAGCCTACAACGAGCACGGAACAGGGATCTGAATCCACAACGACAGAGGAGACCACTACAACAACGGAACAGGGATCTGAATCCACAACGACAGTGGAGCTCACCACAACCACGGAACAGGGATCTGAATCCACAACGACAGTAGAGTCTACAACGAGCACGCAACAGGGATCTGAATCCACAACGACAGAGGAGCCCACTACAACCACGGAACAGGGATCTGAATCCACAGCGACAGAGGAACCGACAACAACACAGATTCCCTCGACGGTGGACCCAGGTATTCAACTAGTGCCAGACAAGAGTGACTGTCGAGTGTACTATGAAGTGAGGAATGGAATCTGGGAACAGAAAACGTGCAAATCTGGCCAACGGTTTGACGAAAATGCGGGTGGATGCGTCGTTGGAACATGTAAGCAGTGCGACTGTTGGAGCCATTACGACAGACCATGCACGGCAAGTGACGACGGCCGCTACGTAGTAGACCCGAACGACTGTCACGGTTTCTACTTATGTGCAGCGGGATACAAGGTGAAGAGCTACTGCTATTATTTTAAAGTGTTCGATCCTGAAGCTGGAAAGTGCGTCTACGGCGAATGCGGTCAGTGCACGTGTGCAACCACGGATTCAACTGTAACTCCAACCACAAGCGAGCCCGCAGGAAACTCCACGATAACTGAGGGTTCAACGATGAGTACGGAAACAACGACAAATGTGACATCAACCTTCAGCACGGAACCAACAATAACGATCACGATTCCAACAACAACCACGACAACGAACACAACTGCGACTGCAACTGCAACAACGATTACCCCGACCACGAGTCCAACCACGACCTCTCTCCCAACAACAACCTGGAGTCCGTCAGCCATGTGCGGTGTCATTCCCGACGGCTCTTTCTTTGCGGACCGCCACCATTGCCGTCGATACTACGTTTGCCGCAACAGACAGCCAGTTCTGCTCTTCTGTCAACGTGGGACTTGGTTCGACGACGTTAACTTTGTCTGCAACTTCAGAAATCTGGTCAAATGTCCCGCAAACATTGACTGAAGTTAATCCATCCCCCACCCAATCCCTTGACCATTAGGTCCCCAAGGACCACAAGAATAAATGAAGCTTTCAACAATAAGACTGTGCGTGCGTTTCTTATTTTGGCATTTTTTTGGAATTTCAGGGTGCGCTGGTGAACAAGGCGATGGGTCTACGTCAACGGGGACACCACTTACAGCAGTGAGAAGAACCGTCCTGGGCGCAGTTGTCACTGGCGCTACATGATGCGCCAATGAGCACATGTCTCAAGGGCAGTAACGTTTAGGACGAACGCAATCATTTGACAGTCCCAGGACACTAATCTAACTTACGTGATAGCGGACACTCATTCAGCGTGATGTAATACGTACCTGAAACGAGACAACGGAAAAGGCTGAAGTTAGATACGCTTCCAAGGATGTGTTCTAAGATTTTGAAATTACAGAGAAAATGACAGAAATAGAAGGATTCGTAAACAAAGCTCGTGTTTCACGCAATGAACTGCACACGCTTCGCGTGCCATGGCATGCATTCCTTTCATCGTGCATCACGCGCCTCACTACCTCCAGGCGCAACAAATGATTCATGACAACGAGAATCTATTTATAGGGATGCGCCCTCCCGCAACTGGGTGCAGCTTCAACGCCATCTGTCCGCCAGCCTGGCCGTTTGTGGGATTTCTTGTCGTGTCCTCTCATTCCAAAATGGACGTGGTCGGCTCTGTTCAAGGGGATGCGGGGCGCGCGTGTGACAGTGCAGATCAATGGACTCATAAAAGAAACAAACTGATACGCGACTGGTAGACGCCTTGGAAGCAAATGACGGGCACGATGCCGACAATTGACGACCGACGACCATGCGGCGACAAGGAATGATGCCAGATGTGGGCCAGAAGCCGAACGCGCCGCCACATCTGGGAGCGAGGAGAATGCTAATGCCGGAACCATGAAATTCGATGTCTGCTCGGAGGGAAGCGCGCCGCCGATTGTTGATGGTTTTGATGGCCGCATTCATGCTGACAGTGGCGGTGAATGGTGATTGGTATTCAATTAGCTGCCGGAGGAAGTGAACTTGGAACGTGCTTGGGGGTAAAGGTTTTCTCTAATTTGGGGGGCATTGCCTTTCGTTTGATTTCACATTCGCGAAATTTGAGGATGCGCAAAATGGGCTGTTGATTGGGGAAATTCAGGACAGTGGGAATGAAAAAGCTTTGGCTTGAGATGCGTTTGGCAGGCACTTGTCGTTGAGAATTCGCATTGAATGCGCTACAGTCGATTTTTTACTTCCCCAAGATTGTTGGAGGCTCTTCAGGTCCTTGATGCTACATAAAAACTGTCAAAATATCGTGTCCGTCAAACTTATAAAGCAAGCTGAAATATTCGTCAAGCTGACGTCTTTGTAAAGCTAACGTCTTTGTCAAGGTGACGTCTTTGTCAAGGTGACGTCTTTGTCAAGCTGATTTGTCCCTAAAGCTGATTATTTCATGAAACTGACGTCATTTGAACTCTCCGTTAAATTGACGTCTCCATTATGCTGAAGTCTTCGTGAAGCTGACTTGTCCGTCACGCTGACATCTTCAACAAACTGGCATATGTGTCAAGCTGAAGTCTCCTTAAAGCTGATTTTTCCATCAAATTGATGCCATTTGAACATCCGTCAGGCTAATGTCTCCATTAAACTGACGTCTTCGTTAAGCTGGCTTTTTCGCCAAGTCAACATCTCTGTCAAAAAAGGGCTTTTTCAAAATGTCAAGCAGATGACGCCTATCAGCTACCGACTGTCAGAGGAAGCAACTATTGAAAAACACAAACAGCGCACTGTCTCTGATCAAAAGTTGGCTTTGACTTTACGTTGAGTGTGGTTTGACTCTTGTTTAACTTTGGCTTGAGTTTGACTTTGCCTACTCTCCTAGATCCATTTCCGGCTCTCCTTATAACGAAAGTAGGGTGAAGTAAGCTCTATAAAGCTCACGTCAACTATCGCCTCCATAAAACCTAAACTCCACATTAAGCTGAAATCTTCATTCATCTGACATCTCCTACAAACTGAGGTCTCCATCAGGCTGCCGTCTCAGTCAATCTGACATCTTCGTCAAGCTGACGTCTCCGTCAAGTTGACGTCTGTGCCAAGATGATATCTCCGCAAAACTGACGCCGCTGCAAGCTGACGTCGCTGCAAGCTGACGTCTCCTTTAAGCTGATGTCTCCCATAAGCTGACGTCTCCGTCAAGTTGACGTCTCTGCCAAGACGATGTCTCTGTCGGACTGACGTCTTCGGCAAATTGACGTTTACTTCAAACTGATGCTTATGTTGAGCTAGTGCCTCTGTTAAGCTGAAGTATCGCATCTGTTAAGTTGACGTCTTAGACATCAAACGAATGACTCTAATTATTGCTGCTAAGGTCTTCGGTGCTCAAATTGAAGTTCCCATCGAACACAACCTTGACTTTTGTCGCATCTGAGCGAACGCCAAAAAGATGCCTGCGTTTATAAATTAAAGCGAACGCTCTAAGTGACACATTATTACGTCACTGGGGCCTTCCTTGATCGCTCATACTGCTGCTTGTTCAATTCACGACCCGACTCCATACCTCAATGAATGTTGGCTACTCGTAAAGAAGACTGCTCTCTAAAACCACAATTGCCAACGATATTGCAGGTGAATCATTCTTCCGCCAAAGTGACATCCACTTCGCCCTCCCTTAAGTCACTTCCTGAGTCCCTTCGGTGAGACAAGTGCCAATCACAAAACCACTGATAGTCTGCTTCCCATGAAAAATTGCCTTTCTCCTGCCAATCGCAACAAAACTGCTTCGCTGACCCTCGCCCTTGCGTCATTGTTTCACGCACCACAGGTGGCACCGAACGCATATTGTTCCCGGGCCCCTGCTCACTCGCAGGCACAGGCAATCACACCTGTCTCGTGAAAGATGACTTCCGATATCCGGTACCGCTCCGCTGAGGCAACACTCCCTGGCGACGACCGACGTCGTTGTCGTCGTTCCCACATATCAAGGGTGCAGTCCCATTGTGCGCACGGCTGTGCATGTGCATCGTGTCTCGGCGAAGACACTCGGTAAACACTGTGCAGCGGAAGGACGCCTTCTAATGGCAAACATCTGGCAGCTGGCGGGCGGGACGAATTTGTTTTGATTTTGAAATCGAAAAGAGACTGGAATGGTGGGCACCATTCACAAGCGGATTCAACTGGACGGCAATCACGCAACGCCAAGCAAAACGCTCCCCATTGTCACCGTATCAGACGATAATCCCTGGCGAACAATGACGACCGTCCGTGATTTATCAAAGGCGCCTCGAATTTCAAATCGGATTGTCCTGTCAGAGTCCTTAAACACCAATTGACACCCATTTCCGAGGGGGCGTCGTGGCCGTCGCCTTAAATGGCTTCGTTATGACGAAAGATTGAGTTTCGTCGAGTTTCCCGACCCGTCCAGCCAACGATGACGTGAAAGCAATGAAAATTAAGAAGGAGAACAGATAAAGGATTGCCAGGCGAAGGATATACACGTCCACTCCCAGTTTCATGGCGTGACCCGAGATAGAAAAGAACCACAAATAGATGGGCGGTGGAGGCGCATAGAAAACCAGCGCGGGTGGGAATGGATGCGTGCGCCTTTGTGCGGCCAAGTGGGTGTAGGTGGGTTCATTGTTATTACCGCCGCAGGATAAAGTTATGCAATTAGTTAAGAAGTTTTGACCTTTACGAGCGGGCGAGCACAGGAGGGTTCAGAGATGACATAAGTTGAGGCAGATGACGGCCCAAGTGGGACTTGGGGGGGTATGAGACACATCGTTAGCAGATGAAGCAGATTGTAGTCTGAAGGATTTAGGCGAATGCAAGTTGATTTGGAGTCGAATTAAGTTGTTCCCTGAGTTTAGGGATGCCTTTGAAAGTTCAAAGGGAACATTTGCAAAACGTTCGGAGTCATGTTGAGAATCATTAAGCTCATAAAAGGGCGTTTACTTTGACATTTTGCACCGATGCAGGTGTCGGCCAGTTGGAGGGGAGTACGCCGAGTGTGATGTTTTGATAAGGGAGGCTTGTGATCTCCTCGATTAGAGAAGACGTTTTTTTTAACACTGAGTTTGACGAAGTTGTCGTCAAATGACTAAATCAAAAGAGCAGTAGAGATGATGAAGAAGATGCCTCACTGGCAGAGGGATGAGTCACTAAGTCACGAAAAACACAAGACAGATGCAAAGAGGGCGTAAAGGGCCATAGTCAACGCGGCGCAGTTCTGGAGTGTGGGTCGGTTTCATACACCCTTCTGCACACTCCGTCGGAGCCATTCTCGAGGAATGAATGGAAGGCTTCAGGGCCAGACATTGTCCGATTGACCGAGTCATATGAGACGACGCAACATTCGAATTCGTTTGACGAGGTCGATGTCATCGCACAGCTCGGATTCTGCTCCGGACTCTTTCTGCGCATTTTGGAAGATAATCTGAAGGGTTTCCGTCTCGAAGCATTTCTTCCTCGGTATAGACCAAGTGATTTTCAGCGTCTCTCTAGACGGGAAGTTCTGTACCATTCAGAGAGTTTTGCAGAGACCAGACAGTGTAAGGCTTAGGCTGCACAGTGCATACAAAACTTCCCAACCAAGCTCCGTCAATTTCTTTCTGCTCGTGAAAGATGTGTCTGTGGGCTAGAATTGTCATGATGGATGACAGCTTCATGTGACACGGTTCTCTGATGATTCCCAACTGTGATGCGGATGATGCTTAGCATCTCTGCAATCTTCTGACCGCTTCCGTGTTTGTCGCAGAATTTCATCAAATTTTCCAGTGACAGGCGGACCAGTGGTCGTTGCATCTAGAAACATAGATTGAGCGGCACTCCAGCCCACAAGGGACCAGGATCCAGCTTCGGCAGTGGCTTGTATTTACAAGCAGCTAGCACTGGTACTGGGACCAGAACCCAGCTTCTCCAGTAACAACTCGTGCGTTATTGTTCTCCCTCGAGTAGGGGGGACCTACACCTTTGCACTTCTGAGACCCTGGTCAATGTGGACGCGCCGATAGGATTTCAATGAGTTTCAAGGGTTAACTTGGGCAAGCATGTGCTTCGATTATGTTCCTTCTCTCGTAAGGTGGTCATAGAGTCTCACTTCTCTTGTCCTACAACCATAGCTATTTGGACACAGATGTTGGATGAAGATTAACGCGAAAACCTGCCTTGACGACGGCCGTAGCCTTTGTTTGAGGTCCGTCCCGGACTGTAGCGCCACAAGAAGAAGAAGATGAAGAAGACGCCTTAGATATCCATGTTCCAAACTGAGTTCATGCTTGAGGAAAAATCACTCGTCTTGGGAGGGAGTGGGCTTTTCCCCCACCCCTGCCATTCTATGGGTCACAGCACCCGGTTGAGAATGCAACTCCACACTGAACCAGAGTCAGTAGTCTGTAGGGTCAACAACTCGATTCAGATCAGTCAGCACAGCACATTTACTTCGACTGTGAATTTGATATTGGGCTTAAATCACAACCTCCAGCATTCTGACACAAGGGGCCATATGACGGTCAAGTTGGAACAAATTCCAGAGGCTCCTGACCTCCAGTGGCATCAGAGTATAGCCTCTAGTCAATCTGTTACTACCAGTCAGGTTCCCTCAACACCTGGGTCTGGTAATCGCACCAAATGTTCTTTGGGAACGACAGTGATTCCGCTGCCACTAATTAGTGGTACGGACGTGAATCATCATCTTCACCTATTGAGCCACAACTCAAATCTAAACGCTCTCTAACCCTTGTCGAGTTGGACAAAATGCTTCTACGGACCGTAATTGACCACAGCGCCATTGACACACGCCTCCAGACTAGGTATCCCTCTCGTTGACTTTAGTTGGATTTGCAGAGGTTGAGCCCATTTCTTACCTCCTCTGTCGAGCTCTTGCATTAAGAAGGAAGAAACTCATAGAGACGTACTTTTTTGACAACCTACGTGGACTTAGCGACAACAGGGAACTATCGACCCGACTTCAAAATGGGCCAGAATGGCGTCATAAAGTGGTTGCTTCAATGGTAACATCTTGCTGTGACCTCACCTGACTTTGTTTTCGGCAGATCTTCGGGTGTTTGCACTGCAAGATTCTGATTTGCCTGATAGACTGCCATTGGAGCACTCACAGCTTTGCTGACGCCGTCTAGATGCCTTTCTCTAGATTTCCTTAATTCTTTTTCATCTGCGCGGCCAGGCTCCCTCACGTTCTACCTCTGTTATGCAACATTTGACTCCATGACGAGGGTTTTACTTTCTGCGTGAAGAGTCTATATTAAACGCAGACTCTAGGCGCTCTAAGCGTCAATCTCTGGCAACCATCCACTCTTGCCCGTCCTCTGAGTCTCCCTTGACGGTGTTCACCCAATCAAAAGAATAGATGACGGCAAACTTCTCGAACCTTGTGAAAGTGAACCCTCAAAAGTCAGTCCTCACAATGTCAGAATCGTGTTTGATTTGATTGTGTCTCGAGAACAGAGAGGAACAACAAGCTAGTCAAAAGGAAGATTTCCGATAGCTTACTAGTAAGTTAGGTTTACAATGTGCCCTTGACCGAAAATACAGTCCTTTTTTATTCCATCTCCACAACAGTATATTTTTTATTTCTTCTTCCCCACAACATTCCAAGAAATTGATCAAAAATTGAAATCGACTCAAAAAGAGCAAAAAAAATCGTATCACAGGAGACAGTCATCATTGCGGTTGCGTTCTTTGCTTACATCTCTCCCAATTCAGGAGTACAGTACAAACGAAAATTTTTTCAAACAAATGAAGTCCAAATGTTCCACTTCACGCGAAGTGCCCGTAATTTGTTGGATTTTGTGATTAAAACGACTCTGGACCAGTTATGGAAGTCCTTTAAGCACGATTTCGACGAATCCATGAATTTTAAGCAACGAGCCCATCCCTTCCCTCGTCGAATTGAAGTGAAAAAGTTAAGTCCCTACACAGAAAAAAAGGAAGAGACAGATTTGAGTTCTCAAAGAGATTTCTCATTACCAAGTCTCAGCCAAGGCCTTCATGAAATTGTCTCAGTTCCCAGGATATTCAAATTCCCAGAAAAAAAACTCCGTAATTTCCATTTGAAACGCAAAACCGAGGTACATCAAAGGATACCCTTCTCCGAACTCAATCTCATCCAATGCCACTGTGTCATTGCACTTCGACGACGACGACGAGGACGATGAGCGATGAACAGTGCAAAGGAAACAACCAGCCGATGAAGCCGATAATGCCGGTGATGAGGACGATTTGCAAAACTATCCTTCCAACAGATGCAACTCCGCTCGAGTGGAACTAAACGTAATTTTCTTTCTGTTTGCACTCTCCCACACACAGTCGCACACATCACGCCCCTGCCCAATCCGGAATAGCTTCGACATCGGTGTAGAATAGCGAGCAGACACATTGTCTGCTCCAGCACAGCCATCATCATCATCATCCAGGACGACTAGGTAAAGAAAGTGAATAAATTCTCCGGAGGACAAAGGAAACAAGCAGCCGTTGCGTCTGTGTGTTGTGTGAGTGTGGAATCAACGGACTTATCCTTCCGGGATGGCATACACATGTGCCTGCGGGTGGAGGGAGTTCTCTGTGTGTGCCACTTGCCACCATTTTCCGCTTTGCCAAAGTGGAGTAGGACTTGGCCACTTGGCAAAGTAAATAACAATGAAATGTGGCAGATTGCCAGAAATCCGGAAATCTATCATAGGCATCCTTAATGTACATCCCTGCTCATACTGATGCTGTGTGGGGGGCGCGGTGAAGTGGAGGGGGATTAATGGAACCTGTATTTCGGCTAGAGGGAAGTCCCTAGGTAGGGGGGGAGGGGAGGAATTTTGCCCCCATTTGGCATTCAGCGCCAGGATTAGGATTTACAACTGCGAGGGATTTTCCAGCGGGTTTGCGTCGAATCCTTTGGTAACGCAGGAACGGAGTTATGGTCTCAGCGGTGGTGAATACTTTCAGCTGCTTGTAGAAGTGAGGCAAGAAGATTTATTCTTTCATTGAGGTCATTGCTCTAGGAGTGACAGCGACGCCACCGTGTAGACTGCGGATTAAGTTGAGTGGAAGTTCAAGGACAGCCGTTCAAATTTAGAAGAGTTCTCTTCGACGGGAGTGATTCAGGGATTTGGAGGTGGTTGATTGGAACCAGTGACGGGGGCTTTGTTGAGAGGGCGATTGAAAGAGAAACCAGAAATCCCTAGACGGCATCGGATTGTAAGGATCTGGGAGGGAAGTTCACTGTCGTTGGGAAAGTAGAAAGCGTATGAAGACATGTGCTTCACTCTTCTTGTGAACAAGTTTAGCCAGAATCTCTGAAAATTGAAGTTCCCCTTTGAAGTGCCACCTCCCCCATCTCATTCGAGAATCTCCTCAAAGTCCAAAACGCACCTCAAAAATTTGTGCAACAGGGAAACCCACCAAATTGCCCTCCGCGACGCAAAATTCTATTCAAATCGGATACAGTGTCAATTGCCAGTGGCGACAGAGGCGCCAGCTCTCATCATTCATCCACTCAAACACAACAATGCCACCCGCTGCATAGGGCTTCACGCGCAACCTTCAACCGCACCGGAGAGGTGCACTCCTTTCTATCAACCAATCCAACCGCCCACCACCCGACCCACCACTCTACGGTAGCCGCCGGAGAATCTGTGTCGCGTACAAGTGCCTCCTCTGGCGGGGAGCCGTAAGCCATTATCATTGCCACTTTAATTACCGTCGACCTTAGCTCTCACGGAGATTGTGCAGCCGACTGCGTTCAGCCACGCAATTGGGTTCAATCGAATCGAAGAATGCCCCGAGAATCGATACAATCCCCACCTGAGGTGCTCCAGATTCGATGCGCCACACTGCCGACGGCCGTGTGGATTGAGGGGCGGAATCGGCGACAATGTGTATACATCCCCGCTCCGCTCGGCAGGCAGAGCGTTTGTCTCGTAATTAGGGGCAATTATTGTGGCACAATGGTTGTGAGCTTAGATGGGGTGTTGTTGGGCGGTTGTTGATTGTGAGCAGGGGGTGGGCGAGGTGATTCCGGCGCAAAGTGGAAGGAAACGGGTTGTATCACAATTGAATGCCATAACGTTGCCGTCGTCATGGGGGATGAAATAGGCCCAAGATCAGGGGATGGAAAGGGGGAGGGAGGAGAGCGAGAGAATATTTATTGTGCCGTTATGAAAGTTAGCCCCGCTGTCGAGGCATAAGCAATTATTGCCATCGAGGTGGTGGTGCGGTGGAAAGGAAGCGCCCTTGTCGACGGTGTAGTATGAAGGCGAGATGGCTTAGGTCGCGAGATGTGACGGCTGGAGCTCTTGTTAGTGCGGATTGGTGCTTGAGATGGGGATTGCGAGGGAGTTGGGGGAAGATTGGGAGTCTCAAGATGTTGCAGTCGGAAATGACTTTTGTTCGAAGTGAAGAGGACGGTTTCCGCTGTGTTCTTTGATTGGGAGAAAACAAGAATGGACAGAATTTCAGAAGGGAGACCAATTTGTTTTATTTTTCCAGTGTTCCCTGTTCTTCTTCATAGCGTGACCAGCTCAGTGTTGCTCCTCCCAATCATTCGCCTCTGCCCCCAGGACTAAAACACACGATTCAGGGACTCATTCAAAACCTTGTCCAACAGATGTCAGACAGGTTTCTGCTTACTTCTGAAGGCCCAAAGGCCGCAACGGTCGTAAGCCCTTCGCCTGTTTTCGGAGTTTTTTCAAGAAACCCGCTTTCAATGCTCTTTGGAAAAATTGTCAGACTGGCGCCTCTAAATCTGCCACTGCCCTGACACCTGCTGCTCCCAAAAAACTGTCCACCCATCACGATTGTCAGAAATGTTCCCACGTCCGCCGGCGTGTGTCCCTCACGTATCGCCTAATGAAGTGGAAAACCTCTAATCCGACTTCTCCTCATTCCCCCTGCTCCCCTCTCGGTAACGTCCGTCTATCGCCGTTAGCGTCGTTCCCATTTATCGATCTCATCCTTTAGTCCCCTTTAAAAAAAATCCTCTTCCTTCATCCATCTCTCTCTCCCGCTGCCACACCCACACTCGGCATCCATGTGAGAGCCGCGCACAGCGGCGGCATGCTTTCGAATCCAACGAGGGGATGATAGTCTTCCGTATCGTCGGCAGCAGCTCACCCCGTTCACGGGAGAGAGGCGAACGAAAAAAGGCCATTAAAGCGCTTCAATGAGGTTTATATGCACATTAAAGCATCAAAAGCAGATTTTAGGGCTGCTTAACATGGTTAGGCACGTCCTCTTCGCCTGCATGTGGATGGATGGGGAACGTTCACTCATATTTACAGCAATCCAGGCGTTGGCGAGTGTGCGGGGGGCCTCTGTCGACGGCTGAGTGTGAACTGATTCACTTTCGTGACGGAGACGTGTGTTGGTGTGGGTGTGTGTTCGGTAACGAGATGCCAGACAGCTTCCTAAGGCGTTGTAGTCCCGTGTTTATGCAGACAACCATGTGTTTCCCTGCATATTTGGCAAATCAATTCGATGCACGGGGGTGTCCTTTTGGGGCTGGGTGACTACTAATTGGATGTGTGAACAAGGATTCCGTTGTTTGAGAGGCAGAAAGTTGATAACATTGCACAGCAACGAAGGGAAACTATGATGCTTAGGGGAGATCTGTCATCATCCTAGATAGGAAATATCCCCATTTGACATAAACTCCCTGCAAGGACAATGAAACAGGGGGCGGGTAGTGAAGGAGTTCCAAATATGACATTTCTGCGATTTCCTGATGTGAATTCGAATTCTTAAGCGGATTGTTTGGGTCCAGGCAGGACTTTGAAAGTATGACCTTTGTTTTAAATGACGAGTCTCTGCTGTCTATACATCTTTGAATAAAACAGGCAGAAGTTGAGATAAGCAGCAGTGACTTAGGAGATAGAAGAGGCTTTAAACACTGCCAAATGGGGACGTAGAAGGTTAGGTTGGAGTGGTTGTTGTACTAATAGCCTCATGGAGACCAAGTTTGGGATACTGGCTGCTAGTATCTTGGGAAGATTACCAGACCAAGTTTGAGACAAAAATCTTTTAATCTTGGAATCACTTGGAAAGCCTTAGAGGAACGTTAAAGTTTCACAAGCTGCACGCGAACTTTCGCCCTCAACTCTGTTTTTTGTGGATTTTTGGTTTTGGGACTTGTGTCCGTCTCTACTCGAACAGCGAAATGGTTTTGCAAGGATCTACCTTAACACCGAAAAACATTCCATATACGGTCACAAATGCTTTCACACCCTTTCTTTATATCAAATTCCCTTGGAAGAGAGATTTCGACAAGTTTTGGGGCAAGCGCCTCAAGTCAAAGATGAAACTCAAGCCTCTTCGCTTTGTTCGCACTACTTCCACTTCTTTTAGGCACTCCTTATCCTTGTTCACGCCCTTAACATAATTTTCCTTAAGACTGAAGAAAAAGAAGCAAAAGCCTCCTTTTTTACCTTTCTCAGTGTGACAACGAAGTGCGTTCCTTTCGCAGATTGTTCCTGCTTGATCTCAGGTACCGCCATTTTGTCATCTCATTGATGCCATTTCATCAACCGATAAACAGGCGCCTTCATCCAAAGAAGGACTGCAAAGCCTCGCCCCACTAAAACCCCACAGACAGCCGTTTCAATTATAACTTGCATTCCCATTCAGACGCCCAACCAACTCCCCGGTCATTCACCTCAGTATCTCCTTCCCATATCGATCCAAACGCGCTGAGAACCTAATCAAAAGCGTACGTACGAGTCTAAAGGCAAACGCAAATCCAAAGAACGCTTTCCACCCCTCTCCACGGCGCATGCAACAAATTACTACAACTGTCTGCAGATACATTCCGCGTATCGCGCACCGATCAATTATTCATTCCACACTCGTGTGCTCTATTACAGTCACTACCTCCCGCGTCGCCGTCACCGCCCCCTACACACTAAGAGGCAGAAACAAATGAGTTCCAATTACGCGCCTTCTCTACCAGTTGCTCCGTAGTAGCGTCGCTCGTCGACAGCTGAGGGTGCTGGCGTTGGCCGGCTTCAATGACTTCCACTGTGCTGCTCATTGTTGCGTGCCAAATGACCGTTATTCCTGCACCACGCACACCTCTGCACTCCCATGTATGGACAGCACGCCATAACGGGGCTCATGAATGCATCCTGTGTGCAGAAGATTCACCTACGGTCATCAACAACGGTGAGGTAACTTGCTGCCGGTGGGAGACATTCGGGTGTATTCCTAATTTTTTACCGTTAATTGAAATCGCCACCGAAAGGCAGAGGGACACGCCAAAATAAATGACTGTTCAGTGGATACTCTTTGGCGGTGGGTCATCTGACAGATAAAACATCGGAACGAGGAGGGCCGGCGTTGGAAAGGGACGGAAAACTTTTCCAATTAAGTTAAAGTCCTGCTTTGAGGGAGAGTCGAATGACAAGAGCTCGTTAGGGGCGACGAAGGACTCTTGAGAGCGGTTAAAAATGTGGTGAATTTAGTTTTAAAGAGGACGATTAAACTGATGGATGGGGAGGAGGGTCTGGAGGGTCGGCACGTTAAGGGGTTCTGCAACGCGATGTCACTGCATGATGTTCGTGACGAACCGAAAGTAAAGATGTCATTGGGATGAGGGATGCGGTTGAAAAAGGCAACGCACTTATACATTAGGCCTGTACATTTTAATGCTAATGAACTCAAATGCTTGCGGTAAAAAACTTTAAGAAGTCCTTCGATTTGTTGCCAATCTCTGTGGAAGGAGTAAAGTCCGTGAGACATCTTGTTAATTACACCTCGAGAGTTTGATAGGAATTCAGGAGGCTTAGGTGCTTTAAACATCTCACCTACCTCTAGATGTAGACAAAAATTCTGGACTGTCGAGCGGCAAATTTAAAAAAAAAAAACCGTCAGCGAAGCTATGACCTCCCATATAGGCCTTAAAATTTTAGATAGTAGGCCCAGTAAGCTTTATCTGTCTAGGAAGCCGGTCGCGACGGCGTTTTGCTCTGGAGACAGATAGCGCGATCAAACGCTTCTTCAGGTCATTGACATTCTAGGTGATAATTTGAGCTCCTACAGTGTGATAGTGGGCTTGAAAAGCGGCAAGCTGTGCCCTCGTCGCTCTTTCAGATCATCAAACATTTACGCGCCCATTTCGAGCTCCTAGAGGGTGGTCATAGGTTTGCGACAATCCATTTCCAAGTGGCGGCGCCGAGCTTAGAGCTTGTCCTCCCTCTTCGTGTGTGTGGAGCGAAAAGGCGGCACTAAGTTTGACGGGCGACAGCAGCTTTGAAGATCACAGTGGCCTCGAGGACGAATAGTAATGGCCTTGTCGCTCCTCCTCACTTTCTTTGTAGTGGCATCGTGCTCCTACAGGGCGACAGTAGACCTTAAAGGCGACAACCTGTGTCCTCGTCAGTCCTCTGGATCATCTACTGCCTGCGACGATGTTAAGCTCGTAAAGAGCGACAGTAGGCTTGACAAACTTGGTGGGACCTCGTTGCTTCTCCAGATCTTCCACCACTGTAGGCTTGAAGGGCTACAGCAGACTACAAGGGCTACCGTAGGTTTGAAGGGCTACAGTAGGCTTGAAGGGCTACCGTAGGCTTGAAGGGCCACCGTAAACTTGAACGGCTACTGTAGGCTTGAAGACGAAGGGTAATGGCCTTGTCACTCTTTCTTACTCTTCAGAGGGCGATGTCGAGCTTGAAAGGCGACTGTTGACTTGAAGGGTGACAGTTTTGTTGAAGGGCTGACTAGTTTTGGTCTTGTCACCAGGTCATCCACCTTATTAATAGAAGTGACGAGTTCCTAAGGGGTGGCAGTATGTTTCAACAGCGACTAGCCGCGCCTTCGCCAAGCCGTCTGTTAATCCATTTCATAGGCGATGACGTCGATCTCCTTTTGAGTGACAGCAGCGACAAGCTTTTCCCGATCTTTGGCCTTCTAAGCGGACGCGTCGAACCCCTATAGGACGACAGTAGCTTCAAAGTGCCACCGTCCGTTTCACACAGTCTACTCATCGCCTCATCGTTCATCACACCGCTCTGCTAACCAGTGCTGACCTCCATTGCCTCGAAAAGACAACAGAAATGAGTTCGCACACAGCAACCTCCTAATTGCTAGTCAAATCGCAACTTTTTCTGTTTACTTCGCGCACTTACCGTCTCGTTAGCGGCCAACCCAAAAGTCCGAATTCCGAATCTCTGATCCCATCGATTTCATGGTCATGGCGCACACGTTCTCCACTCCCATTCATGCACTCACCGCTCCAAGCAGCTGTCCCCACACACAGAGTCACAACGTCGACGCACTTCGCCGTTTGTGCATGGGGGGCGGTCTCCAATGTCATAGGAATTGATTCAATCGCCGAAAACTGAACGCAACACTCAAAAACCCGTGACAGACCTCCGGAAGACTGCGTTAGACGTGTTTAAGTGCCAAACCGATCCGCCGCCGCCGCCGCCTTTATGACTCCTATCGAGCTCCAGATGGCAATTCACATTCCGCACCACGAGCAACCAAAAAAACAACAAAACGAAGGCGTCAGGCGAGAAAGCAATCGAATTGGGAGCAGCCGTGGAGGAGGCGGCATCAAAAACAAAAATAAGAATGGAACCGCAGTCCGCCGCCACCACCACCACCACACCCACACCCACGCTGTTGATGCTTTGAATTGCTGATTGCGTTGAGCTGGGGAATTTGCGTGCTGATCTGCTCTCTGACGGATGGGTTGGCTGGCAGCACTTGGTCCTGCGGTGGGCTTGTGCAGGGTTTCTCTGTGTAGCTGGCGTGTTCTTGTGGGCTTTTGTTAGAATTTAAATGAGTCGAAATGGGATTTGGGCTGTTGTTTGTCTTCGGGAGCGAGGACTGTCTTTCCAGGGGTGGGGAAGGGAATAATAAATGCACCGCAGAGAGATGGTGTGTGCTGTGAATAGATTCACGCTCAGTAGCTTCGAATATTAGGCAGACGTTTGGAAGATGCGCAGAGATGGGTGCGACTTGATTTGACGGCAATTCGTGACAGATGTTTGACGCATTTAAGGATGATAGGCATTTTATGAGAGTTTCCTTTTGTATTTTGGCCGCGTAGGCGGTTTGTTTAGTCATGTAGTTTTCTTGAGAATCACTCGGAATTGATTTTGTTGTCGTTTCATTCATTTATTAGTTTTGGAAGAGCTCTGGAATTTGCAAATGACTGCAGACATTTTGAAAATATCAAATGGCCATTAGGACTGTCGGTTGTAAAGGGAATGATGGTTTGTTTCATTGCGGTGTAGCACTTGGCATCGCAGGCTGAGATTTTTGCAGAAGCTTTGCCAGCTCCTTTGCTCCCTGCTAAGGTCTCTTATTCAAAAGAAGGAAACTGGCCTGGGAAAATATTTCGCTTCAAGAGACTACTTCGTTTCATAAGCTGTGGCGGAAGGGAGTCCTCAACGCCTTATGTACACGTCGCATCCGATTTCTTCCAGCCAACTTATTTTAGAGCAATATGTATCTTTTCACAAACTCCAAAGACAGATAGATGCTTAAGGCAATCAAAGGTTTTCTAAAGAAAAAAAACTCTACAATGAATTTTGTTTCCCATTGGTGTTGACAAATTTTTTCAAAGCCGCTAAAAATTACTGAAAGCGAAATAAACTACACAAGTGCGAGGGTCGCTCGCAAATAGAAGGTTTCGTTCCCACATTTGATCCCAAATAAATGAGACAAAGTTAAACTGCGGTACAATCCACAAGGGACCGTGATCTAGCTTCTTTAGTCAGTACCCATGTTGGGCGTGCTATTGTACTTCCACGGGACTGCAGTTCCCAGTGTACTGTCGACTCTGAACGGTCAGCAACACAAAAGAGGTGGTGCCTCGAAAAAATGGGAGGCGTCCCATGCGGGAATCGAACCTAGACCCTCTGCGTGTGGGTGGACGCACTTACCCCCTAAGTCACGGCGACCACAAAACTTGCCGATAATGTTTTGAATTTTCAATCATTTTCAATAACTTCAATAATTTTTTGCAGAAAAGTCCGATTCAAATAATGTCTTAAAACAAAATGATTCGAAAGGCGTCACATTTCACACAAGCTACAGTGTTATCAGATGGAATGAATAGAACCAAATGTGAGACAGTTCCCAGTGTCAAGGTTCAAGTACTTTAAAGATTTCTATAGTACAATCCAATTGACTAAGTCACTAAGACTAATTGAGTGGATAAATAGTCAAATTGCTGAGGAGGCAACGAATATTAATGTACTCACAGACAGTCTATATTAAAGTTCATCGCTGAGGGATTTTGACACTTACCTGAAAAGAAAAGAAAAAAAATTGTATTAAGACATGCTTCGAATGTAAACCATAAAAGAAATGAAAAGATAAGTACATTATAGGATATCCAACAAAGACTAGATTGCTTCGAGCCATTGATCATAAATTACAAAATTTTACATAGCCTTAGCAGCTTTTATTTGCAGCTCCATCTACCATAAGGGAGAACCTTCTTTAGTGACCACATTATCTCTGGAAAGCCTCAATGTTGAAGATAAATTTTAGCAAAGAGTTAATTACCAAGAAGAAACCTCAACATCTAGCTGGAAGTTGTTTTGTCCTATTGTATCATCATCGTCATCTTCGTTACTCTTCATGTTCCACTAAAGGAGTCGCAGAAGCAATGGACGCTTGAGAGACCTTCAGGTCGCTAGATCCTTCATCGTCCACTCTTACTCAGGAGCACAAACCAAGCAGACGAGTAAATGGACTTGATTATGAACAATCACTTGACCCTGGGTCTGCCGAACGGTCGTGGAATCGCAACTGAGGCACGTGTCGTGATAAAGCGGACATCAACACCACGAGGACAACCAAACGACGCAAAGCCGAAGTTGTTCAGAATCCAGCATCCCGGACCTTCGCGTTTCTCCCCTAACTCCTGCAACGGCACGGAGAAATCTAATCTCGGTGACTTGTATTTGCCATTTTATTCTTTCGGTTATTACCCGAATTTCATGACCATAAGAGAGACCATGACCATGAGAGTTTAAAGAAACACTGACTTGGCTTTGACACTAAGCTCTCGATTACTGATCTACGATACTACTTCAAAATTGATCCAGCCTGACCAATAATACAAGAAAGCTCAAAGTTACTTCTTCCAGCACTCGGAAAAGAAAAAATGCCTCGGAGTCTTTTTCACCAGAGTTAAATTTTTATGTAAATCCGACAGGGGCAAATATGTATGTCACGTTGGCACCTCTGTCGCTGATATATGGGCAAACCTTAACGTCTCAATTGTGCTCTTACAGGCTACAGAAATGAACGACTCTCTCACAAGCGTTCTCTTTTACAAAAAAGTCGAAATGAACAAGATTTGGGTGTATTTGTGGCAGATTTCGAATTTCTGTCTATTCTAGTGACTTCTCATATCTTCTCAGCAAATAGACAAGCAGCCTTAAGTCGCACAAGGCAAATTTATGGATCTGTAACGTAAAACTATGCGACTGCCAATCGTTTCCCCCAATAAATCAATTGTGGCACGAGCCGTGTGATATGCTGCGCCATCTTGTTAAAGCCACAACTCCTGCACATCATAGTTTAATTGATGAAGTCAATTCATGACTCTACAGCGGTCACCATTGACTGTAACGTTCTAGCTAGCATCGTTTTCAAAGAAGTACGGACCAATTATTCCACCAACCCATATAGTCCACCAAACAGTCAGTCTTGTGGGGGCAACGGTGTCTCGACAGACAGTTTTGTTTACTGACATATCCACTCAACCAGAAGTGAACTAAACAAAATTCGCTTCGAAAAATGGGACCAACGGCAATCTTGTTTCGGCCCAAATTTGCACTATCGTACGCCAGTCTATTCATGTTAAAATGACAAACCAAACTCCAAATAAATCACTTGACAGCTGACAAAACGGCCGTCAGTTAAAAAAGTATTGCAAACTTACGGTTCTAATCATAATACTTGAGTGGCATTATAGTTCACAAGATACCAGGGCCTAGCTTCTATAACAAATACTCGGCGTGCTACTGTTCTCTGACGAATAGAGGGGGCGTACAGTTCTTTGCCGACTCCGATTGGTGCTCTGAAATGAGATGGTACCTTGAAAAAATACGAGGGGTTTCTTCCGTGAATCGAACCTGGGCCTTGGAGTGTGAGTCGACGCCCTTTCCCACTACGCTACGATCAACGTAGTCGACGACCACTTAAGGGTATATATGTACCTCTTAACAAAAACATCCTTCATCATCAACATCCTTCTGCACTTGTTTGGTGCAAGGTAGGCTTTGGACGTTTAGTCATTTGTTGGGGCTTCTAGCAAACAGTGCAGACAGTGTCCAGTAATTATCAACGAAACTAGGTTAACGATCGATACTCTGGACGACGAAGGATGTTTTGATACGACGCATAGCTGGTTATACCCTACCGTTGGCTGAGGATGAAAATCCACGCTGCCCACCTGCTAAGCCTCCACTCCCACGCCCGCTCACTTGATGTCGTACGAGTTGGAGTCCTTTGTTCTTCTTCATTTTGTGCAGATTTGTTAATTTTCAGAAAGTTCTGAATATTAGACATTTTTGGATTTTGAGCACTTCGGGATAAGGTCTCTTTGGGATTTTGAATTTTGGGATTCTGTTCGTCCTTCGTATCAATTTCATAAAACCTTGTGGCATACCAAACAACGGTTGACATGGATAGATCATGTCAAGCGGATGGACAATAAAGCTTCAGACTGTAGAATCTTTGAATCTGAGCCACTGTAACAGAAGACGTCCTCCTCAGAGATGGGGCACATAAGTGGAAAAGGACCTCAAGTAGGAACCATCTAGAGAGACATGTGAGTAGAAGTCGAAACAAAGAGGAAGAATGTGTAGTTCTTCAATTTATCAAGTCTCCTGCCAGTTAAGAGGCTTGCCTTCTTCTCGACATCATGCAATCTAATGGAGCCTCGAGTGTGTTCTCTGCAAATATTGTCCTTGGAGACAACAGACTGCCAGTCGATGGCATAGACTAAGCAAAATTCATTCTTCAACTAATCACCACCACCTCCATCTTCAGTTGAGGAACGTAGTCATTACCAGCGAGTCAGCCCCTATCGCCGCATCGCTCCCTCACACCCTCTTAATTCGTTCTGTCATAGACATAACGACAACAAAATTACGAACGACGACATCCCTTCGAGAAACCCCCCCCCCTGACAATTCCAAACGGATTAAAATTGAACGCTCTCTCAGTCGCAATGAGCACCCTCCCTCCCTCCCCATATTCCCTTAGCAGCAAACTTTAAATTCTCTTCTGGGATGTTTCCTGTCCCTCCTGCTTACAGGAAACATCCCAGAAGCACTTTAATTTATTTCTCAGGACAATCCTGGAGATAATTGCGATGATGGTTGTTGCGCAGAAACTGCCTGCATGTCTCTCGTGGCAGCACTTCCTTCCTTCGGCAGCGTAGTCGTCGCAAGCAAACAACTTCTCAAGTCCGTATGACATCTTCAGACATTTTTGGAAGCGACTCAACGAAGAACGCAGATGACAGTGGCGTGGAGGGGGGGTGTGTGGCAGTCAGTGTTATTAGAAAACATCGCACACACGAAATACGCGAAATGGCTCTGCCAACTCCTAATCGGGTTACAAGTAGCCATCCAATAAATCCTCACGCACACAGCCCTGGAACACACAAGCGCACACTCCATGGAGGGCTCTTGTAATTCGATTCATGCCGCACCACCATCGCGCAGCGTCCATTTGCGACGTTGTTGCTGGTGCTGGCCGCGGACAGAAAATGTATCCGCGCTGCTGCCTAATTTGGGGTTCATGTCTGTCTGAGACGGGATGGGGATGGCGGCGGCGGCTCAACAGCAGCCCTCGTCTCATGTGTGTGTCCACCACGCGGTAATTTTTCATTTCCGTCATGGAAACGTGGGGTGCAATGTGATTTGAGTTAAATTTGCGGCGCGGCGGGAGTGGCACAGAGCACAACGCTGCCACTGTGAACAAGAATTGAATGACTCTGCCTTAATGGGATGCGGTTTAAGTGAATCATAGAAGTGGGTCAGATAATGGAGCCCGCACTACAAAAGTCGATCTGCCGTGCGGAGACCGATGTGAAGAGTGCTTTGAAATATGCGCCACTTAGAAGATTTGAAGACGCTCTCTGTTGGCGGGGAAGGGGAGAGACAATGGGTGGGATTGATTTGAGCAGGGGTGTGTGTGGCGAAGGAATTCAAAATCTGATTGGGATGTGGGACAAGCAGTGACGCAGTGGAGTGCAGTTGGGGGATGATGTGATTGATTTGGTGTGTGAGCAGCTTTCAACGCAGGAGAAGTGGAGGTTTTCAGAAGGGCTTAGGAATGACATGAAGTTTGGAAGTTGCTTTAAGACGGATGACATGATTGAAGTCCCTTTTTAAGGCAAGTTTTTCGCACGCGGTGCTAAACAATAACAGCGCAAAGGAGCTTTACACAGATGGCGCTAAGGTTGGTACGTGCACGGAAGGTCTAGAGGTCAGACAGTCGTTTGGACTTTCAGGCTATTCGAGGGACCGCTGAATGATAGTTGATGAAGGCCATATCGTACGAAATCATCTTCATTTGCACTGACAGTCAAGACCAAAGATCACTTTGTTGTGTGCCTCTTAACGATATATCAAGGTTTTGCAGCCTAACAGTGTGCTGGGTTCCTGGACATGGAGAAAGCTCGAGGAAGTGTGAAGCCGACGATTTAGCTAGAAACGGAACATCTGGGGATAAAAAAAAAAAAAAACTCAAGAAACCAAAATCACAGGTTGGAGGAGAAACGGACGGTAAATGACCTAGTGGCAACACAATGGACCCTGGGGCTACGTAAATCCAGAACTCTCGATGGAAACCACTCCACACAATCTAACCTCCTTCTTCTTCTTTCTCACAAGGCTGAAGATCAGGAGATCAGGAGACGTAGAAAGCTTAGAAGACGTAAATGTATCCGGTGATGTAGATGGTGTGTAGAGAGGCTCAAGAGGTTCAGAAGCCTCGGTTAAGAAGACTCGAGTAAGTTTCGAGGTGAATATGCCTCAATTATCAAGAAGTCCGAGAACAACATCGACTTCATGAACTTTATACCAGAAAGGCAGATTGCTCGTTCTAGTTCGAGCGTCTCGTTTTAGGTGACTAGATCAAGTAAAGCGACTGGAATCCGATGCTCCGACCCTAAAAGTCTTCGACTTCAACCCTGAAGGGCAGCCCGATAAAGGAAGACTACGTATCTGGTGGCGAACGCAGTTAGAAAGGGACTTCTCTCAGTCGAACGCGCGTGGCTAGAAGCAACTTGTACAAAACCAGGGCCCAGACATATTGGCGGAGGCCCAGATGGAGAGGCATGTTTACTGAGGCCCAGGTCCAAGCATGTTGACAGAGGCCCAGGCCCAGACATGTTGACTGAGGCCCAGACGGAGGCATTTTGACTGAGGCCCAGGCCCAGGCATGTTAACTGAGGCCCAGGCCCAGGCATGTTAACTGAGGCCCAGGCCCAGGCATGTTAACTGAGGCCCAGGCCCAGTCATGTTGACTGAGGCCCAGGCCCAGTCATGTTGACTGAGGCCCAGGCCCAGTCATGTTGACTGAGGCCCAGGCCCAGTCATGTTGACTGAGGCCCAGGCCCAGGCATGTTGTCTGAGGGCCAGGCCCAGGCATGTTGACTGAGGCCCAGGCCCAGGCATGTTGACTGAGGCCCAGGCCCAGGCATGTTGACTGAGGCCCAGGCCCAGGCATGTTGACTGAGGCCCAGGCCCAGGCATGTTGTCTGAGGCCCAGGCCCAGGCATGTTTTCTGAGGCCCATGCATGTTGAATGAGGTCTAGATGAAGACGCATGCTGACTGATACTCAGATCAAGGCATGTTGCCTGAGGCCCTGGGTCTGAAGGTCTGAAGCTGACAAGGCAGAGAAGTGGTCAAACAGCAACAGACAGTGATTCAAAGTGTGCTGCGACTTACTTATTTGCCACTTCTTATCATTGAAGTTTATACAGGGGACTTTGAGCTAAAGCCTATGCACTTCCTGTGAAAAGATTCGAAGCTCTAAGCACTTCAAAATGAAACATCTGAGTGAATTAAAGCTCTGTTGGACTCATATTGATGCCTTGGAGAGGATGATAAATGGACAGGACTGACAAGACAGTCAACAGTTGTCTGCTGGAGACAGGTGGACGCTTAGGCCCACTGAATCATGCCTTCACGATCCTCAAACAGCAGGAAACAGTTGACCAGTGGAGAGAGATTCAGGCTCCAGGACGATTGACAAGAAAATATTCATCCCTCATGAAATTAACTTATTTCTTCATTCCAACAGTCCCTAAAATTCGTGCACTTCCAGTGGAATGTTTCCTCCAATTAAACCACAAATTTGATGCCACCGCCCACAGAAATTCCCCAAAATTCTCGCACTCCCCACAGAAGCCTTCTCTTGCCCTGCAAAATCCCTAACAAATCGATTAACACCATCAACAGCCTTAATGCGTCCCTTCCGACCTCATCTCCATTGTGCCCGCATAAAGCAACAGTCTCACTCTGCCCTCAATTTAATGTCAAAATGCGGAGGAACAAAACATTCAACCCAAATGAGTTCTTCCAGCAATCGCTTTATGACGTGTGCACCAGCATCTATTGTCCTTGCCAATACCCCGCTAAGTGAACCGCTCTCTGACCCAATGCCCGCACGCGAGAGCGGGAGGATTCGTCCCGAGGCAGGATTGTGGTGCTGCAGTGACCGCGTTTCAGTGTCAGATAAATTGAAATATTTTTTATGCCTTTCAGTTCAATTAGAAGAGAGTGCAAGAGTGTGCTGATGCTGGAGCTATTTTTGGAACGACCGTGGGATGGGGGAGGGGCAGGTACGAACTACTCGGATACATTATAATGACATCCATTGAGTGGATTAATTGGATGATGGTCTGGTTGGGAGGCACCGAAGGTTGCCGAAGGGTTTTGATTTATTTTTAGGCTCAGGCTAGGTGTGTGGACGTAGGGACGGAGAATTAAGTGGAGCATGAGTGAGTTGGGTTAAGGGATCCTCGGCTAAGGGGAGACCAATGGAAGTTGTTCGCCAATCGATGCGAGCTTTCTTTTGACTTGAAGATTCCTTACTTCCTCTCAGTGTTCAACAAAATTCCGAACTCACCGCAAGGCCATCAGTCTCACCTCAGTTCTTGATTCGGGTTTCTTTCAGTTACCAAATTACCAGTCAACGTACACCACATTTCAGTGAACAAAACTCCATCGCGACCAAGTCCCAACGACACCGACAGCGATTTCCATGTCGCGCAACACCATTTCTGTGCTGAATCGCAACAAAATCCAACCATCCAGCGCAGTGTCGGGTGGGCATGTTAAATTGAAACGCGCACACCCCACTCCACCGCATACTCAGCACATCGCTTTTTAAAGGGAAACCCATTCGAAGGCGCACTCGGCACTCTGCCTGCGATCGATAAACTGACACAACACTGCCAGTAGTGGGCGTCTCCACAATGAGATGCATCCGAGAAGAGGCCCAACACACCCTCCCCTTGACAGGCACTGAGGGGCTGAGTGGGACAACGTGTTCACTAATTGTTTCATCTGCCCCTCGAGCATTGGCAGGAAGCAAGCAAACTTGGAAAGCAAGCACAATAAGTTCTGCAAGAACGCGAATCGCGTCATTGTGTCACAGCCGCTTACCCAACTGACACAGAGGCGTCATTTGACGTAACGACCATTATTTCGTTTCCTCCTCCATGCCACGCCACCTCGGAGGGTGTGATCCGTCAGCACACCCACACAGTGCCGGAGAGGGCCTTTGTCTCTCCGGCTATCAATGAGGTCTGACAAAATCCGTTGTGCCCTCAAGGAAATCCGTGCAGTCCTCGAGGAGAAGTGACTGCGTCAACAACTGAGGCAACAGCAAGAACTTTTCTCTGTCATGGACTGAAAATTCGAAACTGTCAGTGCGAGTGTAGCGCCACCGTCTGCGTCACAGATGCTGGCGGAAATAATGACCTTGCAGAGGCAGAAAGTGTGCGCTGCGCTCTTCAAGTGAACGAAGATGATTAATCAACGCAAAGTGGAGCGTGTCCTCCGCTTAACGCTTTCGTTTGTGCGTGCGTGCGTCGTCGATGCAGTCCAAAGACAACGACGTCGATGACACTTTCACTGACACTCTCACTGATCAACGTTTAGGAAGGCGCCACTCAAAAGCGTCAATCGCCGAAACTGAACACCATTCTGTCGCCGCCCAACCTTCAGCGATTGTCACTGATCGCAGCAGAGTTCCAAAACTTTCGTCGCAGACTGTTGCATCCGCCCCAACACCACCCAAGCATCGAGGTCACGCTCATTTCACGAAAAACCTCTCAAAACGATTTCTTCATCCCAGACTCCACAGACCCACGGCTTATCGCGCAAATCTGTGGGCTGCTGCGAATTTATTAGAAAATTGCTGCTCCGCGCACAGTCAGTGGGGTGCCTGGGCCGTCGTCGTCGTCGTCGCAGCCTCATTAGGCCTCGCATAGAGACGAGGGAACAAAATCACTAATTGATCGTGTATTCAGTCAACAGACGTGATGTCATCGGCGATTATCATGGAAAAATGGTTGCGCTCTGGCTATGGGCTTTGGTGGGACTTGATGGTCTTTGGTGGGGGCTTTGGGAAGCGATGTGACGTGATCCGTGTTAACAATGGCACCCACACACCAACAAGAGCTCACTATCGCGGCTCGGCTTCGCTGTTAGATAATGCGTCGTTGCTGATAGGCGACCGGCCACAAGGGCGATAAATCAATTGAAAGGCAGCCAAGACTGATTGGTATTAATTGCGCATTCCTCAGGAGGGGGAACTCGGGAAGAACGTCGCCGTTGAAGAAAACAACACGAGTCGGCCTAAATTTGGCGCAATGAATGAAGGAAGAAGGGAAACGACTGATTGACGTTTAGAGGTGACGGCGACGACGTGTTGTAACGGCTGCACTGTGTTACTGGAGCAAGTTTGTCAGTGCAACGCTGGGTGTGGAGATGTCAATCGAAAAGATTGACAATCGACGATTGAGGAATGACTGCTATAAAGAGGTGTTTTGGAAGGCGATAGGAACGGTTGGAGACGTGGAATGGGAGTGGACAGCGAAGTAACGGTATACAGTGACAGGTTCAACAACTTTGTATAGATCAAGTTTTGGAAGAAGACATAACCCACATCATCGCTGCTTGTCCGTCAAATTCCCAAAACTACAGAGCAGTCGCTCAATACTTCCGGTTTGCCGACAGGATTTGGCTCCTTTGGGGCACAAATCATCAATAAACCGAGGAAACAGCGATTGCTTAGCCCCATTCTATGTCGTTTCAGCCTCCTTACGTCTTTTGTGAATTTGCGGAAGGCCGCAAAATGGCATGAAACGGTCAACAACTTTAAGGCAGTCATGCCAGTTTGAATTTCCTTCCTCCGATCTTCATCCATCTATCCTCTGAACGATAGAAAAGGAGACAAGCATTCACCACTAAGAGATCTTTCAAAAATGCCGAAAAAAATTTAACGTCACAAATGCATCCTTACGCCAGATGCACCTCAATCCTCCACGACAAAAAATCGTAGCTCTCCGACATTCGCAACATGCACATGGATCATAAAAAACCTTCCAAACACACCCGCTCTTCATCGCATTTGCTTGAATATCCCTCACAAGAAAAGAAAAGTCAAATTTGTTTATGTGTCACGCTGTATTAAGCGAAAAACCATATCGCCTACACAGCACAATAAAACATGACATCGCTGACACCAGCGAATGTATCAAAGAAAACGTAGAAAAACGATTATCGGTGACGACGAAGAGAGCCACACCACGAAAGAGAGCTCCACTGAAAGAGCAAGAGAATCAGCTGATCATGACACTCTTTCACTTCACTCTCTTCAATTTCACTTCCACTGCGTGAAGATATGAAAACATAGAAAACACATAGACTGCGTGAGCCGTCGGAGAATGCACTCCACACGCAAAACTCACGAGATAAGGTTTTGTTTGAATTTCTTCGCATTGACCCACTTGTCAGTCAATTGGAATGGCAATTGTCGTCAGATTAGCCTGGCGCTGACGCAAAGGCGCTGCAATTCTTTGGAAGCATTTGATCAATGCTACGCGCTGAGCTGATGTCAGACTGACCTCGATGGTGATAACATGTCCGTCAAATCTGCGCCAGCGAGAGCTCTTCGTCGAGGCTGGGTGTGAAATCAGAGTCAAAGTCAGCCGGAGATGGGGTGCTTGCGAGGGGGCGATGTCAAGGGCGATGACGCCTTTCTTTATGTGATCAGCACTATTTTTAGAAGAAGACTTTGTCGTCTTGGATAATGATACATGTGCTGAGTGCTCGTGCAAGACAATGACTGTTGTTCGGGTGGATGAGTTTCAGTGACTCCTATTGGGTCGATACCAGGGATTTTTCTTGACTTGTCTTTCTGTCTTGCTCTTGGTGACTTGTCAGCTTGTTGTGATTGGCCATCAGATGCCGTATTTATGTGGAAGGTTCTGAAGTGAATTCTTTATTCGAAAACAGAGGAAGTCGCCAAGGAGTTGAACACTTGTTTCAGGGAACAATCGACGCTGGAACAGCGAAGTTGAGTCTCGGTGTCAAAACAATAGCGGAGAAGAAGAAAGACGGATCCTAGCCAGATCTCTAGACAATAAGTAAAGGGGCAGAGCCAATTCTTGGTGCCTTATGAGGGAAGATGGATCTTAAATTTGACCAAGATAGCAGAGGAACACAGGGGACTCTTGAACTTTAAAGTGTGACAATAGGGGGTCAATAGAACAGCGGAGCTGATTCTTGGGCGCGAATTCTGGACGATAAGCAAACCGACAAAGTTGTTTCGTTGCCCCGAGAGTTGAACAACAGAACTGGCTCTAGGCCCTGTAGGGTGAACGACACAGGTGCGTGGCTCTTGACCCCGACAAGATGGAGTTGAGTTCCCGCTGAACGACAGAGTTGAGTCTTGATCTCGAAAGTGGGACTATGTGGGAACGATGGAGCTGATTCTTAGCTCGATAGTTTAGCGAAAGCGATTGTTCCCAGAAGCAGTGTGACAGAGCTGACACTTTCGCGGCATCGAAAAGCGGAAGACAAACCTGAGTTCTGGCATCGAAAGCTGAACGACAGAATTGAGCCTTGGTCGCGATTGGGATACTACAAGGGACAACAAAGAGCAAATTCTGAGTGTCGAATGTTGAATGACAAACCTGCATTTTGGTCTCGATTGCAAAGCGATCTCGAAGGTGCGACAAAAGAGGGTTAACAGAGCTGATTCTGACAGCAAGGGGTCAATTAAGCTGATTCTTGGTCGTCTAAAGTCGTCTAAACAATAAGCAGGACGGGACAAGAAGAGCCATAGACCCGTGTGTCGACAACAGCCAAAACTTTTGATCCTGAAAGTGAGCGACAAGGATGAGTCTAAAAGCTGTATGACAGAGTTGAGTCTTGGTTTGAAAAGTGGGACATACTTGAATGACGAAGCTGGCTGTTGGCCCGATAGTTACTCAAAACAGTGAGTCTTGTTCTCGATGGCTTTGGGACAGAGGTGAGTTTTGACCCCCATGGGCGGACGACAGACGTGATTCTTGGTTCCGAAGTCCGAACGACAAACTGGGACCTTGGCCTTGAAGTACAGTCAGAAAGTCTCGATATCCAGATTGGAAGAAGGGGGAGGCGATGGACCTAATGTCTCGAGAGTTGGACGAAATGCTGGAGTCTTGCCACCTGCAGCTGTGCGCAAGAGGCTTAGCCCTGAAAGGTCGATGGCAGAGTTGAGTCTTGACTTTGAAAGCTGATGGTCGGTTTCATATCAAGTCTGGCAGCTGGCAACAGATTTCAGTCTGCACTCCAAAAGTTGAACGACACAGATGTACTTGGTAGCGAATTGTGAAAGGGGTACACTTACGGTACGACGCAGTTCATTTCTGGCTAAAACGACTGAAAGAAAAGTAAATGACAACGGAGGTGAAATGTGGCAGCGATAGGTAGACGACAGGCCTAAATTTTGACGGAAAATGTTGGGTAACAAGTCAAAGTTTTTAAAACCAGACAAATGTGGACAACAGGGAAAATGTATGGCCTCAAGAGATGTACAACAAATTTTTAGGCAAAAAGGCAAAGTTGGGGCGTCAAAGCAAAATCAGATAAAGTGAACGATAGGCCGACAAAAGTGGGCCTTGAAGCACAGTTCTGACAGAATGGGTAATAAAACTTTCTATTCTTCGCCTTTTGCAAATACTTCAACAGCGTTAGCAATCTCATCGGAGATGTGAAAAGGAAATCTTCGCTATTTGGGGGGATTTCGGAGGAAAGTCACGTCAAAATCAAACTTCCTAGAATGGCAAGGACGCATCAAAGCGTCAGCACAATCATAGACTCAAGATAAGTGCATGTTGGACAGTTTATGAGGCTGACTAAGGCTCGTAGTGTCTTAAAAGTTATAGCATGCGGAGGATAAGATGATGAGATGAGCCAACCTTGCTTGACAGAACTAAGAACTTCTGCCCAGACCTCGAGACTGAGTCCACATAGACTCACATTCAGTTGAAGACAAACTGAACGCAGGAAGACTGAAATGCAGATGAAGGCAGACTGAAATTCAGTGAAATTCATCCATTCACCGAAATGGCCATGTAACATGTTAAGATGAGCCAACCTTCGCACCATGAAAAGAAACACAGCAGCATTTCTGATCATTAAAAACTTGACACGCTTCCCAAGCAATGTTCGCCCGTCAAAAACAGACCACTCCACACTAGATCACAAGACGTGTCTAATTGATCTTGTCCGACCACAGTCTCAGACGACACGCGCATCCAGGTGTCCATGCCCCTCCCCCCCACCGTGGTGAAAGGAAACGTGCTTCTCGCTGGTTTAGCGCATTTTCAAAATTTAATGAGAAATTAATCTTCTCGCTCCCTTGGATCTGTCCGTCGCTCAAAGGAAGCCATTAAGCCGCGCACAGAATGACGACATAAAACTGAACAATCATCGCGTCGCACGAGGTTTCCTTTGATTCTATCGTTTTTCCCACACAAACAGACATCCGTGCATGATGCAGTCTCTATCAATGAATTGGCTTTATGGCGTGCCTCCTCCACGCGCACTACTCCCTCGCTGCGGACAACAAACGTTTGACCCAGTTCAACTGTCATCCATGGAAAACGCATAAAACTAGCGAAATGTACTAAAAAATGAGCGAGAGGGCGGCACACCAATTTACGATTCCCATCGCAAGGGTGCCCCGTCCCTCATCTTTTTTTTTGCTTTACAATTTTTTTTTATGGCGCTTGGTCTCGGAAAGCGGAATTTTAATTGTTTTTCACTTCTGATGGAACTTTCCGCTCCCACCCCATCTCTGGCGGGGAAATGTAACCTCAGCGGATGAGAGAAGTTTTGCGAGTTCGCTTTGGAACACTGGTCACAGTTCAGAGGGGCCGGCACAATGGCATTGCAGAATTCCATGATTTCCACTTCCTCCTCCTCCTCGTGTCAGAATGTTTTTTTCTTCGACGGGAAGAGACAAAGCTTTGTTTCAGATGTGTGCTGCCGCTCGGCAAGCGGCTGCTGAATGAGTTGGAACAGAGTGGTTAACTTTGTCATCGGCTCGGAGCCGGTGACTGACTGGCTCGTTTATCCAGAGCGAAAGGGTGACCGACTCTGTCCGATGTGATTCATGCGACTGTTGTCTGTCTGGGAATGGGATGGTGGAGTCATTGACTTGACTTTAGATCTGTTGGACGCAACGCGTGTGTTTTGCAATGCACGGAGTTTCGCCACAAATGGCGTCGTAAACATTTGAAATGTTCATCGCTTTGTTGGGTTTTGGGTGAAAATTTACGCAGATCTTGCAAACATCTTGGGAAAACAACGAATTTCGAAATTGGCGGCTATTCATGACAGAGAGGGGAAGATGCCTCTGATTGGGATCTGGGTCATCTCTCCAACTTTCGCCACTACCGAAGCTGAGATCCTTCTTTGATGTGGGGACACAGGATTCTGCTGAGGCAGGACATCACAGAATCATTGTGCCGTCATGCCAATCTCCTCTCAAAACAAAAACATGTCCATCTTCAAGTTGGAGATGAAGGAGATGTCTTTCCTCCCTCAAAGTGGACACATTTGACCATAAAATACAACCACGCTTGATGTGAAATAAACGACTCTTGCCCCCATCCACCCCTTAAATCACGTTCCATACTCCCAACCCACCGCAGAGTAACAAAATCCCGATGCAAAGAAATCTCAAAAATTTCTGAAAATTCTCGGGGCATCCTCATTCAATCCTCCTCCCCCTCCCCCCAACCATCCAGCCATTCACTGTGCGTCACTTTAATTGCATTCCCCAGTTGAGCCCACGATGAGATGACAACAACACAACCGCAAACAAAGCGTCACAACAATTTATAGCCTCAAGTCGAGCGCATGTGAAGCCCCTCGCCTAAGCGCAAGCACAACACACAGCAACGCAGACCAGCAGAGTTAATTCGTTTTAAGGGCGGCATCGTAAATGACAGCCTCACTGTGTGTTTTTTTAAATTTTTTTAATGGACGAGTGCGGGTTAGGGAACGCACCACCACGACTGACTGAATGATGCGCCCTGTGACCCCTGGTTAGATGCAGGGACGCACGGCGGCGGCGATGTGTAATTAGCAGACCGACTTGTTAATTGTTTTTCAACTCAACTCTTGTGAACGGTGGTTTAGGGGACACCCTAGGTGCGTGTGTATTTGACACACACGGGGAACGAGATAAGCGTCTGACGGGCGATTAGATTAGATTTCCTTTTAAGCGCGGCTCAGAATTGGATTTGGGTACTTGTGAGCTTTAAGACAGTATTTGCATTTTCTTATCTTGATGAGGAGCGGTGGGGATGGGGGCTGTTTGTGTTTTGTTTTGACTCCGGAAGACATTTGAGGCTCTCACACAAGAAAACCACTTCGAAAGCCCTTTGGGCGTGGAAGCCATTGTCTTGAGTTGTTTATGGGGGGAATTGGAAGATTGATATGACAGACGTAATCCGAGAAGTACTTAGCCTCACATGTCGCCACTATCGAGGGAAATTAACAACGTTCTCGTAGACGGCTAGCTGTGGAATGAAGCGTGTGAAAGTCGGTTTAAGAAAAATGGAAAAAGAAACATTTTTGCTCGTCGCTTCGATTCTTGTTTTTGGAAAAGGGATCACACCATGAAGTCAAAGTACTGGATGCTGTATACGATGAAACTTGTCCGTCGATGGTGGCCATAAAAAAGTCAGTTTCTAATGAGACCCAAAAAGGATCCATTATGGAGGACAATGTGACAGAAGTCTACGATGTCGTACTGGGAGACCGCCGATTAAAGGTGTACACAATAGTTGGTGCAGTAGGCCGTTCGGTTCGGTATGAGAAATTTGCCTGGGCAATGGATGCCATGTTTGCTCACTCCGAATACCAAATGCCAAGCGAATGCCCAGTGCAACTGCGAGACTACTTCAGAGCAGTGTTTGACGCTGTTTAAGTTCAATCCTAAAGAGTTTCGTGACAGTCTACAAGACTTGGATCCGTTGGTGTACACCAAAGACAAGGAAGGAGGCTGGTGTACAAGCCAAAGACTGTCCTAGCGGCTCCTCTGTTCTGGGATCTACAAGGTGTAATCTTCATTGTCCACCTGAAGAAAGGCAAAATAGTCGAAGGACACTACCATGCTATGTTATTCGGCTTATTCGACGAAGCATTAGTGGAAAATTTGCCCCATCTGGCTAAGAACCCAGTTCTTCTATCGCCGTTACGGCTGAGCACTAATGCATCATCCACTGAATTCTTCAGACTTGGACTCGCACGGGTCCAAGTGTGTCACCTCTCGTGGTCAAACATGGAAGAGTTCACTCTCCAGGCAGAAATTTGAGTCGAATGAGGGGATTATCACGGCCACAGAGGGCTACATTGCAAGCCTACAGAACACGAATTGTGTAGACCTCCAGGACACAAATATTTTAGAAGTAGTTGGAGCATCACAAGGACATTGAGCTGTCTTGTAAGAAATAGATTGTCAATTTTTGAAAATTTTGTAACTTCTTTTGTAGGTTGAGTACCTATCGGACCGCCCCTGTGCATGAATCTGACTAAAATCCAGAACACCAATTGTGCTGATTCTTGGGAGGTTTTCAAAATTTTGACTACTTAGTGATACAGTGACATGGGATCTACTGAAAACGAATAAGGAAGATCTTGGACTTTTCGAGAGGAATGTTTGCAATGGTGTTAGCAAGAGAAGATGGAAGGGCATACTTTGGAACTATTCGGATGGCTATGTAGAGTGCCGTGTAGAATGATGCCATGCAGAAGGTCTAGGTTCGATTACCGGACGGGACACCTCGTATTTTTTCAAGGCACCACCTCTTCCGAGTTGTTGACAACACTCAAAGAGCGCCAATTGCCTATGAAAAGCTTCTCAAATCTCGCCGTTCGGAGTCGGCAAAAAACTGTAGGTCCCTTCTACTCGTGAAGAACAACACGAGTAGTTGTTGTAGAAGCTAGGCCCTGGTCCCTTGTGGGCTGTAGTGCCCTGGAAGTCCTTCAAAAACCTGCAAATATGAGGCATTGAAAAAGGAAGATGTCATCGTTTGAGGTGATGGACAGAAGTGAAGTGGGACCCCAAAATGTTTAGGGGTGTAGACAACTGCCCCTGTCTGGTGGAGAGGCAAGATGTGATCCTGGTCCACATTAGACTTGAGTTTCGCTCTAAAAAAAAGAAGAAGGAATAGAAATTGAAACCGAGTTGACAGTTTCATAGAGATTTCCTCCGACTTGTTGGCACACACAACTATTTCGCTTCATCGGAAATGAAGGATTTGCATTTTTCATTCTTCGGCTTTGAAAGTGAAGTTAAATAATTTTTGATGACAATTCCAATTCTTTATAAAGTCTGAACTTTGCCATTTATAAAAATGGTTGCCTCGGCTATCCGCTGCATTCGATTATTTTGAGGTTAGTTTTAACCAGATCTTCATACATACATTTCGGACGGTTTTCTTGGCATAACTTAAATTTTTTTAATTTTCAATGCATCTAGAGTTCGGAAATTATTGGCGAAGACACGATCTTCTGTGAAACTCCACAGCAAAATAATCCAGCGGCGTCAAATCGCATGGTTTTGGAAGTCCATTGCTGTCGCCAAAACTTGAAATTACGGGACCAGGAAACTTCTCACGCTATAAAGTCATAATTGGTCGTTTGGTGCGACTTCTTGCCTGGCGTTAGTGTCTAAGTCACTACGGCACAAAAATCAGTTGTCATTCGACCATATGACTCGAAATTGACTGTAAGCTTCCGTCCATGGGCATCTTTGAAGAACTAATGACACATTTCGACCAGAGAACACTAAAGACTCGAATTGTCTCAATAAAACGGTCCCTCTTCCATCACGTGTGGGTCTTCTGAGCTCCATTTTTGGCAATTTTGTTTGCCTGCATACCTATCGAGTGAGCTGTGGGTCCCATCACTGAAGAACATGTTGTTCTGTTGGTCCAAATCCCAAAATGTGCTGTGAATGGTCAGCAGACTTCTGTTTTTGCGAGGGTTGAAGTTTATAAGGTTGGAAATGTGAATCTGTCATAATGAGGTGTTAGACGTATTCATTTGGTGCAAGCTCCAGAAAATCGATAAATTCCAATCATCGGCAACACCTGCACTTCTTCTTCTTCTTGTGGCGCTACAGTCCAGGGTGAAGCTGGGCCTCAACCAACATGCCTCTCCAGCCTGCACGGTCTTTCGCCAGCTGTCGCCAGTTGCGCATTCCAAGTTGGTTGAGGTCCTTCTCCACTTGTGTGCGCCACCTTAGCCTGGGACGTCCTCTGTTGCGTTGTCCCAATGGCTCAGATTCGAAGACGACGAAGTCTATGGGCTGTACAGCGACAGGCGCCTAGTCAACACCTGCACTTACAGCAGCAATATTTTCCACTCACCGTGACTAACGTTGATACACAGGCTTTGCTCTATCTGTACCACTTCAAATTTCACTTCACAACTTTTCCAATTGCTTGCCTAGTCGATTGATTAAGACGAGACTACAACTCCCGCGTAGTGCTTGAAAGAATACTTCGTTTTAATCGCCACTTTTGCAGTAAGTTTAGGAAACATTAGAGAGTCATTCGATTCCTTTGCTATCCATTATCTTAAAGGGCAAACATTCAGCTAAAAATGAGACACTTCAAATGACAGCTGAGATGGACAAGTGCCATATGCCAGTGCTGTCAACTTGAAACCACGAAAAGAATGAAACTGTAATTTAAATATATTCTGCTCTAGTCCTGAATGGCTTTAAACCGCTAGTGAGGAGCTGGACGTTTGAAATTGAAACTTTTTACGTCATTGAGAGATGGACACTGAAACAAAAATTTGCTTTCAAAATGGACTTTATGAAACAATAAGTGGTGGCTGACAGGACAATGATGAATGATTTATCAGTCTGTTGAAATTTAGCTAGAACTCTATTCTATTAAGGATAAGCATAGTTTTAGAAAATCACCCAGATTGGGACTAGAAACGTCTCCTCTAGTTCTCTGAGCAAAAATATGGGAAGATTTGAAATAGGTTGGAATATCCCAACTGGCACTACTGTCACTGACATCTGTGCTGAATTTCACGTCGGAATAGTCATCAGTGTCTGAGGTACATGTCCTTTGGTAGACGAATAGAAGCAAATTTTATGAATATCTGAAACTGTTCGAAAACTGCTGTTGAGACGTTGCAAAAGTCGCAAAAGGCCCTCGGTGAGTAAGCTCTCTCAAAAACAAGCGTTTTTGAATGGGACAACATTTTCAAAGACAGTGGTAAAAGCGGTGAAGATGTGGCACGACCAGGACGATCAAATACAAAGAAGGAATTAAGGCCGCAGCATGTTTCATAAATCGGAAAAAAAAAACATAGACACAACGTTGTTTCTGCTAGTTTCGAAGTACTGTGACGGGGATGAAGTGGATAAGGAAGAATGAATAAAAATTGTTTGATTTCCTTGCCAAACGAAGTAAGTATTGAAATTCAAAACAGCCCCCAAATCAATTTGTGCGACATAGAAAATTTGACAAATCCAATGAAACTAAAACACTCCAAGAACAATCACCCATTTTTCACTCAAAACAAATTTTGAATTCAAAAATCAACCAGAATCTCAGTTTTTCATGTCCACCATGCGGCATATTGGTTAAAGTTCTGCAAAATAAAACGCCCTCCCATCCTCGGCTGTCTCTTGAGGAATCCAGATGGTGTTTGAAAACATCCTTCTAACCACAAACCACCTTGAGCTGTGAAACTTTTTCCTCTTGTCTGACACTGACTTCACAACATCGCAAAAAATCACACTCACCGTGTCCTGTCACTCCTTTCCAAAATAAAATCTACGACGGCATTGAATTCTCTTCAAACAGTGCCACTCTTTCGAATCGAATTCTTAGGATTTTTTTTCCGGAAACGCCTAGTCCACCCAAACTCCATACTCTCCTACTTCTCCTCCCTCTGCGGATTGCGTAAGAAATAAATGGACGAAAGGAAACTCATAAAACATCCATTAGTGAACTGCGCCCACAGACTTGAGACAATCGAATCGAATTAGCCCCTACCGCACCTCACACAACCAGACATCTGTCGTCCTGCGTCGGAATCCTCTCAAAAATCCAGCTGCATCCTCCCACACGCATTCTCCATCCCGCGAAGTGCGATGGAAGGCATCAACTTAACAAGCACTCAAAGAGTATTTCATTTTTCCCAGACCCCACCCCCTCCGCACCGGAGGAATCCCGACAAGGAATAAACTCCATATCAGGCGCCGCTGCTGGTGTGTAATCCTTATCAGCGAGAGAACATCCCTTCCCACCCCCCCACACACACACTCATTCACACACAGATTTGAGGAACACTCACCAAAACATTCTTCTGATTCTCCTTATCCAATAAAAATTCCATGCTCTTGTGCGGCCGCCTGGCTGCTGCTGCCGCCTGACCAACTCCTCCTGCGCCACTCATCACTCCCGACTTCTTGACACCAATCACACCGACTTCACCGTCACACTCCGATCCGTCTACGTCGTCGTCGTCGACGTCGTCATCGTCGTCCCTGCCGTAGGCCGACGTGTTCCGCTTCGACGTGAAGTTGTACTTGAGCTGGGGGCCCAGCTCCATCAGACTGCGGGTCTTTCCCGAAATTTTCGTCTCGTGCGTGTCCAGATTCGTCTCAATCAGGCCAATTTTGCAGTGGTTCAGCGGCTGCTGTGAACTGGGGAGGACCTGCCTAGGCCTCTGCTGATGCTGGCTGCTGTTGCTCATGGCTGTGGGAGCGGCGGCGGCGGCTGCGGCGACGTGGGCGAAATTCTTCGTGTCCGAGTTACAACCGTTGCCGTTCATAACACCGTTCAACTGATTCTTGAAATCGTAGTAACCGCGTTCATTGTGGAGGAATTCCTCGTCGATCGATGGCTGCGGAGCGGTGGCGCTGTGCAGCGCATGTTGGCTTGCGCTCTGCGCCCGCTGCTTCTCGCACACCCCTACCACACGGGGTGGCTTCTGGAAGGGCGCCCCTGTTGTCTGTTGTTTTGCATGCAACACGTGGTTACTACCACTGCCGTCGCCGCCAATGGAAGGCGGTGTGCTTCCATTGTCACAGGGTGACACTGCGCCACCGGTTGTTGGTCCCTTCAGGGGGATGTAGATGAAGTCGGGCGAGTTCTGAACCGGTTTCTTCGTGGACGGTGGGATTGGCGGCAGCTGGCCAGCCTTCTCCTGTGCCTCGCGCAGTTCCTTCTGCTGCTGCTGTTGTTGTTGTTGCTGCTGCTGCTTCTTCTTGTTGCGGCGCAGCGAGAAGCGGAAGCCGTTCGCAAAGCGCGACAGGAATCCCTTGTGCTGGGGGTGCTTCTCGTCGGCCTTGAACTTGGACTTCATCAGTTCGTTGTTGTTGTTGAGCGAATGCGACTCGCCGCTGGCCGCGGAGCACTTAACGGCGTAATTTGACATTTTGCTGACACTCTCACTCGGCGACTGGTGGAGGACGTGCGGAACGGGCGTCGCTGGACGGGGATTATCGAGTTTCTCCGAAATGAGTCTGTTGGATGCACTGAGGACTAGACGCGGCGATTGGGTTAGCACTGGCACTTGCGTGTTGACCGCAACATTGTTGCTTGTCTTGGGCGAAATTCTGTAGAAATCACTTCCGCGCTCGACTGCTGGCGATTTGATACTGTTAGCTGGCGTCGCTGACTGTGTGTCTGGTGGCGCTGCTGGTGCTGCGATGACGGAGCTGATGGTGATCGTTATTTTCTCTTTGACGGCGTTCTCTTGCTTTGGCGATGTTTTTTCGATGTTTCTCTTTTCGGTCTTCTCGTCGCTCTTAGTGTCGCTCTTCTCTGTGCTCTCTTTGCCGGTGTTTTCTCTTTCGATGACAGTGGCGTCGGCGCTCGACTCTGCGTCGGGGGCCAGGGTGTCGTTGCACTCCTCGGAGCTCTGCTCCTGCCAGCTGTACTTCGAGACGACTGGACAGAAGCTGACGCCTTTGCCGAAGGAAGACCGCGACCCAGCCGGGAGGAGGATTCCCAGGCGCTTCTCGTTGATGGGCAACTGGTGCATGGAGGTGTGCGCAGACGAGACGAACATGTCGTCGTCGGTGTCCTCATGGTTGAAGGCGTTCAGGTTCGGTGTGGATGAGACGAGGCCCATGCGCTTCTTGACGGATGACTGGAAGCGGCGCTTGGGTGGCGTGAGCTTCGTGAGATCTGTGTTCGAGAGCTCCTTGGGGTCGAAGTTGCATTTCTCTAGGCTCTGCGCGTAGCTGGTCCTCATCGAGGTCGGGTCCTGGTCGAAGGTCTTCATGGACTTGGCCTTGGAGCCGTTACGTCTGGGGGGCTTGCGAATGGTCAGCTGGACATGCTGGACCTCTTCGTTCTCACACTTCTCGGCCTCGCTGCCGGAGGTTTTCCTCTCATCGTCCATGTCGCAGGAGTTTCGCTTCAAGTTGCCGCTCGTCTCCTCGCCCACCAGCGACAGACTATTTCTGTTGGACCGCGGACGGCCGGAGTAGTCGAGTAGGGTCAAGTTGTTGTAGCTCGCGTTCATGTATCCCGAGCCGGAGGCAATCGACTGCAGCGAGTGGACACTTTGGGAGGTGTCCAGCCGCTCTGAAGAGGTGGAGTTGCGGTTCCTCTTCCAGCTGTTGCTGCGCACGATGACCGACGACTGTGCGGAGTGATCTTCATCAAGATCGGAAGAACTCGAGGCACTGAGAGTGCGACGCAGCGACGGCTGACGGCGTTGTGCCGATGATCGCCTCTGGCGGGGCTGCTGCTGCTGCTGGGCACTGGTGCTGGCCTGATGCGGCTGCTGCTGGTTGTACGGCTGCAGCTGGTCGCGGTGATCTTCAATCCGATCAAGATCGTTGGGTACGCTCGCGACGCGATCCGTACTGACGGTTTGAAACGCCCCCGACTGCGATAGAATTGGATTGTTTGGATAGCCCTGCTCGCGCTGATGATGACCGACAGCTGGCGATAGCGCGAACGCTGTTTCCTCGCCGCGAATGTCTGGCAAACTGGATGATCGGTTCTGCGATCGATGTAGTGGTGCTGGTTCGGGCGGCTCTAGCGTGGTGCTCTCTTTATTTGTAGACACCGCCGCCGCGACTGTGGCTGCCGCTGGCCGCCATGTGAACGACGATGCAGATGCGCAAGACGATGAAGTGGATGTGTTTGTGGACGTGGCCGAAGATTCGTCGGAGGAAATGGGCGATGAAGAGGACGGTGACCGTCGGCTATTTTTATCGCCGCTGTACCAGCAGTCGCCATCGGGTTCTTCTTCATCGTCGTCGTCGTCCCCGTCGCCCTCCTCCTCCACATCGCCGTCGTCATCACGCTTCTCCGCTGTGGATGCCGCCCCGCTGCCGCTGCCGCTAGAGCACTGGCGTTCTATTTTTGGAGCATCCACCGACGGCGGCAGTGGCGTTGTTTGGATTTTGGAATGTGATTTGCGAAGCTCACTGGTGTTTGTCGAGGCGCTGGGCAAGTGATCGTAGAACTCGTCCTCTTCGCAGAATTTCTCGAAGCTCGGTATGCTTTTGGACTTCGCCCGCAGCACCGAGTGGATGTACTCGCAGTAGCCGCTGTCTTCGCTCAGGTTCTCGGCGGAGCTCTTGCCGCCTTTGAAGAAGGCCCGCGAGTGGGCAGCACTGGTTGTGTTGAGCACCTTGTGGGAGGCGACACTGTTGTCGCTCGACGACTCCGAGTCACTCTTGCTGGCCGCCGTCGAGGTGAAGTGCAGATTCTCCTCGAAGTCGATCTTGTCCAGGTCGAAGTAGGTCTGATGGAGGCGTCCGTCGGAGCTCTCGTATCGCTTCAGGCATCCCGTTGAGCCGCGGTTTGAGTTGGATCCGCTGCCGGGGCCCGTCGCATCGATGCATCCGCCCTCGAAGCTAAGCAGGGACGGGGACGAGTTGCCCAGCGAAGAGCAGAGCCCTTGCTCGTTGAGCAGCTGCCGCTCAAGGCTCTCGAACTGTATCAGGGACGAGGAGCGGCTCAGTGAGTTGCAGGACAGGCTGTCCATGTCGCAGTAGAATTCGTCGAATCGCTTTCGCTGTCCACCGGCGGACGCCGCTGCGCCCGTCCCCGTTGTCAGCGAATTTGAGTTCGTGTCGTTTAGGTTTAGCTTGTCGATGGCGATGTTCAGAAGGTCGTTTCGCTGGAACTTTCGTAGGTGGCCGCCTTCGTCGAGCATCGGCTGGCACGTTAACAGGCCGCCGATTATGAATTCGTCACGTCGTGCACGTTTTGCTGGGCAAGCGAAGTCACGCTCCGAAATCGAATCGGGATCTGTGGGCAGTAAGGTGAAAGAGTTAGTCGAGGGAAGCGAGTGTGGGGGGAGGGGGGAATCTTACCTCTGTTTAGTTCAATCCGGATGACGGAACCTGTTTCGGATTCGGAACTCCAGACACTGTTGTTCTCGTACTGTGTCCAGCTGTTGTGGGTGCTGCTCTCCTCGTCCTCGGACGTCTCCTCCATGATGGGCTCCAACATTTGACGGGATGATGATAAGTAGATGGCATCTGAAAACAAAATGCAGGGATTGAGTGGTGGCGTGTTGAAAATTTCGAGACATAGACAGAGTATGGAGCGACGTCACCGTGTGCCCAAAATTTATTTTTGCGCTCAAGGGTACGCTGTGTGGCGTGCACGTGCTGGCTGTGACGCTGAATTTTATTAGAAAATAAAACAAAAAAAGTTTATGACGTGAAATAGTGATTTCGAGAAAATTTCAAAGCTCTTTATAGCCATTTATATATTTAGACGAGAGATGTTGGCATGCGAACGGCAATTAGCCCCCACGCATGAGGAGGGAATTTTTACGACTTCTGAAGGGTTTGTGTCTGAGCTGTCGCTGCCTTTTGTTTTTTACATTCCACTAACGCTGCTTACAGTGTTTGGCTTGAAGTTGTCTGGCAATCCTAAAGGTTGAGTCTTTGCCGCCGTCATAATGCTGAAATTCACGGACGATCTCTAAGCTCAAACAAAAGAGTGATCGGAAGGAGGGAGAGAGGAAGCAGAAGGAAAGAAGCATCCACAACTCCTCTGTGCTTGTGTAGCCTTCTCTAAACAGAGCGGGCACACTTCCGTGACGATGCGGGCAATCTGGGATTACTCTCGGATTTTATATAAGACTCCAACTGGTCTTAAGTCACAGCCAAGTGAATCCCCGATCAGCTTGACATCACAGAAGGCCTCTTCTGACGAATTGGGACTACACCTTGCGCTGTCTACTACTCCTAGTTCCCTGTCTACCTAGCCAACAGGACAGATCCTTATTTTTCGAATTACAGACAAGAGGGCGCACCGAAAGAGAAGGAGAAGGAGAAGGAGACAGTACTTCCGCTTACGTATCAAGTGGACGAAGAAGTTATGCCGACTATAGACACAAGGACTACAGTAAGACTTCAGGCAAAGGAATAAATTGAATACGAAGCAGCAATGATCTACTTGCCTACACCCTACAACGTAGTTCAGAGACATGCGGCGGGTCAATTCGAAGTCAGTGAGCCGCGATCGTTACCAAGACCGGCTGATGTCATCGATGGAAAAGGATTCAATTTCAAGGGGATGGGAAGACTTCATCTGATTACAGGCACTGTACGAGGTTCGTTCACTGTTTCAAAGGATGTACAGTGAGGAACAGGAATATTGAAACTTTAGCATGCTCTCTCTTTCTTCCTCGCCACAAGAATGCGCTGTTGTCCAAAGTGGACCTGGTTTCGAACCAACAGGCGTCACTATCTGGAACGATCTTTAGCCAGCAGTCTCTAATTTCACACGCCAACTTGGTTGAGGTCCTTCTTCACTTGTGTGACCCATCTTAGACGAGAGCGTCTTCTGTTACGTTGTCGTCTCGGATTCAAAGACTCTTCACTAACCAAAGACTCCCACCTTGGCATAAAGGTTGTATCCAAAGACGTTTGCCTAGGCACATGCCGCGGTAGAACTTATTAAGTTCGTCCTAAGATCCTTTTCTCCAGATGCCACCAATGCAAACAGGACTAAAAATTACGCGTATAGCTTTTCTCATGACTGGACCAAGGGCCTCCTCACCTGCGTTAAGTAACGTCCACTTTTCTGCACCAAAAAGCAGGAGAGGGATGATCCATCGGTAAGTAGCTTAATCCCCAAAGCAGATTTTAAGATCATTTGAGACAAAAACTCTGTGGTTGATATACAGTCCTGTCGAGGAAGAGAGCGAAGAGTGAAGAAGTCACAGCAGCGAACTCTACTAGCTGGACCAAGCTGTGGATGTAGTACCACTGGCTTGGCAAAATAAAGCGCGTGGACCATAAGTTTCCAACTAAGAGGCAAAGCCAGATTGATCTTTCAAGAGACAGCTTTGTTACTCAATCTTATCTTGAGCCCAAAGAAACAGAGGTTCGACTAAACATGATTCTAAGCTTGATTTCGGAACCGATGCTATTGTCCTTATTTACTGCGGAGTCTAGGAAGATTTTGCTGCCCATTGCGACGTTCTGGTCAAGACGGCATATACTGTCCACGAGGCTCATTTTAGACCCTTCCGCTTTAATTTTAGCAAAGCCATCATTGACAATCAGCTGTGTTCGTCTAATCACAGGTTAGCCAGCTGCTGAGCAGATTTCTAACTGGTTAGTCACTCTTACTCAAGTTTTCGTCTCTCGACAGCCAACACACCCCATCAAGGCCAGTAGAACGAGCTCGCTCGCTGATCTTGATACTCTCACCCATTCCGAGCCCAACAAAGTAGAGGCTCAGCCCCTCAAAAAGATGGTACCTCTGGTACTAGAATTCACCATTTCAAGGATAATCTTGAAACTGTCAAATGACAGTGCGTCGACATTTATGCGGCTTTTTCTTCTTGGATCTTCTGTAATGTGGACATGGCCTTAAGAGACTTATCAGGTTATTGGCGAATGGTTTCAGACATAAAACGGAAGAGAACACCTTCTAGGAGATGTTTAGGAGGCTTATCCTCCCGTAGTTTGTGCAGTTAAAGGGTTTTTCTATTTCCAGGATCGACCTTGAAGTGTCTTCAAGTTGTTTTGAAATTTGAAAAAAATGTGAATTTTGTATTGAACAAGCTGACACCCTGGTCTGAACCTGAACCATATGGGAAACACGGCGACGGTCCTTGTGGAACTGTCTAAAGCGTTGAAGTCTGAGAAGGATGTCTGCCAAATTTCTGTCTTGTCTGTTTAGAACGCACATCATCATCGTCATTGCAGTCCACCCAGGAAAAGGTCACGGCAGAGATTTTGCTTTTCGGGACAATTTCAGAACTTCTGTCCCCATCTGCCCGTCAAAACCTAGTAAGAGATCATTCCTTAGAAGGGAACAACCACTGAAATGGAAATTCAGTTGTAAGGCAACTACCTCACATTCCCCTTCGAATGGGAAAGGATCCCACCTTCAGACGCAATCTCCACCAAGGCTGACCACTGTGTCTTGTGTGTCGCTACCTCAGCGCAATCAAAAATCCCACCGCACAGCTCCAGCTTGAGAGTATTTCAATCTATTTCGTGCCACGGTCATTCGAAGCTGTGCGTGTCTTAATCTCTCGCGGCTATAAATTAAGCCGCCTGGCACACAAAGCCCTTTCAATCGAGAGTAACTGGCAGATTTCGCAAGACAATACAAATCTCCATCACGCCGTGATCATGATTCATCGGCAGAGGATCCACTCCGTCCCCTTGAAAACAACACAAAAAACCACAACAATTGCCAAACACACACACAGACACAGACTTACCTTGTTGTTCGAATGCTGCGGCTGGTTCAAACGCTGGTATCTGCCAACTGGACGGTGGAGCCGAACCCGCCATCACCCCGGCCAGGTCCAAGTGCTCCATGTTGCGGAACTGATCCTCCACCAGGAACGACATTAGCGCTGATTCACTGCTGCTCTACCGTTGCCCACAGTCCTCACTTCACACAGAATTTTTGTTTTTTTTTTTTTATTTTTGTTACTGGTCGCGATGCTTAGCGGTCATGTGTCAAAAGTGACATTCGATTGTTTACAAGAGACACTCGCACACGCGGGTGTGCAGGAACGCGGCGCTTTGCTTCTGTTTTCACTTTGATCGTCGCTCGTCGCTGGTCGTTTGTCGTCACCGCTGGTCAAGTTCAAGGCAAGGTGATGATCACTGATAACCTGGAAACCGGAAAGAGAGAGAAACAGAAAGGTGCACGGTTAGTTAAACAAACAAAAAACTGGATTTCGGGGTGACAGACGATCGATCGCCGCGACCGCGAACTCGATTGATGGCGCACATGCATCGGAACAGAGAGAACTACACACGCCCGTTCGGGACCAAGTCTTGGGTGGAATATCTTTTTTATGGCGGCGCGGCGATTGTAACTTTGGTCCCCCCGTCCCCAGCACTCTGGCGGGGCGTGAGTAGGGGTTGTTTTGGCACACACTCGCACACACACACACACATTTTGGAGCGATATCCACTTCATGGGTATTTTTGTTTTCAGACTCTCGCGGATGCGCCACTTTTGATGAGACACAGACGCTCTCCGGTGTGTTATTGTTTGCTGAGTGCTTTCGTGCATTGACGTCGCGATGGAACGTTTAGCTGTGAGCTGAACTTTTTCCTCGCGTCGATGTGCTAACTCGCACCCGAGAGCGACGCGTAATTGAGCCTCTAATTGGCGCAGAGCGTCGGAAATCGGTGGCGGATCGATTTCTTTGATGACTCAGTGAGGCGGCGGCGGCGGCTGCGGTGGGCGTCGTGAACGGGAATTTATTTGCGATGACTTTTTGAGGGGCTGGGCCTCTGCTTTGTTGGGCTCGGCATGGGTGAGAGTCAATCAAGATCAGCGTGCGAGCACGTTCTGCTGGCCTTGGTGGGGTGTGTTGGCTGTTGTTGAGAGACGCGGACTTGAGTGAGAGTGAGAAACAAGTTTGAGGAGAGTGGGTGAAGGTGGGGGGAAGTTTTGGTGGCCTCAAAAAAAAATCTTAAAGGAGCGCTTTCTCCTTGATGCAGAATTTTTTGAATGGGGTCTAGGGAGTTGACAGTGCTGGGGAAAAACGTGGTTTTACAGGGTGGTGTGGAGACTTTTTCTCTCTACTTTGGTGGTACTGAGAGATGATATGTAGGCGACTCATTTATTGAAGTGGAAGGGGAACGCATTTTATATGCTTATAGTGGCTTAAGGTCGTTTTACAGGGTGGTACAGACATGGCGTCGGTCCACTAAGGCGTCACCAAAAGATGACACGCAGGCTACTCATTCTGGAGTGGAAATTGAACGCGCTTCATGTGCCTTCAGTGGCTTTGGGTCGGTCGACAGGGTGGTTAAAACATCTCGTCGATTCACCAAAGCGACGCTAACAGATGAAATGCAGGCGACTCTCTCTAAAGCGGAAAGCGAACACGCTTTATGTGACTTTAGAGGTTTTTTGGTCGTTTTAAAGGGTGGTTCAGATTTGTTGTTCCCTCACAGGGTGGTACAGTCACTTTGTCGGCCCATTAAGGCCAACCCAAAAGACTGCACCCACGCAAAGTGAAAAAAACGAAAGCGATTCCTGGGTCTAATGGGCTAATACATCCACTAACAGGGTGGTTCAGATATTTCGTCGCTCGCCCTACAAATCGTGGACAAGTGTCCCTGTCTAAAAGGGGAAAAAGTGGGTGTTTTCTTTGCCCCTATGACCCTTTACATGCTATTCCACCTTAGTTTAAGTTCCGGCGACGTCTTGAAGGTCTAACGAAAGGCAGTCGACATCTTGTAGACTAAACGGCTGTCAATCAGGGTTCTCACTCTTCAGATAGAGGTCTTAAAATTGAGAAGTGTAACGAATTGAAGCTCTGAACGCCCGGAGGAAGGCAGTTTAAACGTGAAATGCCCCAAAAATCGTATTCTCCGTCGACTGAAATTTTCCTACTTCTGATTGCATACTCCTGAACCTCACATTTCCCCCCCTATCTCTTACTGCACACTCTATTCCGACTGAGTATCAACAAATGGCGCAACACAATTCAATCGTGTGCACCGTCCCCTTATCTGTGACAAACTAGCGCGTCAGAAGATTGCAATCAACTTGTTGTCCAACGTTGCCATCCGGTGGATTGATTCGACGTCAAACGAATATATCCAACATTCAAGTTTTAGCTTCGTAAGCCAGAATTCTAGGACATCCCTTAATCTCATCCCTCATCACCCCCACAACTCACTTTTAAAGATTTTCCCCATCTACAGAACTTCCTTGCGCTTCTTTCAAACGATGCACTTCCAAATCGATCACACGTTGCACCACTTGCAGTCACTTTTCCCACTTCAAAACAGAGATCAAACTTGAGATCGTGTCGCTCTCAGTGTTCACACAAGTCCACAACTTAGCACGTTTCACCGACGAATTTTGCGAAGCGACCTTCAGCGAGACACTGAAGTGCGATTTTCTTTTTTCGCACAACAACAAAAAATTTATCGCCATCGCCACCGCAGGCTGCAGACTTATATCTAATCTCTGTGCGGCGAGAGTGTGTGAGTTGCCTAATCTTGAGTTGAATTGTTAATCAACCAGTGCGGCTGCAGGCGGGGGGTGGCCGTTGTTTGCCTGGGACGAGGGGTGATTGCGCTCAGAAGTGCATACGTAATGGAATGCATTCAGATTCAGTAGATAACGAGTTTTCGAGTTATTAGCACTTGCATGAGCCCAAGGGGGGTTGGGAGGTGACAGTACCCGTGAGTGACAGCGAAAACAACAGCGTCAGTGGCATATACGATGATCTGATGTGAGGCGATCCTTACGTGAAGTCTGACATGTGTCAACTGACAGGGTGACAAGAAGGCTGTGCTTGTAAATGGAAGTTTTTTGTAATTGAGGTTGAAGTTCCACCCCATTTAGCATCGTAATCATGTAGTAGACGTTTGAGAATAGGAAAGGAGTTGCCTTGTACGCGTATGTAGCTGCGGTTCACGTTCCCCAGTCTCTCTACTGTGGCCCACAATTGAGAAACGTAACGCTTTTCAACACGGAATACCCTGATGGAAGAGGTTTTTGTTTTAAATGTTCCAAAAATTGTATTAATTTCGACTCAGACTTTTTCGAATTTTGAACAAAATTTCCGTCATTTGTTGAAAATCTATTTGCAGATGGAGGTGCACACAACTGTGATTGTTTTTTTTAGTTTGAATGAAGTTGGCACCACTGTCACTCACGTCTGTGTCCAATTCTATGTCCAAATACTGAGATTCGCGTCCTTTTGTAGACCGCTCACAGCCAAAGTTTTTGAATGACTGAAACTGCACAAAAATTCTGCTGCTGAAACCTTGAAAAATGTTGCAGAAGGCCCTTGGTCAGCAAGCTCTAACGAAAAGAGAAGTTCTTGAGTGGGCTAACATGGCTAAAGTGGTTCCAGAAAGAGTTGAGGCATCGCCTAGACGATCATCAACATCAACAGTTCCCGAAGCTGAAATTTAAGTTCGATTCACAAATAAGCTTTCGATGTTCTCTGCCCACAGTAGCATTACTCTGAGCGGTTTAGCCAAAAACAGCAAGTGCTCATATGAATCGGCAATTGACAGTTGAAGGCTCTAACCATGAAAAGTCACGGTTTTTGTAAACTCGTTTTTCAATAGCTTACAGCATCTTGCACGTTGCCAGATTCGTTTAGATGCCCTTACTGCGGTATATTGTTTGTGGTGTCGATGTTTTCGTGAGTTGGGCGTGAATTCAAAATAAACTGGAAAAGTGGGCGTTTGGACTGGGTATGCATGTTGAGGAAGATAATGAGAGACTTTGTGTTTGGAGTTGAATGATAAAGGTGCAAAATTGTCTAACGCCGCTGTGGTGTAATTCTATTCGAGAATGGTGCTGCAATTTTTAGGCGTCCAGTCAGTTACATCTTTTATTATGCAGATGAGAAGACAGATGAGAAGACAGACGAGAGGACAGACGAGAAGACAGAGGAGAAGCAAGACGAGAAGACAGACGAGAAGCCAGAGGAGAAGCCAGTCGAGAAGACCGACGGAAGAACAGACAAGAGGATAGACGAGAGGACAGACCAGAAGACAGACCAGATGACAGGCGAGAGGACAGACGAGAAGCCATATAAGAAGACAGACCAGAAAATAGATGAGAACGCAGACAAGAAGACAGACGAGAAGACAAATAAAGAAGAATTTCGAGACGGAGTTAGAAATGTTTCAAGTAAGACCCTTCCTCCACAGCAGTTACAAGACTGTTCTTCTGTGTAAAAAAAATCTACCAAAGTCACTTCCATTTATGAATATTTGTGTATAGAGCTTCACAGCGAAAATCTCTCTTGAAGGCAATGACAACATAAGCAAAACCGTTGTCTTGTTGCTGGAGACAGGAACAGACAGTGATCACTTGGTGCTCAGTCCGGACTAAACATTGCATAAGAACCTACAAACCATACCGGTGTAGCTCCTGACGAGCAGCCATCAACGTGTGTAGCCTGACGAGAGAAAAACATCTCTTCTGTTGGCCAAGATCAGCCCCTTCTGAGTGATTGCTTCCCTTAGACGGTCTAATTGTGGATCGAATTAAGAGTTTGGCCATAGGGGTCAGAATCAAATCCAAAAAACAAGTTCAAACATTTGAAGATGAAACGAAAAAAAGTTTATTTCGTATCCGGGGAATGGAAATTTTTGCATCGGCACCTGTCCCAGAGTACTCTGGTCTCAACTTAGAAATTTGCCACGCCATCTATTATCCTGTGGGATTCCACTAGCCCAGTTATGGATATCAGTTACGCGGCTCTCGTTTTCTCTGACCCTTTATTCGATGTCTACCCGCTACCTGCTGTCATTATGATCTGCAGTTTTAATATGCAGATCAAAGTTGTGAATCTTTAACCAAAAAACAACTTTGCACCACTGACCATTGACAAAAAAGACGTTTCAAAAGACCACTTGGGTCTTAACCTGCATGAAATATTTGATAGGCTACGAGGGCGTCCACGTTTCAGTCACTCCGGACAACAGGTGCAACCATGAGATCCCTTTGGAGCACTTGAGAGTGTTTGAGCTGTTTACTTTATTTAAGCTCAATCCTTAGGAGTTTCTGAATCGTTTCATGAACATCGACGAAACACTGGTCCACTCTAATGATCAAGGGAGAGTTCAGACAGAGAACTTCATCCGGCGAAGGCGAAGAGTGTCCTATCGGCCGACAAAAATGATGTCCAATGTTTGCTGGGATTCCGGCATGTGATCTACATCAACTATCTGGAGAAAGGCAAAACGATCACAACGCTCTAAGTCGAACCAATTTGACGTCGATGTGCAGAAAGATCCGCTTTATGTGCTAAAAACCGCCAATATTTGAACCGATTTGACGTTGAAAATCAAAAAACGGCTTCGTGTGGAAGAATCCGCCTTTTTTGGAAAAAAGAAAAAAAAGCAATATACTTGTACCGATGTGAGAAAAATAAGCATTTTGCGAAATAAAGGAGAATTTTTGAACTGATTTGACGTTGAATATCAGGAGAAAACACCTCTTGAGAAAAAAGTGTTCTTCCAGTATGCCAAAGCACCGCCTTACACCTCATCTGTTGTCATGGTCAATTTTTCTTACTGCCCCATCCAAAGTATTCTTTCAATTTGGTCCCTTGCAACTTTTGTTTGTTTCCAGAATTGAAAAAGTCACTCACCGGACGGCAGTTTGAATCAAAAGAGGGGGTTCTTCGATGTCCCACGGATGCCTATTTCGCAGACCTCCAGAAGACCTATTTTTCCAGGTCAACTGCATCGAGGTGAACGAAGACTATGCTGAGATCAAACAAACAAATCGCCATAAATCTCGACGTCAGGTCACCTAATTGATTTGATGAGAGATACACTACAAAAAATCTCATCATTCTTGGACCATTTTCTGAATCACAAGAATACAGTGGAGGCAAAAACAAACTTTATTCGCTAAAGGCCAAATAAATTGTTTCTATCAAAGAACGCCACAAGAACATTTCCTCAACAAAACTGCCGCCAACATACGTATGCACACACTCACTGGCTTTATTTGTCAACCCGCCTTATCGAAATGACAGATGGACGGCCTTTAATCGCGACAAATCCACTTGACCTTCCACTGATCGATGGATAAATCGCACACAAAAAAAGCGTCTTACTCACGCAACCACCACTCACGTCACAGATGTCTCCTATCTCTGGTCGATGATCGGGTAGAGACAAATTTCAAGTCACTGATGAAATACAAGCACTTCTATTTTCTCTCACAGTTCCACACAATTTTCACCGCACCAAGTGGCACTTTGTTTCGGAAATTTTAATCAACGAACGACGTTCATCCTTATCAGCGACCAAATGACGCACCAATCAAAATAACATTTTAAAACTACCCCTTGTCTGCGGGCATTGTCGCCTTATCAACGGGGAGGGGGATTAACTTTTTACGAGTGCTTTCCGATAAAGTCACTAACGACACTGACAGTGAACAGAGTCCCGGACCACATGCACTCACCTGCGGCATTCCAAAACTCACTAAATGCAACGAAATTCACACAAAGCACTTCACCCAACGACACAGCCCTTCACTCTCTACTACACCGAGACCAAGGCGAATGGATCACCCACGAAGTGTGACAAACATCTCCTAGAAGAAGCCGACGCAAGCGACCACTAGGCCTCGTCTTAATCATCCAGAAAGCTGCGTCATGTTCTATGTGGTTTTTTGTCAACAGAGCAAAAACCAAAAACATCAAAAGTGCATCCCCCCACAGTCCCTCTCCCTCCCCCACGTGTCAGATGAGGCAGCATAGAGAACAGAGAGCAGAAGCAGCGGTGGCGTGCCAACAAATCTGATTTGACTCGGTTCACTTATTCGCTAAATTTAGAACTGCCCGCAGGGCAACTGCAAATGAGGAAGATGCGCGCGCATCTGCATCACACACACCTGTGAAGTGTCAACAAAGCCCACAGAGCGTCTTGTGTCTTTTGGACATGAAATCACTTTTTCATCGCGAAAAGGTGACACACTGCTCGCTGTTAGTTAGACGGACAAGACTTCCCGCTCGCGTCGCACGATCGCGCACTCGCACTAGGTGTGATACTACTGACTGCCGCCGGTGACGGCCGTGAAGGGTGATCGCTTCACTTCGACGTGGTGGTCGTCGAGGTGGTGTGACTGATAAGCGTCGTGTTGTTTTGTTGTTCGCTGTTTTTTGTCAGTCTGGCGGGTGGGAGGGTCTCTAAGGAGGTCAGAGCGCGTTTGGGGAACTCGCGCCTCGAGGGGATTCAAGATCACAGAATGGATTGCAAATCGGTGGATGGGTGTGCGGCGTCAATAAAACATGTTCGAATGAGGGGAATTGCCGTGATAAGGGGAACATTGTATGTGGAGCAAGATAAGGGCGCAGCGAGACCCTGCATAACCCCAACGTTGCTGTTGCGACCTCGCTTATCGATGAATTTGACCTTCATCTGAATGTGGGTTGTGACAAGGAGGCCGCTGAGTGGGTAAGAGACTTGCAAATGGACTGTTTAACATTGTGAATGAAGAGAGGGAGAGAGAGACGATCAAGTCAATTAAATGTTTCGCTAGATAAGGTGCGCCCTTGACGAGATACAAATATTCCCATCCCTAGACAGCCTGAGAAAGGAGAGGGAGCATGCCACGTTAACATCAAATGTTTTCCATTTCAAATGAAAAAAAAAATCTCTCAGAAGTTGCCCTTTGCGAGGTGATTCAGTGCAAGGTTACAATTTGAATGAAAAATAATTTTTCTGTGCTTGATAATTTGATATATTTGTAAATGGAATTTGACGGGGAATATAGTGCCAATCACCATACTGTAATTTGGAGTATTTGACAGTTAAATCTGGAGCATGTGGAACAACAAAAACAACATTCAGAAAATTCAACTTACCGTTGAAAACGGTTTTCGTTCTCGAGGATTCAGTTCTTCTTTAACTCTGGTTGATTTGAAATGAAATCAAATTTTGAAGATGAAGATAAATTTTCCAAACAACGAGTGTGTTCGAAAAATTCGTCTCCCAGGTAGTCTGTAGTCTGGCCTGTAAGTTCACAAAAATCATCAAGTAAAGATAATGACTCTCAACTTCGCAGTTGTGTCACCTGTGTGTTGTTGTCATACACTACTCCACAAGGGTGATATTGAAATAGTTTAAGGAAGTCTTTGGTTTCCTCGAGAGTGGTGAGATTCAATGACAAATTCTGTCGTCTGTACAGTGGCATGCGTCAGTCAAGCATCTGAGGACACAGTGTCTAAGATGGATAGGCCATGCAGAGAGCAGGGCTATGCAGAGGGCAGGATTTTCTTCTCGAATCTTCTTGTTTGATGTTGGCCATAAACTGCGGGTCCCCACTACTCGTCACAGAACAATAGCACGCACAACACGAGTAGTGGCTGAAGATGCTTGGCCCTGGACACTTGTGGGCTGTAGTGCCTCTCAATTATTTTTAGTCAGAACCTACCAGTTGTTTATCCGGCAAGGTAAATTGACGACAGACCAAATAGTCCCCCTTAGGCGAATTCTGGAACAGATCAAATAGTTCCCAGTCGATACACACCACCCCGTCATAAATTTTCAAGCCGCCAGCTTCACCATTCATCGCAGGAAGCTTTATACCCGTTGGCCGGATTCGGTATCCCGGGAATTTCACCCAGTCTTGGTCAAGACCGAAAGGCAGATTGGATTTCTTGGGGCTTTGAGAGAAAAATTCTGCCAATAAGCAGGGTAAATGAAGGAGACGACACACCCACGAACTCTAGCAGATGTTCAAAAATGTGCGTGTGTGTGGAATATATCGTCGATAACACTAGCACACGCCGGTTAAAGGGTCTTCGAGTCTCTGCCTCCAAGTTCTAGAATAGGGGTAAGAAAGACGAACCTCTCAGATAAGGATGATGGGGGAACTTGGTCAAAACGACTGTAGGCAGCGTGCTTGAGATCGTCAGGGATGGGAGGCAGGAAGGGTTGCTAGCCTGATAAGTAAATGAAAGAGTTTGCCGATGTCTTCTTCTTCCTCTTCTTGTGGCGCTATAGTCCAGGGTGGACCTGGGCCTCAACAAACATGCCTCTCCAGCCAGCACTATCTCTCGCCAACTGCCTCCAATTGCGCACTCCAAGTTGGCTGAAATCCTTCTTCACTTGTGTGCGCCGCCTTAGCCTGGGCCGTCCTCTGTTGCGTGGACCCAATGGCGTAGATTCGAAGACTTTTCGCGCCGGAGCAGTGGTGTCCATACGCTTTACATGGCCTAGCCATCTTAAGCGTTGTTTTCGAAGACGCTTGACCAGGCGCATGTCGCTGTACAGCCCATAGAGTTCTTAGTTAAATCTTCTCTTCCAGATGTCATCAGCACAAACAGGGTCGAAAATCGCACGGAAAACTTTTGCCGATGTCTGCCCACTGTTAATGGAGAATTTGTGAAAGTACCATAACAGGAGTATATTCATTTCATTGCTGAATATGGACCAGGAACCAGTTAGGGCTGCTCTAGCACATTTCTCTGCAAAAGAGGCCAGTTTTCAGGAATACAATCAGCTTTGAGAATGACAAATCCCAACCCTTAGCTGATTTTTTACTTCAAAAACGTCATGGTCTAACATTGATAGTACGATACTCATGAATGGATAACTAAACCTACATCATTGATGTGCTTCAGTAGAAGGTTACAACTTCAATCTAAAAAATCCTTCAACTCTCACTAAGATTTAAACATTTTTTGAATGCAATTTTTAAGAAGATTCACAGGCATTAGACTTCCTCTTCTCGGATGTAATCTACGGTCTTTCGGGATCCACCTTACCCACTTCCTTAACCAGTCAATACTTTACAAGGTGCTTTGCTCTTCACCCAGAAGACTTTGCAGTTCAGATTGCGCCTAAGAGAAACAAAGACCTTCTTCCCCTTATCTTCAGAGATCAAGTCGCTGAAAACTCGTTCACCCTTCACCCATTCCCCTGTCTCTCAAGCAACACGGTCTTCCCACAGTGAACTGCATCCACCACTTGATGGCTTATCAGTTAATTGCGATGTCAATTACACACGACTCTTCAGAGAGTCCCATCACCTCTCAAGTCTCTCAACATTGTCTCGCAGCACAACTTTCTATCATCACCGCTTCCGGTCTCAAAGGTCTTCCACGCTCGCCGCACACACCAAGTCAGAGATTTAACTCCACACCGGCTTGTCAGTCAGACAGTGTATGCAATCTTAATGAATATGCAAAACCGCCGACCATACAATAGACGGGTGTCCTTAATTATTCCCCCCTCCCCCTCCCACCATCGTCCAACCAACTAATTGCCAACGTCAGCGGCCGGTGTGCCAATCTTTCCTGTTTTTCTTCTTCTGTGTGCGCGATACGCATCGCACTTCGAAGAATGATTGCGCCACTGCTTGCTGCTGGAATCTGCGCGCCACATACACAGTCCCGTCCTCAGACCAGTTGGCTCCCCACAGTTCCGCAAGTGACCCAAATGCCGGCTGAGTCATAAGCGAGATCCTTCTGCCGTTTGCATATGCAACAACAGCTCGACGCAACCGGTTTGCAGCGATAATCGACAGCCTTGGCATTTGGAGATAATAGCCGGCTGATTGCATTCTAAACTTGGCAGCAAATTACCCGACGATTAGAGGCGGATTTATGATCATGGCGATGGGCGATCCTTAAAAGGAGCGGCTTAGTCGGGAAATGCGGCGTTTTCCTGCCCATTTTCGGTTCGACGGCGGTGCACTTCTCATCATTAAGGCGTCAGGCGCCATCAGTCTGGGTGCCAGTTCTCTTCAATCTGTCATCGCGGTAAAAGCCAGACTTTCACTCCGAGATGGACAGACAAAGGTTTTCCCTCGATCCCAACTCATTTCCGCCGCGACAGGCTTTTACCCTGCACTTGCGCGGCAATTAAAACCGATCCTAAGCCGAGCTGAGCGCCTTCCCAGCTCTAAGCACGGAATTAACCCACAAACGACGGCGTGGACTGTGTATCGCTGCAAACAAGCCACGCCGGAGCCGGAGATTAATTGCAATTCTGGCGGGTAATTGCGATCGTAATCAACGGTATCTCGGGTTCCCCTGCCATCGCCCGAGTGCGTGACCTTGTTCTCACAGAGTGGTCGCCGCTGCCATGTCTTCCCGTGCTCTCACTCGCACCTGGTCGCCGCTCGGAGCTTGTGGCATTGTTGCAGTGAAATTCTTGCCACCGCAGCCGCCATCCGCGCACCACGCCTACGTGCGATGGCAGGAGGCAAGCTCTGCATACCCAATGAGGGGATATCCACATCGTGGCACATCCAGCCGCTGATTCGAGCTCCTACGCCGGTTACGACTTCGGCTCGAAGTCGAAGAATTTACGGCGTGCACAACGGCCAGTGGGTGGGGTTTGACAAGTGTGACTGAAATTTATCGCGCAGCAGAGACTCCAGCGTGGCAGTGTCCTTTCGGAGGTTATGTTGGCAACATTCCACGGACCTAATTAGGCTCCATGGACGCGCATGTAATGAGCCTGCGCACGGCTTGTGGGATGACGGTGGTTTTTTGTGCGCAGGGGAATGTGGGTCAGACGTTGATCTTTGATCGTGATTAAGTGCCCGTGCGTTCTTTGAGATGATCTTTCGGATGCACGACAGCATGTGCGCGCTGGCGGGTCACGGTGCTCGTTGACGGACAGTGATTAAGTGCAGTTTTGACGGAGAGACTGCGGCAAATACCAGAGGTGTGGGTCAGGAAGGTGATTTGTACCGCGATCGTTGTGCAGGCGGATTCAGTTGCCGGTACTTGTATAAGGCGTTCAAATGTCAGTCATCGACTGGAGCGTCGTGGAAGGAAACAGGTTTCAATGCAGAGGTGGATGAAACGTCAAGAAATGGAGCCCGCGCAGTCACACTGTTTCCAATTGATCTGGCTGTGTTGGTTGCTCGAAATGCTAAAGTTACTGGGGACTTGTGATTGGTGGTCCTCAGCTTGATCTGTTTGCGATGGAGTGCCTCAAGGTTTCCCTTTAGGGGTCACACTTTTTTCGACTTAGATTTCGGAAGACGTTTATTTTACTGAAATGAAAATGAGTGATGCTTCAGCAAAAGTTTTCTAAAACTGGAGTCCAAGAGGGTTCCCTGAAACTCTCGCTGAAACGAGTCTCGAATCTGTGGAGTCGAAGGGAAGAAGAATTTGTTTGTCTAGACGCAGAAACAGCACAAGGATGAATTCACAAATTTCAGGAAATTTCTTGGATGTGCATTCCAATTCGTTTCCTTTAGGGCGGCGCCAAATTTTTAGACCCTAAGTCAGATCTTTCGACATCTAGCTTTAAAAGACACTTTTAGTCCACGTCTTCGGTTGTTCTCTTTCAAACTCATCTAAAGACCATAACAACTGACCCCACACGATAGTTTCACGGCGGCCTCACGTCACACGCTCTCACTTCGGTCCGCATCGCCAAGGCATCGCTTTCGCTTTGCCCAGATCAAAGGTTATGCGTGCGACGGCGCTGCTCAAGATCAGATTTCGCACGGACCCCTTTGCAACTTTCAAAGCCAAGGCGAGACGCGTGCATTCAGTCTGCTGTCAAGCTCACATTTCCAAACTGCGTCTTAGACAATCTCGAAAATCATGTCAGGTCAGTAACAAGTCATTTCTTTATCCCCCAACACTCACGACAAGACAACCGAGACGACGGCATGCCACGTCCAGGTGACGTAAGTCCGCACACACGCTGCTCGTGGCTCCATTAGACCCAATTGAAAGGCATACTCCGCGTGAACAAAGACAACTCGTTTGAGGTCCGGTTCGCGCCGATCGCATTCGAAAATCGGTTAAGCATTGTCTCCCGGCCACTCTTTGACTCGAATTCGCCTCCCGGCACGGTTGCGGCGGTGGCGGGCATTCTTGGACACGCTGCTGCGGTTCGATGAACCTGACAAAGAACCTTTCTTCGTTGTCGTCTGAATCGAATTGACATACTTTTGAGCGGCATTCAGAAACAGTCATAAACTTCTGATACTTTCCCCTTCAAACTCGCCTCTCCCTCTCCATCTCTCTCTCTCTCTCTCTCGCACTTCGTTTCCATCCACTCCACTCCATCGGTGACCGCGATTTGAATCTGTATCTGCTTGATTTTCATCTAAAATTGGCTACAAATTGTTAACCATTAACAATCAGCGCACAGAGGCACTCCGTGCGGAGACGCAGACGCGCAATCATTGTGCCGGCCTAAGCTGATGTGCGCAACGAATTCGCCACCGTAAACGAATCGGCGACGCGTTTGATTTGTTTCATTAAAATCTAAATTGGTCGAGTCGACGATCGATTTATTTGTCAGTTCAACTGAGTGGACTTTCTCCTCATTAGGTGCGTGAAAAGTTTGCATTTCGCGCGGCAACGTCAAAAACAGAAAAAAAAATGAACGGGGGAAGCCGGAAGGTGCGATGTGTGGCGTTGGCCTCTATTCGATGATGTAATTCTGATGATGATGAATGGACAAGGCACAGTTACAGTTCAAGGGAAATTCAATCATGTACCGTTAGTCAGATGATGTTCAAAGTGAGGAGAAGACGGAGGGAATGGCTTGTTGAGTTGGCTGATTTGTACCGAACTCAGTGATTCTCGGTGACTAACGACCTGGGCATATGCGACTTGGTACATATTTTGACATCACTCGTATTTGAGCTGATTCAGTCGAAATTATGAGGAGGGAGAGAGAGAGAGGGAGAGATAAAGAGAGAGGGAGAGAGAGAGAGGACAGAGTGGGTGGCAAGTCGAAAATAGTTTCCAACGTTCTTACATCGTGGCCTAAGGTGTCTTTGTTTGGCGGAACTCAAAAATAATTCTTAAATTCGAAATCCCAAATTTTTTTAAATCAGAAAAAGACAGAAATCAAAAATTAGAAAAATAAGATTAATTCCTTTCATCCCCTTCACAAACTGTATCCGAATGATTTAGTTTGGCTTTTGTTTCTTGAAGAAGTACCGTCTTCTCAGCACAAGACACACTCCTCTTCCTTCCTTCACAAGATCATCTACGAAAGAGATTTGCAGCCTGTACGGCAATCAGAGAATCAGTCCTTTGGGCTATGGTCGGAACGAAAATACGGACCTGACTGGTAGTGACAGCTTGACAAGAGGCTATATTCTGGTGCCACCGGATATCAGCCTGCCCGATACTCCCACAAGGGGCCTACAGCTCGGGCAGGCTGAAACTGGAGTTCTAGGGGTTCCTGACATCCAGTGGCATCAGAATATAGCCTCTGGCTCGCTGTGTGGTTTAAGACAAAATATCGTGAACAAGGTCGAAGTTAGTGCACTGTGCTGCCTGGTCTGAATCAGGTTGTTCAGTCAGGCGGTTAGGGGACTTTTTCGGCTCAGTGTGGAGTTGCATTCTCAACCGCGTGCTGAGACCCAGAGAGCGACACAAGTTTTGTTAAGGCCCCGCTTCGTACGAAGGTGTCGTCTACGGATCATAATGTCTACAATAACAGGCCACTGCCCTATTGGCTTCGTATCCCACTCAACGATTTCTGCAGAAGCTGCAGCAACAAGGAACGGCTTGGAATCATTTCTCACCTCCTCTGCGAGCTGTCGGCATAAATGCAAAAACTGAAAATGACGATGTATAGACCATCTCTACGTACGCTGTCACATGCGACCTTAAAGACTCCGAATAGGTGGCGAGTGTGAATCTGCATCTCTTGAGTCTTTTTCAGGATCTGCCGTAGTCTGAAAATTTGGTCGACGGTGGACACACTTGTAAGGACCTATCAGATCATTGAGAAATGGTTTCTGGCAGAGATCCATTCTGCTGTCCCCGACGTTAAGGAGACTTACCCCTTGATAGTTGACGCAGTTATTCGTAAAAGGATCACTTTCTTGTGGGCCGGACAGATGACGCGGAGTTTCCACTCATCGGGCATGCTCTCCTCTGATTACATCTTACAGATGAACTGGTGCTTGTGTCTAAATATCTTCAGTTGCTTTGAATAGTTTCACTCTCGACAATACTTCAGTCTAAATATCGCTAGCCTGAGCTTGTCTTAGTCGGCGGACGGAATTCTTAAAGTTCAAATTAATTGAATCGTTGTGACCGATAGCGGTATTGGGGCATCATCGCGTCTTTACTTTCCTTCTCTTCTGTTCGCAGAGATAGGTCTCGACGCCACGCGATCACTCTCGTTTCTTGCATATTGGTTTCTGAATCCAAAACAGCGACTATGTTCGATCTCCGGGACCTGAATTAACAACATTGAGAGAGACCTCGCTACTAAAGGCAGATGAGGAAGCCCTTAGGCTTTGTGAGAGAAAAGTTCTGCGTGTGATTTTTGGTCCTGGTTGCGTTTATGGCGTCTGAAGGAGAAGTGGGGAAGAAGAAAGACCTTTGACTGACTGTGACACGGCCGTCGAATAGTGGGCCGATTGCCATTCACTCACGCCATCCTGTCGCTCAAAAAATTGCTAAGGTCTCGACTCTTGACCTGTGGAAAGCCTGAAGGCGAAAACCTTTAGCTAAGAAAAAGTTATAGTACTGTTCGATGTTCGATGCAGCGTTGCTTGATGGGCCTTCTGCTTTGCTGCTTGTGCCTGCCTGCACTCGTCGTGGTATGGAAGCGACAAAGTCAAACATTTTTTATGCACGGGGTCTATAAATTGTCTGATCTTTCACAATCCCGGTCGGATCTCGTATGATTTTCATTTTTGCCGCTTTTGACAGAAATCTTCGACGTCTTGCTCAAGCAATCAGCCATTTTCTACACTCATAAATCATTTGACCAGGGCATTTGTAACTGACAGTCCATCAGGAGCTGAATTCCCGTCAAATGAATAACTTCGTCCACAGAGCTGGTAGACATTCACCTTTAACCCACATTCAGAGACGACCGACATCATATTCCATAAAAATGAGCTCAAAACAAACCGAATGTAAATTGCAAGCTTGCATTCAATGGAAAAATTATTGAGACCTGGCGACCTGGAATGCACTCAGCCAGTGTGATGAGACACCCTACAAAACATTTCAAGATCGTTTCGAGCCTACATTCCGATCGCTGATCCGCCGTGAACCCCGTGCCGTGCTGTCGCCCCCTGACAGGCGGCCCCCATAAAGTGTCCACACTCCCACCTGTGAGCTATAAACAATTTCTTGTCATTCCGCGCTTCGTTGTTGTGTGTTCAGGTGTTTCACACACTCTTGCACCCTCCTTCCTCGTCCAACCTCCTCCCTCGTCCTCCCCCAGCCTTAAAGCGGTTCAAACACCTTTTACAAAATAAAAACAGCAACTTCAACTAGAACGGGCCGAGTCTGTCTTCCCGCAACTCCTCTCCCCCTCTCTCCCTCTCTCACTCAGCCATCAGTCAGCGCAACAATTACTCCGTTCATGTGTGTGTGTGTGTGCAGTGCAGTGTCGGTGTCTCTAATTAAAATGCAAACTATGGCGAGTTCGCGATAAATTTGCACGAAAAACCATCGGGGCACCCGTCCTCGTGCCCCTCACCCCACACAACCCCCTCGAATCGAAACAACAATGTCATTGCATTCAATTTGTTCGCGCATCGCATGCGGTTTTCCATTTGCGCGATGATTGATGTGCGCAATGGTCGAGTCCGTTAGGTTTTTCGTCTTGGAACAGAGATATAGTGAGAGAGAGAGAGGCAGAGAAAGTCTTTCTCACACATTCCACGTCGGCCGCATTTGGAAGCGTTTAAATTCGCCGAAAGACAGTCTCTGCCACGCCACGTCAAATTACTCATGCACAGCGGTCATAAAGGCAAACACACACAGAACGCACACAAACACACGAAACAATGAGAAATTTGCGAACAGAAATTAATTGTTACACCTCTTGCGCGGAGAGTTTCACAAGGCATTCATTAAAAGGCCGGTTTTCGCGCGGTGAAAGGGTGAAGACGGGGGGACGGCGGGGCAACGCTGGGAAACAGTTGTTTCCTCGGCTAATCACGGCTCTGATACGAATCTGAAAATCGTAAACGAACGCTGCCGGGAGACTGCTCTGTTGTCACAACAATGACGAGAATCACTGACTGCGTTGATTGTCTGATGGTTGGGGCACTCTTTGTGGAAGCTGTCATGTTCTGACGTCGTCATGATTTACGCAAGCCATCAAACTGTTTGAGAACTGTCGTAAAAGGGGATAAAAGATGACGGGAAATGTTGAAAGAAATTCACTGACTGGAGGAGGAGGGTTGAATGAACCATCAAGGGGACGAACTTTCAGTCCTCCGTTTGAGGGTGTCCAAAATGTGGTAGAGATGAGCGTCTTTGACCATGTCGCGTGCAAGAGAATCGTTTCGAAAAAGGGAATCTGTTCAGAGGGTGGCCAACGTCAAAGTAAAGGTTGTTGCAATTCAGTGAAGGCTGAGTGTCATCCTAAACGAAGGAACTACTCTGATTAATGTCTGATTCAAAAATCAAATGGATGTTTAATTATTAAAAATATCCTTCTCCGTCTGTAGCCCGTGGATTTAAGTCCATCCGTACTGTCTGATGAGCAGTAACCCGTCAACCAAATTGACCACATTGCAACTGACGTCAGACACTAGGACAGCATGCTGGTAGTCTGACTAGTCGGAGGTCCCAAACTGGTCTTGGATCATTGCACGGATAAGAATCCTGGACATTGGGACAACACCGGGGTCCGAGTCGAGGCTGGACTACACGGTGTGACGTTGGAGAACTACAATCGCAAGTGACCAGCCGGATGTTTGTCGACTGAGTCTTCTTGACAACCCTTTCAAAATTTTGCGCTACCTTCACTCGCAATAGAAGAGAAATGAAGACTTTGTTCAGAAGCCGTCAATGCATCTGCGGCTTATGTGTTAGTCCCTACGGTTGCCATCTACAAGAAACACATTGTTTGAGGCCGAGTGTGGATGCGGATCGATGTAGTCCAACAGGAAAGCCTGCAAAGCGATGCTGCAGAGAATGACAAATTTGTTCGTGAGCTTTATGAGCAGAAAAGGAAAGGAAAGAGGAGAAGGTTAGCCCGCGGTCGATAAGATGGGGACGTCTTATGATAGGAGTGGAGGCGGTTACTGGCCGTTTCCTATAAACAGGGACAGTTTAAATGGGTCTGGTGATCAGTCTTGTGTGAGAGTTATTTTAAGAGCTACTAGGACATAATTTGATGACGCTACAGTTCATAAGGGAGCAACTACCTAAACCACTACTTACGAATTCACAAGCAGTCCGAGCAGAAAAAAGTGCAGGAACTTTTCAATGAGAGTGTTCGAAGCAACTCGAAAGAAGTGGTGCTGTCCAGGAGTTACACCTGGCGCCACGGCGCCCACACTTATTACGAGGGTGTTATTTGAATCTGTTGGGAGAGTACTTGTAGTCAAAGACGCAATTCTCGAAAGACCAAGCTGGCTCTGTATAACACTTTAATAATTCCTCTCATGCTTTCTGATGCAGGAACTTGAACATTGATGAGGAAGGGATGAGAAAGTCTTTTTGAGAGAAAAGCTCTACGTGTCAATTTTGGGCCTTTTCATCCACGAACTTTATATGCTGCAAGAGAGCATGTGCCTTGTCAATCGTCTGAGGATGGCTTGGCCATCAAGAGCGTATGGAGACCAGTGCTCCGGTCGGAAAAATCTTTGAATCCGAGCCATTGGAACGATGCAATCGAGGACGGGTTAGATGAGATGGCCCCCACAAGTGAAGAAGGAGCTTCCTTAACCAACTTGGAGTCCGCAATCGGAGGCAGCTGGCCAGAGATCGTGCTAGCTGGAGAGGCATGTTGGTTGAGGCCCAGATCCACCCAGGATCTTTACCCAAACAGACATCAGTTCGAACTTTTGGTAAGACATTCGAACATCATTCCTATCATAAGACCATCATTCCTATTCCTCGATCTTCATCTCCTTATTTCCGAGAAGCTGGCACTTCTCAGGAACAGCTTGTAGTGGAGTCACATTCGATGCCGAGAATTTGCAAAAATCATTTCTGCAGACTGTTGAACGAAGATGGAGACTCCAAATACCACCGCCGGGCATGAGGCGATTTTGAGTAAAAAGTTCATTCTGTGCCTTGGACGGGGTGGAGATATCAATATCTAGACAGAAATTGAATAAAGGAGACCACTTTGAAGCAGCCGAAGAAGCCTTTCCTTGACATCTCATCTGCCATGCTCTTGATGAAAGCATGGCCGTTCCCCATCCAAGAACAAGATCTATCCAACTGCCGATAGATCAGTCTACTTAATTGGATCTCCTCTGTGGTCCAACGCCTGAAAGCCTTTGTGAACGTATTGTCTGACTAATCTGACACACTCTATGCACTCACTCTCTACGTCTCTATCCCCTTTGTCTCATGCAGTCTTGAAGACGACGAGTAGCTGGTCAGTGTCAACCTGCATCATCATGTTTGACTAATTCGATTTGAGGCTAGCCAAACCGCCAACAGGACAGAATAAACTCAAAACTGATACAAGATATGCGCAGATCAACACCCACTACAACTTCGTCGGCTTTAAGGAGCCAGTCAATGCCACATCTATTTCTGACACTCCTTCAGCACCGAAGAACACCTTAAAGTAGGGCGGATCGTCTGGTTAGGCACATGCGCTAGCTCATCGGTAGGAGCTAAACCATTAGAGAGGAGAGGAACATTACATAGTCTGGCTGCAGTACTTGTGTCCCGACTACCAAGTCAAAGGTCTCAGGTTCGAATCCTCCATTTTTCACTGACACCGAAATATGGGGCCGCTTGAAAAAGAAGGACGTGTTTAAGCAGCACGTCCAAAATTCTACTCTCATTCTATGCTCAGTCCTAGGGGACGTTTAAAGTCCACTTCCCAGCGTCTAATTCGGGAAAGTCGATTCTGCAAGCAAGCACTCTTGCGCCACAGGCCATCTGATCGTCCTAAAAAATTGTATTGTTGTCCGTGAGTGCTACTTGTGGGATGATGATCTGAATTAAAGTGGTGGACCGTGTCGCCAATACTGAAATTGACTCACAGATAATTTCAGCCTTCTGCAAGTTGAAGGATAAGTTGGGGCTTCGGTTATGGCATGCCTTCAAGAAACTGGAACACAAAAGTTGCTTGGATACAGAAATAAGAGACTTTTTGGTTTTTTTGTTGGACAACTCCATGCCTGCTGAAAAAATTGGGTGAAGCATTGATCCTTGGGGTGTCGTCCTTCTTGTGTTACCTAGACTTCGTTCGTTCATCCCCTGTCGACAGCTGTGTTTCGCATAAGTCGGTTGTATGTTGCCAACTGCCAACCGGTTTGGATCTCCCTCCCCGCCTTCTGGCATCGCAGCACACATCCTGGTACAACATGTCGCCATGTGAGTGAATGAATCCTCTTGGTCATCCATTCACAGCTGGACATAAATTCGTGTTGAAGTTGGCACTGGAAGGAAGTGGCTGTTTAAGGAACTTTCGTCGGCTTCTGGTCACAAGACAAATGTCGGGACAGAAGCGTCAGGCAAGGAGATGTCAGATGTTAAATGTTCAGTTCCCATTAAGAGGCTCAGGTCCACATAGCCACACAACCCCTCTACCTGCATCGCACTTAAGTCTTGCAACATCTAAAGATGCACCACGGGAGCACTTCTCTTCCAAGGAAAATGCAAATTTCCCCATCATCTAAGCCCTCTCACAGAATCCCTCCCTCCCTGCGCTTGCAAACCGATCCACATGACCGAATTAATTTCGCGAAGCAGCCACTAGTCGTTGCCGTGGCTCATCACTCAGCTCCAGCACTTCGGCTGCGGTTTATGCAATTCACCTCCGGCCAACTACCGGAATGGCAATCATGGGCGTCTAATGCCGCACCTCCCTCCACCTCCTCCACAGCAGAAAGATAAAAAGAAAACAAGCAGCCTGCTCCACAGAATTACAATGTGACGCAAGCGGTTCCAGTGGCCGCGGTACGAATGGCGGTTACCTGGTTCACCAGGTTTCCCCTGACTCACGGGGCCACTCTTTCACGTTGCGAAACTCCTTTCTAATCATGGACACACATCGCTTATGAAATAAGGTTTTCAGTTCAACTTCAATTAAGGCTGTGTGGTAACTCCTTGAAAACAAGATAAACAGCGGCGACACAGCGACACAACGCCACAAGCAGCCACAGCAGCAGCAGCAGAGGCAACATTAACGAAACCTGCACCACTTAAACGGGGTGCACACACAGAACGGTATAAGGAAGCAATTTTGTGGAACGTTGAACTTGTTTTTTGCGCCTGCTGCATGCGGCACATGGCGACACGCTGCATCAAGGTGGGTGCTGCGAACCGACCAGGGGGGAAGGGAGATCTTGACCGGTTGGCGCACAACCGGTTTATGCGCAGCGCGGCTGTGGACGTTGGATGAACGACGGAAGTTGTGGTAACACAAGAAGGGCGGCCATGTGCGCCTCGCAAAAAGGACATCTGTGAGGAGGGCTATGCATGGGAATGAATGGAAGGGAAGACGTTTCTCCATGCCGGAGTGGGATGCGTCATCGGATGGTCAATAAAAACGCACAGCTCCAAGTGCAAGGGGGTTCATGGTCAAGTGGTTTGTTGTTGAAGACGATTGGGTCGAGTATTGGTGCGACTGCGACTTGAAAGAACACATTCGCCGTCATCGTCACTCAACGGTTGCCCGGGGAGGAGGACTCGATTTAAGGCGACTGAAAAAGGCTCAAACACGCTGCTAACTGACAGCGACTTCTTGACTACTTGACAGACTGTTCCCGGCGTACCATCGATACTGTGCTCTGAAGGTGGCTTCAATTCTAAAATCTGTCAAAACCTTGACACCTCAAGAACGCTTCATTCACTCCTATCTTCGCGCCTCTAGCACTTCAGTCAACCTTCGCAACTACCACAAATGATCATTCTAAAAGTCTACGACGCGTTGCCAGCCGGTTGTTAACCACAACGCGAATAGTTACCACCCACAGCTTGACCTTTGCAGTGAAGGAATCGAAGCAGAGGGGCCAGAGGGAGAGAGAAAGAGAGACACTTTGCTTCCGTTTCCATTGTGTGCTCTTGAATCGAATTAATTACTGCCTTCACACACCGTCAAGCGCGAGAAGGAGATTTAAATTTCCTCCCGCCAAAGTTCAGCGCAAGTCTTCGCTCCCCGACGCTTGCGACGAAATAGCGGTGAACCGCAAAATTCGAGTTCGTTCAAATACCACACGCGATCCAGGTGCCCAGATATGTCAGAGAATTGAAATTCCGCTCACACACAGTTTCCGACATCGCATCGCGTTGTTGTTCTCCCCATCTAGTCATCGCGCCATCAGTTGCATCTGCAGCGTGTCGTTGGCGTCGTTCGTGTTGTAACGGCATAACGATTCTCTCCAGCTCTAAAGGTGAGCTATTTCTCGGCTGTGTACTTTTTTCTCGATTTCGTGGCATTTAAGTTTTCTTCTTCTTCTCGGTTGGATAGACGCGCGCACACACACACGGCAAGCAGCGAAAGGAACACCAACAGACCGACCGACCGTGCGACGCGGCACACAGCGGCTGTAAATATGCCACCAGACAAATGCCGGTTAGTATCGACTGCGGTACTTGTAGTTTATCTCTTGCGCGTTAAACAACAGCAACGCCACATGCAAATTGGAGACTTGCGGCTTAGATCGGCAGATACGTTCGCTTGGCTGCTTGAACGAGCAGCCGAACGAGCGGTCTATTGAGGTCAAGATTTGTTCTTTTCTTCTTCATCTAGCGAGGAAATGGCGGGAGAAGGGCGAGCTGTGTTTACGTCTGCCGGAGAATCATGTGGCAATCCCGGAGATTCGGTACAGATATTGACCTCATTCGGGGAGCGGATTTTTACGGTTTTCGATTGGAAGAGCACAGCATCCGCGACGCCAGCTGCGAGAAATTTGTTCTCACATACAATTTAGAATGCAGCTTTATACCGGGACAGGCTCTGGCTATAAATTCCTGGATTAAAAGGGAACACGATTGCAATGGGCGGCAATGAAGTGACAGGTGGACTGGACAGGTTTAAAAGAAAAACTCGATTTTTGTGTCTTTTACGCTTGTCAATGGCACAAGTAGATGTAATTTCTGAACTAATATGGAATTAGAAGGTGATGTAAATAGAGAAAATTTTTGACTTTTTCTACTTTGCTTAGTAAAAACGCATTTCGCTTTTAAAAAAGACGCACATAGATGCCAATTCTAAACTGACAGGACTGATATTCGTGTGCAGTGGAAAGTTTACGACTGTTTCTGCATTGCTACAAAGAAAAGAAAAGAAGAAAAAAAAGAATTTCCGATTGTCAATTTTTGAATAGACGCAAAAAGATGTGTTTTATGAATTGACAAGAGACTCGGAATTCCTCTGCAGTAGAAAATATGTGACTTTATCTAGTTTGTTTCTTTTATACTTTGTGTCTTTTTTACTTGTCAATTTCTGAATAGACATAAGAACTTGTCTTTTCTGAACTGGCATGAAATTCGGTATTTCTGTGCAGAAGAAAATTTGGACTTTATCTGCCTTGCTTAAAAGAAAAACCCAAACCCAACCCAAACTGGCTCAACAGTTCCACTTGTCACTAGTTCCACTAGACATAAAATATGTCATTTGTAAATTGACATGACTTACATACATACCTGTGCAGTCGAAAGTCTGTGACTGTTTCTGCATTGCTAAAAAGAAACCCCCGATTTTGCGTACTTTCTGCTTGTCAATTTGTATAGACACAAAAATATGTCTTTTACGAACTGACATGAAGCCCGATATTCCTGTGCAGTAGAAAATGTGTGATTATATCTCCGTCTATATCTGTCTTGCTAAAAAAAAGAAACTCCCAATTTTGTGTCACTTCCACTTGTCAATTTTCGAATAGACCTAAAAAGATGTCATTTCTCAACCAATATATAATTCATGCAGTGGAAAAAGTAGGGATTTCGTAAAAGAAAATCCTGATTTTGTGTCATTTCCAGTTGTCAATTTAAAATAGGCGAAAAACACAACATTTTTCAAGGAATTCTTTTAAATTCCTCAAAAGAAGCGCCCACCTTTGCATTACAAGTATTTGCCAAAATTGACACAAAACGACGCTTTCTGTGAATGAAACTAAAACCTTCCGAAGTGACAGAAAGTCTGCAAACCCTGACTCATCATGATCAGCAAGCATTTACGACCGTTACGCAAGAACGTGTCAATAGCTACTTGACTTGACTTTGCCGAGTCAACAAAAGAGCCCATTGCACGCATGACATCACAATGAAGTCGTGAGGTGTCAACAAACTCTCCACGAAACGTCAATAAAACGTCTCAATGGCGGTATACGCTTAGCAAACACACAAATGTCCACACGACGCACGACGTCACGCCTCTGCCAACAGATGCCATCGAATGCAGCGCTTTGAGATGTTCCCCATCGGCTCCGCTTGTCCGTGGAATGACATTAAATCGAAGTAAAACATCGCTCCACTGGAAACCTCACAAAGTGGCTTACAATTTAATTGCTGTCCCAGAATTCCCATCACCTGTCACACAACCGCAAACAACTTTCCATCGGATTTAGCGCAAAGTTCCAACCTTGACGATCAACAAGACAAGATCTCGAGCAGCCATCACAGACAGGTTCTTTGAGCCACGTTTTCGCTGCGCACACAGCCGACCGAGACTGAAGGACAATTCAAAGAGAAAAGATCCACAAAACTTAATTAGTATGCACCCCAAACGACATGAATTAACAATACCATCCGCAAAGTGAACGTTTTTCAATTTCGAATGAATATTCATCGGGGCCTGGCTGGACTGACGGCGCAGCGGGCATCTCGCGGAGGAGCATGCCAGTGCGGCGTGTGACTTTATCGGACGATCTTATTGAACGAAAATGCAGTCCATTAGCGAATTAATTATCCGCACGATTTTCACATAAAAACGGGGAGTCAAACCGAAAATAGAAAATCCACGAACAATTAGCGGCTGCTGCCGACGCAGCAGGATTTCAATGAAATGGCCAGTCGATTGGTTGTGGGATGACCATGTGGCTGGAGGGAATCAATGATCTGCCTCGCATCTCGTCACTTTGGCGATGGATTTTATTATCCAGGAAGAGCTATGTAATTGTGGCATTCAACTGCTTGGGAATCGATGCAAGTGACGCCTTTGTCGATTGGATTGTGGAAGAAAATCAGGTCGTTGCTTAAGAGGTTGAAGGAGTGGTGTGCATAAGACGGGTATTCACGTCAAGGGGGTTGTAGGAAAACTTTCTATCTCGAACCATCTCTGATCCTACGATATGTTTTGGGCTTTTGAAGAAGCTTAGCGATGGCTCAAGGAACGGCAGGAAGATCGATCCTGCTCCATCTTTCTTCAAAAGCTGACAACGATCAGTGCCGAATGGAGTTATCATTAACTCGTGCACCCCTTCTACATGGACAGAAGCATTTGAGGCCCGCTCAAGAAGCTATTTTCAAGTTTCCTGTGGGTCAAGGGTCAAGGGCAAGATGATACATGTGAATCTTGTTGAGGAACCTGTCGGATATTGGGAATGACTTTGGGTTTGAAAATATGCTTGACTGTCGGAATAGATGACTCTCCCTATCCAAGAAACGTTAGTAAGGATCATCTTCGGTCACATGGTTTCAGTTTGGAGCCACATTGCGGTGAATAGGCAGATTATAGGATAAATCCAGGTTGACGTGAAATACTTATCTGTGGATCCATGTGATCTGCAGTTACGGCTTATATCACGGGTTCAATTTTCCCAAGAGTCGAAAGTAGCTCATGACTAGAGGCCTTAGTAACCCAAGTACCAAATGAGATCATGCTTGAGGGACAATCACCACACCATGGTTTGGAGCGAGGCCTTTCTAAAATCTCTGCAGCTCTCTGGCTTGCAGCACCCGGGTGAGAATGCAACTCCACCCTCAGACCGAAAATTCTCGTAACCCCCTTGTCTGATGGTTCAGGTGAATAACCTGATTCAGACCAGTTAGCATAGCACCCTAACCTCGGCTCTGTCCGTGATATTCCGCTTTCAGCCACAGCCCCCACGATACTCCCACAAGGGGGCCTACCACACGGTCAGGCTGAAACCGATGTTCCAGGCGCTACTGGCCTACATAGACTATACATTTCTTCAGTGTAGAGAGTATAGACTCACGACTTGTATCGACAAAGGTGTCAGGCGGATGTGAGGAAGATTGTGGACTTAAATGCGGTAAAAGCTGCGGACAGACTTAATTGAGTTTTCGATGACTAGGTCGGGCCTGTGATGGATGATGAGATGATGGAAGACGGGGATTGCTCTCCAGGAGGTTCTCAAGATACCATAGACAAAGCTGATAACGAATGGAAGACCTTAAACTTAGAATCCACGTAGAGCCCACAGCCAGCATCGAATGTGAAAGTCGTTGATAAGTCTAGGCGGCTGAGGGCTGAGACTGTTGAAAAGTGGCTCTAACAGGGCATTGTGTCATCGGTACTCCTTCGGATAGGCGCACGACGCTTTATACCCAACCAACAGGTTTCATCTTTTAGGCAGTGTAATCTTCAAATTGCTGGAGAATCTGGTAAACTTAGTTGCATTCTGGGACCTAAACTCAAATTGGGATGGTTTAAAAATCATCCAGTACAAGGTCTTACTCAGAACATTACCTCACAGCTGGCACTCCTTAAGGGCGCAATTGACCCGTTCTAGTGATCTAAAGCTGCTGTGTCAGCTAGAGAAGCTAAGGTCTAAGATTGATGATGTGTACAATTAATGATGTCTAAGAGAGACGTGCTTTACTTTTTCAGATCCCAAAAGAATAAGAATGTCCACAACACTTGACAGCCATCCTAGGAGCTCAAAGTTGCCTTGAAACGATGGAAAAAATCAACTATAAGTACTGGGTCTATTTTAATTTGAGTGATCTGCACGACATAGGATGGCTAAAAACTGTCTGCGATGAATTCAAATGGGTAGCAGCACATTTACCTCCTGTCTGGCCTGTGGAGCTGAAGTCTGAACAATCTCTCTCTGCCCCTGCATAATCAGCGGATAAAAAAGTTATGTGTCTTTTGGAAACACACGTTCTGTGTTCAGTCTCTAGCCATGTTTTCGTTTATGGGTTTGGGGGGAGAAGACTGGACCACAAACCGTGCGGACTGTAAAGGAACGTGGCACTAGCCAGGCGTCTACCGATTCAACACCTAAAATATCAGGGCGACGTAAAGTGAATGGACAACACTGCCCCTGGTCCAAGACTCTTCAACTCCGAAACCGTGGGACAATGCAATCGTGGACGCTAATAGACCCGATGCCGCACACAAGTGGAGAAGGAACTCAATCCACTCGAAATGCAAAATTGTAGACATCTGGGTAAAGATCGTGGCAGCTGAAGAGGCTTGTTGGTTGATGCCTAGGACCACCCCGGATCCACCCTGTCCTGTCCAGAAGAAGAAGAACAATTGATTGATAGACGTCCACTGGTGTGACCCAACACATCGTCATCGACGCTAGATGAAAGCCGTTCCGAAAATTCCATTCACCTCCAATTATGTCCTCACTTTGATCATTTCCTGAGGATCTCTTTCAACTTCCGACACACACACACACACACACAAAACGTCACCATCCACTCCGCCACCCAAATCATTCCGCATTGAGAAAGGTCTCCAGTGTGCATTTCAAAAGCGACCCGTTCCCGTCACAGTTTATGACATTCGTTTTTCGAAACAAAAATATTAACTCTCATTCCCACGAGAGCCGCCACGTTTCCCCATTTGTCTTTCGACAGCACACACCGAACACAGTGCAACCGATTCTCATCACAATCCTCTCCAAAGAAGCAATTTCGTTGTTAAACTCTCTCAGGCCGTCACACACCGGCCGACTTCGTGCGGCAACCTTGTAGCCCTCTGCGCGGCATTCCATGGATGCTTTCAATTTCTCAAAACAAGCAACACATCACAGAGAATGGAATTTCTATTTTTGAAACCCCCCGCCAAAAGGTGCTGACTACAAAACAGAACCAAAATCTAAACGAATTTTTAAGGAAGCGCATGCAGTCAGGCGCGGGCGGGTGGGCGGGCGCGCTGGCTGGCAAACAATTCTCACGGCCAAGTGAACTGAGTTGGAAACACCGGCGGTGGATGGCGGTGGAGAGCGGTGGGAGGAAGTTGAAATAAATAATAGCGCGAACGGGAAAGCTACCGAAAAACATCAATTTGAAGGGAAATTAAACGGAATTGAGTTGAGACATTTGTTATACACACATCTTGAGGTGGTTTCTGTGTGTTGTGTCTGCGGGGGTGGTGGGGGGGGAGGGAGAAAATTGACGACAATTTGTTTGAAGGTGTCAGGCGGATGAGAAGACGATTGCGGACTTGAATGCGGTGAAAGCTGGGGACTGACTTAATTGAGTTTTCGATGACTAGGTCGGGGCTGTGATGGATGATGAGATGATGGAAGACGGGGACAACAAAATTAAGGCGACAGTGAGACGACACGACAAGGCGAGGCACTGTCATGTGGCTTCTTCCACATCTTTCTTGAGAAGAACGAGCGTAACTCACAAGTCAACACCAGAGGCATGATCTTTCAAAAGTCCTTTCAAATGCTAGCTTCCGCGGACGACATTGACGTGATTGGACGAACACAGCAAGCCGCCAATAAGGCGTTTGCTGGCATTGAAGCTGCAGCAGCTAAAATGAGTCCGGTGGTTAATGAGGGCAAAACGAAGTGCACGCTGTCATCGCAGAAGAACACACAACATTGACGTCCCGGACAGAGCGTCACACTAAGGAGCAGAAACTTCGAGGCAGTCAAGGGCTTCGTCTTCTTCGGCTCGGCGGTAAATAGGGACGACGACACCAGTGCCGAAATCAAACGCAGTATCACTTTTGCCAATCGCTGCTTCTTTCGGCTCAAGAGACAATTGAGTAATAAAGCCCTTTCTTGAAGGCCTGATCAAGCTTCCTCCTCTTTCGAAGGACTAAGCTTGCTTTACACAACAGCTTGATCATCCCAGTCCTACTCTATGGCGCGGAAACCTGGACGTTACTAAAACCGAATGAGGAAGTCCTTAGTCTTTTCGAGAGGGTCCTGTTTGCGTTGATGGCATCTGGAGGAGAAGATTTAGCGACGAAATCTATGGGCTGTACGGCGACATGCGCCTTACGATGGCTCGGCCATGGACACCACTGCTCCGGCCCGAAAAGTCTTCGAATCTAAGGCATTGGGACAACACAATAGAGGAGGGCCTAGGCAGAGGTGGTGCACACAAGTAGAGAAGGACCTCAATCAACTTGGAGTGCACAACTGGCACCAGCAAGCGAAAGATCGTGCTGGCCGGGGGAGACATGTTAGTTGAGGCGCAGGTCCACCCCGGACTGTAGCGCCACAAGAAGAAGAAGAGACAACAGCATGGATCAATTGGGGCGAAAGTGACAACACTCAAGGATGTTTTCAAAAGACTATTGTTTCACTGCCATTTGCAGTTGGGTGAAGAGGATGAGTTGTTAAGGTGGTGAGTGTCTCCTTCGTGGATTGAGGAACAGCAGGTGCTTCAGTTTTCTGCAACATCCTGTGATGAATGTTTTCCATGGATCTTAGGAATCAGATTTAAAGTCATAGACTCAGTTGGAGTTTTGATTTTCGAGACTAGTTTCGAAATTTACAAAAACTTGTAGAGTTGCAGCACTTTCAAGTCCCCAAGGCAGTGGAATGTCACGATTTCGTGAGCGAGAATATTGAAATTGCCGCAATGTGTCATGTAAGCAAGATTCTTTGCCGATGAGTAGGGGAGTGATGAATGTGACGATCGCATGACCTATACGAAGTGACTTTTGTTATTATCCGTGCAGCGGAATAATTTCAGCGGTGTTCAAGTTGACTTGACCAAGTGGTTTTCAGCTGCTTTCTGGCAATTTTTCACCTTGAGGAGAATTTTGTAGAGACTGGAGGAAGAGGGCGCACTGGAGGAAGAGGCGATGATAGAGGGGACGCAAGATTCGGGCTAGATTCAGGTAAATGCATCAAAACTTCCCAACGCAGCTTTGTTAAGGTCTTCTGGGCTACCAAAGGTGGGTGTGGCATGGAATTCCAATTTCTGGTGCAGACTGATTGCTCCATCTTCCACAGACAAGACCCCCCTGAACTCGTTGCCTTATTGAAAATCCATGCTGCCAGCCTCGTGCATGTCGAGGCCAATAAGCGACGTCAAAGCGTCAAGCAAAGTTAAAAAAAACTTGCTCCTAGCTTACGGTCATAAAGTACTAAACGCATCATCAACTGCAACCGTGGCTGACGACGCGACGACAACAGATCCCGGCCAACACCGGATCCCAACAGATCCTTCACTCAAAGGATAATGCAAGTGCATTCTACAAACGGAGAGAGAGAGATAATAATTGAGTGGCACTACAGCCCATAACGGACCTGGGCCTTACTTTTGCAATAACTACTCGTGTTGTGCGTGCTACTGTTCTCTCACGAGCAGAAGGGGCCTACAGTTTTTTGCCGACTCCGAGCGGCTAGATTTGAGAAGCTCTTCATTGACAGTTGGTACTCTTTGAGTGTTGGCTGCCATTCGAAAGAGGTGGTGCCGTGAAAAATACGAGGTTCCCCGTCCGGGAATCGAATCCGGACTTTCTGCGCGACGGTCGACGCACTTACCACTACGCCACGGCGACCACAGGAGAGAGAAAGATAAACTTTGCAAATCAGCTTCATCCTCTTTGTCAAACGATTTGCGAGAATCACTTAACATTGTGAATTTCCTTCAGGTCCTTGCGAAATTAAATGAATTATCCTTCACTAAGTGGATAAGGGAAACCGAGAAATATTCGCAAGATTCTCGCATGAAATGGAAGGCTGTAGATGATGATGAGATAGAGGGAAGCTCTGATTTTTGACAGTCCGGTCCCTCGATGCTCCTTATCGTTGATGGAATGATTAAGAAGTTCCCGTCTTGATTGCTCCATTTTGGCGATTTGTGTCAATCCGATCGTTTTGTCACGTTTAAGCAGCTCTGATAGACAGTTCTCTTCCGATCCCAACAAGAACCCTGTTCTGCTGTTAGCATTCAGAATTTCAGTAAGACGCGCGCTTTGGAGGATTATGACTAATCGCATCGTTCTGTGATCGTTGTCGTGTCTTCTGGTGATTTTGAGATGTTCATGTCAGACGACCTGCAACTACTTTTGATGGTTTGGAGGTGAACGAAGAGACGCGTGTCGGAAGGCCTTTAAGTAGCTCCTCCTTAACAGCACCCTGTTTGCCGTCGATCCAGGCTATGAAGTCGTTTGTGATCAGTAACTGGCCCTTGACCAGATAACATAAAGGGTGGTCCAACCGTAATGCACAATGTTAATCGTGAGTCACCCCCTTAGGTCAAATTTGTTTGCCCAACTCAATTGGACATTTCTTTGCTTCAGTGTTTGACAAATTCAACCATGGAGAGGTACAAAATTAAGCAGCGCGTTAAGATTATTGAAGCCTTTCACGAATGTGGGCGTTCAAATCAAAATGCTTTCGCGATTTTGACGCACATTTAGCTCAATGGATTTCGAAACAAACAGTGATTGTTTAGGGAATCCACGAGTGATTGTTGAAAGGCGAAGAATCCACAAAGTTTACCAAGAATGACTTTTTGTTGCGGCTTATAGGCTGACGGCGTCTTCGGGGCTTACGTTTTCGAAAATGACCAGTTGCCTTGATTGGTGTTCGCTATCGGACTTCTTGTACCCAGAAATTGAGGATATGGACCTGCTTCCAACAGAAAGATGCCACGCGATGAATTCAATGGCAATTCATGGCATAGTCCATGTGACTTGACACCATTGGACTTCTTTCTTTGAGGATATTCAAAAGAAAAAGTGTACGTCAGTATGCCAACAACAATTGAAGAGCTAAGGGTTGGGATAATTGGGAACATTAACCATATTGATGGTCGCCGTGGCTTAGTGGGTAAATACGTCGACTCACACACAGAAGGTCTAGGTTCGATTCCCGGACGGGATATCTCGGATTTTTCCAGGGCACCACCTCTTTTGAGTTTCTGCCAACACTCAAAGAGTATCATTTATCTATGAAAAGCTTCTTGAATCTCGCCGTTCAGAGTCGGCAAAAAATCGTACATCCCTACTCGCGAGGGAACAGCAGCACGCACAACACGAGTAGTTCTTGTAGAAGCTAGGCCTTTGCCCCTTGTGGGCTGTAGTGCCACTCAAATTGACTACATTGAGGTCCACTTAAATCTCAGGGTCCATGAAAATATGAACCGTCGGAGAGAGGTCTTCCACCGAAGCTGTGGCGAGCATTTTGCTGACATTTTGTTTCACACACAATTGGCTCCCCTGTACTGGCCTATAAGGCATACACAATGGGCCTTCACGGCCACTTTTCTTCTTTAGAAATACAGCCTTTCTAACCTCTCTTAGCGTAAGGCAATGAACAACCTCAAAAATGGTTCCATTTCGTAAGGTTTCAGGGGAGTTGCTTTGACGATTGTTCGGTGGCACCAAAACTTCGAGCTTCTTTGGGTAGCCTGCTTGTTTTGGATGATTGCAAACTGTCACATGGATGATGTGGAGATGGGTGCGAAGATGTTCCTTCGGTGTCACCTGACAGCTTCCGTGCCAATCTTGCCCCGTCACTATCATTTTACCCATTCCATTAACTCTTTCAGTGACAGGTCGATCAATGCAATGTGTAGGCTTAAGGTCCAAACCACTCCTTGGTCCGGCATTCACGCACAGGGAAGGTAGGTAGGGTCGGCTTGGAGTGTACACTTCGTCCTATGGAGAACCATTGTGTTGCCGTGCCACTGTTCGATGACATAACATCCAGCGGATGCCATTTGCAGCCAAAAAGGACGTTCAACGAATCAGTGAGAGGGGTTAAACTGTGGCTCTGCAGACAGATAGTGGCCTAGGAAATTTCCATCTGCCGGACAGGTGCAGATCAGAAGTAAGCTGCTCAAATTTTTCGGCATGGTTTGGAGAGCATTTCTTCAGATTTTTAACTCATATTCAAATCAGTATAACTCCTAGCACGAGCATCCAATCACAAAGCCTACTTCACAAAAAATGTAGCCTCCCATATGACCTTTCAAACAAGTGTCCAATTGACACAATCCGATCACTCTTTCCAGATTTATGGGCACCATCTAGGAACCGCGTAAACTTTGCGAACCTGGACAAAGCCAAAAACCCTCCCCATTCCCAATCCAATCAACTTTATGAGCCCCCCCCCAAACCACGAAACAATCCATTGACCACATTAGCTGCTAGCCAACAGAGAGTGTACGTGAGGAAATGAAATTTCATTGAGCAACACTGCAAAGCGTCAGTCGTTCCCAAGCGGAACCGTAATCTCTGGCCGGTGTGTAAATCAAGCGAATGCGGTCATAAATTGCGATGCGCTCTTATGCAACCTTATAAACTCCTGCCGTGGTAATTGCCGAACTTCGTCAGAGCGATTATCGTGCGTCTTGCCCATCACCGGGCGAACGAACTTCATTTTTACGACAGAAAAATGCAAAATTCGATCCCCATACTGCTGGTCACGGCTCGCAACTCTCCTCGGCTCGCAAACTCTCCTCGGCGGTGGGCCGCGCGCTTCCCAATATCTCACACCATCCACACACAGCTCCATCTCCAGCCCGACCGGAAGATCTTCCAAACAGACAAATCAGAAATGGACGTTTATGGAAACCCGAAGCCTAATTAGCGATGTAATCCGAGGCGGGTTGTTCACGGTTAATGTGGATCAGCAGCCGTCTTAAGTAGCGACTTGTGTTTACGTTTGCAAAACAGTGGCCTGTCAGACGGTCGAGATGTGGTGGCGTGGGTGAGCTCGTTTAGCGGCCGCACTGCTCCGTGATCGGAAGCCTAAGTTTGGCGTGGATTAAGTTGAATGGCTGACTGGCAGATTGAGATACTTAGAAGCGGCAAACTGCTGGTGGAGAGCATTCCATTGACGGTACGTGGGAGTGTTCTCAATCAGACCTGGGAGATGATGCTGGCTTGACGTGTGGCGGGAGGCTGTAAGGGGAGCAGCAAATTGCAAATCGCAATTACCGCTGAAATCAGTATTCACGTCAGGAGAGTCAGCTTTTCAATTGGTTAGACGCTTTGGAGGTTTATGACTGACGTGATCGTTCTACGATCGTTGTCGCTTCTTTTGATGTCTACGACGTGATCGGCAGGAGCGAGAGACATGTTCTAGAAGCCAGTGTCAGTGTCAGAAGTCCTTCAACTGCCACATACTAATCACAGACGTCCAGTCAATGACCAGCCAACATCTTGCACCACGACTGCAATTAACGCCACAAATTCCTGCTCGCAGACCGGAAACTTATTTCCCTTCCACTCGACGCAGCCGTCAGTCAATGTACCCTTAAAGAACGAGGTTCGTAAACGATTGCCTCAGACTCTGGTAGTTCTCTAGAAAACACAGCCCCACACACTGACACCACTTGACCAGAAACAAAAACCAAACAAACTACAGAACCGGAAAGATGGCTTTTTGTAGCTTCTTCTGCGCTTGTCGTGTCCTCTTCGCGGCCCCCTCCTCTTCCACATCGGCCGACAAGATGTATCTCAATAGAGTCCAAATTAAACGTGAAGAAGATCGTAAAACAACTGTAGAGCAGAGATCACCGAGGGAGCAACAGGACAGAGAGATACAGATCGAGTTAAGGTCTGTCGTTGAACTTTGATTTTGGCTGGCTCAGACGCGGCATACCAGACTGTGGTGGTTTGTTGGTCGGCACTGATGGGCTTCGAGGAGATCTTCTTCGATGAAGATAAACAACATTTGATTAGGGATTTGTTTGGTTTGGGAATGAAGTCTTGGGAAGTCAATGGAATGTGGATTTGGGTGCTTGTGCTGAGTGAGATGCGTTGACCTAGGTTCAAGTTGATGGCAATGACAGTGGGGGAAATGCGGCAACCAAAATTTTTTTTTTTTCGTTACTTCTGGTCATCGATAAATGAGCAGGTCATTTGTGTATTTTCTATTGAGACGAATTTTACTTTAAATCTGGGACGGTTTTAGCAGTGACAAACTCATCGAAGGATACGACGTTATCGGTACTCAATATATCTACAAATACAATAGGTGGGCAAATGTTAGTCAAAAAAATCGTTAAATAGGACCGACAGTCCGTGTTGACTTCAAATCGACATTTATTGGGATATCGTTAAAGGGTGAATATGTTATCGATAACTTAATTTCAAAAAATGATACAGTCATTTTAGACAATGAATGCACTTTATTTTGTGCGTAAAATAAGATTTATTCAAAACAAGATCTAAAACTTACAAAATAACTATATCGATAACATCAAATGACTGAAGAATGATAACACACATGGTACTTATTGGAACATTTTCGTCAGTATCATAGGTGTATACATAGAATTCCGTTTAAAAAAATTTTTTATAGACAAAACAAGATATGTTATCGATTACATTAACACATTGCGAATGCTAATAAAGACAAATTAATCACCTCATTTTCGTCTGTGATGAATTCTGAAGTGAAATATGAAATGTTTCGTCGTTTATCGAAAATTAATTAAATAGACTATTGATTATCGATACATTTGAAGATGTTAATTGATATCGAATTAAGTAAAATATGATCTTAACTTCCAACATCTTAGTTTGGACATAAAATATTTGCTCTTCGAATTGTTATCGTTAAGCTGTGTATGTATACATATGTATGAGTTTTTTATATCGATAACAAAGCAAGAATTTTGGTCAGTATTGGCATGTTTTACAATTTGTAGGGATATTTTATATTTTTCGAAAAAGAGTAATTCTAGTGTTAAATGGCTGTTTTAAATATAATCCTATTATATGTGTTATCGAAAATATCGATAAATTAAGACAATTGTAAAAACATGTTAGTTTTAATCTTAAACGGAAAACCGCGTTACAACTGAACAGAAATATTTTAATACTCCTTATAACAAAAAAAATTATATATGTATATCGATAACAAGGCAAAGAAAATATTCATTATTGTCTAAAATTTATATCTTTAAAAGACAAACCTCGAATTTCGATTAAAAATACCTGGATTTCAAGAGGAAAAATATGCACAAGAAATATACGTTTTCGATAACATTGATACATCAAGATAAATAATAAATATACCAATTATTGGATGTCAGTTTCAGTTGCTTCTCAACACTAACTCTGTAACACTTCCCTTTAAGTGCGTCTTGTATGTATCCATTGCGGACATTCTGTAAAAATGTATCGATAAGAGTTGAATACAATTTATGTTATCGCTCACGTAGGAAGTGGGGTTAAGGAGGCTTAACGATCAGTAACTGCCGTTCCAATTTTCAGAAAATTTCAACAAAACCAGACAAACAAAGCAGTTGATATTTGTTATCGAAAATATCGATACATAGAAATAACCCCACAAACTTGATGTATGAAAATCCATATTCCTCAATTTTACACACCTGGAAAGCTAGGCTTTTTATTTCCCTACTTTTCAAAATTAGATTATCGATAACCGTGCCAGATAAGAAGGCATAAATTGAGTTTTTAAGCATCAATCTGTACAACACTCCAAATCAATTTTTTCAACTGCCTTTTGTTGCAACCAAAAAAACCTTCACTTGATGTAAGTGTTATCGAAACGTATCGAAATATTTTCACATCACTCAACATATTAAACAAACACTTTTCACGCATAACAATGATGAAAACAAAAAACAACTTCAATCACCAATGCCCCATACACACTCAATTGTCTTAATATCGATAACTGAGCTGTCTACGACTTCCTATCGATTCTCTTTGGTTACTCCGATTCCATGCATAATCCATTCATTAACCACATTTAATATGGTTCGGTTTACTTACCATATACGGAACTGAAAGTCAAATTGTGGCTTCCAGCAGTGAGCATATGGATGTGTGCTATCGAATATCGAATTATCGCACCGAAACAGAAGGAGGATATGGTTAATTGAAAGGAGGAAATTAATGCTAAATTAATGTGGCTGTTAGTGCTTCCTTGAACTTGTTGCTTGTGCTCAGAACTAGGGAGATTTATTTGCATATCGGATAATGTTATCGATAACTTTCACTTCAAAGGAAGTTAGTGTGCAGAGGGTCTTTGACCGGGATTAAGTTGTGTTTGGTGATGTGAAGAAATGTTATCTAGGTCTACGTCGATTGTAATCGATGTGAAGATCGGGCAGAGAGAGAGGTAGATAAGCAGAGGTAGGTCAAATCTCGTGGGAGAAGCAGAATTTTCACACCGCACCACACCAAGGTTACTTGCGCCCTGCCGAGAGATGCACAATCTCTTCGCACGTTCATCCGGCTCCGGTCAGCGGCTGGCGTGCAGGTGCGGAGATAACAAAGGAATTCCAAAGAATTTACAGGTCAGCAACGGTTGTGTGCGAGATAAAGACAAGGCGACACGGAAAATCTTGTTTATGGGACTGGCGGTGATTAATTTTCGGTTTTCCTCCCAAATCCGATTGAGATTGACAGTTTTCTTGGAAGCCGAGGCTGGCGGTGATCTAATTTTTCCCCAGCAAAGGCGTGGGAGACTGTGTGGAAGTTCTCGGAGATAATTTGAAAAGTCATTTCACGGTTTCTAATTCTGTCCGAACTGAGCATGCAACAAGAAGGCTCCCAGAGACCTTTCGTGGGACAATTAATTCGTCTGGCAGACACACTGAATTCGAAAGTCACTCGAGTGAGACGAGTGACGAAGGGTGTCATGCTTTGGAAGTTCCAGACACACCCTGGCGTCGGTTTTTTTTGGGAGCAAGGTCGTGAAGCTTTGAGGCCGTGTGGGTAACTTTGGGACGGGAGCGTCTTTTTCGTATCGCACGTGTCAACTCTGCCACACCGACTTCGAGTCACAAAATGCATCGACCTACCTGAACCACGACCCACTCACTAATGAGATACATCTCAGTTAGACACGGGGTCATAAACAATCGCTACAAGAAACAAACTACAACCGTTCGTCGTCGCCGCCGCTGCTGCTGCCACCGTCCATCTACCACAGAGTGAAAGTCATTAAGTCGTTGTCGCATTGTCTGACATTCATCTCCGCTGTTGTTTTCGTTGTCAGTCGGCAGATACAACAAGTGCCACGAGGTCACCGCTGCTGTTTGTCCCTACACCTCTGCCTGCTTATCTCGCTTAAGTTCAATTAGACGGCACTCGAAAAGCGCCCATAAACCGATGACGATCTGGCGACCCAAGTGCACTTGTCCTTGCTGATAGTTTGCCCCTGTCATTTCGTTTGTTCGCTTTATGGCCGCCATTAGGCGCGCACCCAGCAGCAAATATTGTTTATCTCACGGATTCAAATGCGGCCTTTGAAGTTTGGAAGCAGCACAATTGCGGGAGCTCTGCTGTGACGTTGTTTTTTTGCGCGCCGGAAACGCCGCCACTTGAGAGAGTGACAACTCGCGGAACGCACGTCTGAAGTGGTGAAGGGCACAGCGGCCTTTGGGCTTTACGTAGAACCCCGAAAATAAGCGACAACAAATAAGAATGCTTTCTCTTTTGAGGCCGCCACGGTGCCCGGCCACTGATTGGAGGCCGAAGAGAATCGGTGAATGGGAGTCGCGCGTCTTGCTGGAGTCGAGTGACTTAGCTGACGCAGGGCTTAGTGAGAGACTGGAGCCATTAACCCCGAAATGTGCGCGCCGCTGACTAGTGAAATCGGACGGCTAACAAGGGAAAACCTGTAATTAGCTGACCTACTTGGAGGAGCAGACCGAAATTAGATGTCGATGTCGTTGACATTCGGCGGCTGACAAGTGAAATGAAGCGTTCTGAAGGATTTGGTTCAGAATGATTGTGGTTTTGGGGCCGACACCGTGGGTGATGATCAAAAGCATTTCACTAGAACACAACACAACACATGAGCTAGTGACGATTTAGGGGAACAACACGACGCACTGTGTCCCTTGATTGTGAAGGGGATCAGGAGCTACACAGGAAGTCGACGATGTTGATTATTGCTCAACGAGGAAAAGAATACAGAAGCAGGAATCGGAGTCGCTGCGAGAACTGAGTGGGCATAACAAAAACTGAACGAAAGTAGGGCTAAGGTGTCGCTTTTTAATTTAACTGATTTTTGACATTTTTCCCCTAGTACAGACACGCATCAAAACTCTACATACACATATATGTCCCCTTCCCCTCTTTATTTTAATCTCTCTCTCTCTCTTCTCTCCTCTTTATTAAACACCTCTGCACCTATGCGGCTGCTTTTTGGACTCAAGAGCCTTTCCTGTTCATAGAAGACTCACTAAGGATGTCTGAAGAATATCCTTCAATTTGTTGAAAGTCTGAGGGGATAAGCATTTTGGAAGGCCTTGTTTGTAGCTTTTATGGCTCCAGTTTGGCAGCTATGTTTCTGTCAAACTGAAGAGATCACCCAGGTAGCTGTTCCAACTGCAGAGCTCGCTGAAATGATCCGCAAGGTCCCTTCTTTCAGATCATAAGGACCTGAGTTGGTACGAGGTTCTGGGAGGAATTAGCCGTCATTCATCAAGTCAAAGGGCTTGTACGAGATATTTGCGAAAGGAGTTCCTATTTCCAGGCATTTTCAAGATGCTATGAAACAAATTTTGCACTTAATAATAGGGGGTACATACAGTTTTTTGCCGACACCGAACGATGAGAGTTGAGAAGCTTTAAGTAGTCTTTGGGTGTTGTCAGCAACTCAAACGTGGTGATGCCACGAAAAATGCAAAGTCTTCAGTGGGGAATCGAGCCTGGGACCTCCAACCACTACTCCACGGTGACCACAAATTTTGCACAAAGAGTGTCTAAAAAATCAAGTTTCTCAAGTTTGTGCTTGGACTCCGCCACTTTGTCATTTTGTAGTGTCTTGGCGGTAGAAGTCAGTGTCTTGGCTGTGGCTTGCTTTCTTGGCGGTGGCTTGCTTTCTTGCCGGCGGCTCGCTTTCTATCGATAGAGCCAGTAGATGGCAGAAGCATCATATTTTACATAGTCAAACCGTCAAGCGGTTATTAAAGCTTTGGACAAATTTGCAGATTGTTAAACTTTGACGTCCATCGCCTAAGGAGATGGCGGTTAGATGCGATCCCTAGGCCGTATGCGGGGCTCCTGGACATGAAGTTAGCCTTGACAATGAATAAGCAGCTGAATTGACAAGAAATGAGGCGCATTTGGGTGATTTTCCTCCACACTTAAATAATAAAAACAAATTTACTCCAAGAAAGCATTGAAAGTGCTAACCTTCGATGGAATGAAAGCAGTGATGGCCAAAACTCAGTCTTTTACAGACAAATTATCAAACCAGACTAGGCAAGTGTGACGTACATTTGATGACAGTCGTCTTTGCTGTGCACTGTCTAGTGGGTAACCATGCGAGAAGGTGAGGCATTTCTTCCAAAGACTTCGGTTAAGGTGGACAAGAGCATGCAACGAGAAGGAGACGGTCCTCGCAACTTTTAGAAGGACGACGTCAGAGGTCTACTAAGATAGTTTTAAGAATCTACTATTTACAATAGTTGTAACTAGTTTCAGTATTTTTCTCTAGATCCCTAGAAATTAAATTAGAAAGACTGAAATCGAAAGCAACTTCTGCAACAGCCTAGACGAGCTAGCTGGAGTTAGCATGGGAATGATCAAGGAATTCCTTATAAAGGAAGTTATTGACTGCAAGCCAGTAGAAATCTGGGTATAAGATCAGGAAAACGCCTTTTTTAGTTATGTGGCATCAGTAAGGTCCCTCTCGTTGAGTAGGTAGTCTTGCTCAAGCAGCCACATCCACCTTACCCAACTTCAGACAGCTTACATTCTTCGATATCTGAAGCATCTGAAACAACTTCAGTCTAAGTCTCTCAATAAAGTAAGTGGTCAAAGGTAAGACTTCTTAACAACCTCAAGAACTCACTCCGGTGCCTACTTTCAATTTAATTAAAATGTTTGGACATATCTTTCCCAAACACAGTTGTCTATTATGGCTTTCTTGCTACTCCATTGCTATTCCATTGACTTCCTTCTTTTCACTTCCATTGACTCACTTTTACTTTAGAGTGAAACGTCTCTGTAGCGGACTTCAGCGGGCCCACAAAAATCCTCCTCGTAAAAGTGTCCATGTTGGAGGGTTTAAAACACACGTCCTTTCTGATTGTCGCAACCAAGAGGAGTTCTCCTTGAAGACTGTTATCCGTCCGTTTGTGAAGGTTTCTTATTGAGCATTCATTGATATCGGGTGTTCGCCGTAGCGTAAGTGGTAAGTGTTTGCGACTCACATGCCAAGATCCCAGGTTCTGTCCCAGGATAGACATGGCACCACCTCTTTCGAGTCGCTACCAACACTCAAGGAGTACAAATTGTCTATGGCAAGCTTCTCAAATCTCGCCGTTCGGAGTCGGCATTGCGAGGTTTGTTTCTCAATAGGCGTTTTCTGAGTGATCACTCATGACTCCCAACGTGCTGCTTTGTAATTTTTATTCACCATCGTTTGGCAAGTCAACACAGCAGCGTCTTCAAATTGTTTCAATTTTATTACGAAAATCAACTTTCTGTAGAAAATGTTTTCTGTGTGATTCAGGGAATTTAGCGAACCAACTGAAACCACTCTTGCCAGTACCATTCGCAAATATGGATCCCAGTTTACATTAGTGTTTATATTAGTGTATGATACTTAACTAGTTAGACTAAATACACCACGCAGAGAAGGGCCAATAACAGCAGCAGCAGCAATTGAGACTTCACGAAAAGACCGTCTTTGTTCTCAGCAGCTTAGTCATGTTGGCGGAGTATGTGCTTTCTGAAGTTTAAGCACATGGTGTGGTGAGTCCTGGTTTTAACAAGGCGACGCTTAGAACCATACTGCGCTTGAAATAATGGTCTTCCTGAGGAATCATTTTAGAAAGTACTTCACTTGATCAATATAAACTGGAGCAAAGACCTCATTAGACTACGTAAGGTTCATCTGACAACAGACGTGCTTACTGGACAATGTCTGGTGGGTAAATCTACAAGAAGTTCAACCATCTCTTGCAATGACTTCTCTTGGGGTTGACGAGAATATGCAATGAGAAGTCTCGTCTACCTAGGTACCTGCCCGTCTCTTGCAACATCTAAAAACTCTACAATCAAAAACTGCTTCAAAAACAAACGCGATGTCCTAGCTGGTATAAGAGTGGAAAAGATAAGGAAATTACTCAAGGCTTCTTCATTTAGAGCATAAAAGGAACATCAGTTCTTTTTGGTAGGATGCAAGAGCAAATTCTTCAGACATGTGACATCACAACGGTCATATATTTTAACGGGCGCTGCACCTTAACCTCTTCCCAGTCGTGGGTGACTCTGAAAGATCACAAATTTTCTATGAAATGCTTCTCAAATCTTGCTGTTTGGATATGGTAATAAACTGTTGGCCTTATCCACACGTGAGAGAAAAGTATGACGAACAACACGAGCAGTTGAAAAAGCTAGACCCTAGTTAAGAGATCTCCTTCTTTAGAAGGGAGGAAGGAAGGCCATGAAGGAAAGCCAGGAAGGAAGGCAACAAAGAAAGCCCATGAAAGAAGGTCATGAGGGAAGTTTATGAAGGAAGTCCATGAAGGAAGACATTGAGGGAAGGCCATGAGGGAAGGCCATGAAGGACGGCCATGAGGGAAGGCCATGAAGGAAGGCCAGGAAGCAAGGCATTGATGGAAGGCCATGGATTAAGGCCAAAAAGCAAGGCCATTAAAAAATAAAAAGGAAGGCCATTAGTTAAGAGTTCCCACCTAAAAAAAAATTGCTGGGCCCTAACTGAGCTTCCTAGCAAACTGTCGATTCAATCCAAAGCATCACGTGCAGACGACTACAGGTGCTTGGTCCATGGTAGGCTAGAAACTGACCCCTTCTAGTTGAGCGTGTCCCAGTTCCAAATGACTGACTCCATGCTAAGAAACCGCCCCAGCGCCTTAAGTCTGAATGAAGTTGTTGCCGCGCACATGAAAATTCCTCAAACTGAGCCACAGATCCAAGCCATCAATCAACATCCAGTCGGTGAGTCACTGACCTCAAGTAGGGATTTCTTATGAATACTGTTGTCGCTTCCACGCACTGCCTTCCTCATAACCTCAAAGTTATGATGTTTTCAAAAATATTTCTCGCGTCCCTCTTATGAGTACATGTCTTCAAGCTGAAGGCTCTCTGAAGTGCTCAACCCCTCTCACTCCCCATACCCCCCTACACCAACTGACCAGTGGCAAAGAAATTCCCCCCAAGCCACCGTGTGCCATCAATCTCCCGTCCCCACCCTGCTTAGCATACAGTCCCACAAAATAGTGTTTTCAACTTTCTTCACAGAAAACACAAGAAAACACGCGACAAAATGAAAAATCAGCCGCGGTGAGTACAAGTCAAGAGAATGCATCTGACCAACATCCCCCGGCTCCTTGTCTGCACGGGGACCGTTCAAGCGTGACACACTCACACACACACACACACGGTGAGTGGTGGCATTCGAATCGAACGGCGCACGCAACCGAACAAATGTAACCAGCAACGAGCAGCAGCAAGGAACAACAGCAACAGCCAGCAGAGAGATACAAGTACACGAGTGGGTACACCAGGTAGCGGAGGCAAGAAAACGAATGAAACGATCGTAAAAAAAAAGGCTGTCCAGACAACAGCCAACCGACCGTCACTTTGAATCATTCAACGCGGCGACTGAGGCGTCGATTGTCTCATTCGCTCATCCAATCTTCCAAGAAAATGAACAATTTGAAAACAATTACACACCGGAGCGAGCGTGTCACTCACCTGCGTCTAGTTTGATGAGTTTGATGAGATTTAATCCAATTTGTCGCCCTGGGTGACGCAGCACAGCACGCGTATCCTTCCCCAAGTCGCGGCACTTCACAAGCTCTCCCCCGAAGAGGCAGGGCGGTCACACAAAACACACTTCAATCTCACGGATCGCACGGATCTTTATTTATTTGCTCTGGCCATAGGGCCACACTTAATTTCTTCTGCTCGGTCGCTGGCTGACGGGCACAATTGACGCACAAAAGCCGGTCGGCGGCGGGTGGACACTAGATTTCTGCGCGGTACTCGCTTTGAATTTGAATTTCTTTCTTTTTGCTGATCACAGTCAAAAATTGCGAAAAAAAACGGCTTAAGTACTAGAGGCAAGAATAGCGCACAACGAAACGGAAAAAAAAGCGAAAAGATACAACAACACTTTGTGTCTCAGGCGGACATTGTAGCGCGTCTCTGCGTTCGGCCGTAGTTCGAGCTGCGCATGTGGGAACCGCTCAATTCGAACTGTTTACCTGTGCAACGATCGACGTGTAGCTAACCCCAGCTTGGATGTGGAAAAGAGAAGACAACAACAAAAACCTGTACACCACACAGATGCATGGATACACTAGCAGAGAGAGAGAGAGAGAGAGGGAAGGTGACGGCGGCGGATGGAGGCAGAAAACGATACAAGTACTGGGAGAGAGACCCATGGAATGTATCGTTCGCTGTGGAGCTGTGGTGGATGGGGTATGGCGCGAGTGTTGCCACTGGGGGAGTGTGAGAGTGAGGCTTGAAAGGTGTGGATGATCTTTGAGCGTGGTGTGTGCCGTGTGGTTGTGGTATTTGCTGAATGCCTGGGATATTGTGCTCCCCACTGTGTGGGGAGTGGGCAAAATCTGAGAAATCGGCAACACTCTTCATGACACATACACAGAGGAGCACAAAATCGGCTTAAAAACAAGTCTCCCAAGGTGTTAAGTGAAGAGATCTCGCCTGCAACTGTTTGCCGATGATTTTCCGTGTGTTCTCGGGCTGCGCGTCTGGCTGAAGAGTTGAAGCACCTCACAACGCACGAGGTGAAGGCGCAAGAAGTGCATTTCCCAGCAGGTCACACCTTCATCTTCTTCTTCCATCTGCCGTCCGTTTGTATCTCATTTGTCATCGCCTAAGGTTTGGGTTGCGGGGATGTACACTGATGACTGGTGATGGGGAAGCATTTTGAAAACATTTTGAGGAGGAGAAGGAGGCTGACGCCGATCTTGGTTGTTTTGAACATTTGAATGGATCTCTGTGGATGAAAGTTTTTGCGGTGGGATTCAAGAGTCCTTTGAAACAATTTGTCATTTGTGACAGGGTTGAGGTCTGCTCGAATGCAGAAGAATTGTGTCTGGCTTTCGTGGGTTTGAGTTGCTTGGTTGTGTGGTATGACAGCTTCTGTCCCTAGCCCAGGGACATCTAGAGTTTATAATTTATGAAATTTTCACCGTGCTCTGTTAAGTGAAACGTTCATAGAAAGAGAGTGAAGCTTTCAAAACAACGCACGTAGCCTGGGAAGTTTGAGAAATGCATAGTCCACCGACTGGGCAGCGCACACTGGTCTTCAAGTGTCTAAAACCTGGATAAAAACGTGATTCATGCATTTGAACCAAACTTCCATCAAGAATTCCGAAGGAAAAGGTAGTGAAAGGAGCCCTGAAGCGACTGCAAGTTTGAAACTACATCCCAGTACAGTGCAACGTTGTCTACGGGTCTAAGGATCTTAGAAACATTTTCTTCAACCCTTCAACGTGTCGTCAAAAAACTGAACTCTGTGGAAAAGGCTGAACAGGGACACTTGTCCCAATAGAGAGACTTGGAAAAATTCCTCTATTTTAAGGAAAACAACCTTGTCACGCTGCTAGGCATTGAGAAGGCCTTCAAGGACGTCGAATCCATGACAATTATCGCTTCATAGCTGGAACTTCTGATCGATCAACGTATAGGGATGGATTAATCGTTGCTGGAGCTGTTTCTTCGTCCTCCAACCATGATTTCAGGGCTTCTTCCATCGTAAAAGCAGGCGGCGTTGAACTTTCCAAGACTCGATTGGCAAAGTTCCTAGCGATCTTTGTTTCGAAAGTAGTTTCCCCCCTGTGAGACGTGCTGTCCCATCTCGACTCCATTTCTTCTTGATGTCCGGGTTTCCTACCTTGGCTACCACAAGGAAATGATCCGAGTCGATGTTGACACCTCGAAAACTTCGGAAATCAAGAATGTCCGTCGTCGATCGTAATCTGGTTGACGGTTGACTGAAAAGGCGACTGGCATGTCCCTTTGTGGATGTTAAGGTGTGGAAACCGTGTGCTCACTACAGAAAGACATCACTCCGGGACGAAGTCTTTCCTAGGATCTTCAGAAGACATAGCCTACACGGCAACACCTCAGGAAACGGAGTCAGAGGTCTTCTGAAGACACAGTCTGTGTCCATTTTCAGAGGTGTTGTCGTCTAGGGTATGTCTTCCGATGGTCCCAGCAAAGATTTCCCCTTTACCCAGCTGTGCGTTGGGATCTCCTAAAAAGATGTTATTCTCGCCGCTTAAAAAAAGAGATCAGAGGTTCGTCTTATGAGTTGAAGACACAGAATGAAGCCAGAACGCCGATTTAGAGGCTGAGAGAGTCCATCATCAAAAGAATCCTTTACAACATCCTCCACTGTTAATGCTGGCATTCTTCTTCTCTGCCAAGGTGTGGACGGAAGTCAGATTAATGTTCCAAAATTTAGGCTTGATGCTGGTGGCGTGGCGTTCACTTTCGGGATTGAAGCACAAGACTCTAAATCTGCCTCAAAGAACAAATCCAGATCGGATAAGCGCTGTCTTTCCTCTGTTTCTCTCTCTCTCTCTCGCTCTCTCTCTCTCTGTAAAAATGGCTGTAGTAGATGTAACTGTGTTTCACCCGCCCTGTGCGCGGCCGATTTCATCACGATGAATGATGAAAATATCTGCTTTGTACCGCTGCAGAGTCTTCGCGAGTTCTTTGGCGGCATGTGGTCTGTTTGAGACCTCTCTCTCTCTTTCCACCCGCAAAACCGACCATCGTTGTCCTTGTTTCGTTTGCAGGGGACGTCAAAAGTAGATTCGTCCACATCCGAGGCTGGCAGTTGTCTCATAACATGCTCATGGACTTACGTGATGACGAAGTTTACCTCCAACTGGCAGGGGACTCCCTGCATCACCGTACAGCGGTTGTTGTGATGACTACCCAGGCGGCGGCGTCACAAGGAGGATGTATGTAGGTCAACTTGACATCTGCACTAGCAAGGATGGTGTGCCCAGGCTAAGTGCGATGACTGAAGTTGTCCTGTGTGCTTAGACTAATGATCCCACCAGCGCTACATCTTTTTAGACAACAATCTGAGCCGAAGGCACAAACTCAAAAATTGATCAAAGAATGTTCCGAGAGCCAGACTCCAATCAAATCCAAGGACGAGGCTGCTTTTTATTTCAAAACATCCCCTGTGTGTGGCTTGTCCCTTGATGAGATGGCTAAGTACTATGAGACAAGCTCCGGAGGCTGTAGACCTGATTCCTTGACTGAACCATCATCTTACACTTTTTTTTCACGGCAGCACATCCCTCGAATTGCTGATGACACTCAAAAAAACCTAATTGTCTATAAATGGCCTCTCAACTCAAAGGTCCAGCCAACTCAGAACAATAGCATCCACAACACCATCATCCTTCTCATCGAGACATTCCTGGTCTTCACTGTTCGCCTCATTTGTGGAAGCCACAGTGACACCAAGTTCCGCGTTTCCAAGTCTGTGTTACATTCATGTTCCGCCCTTACTGCTCCTACCCCCCATGAGTTCAGTCCACCCTCTGGAGCAAATTTGACCCAGAATTACCAAATCTTATATTTCATCCCTTCAACGACTGCTTCAAACCGCTTTCTAATTTTTGCCGCCGCGTGGCGTGTCTTCTTGGTTCTCACAATAGTCCCCTCAAGTCTTTCTTCAGTCGTCCAGGTCTCAACTCTCTTTCCTATCACCTAAGCGACGGTTTTCTAAGCTCCCCTCATGAGTAGAAGCCACAGACTGAAGCAAATTGGTGCCAGAAGCTAAATCCTTTACCTTTAACACAACCTCCACTTTCAACATCATTCCTCATTCAAACCTCACGACGACCCTCTAGCCACACACTGCCTCTTTCACGATAACATAATGGCCACCCAAAAAGGAGTCCCACGCAGTACCAGTTTGCAATCTGTGAATGCGGTCACTTGAACTTGGACTTGGAAGCCGCCACAAAACCTGCCAGACCACCGGGGACACACCGGCATGCGTGTGCATTCTGCCAGCAGAGATGTGTGTCGCCTAGCAGTATCCGATTGCCGCGATTTGTCTCCGTCTACTGGTTTGCCGAACGCACGCTTACGTACGACGCTGTTTTCACACACTCTTCGACTGCGGATGGGATGACAGTTTACACGGTTCTGCCGTTTGTGGTCGAGCGTGTCGGCTCGGGCTCGATATTTGCGGTTCACAGGGAGAGGGAAGCGGACACCTGTGCTCAAGCGCCAGTCATGAGACGAATGCGAAACAGGTTGGAGAGTCATGATGCTGGCTGACGATGCACCTTCCCTTCTCACTGAACCAATGAAGGAACCGTAGCAACAGACCAGTCTCGCAGCAAAACCCTATTCTAAAATGAAAGACAAGAAATCACCTCTGTGCCAACACATCCCACGCTCCAGGAGCCGTCAAACGCTCTCCAGAAGCCGTGAGATGTGCCCTCTTTTATTGAAACCCTAAAACTTGCACTCCTCCCTTTCAGACTTAAAGAACTCATCAGCAAATGCATCATCGTCCGAGATGGACAGCCGTTCGATGCGCTTCCTCTTCTGGGCGCCCAACTGAATGGAGTTCTGCGTCCCCTTGCCCTCGAAGTCATTGAGCAGCGCTGGATCGATGAGGTTTAGATTCGCGCAGACGTACTGGAAGTCGAATTGCGGCATCTCGGGCTCACCGGGCTTGATCGACCGCAGCCCAATGTGCGGCCGCAGGAAGCTGTCCGCCAGGGGGAACCAGCGCAGCTGGATCTCGGGCTCCTGGCCGTTTTTCAACGCCTCCAGCATTCGCTTGCGATGCTGCATGTAGGTGATGCGGAAAATCTTGATTTTCTTCGAGACGTACTCCAGGTCGAGGCCGTGTCCCATGGCCGCGGCGATGTCCTCCATGGCGGCGTTGCGGAGCTCTCGGCTACGGTAGTCGGGGTCGTTCAGGTCCCAAAGACAGCGGTGGGCGCCGTAGAGGCGGAGGAATTTCACCGAATGCTTGAGGCTCCATTTGCCCTCGAGGAGGTCGTCCTCCAGGCCGTTCCAGACGAGCTTGGTCGGTGGTTCGTCGGACTCAGGCTTCGGGAACTCCTCGTCTGGGGGTTCCTCGGTTTTGATGGCAGCCACGGTGCCGTTTTGAATGACGGAGACTGCTTGGCTCTCCAGGGCGCCGGAAGGTTGTCTGTCTTCCGTCTCATTTGCCGGCTCGGGGGGTTGTGCGGGAGGTGCTGGGGAGTCTGCAAAATGCTCGCAGTCCCGTGGAGAGTCTGGAGCTTCCAGCTTGATCTTCTTGTCATGGTCGTGAGCGTCGTGAAAGAGCGACGGTGCCGGCGACATGAGGTCTGGATCCACGAAATTCACGGGTGGCAGGGTGGTGACAGGTTCCTCCCGTCTGACGAGGAACTCATCGGCTTTTGGAAACCAAATCAGTTCACTAACGTACGTGAGCCCCTTGGCTTGAGCCAGGTCTACCTTCTTTCGCTCGGCGCGGTAGGTCTTCAGGAGGATTTTCAGTTTCTTGCGGATCCGCTGCTCTGGCATGTCCATCTTGTGGGCGATATCCTGCACGGCGAGGATGCATTTCAAGGACTTCTTGTAATTCGGATGCTGTTTGTCCCACAGGCAGCCGTGGATGCGGAGGAGTTCGATGAACTTCAGCGATTCCTGCTGCGTCCAGGGGCGCTTGATCGGTTTGATGCGAATTTTTGGAATTTTCAGGGATGCTGGACCTTCATCGTCGCTTGGCGACTCCTTCTTTATTTCGGCTATGGGCTCGTGTGCTAGCTTTGCGATGGGCTCCTCGTCAGACTCGGAAAAGCTCTGGTTGTCGTTCATGGGCTCGGCATCTTCGAAGCTCTCGTTTGGTTCATCCTCTGGTTCCGTGTCCTTCGCTGACTGAGGCACGTCGGGAGCAGGCGTGTTAAAGAATGGTTTTAGGAAGCTGTCCGCCACGGGATACCATTTCAGTCTGCTCCCAGTGGCCAAGCCCTCGGCTATCTTTCTGCGCTCTGTTCTGTAGGTCGACCGCAGGACGTTTATCTTCTTCACCACTTGCTTTTCGGACAAATCGCCTCCCATCTCCTTGGCTATCTCCTGGATGGCTTTGCCTCTCACTTCGCGGTCCTTGTACGTCGCATCGTTGCAGTCCCAGAGGCACCTGTGCTTCTTGTAGATGTTCAGGAACTTTATTGACTGCTTCGACCTCCAATTCCACTGCTCTGGGGATGGGGTGGTCGTGCCCTCCTCCTCGTCGTTGTTGTTCTCCAGCATCTGGTGGATTTCATCCATCTGCTCGTTGATGTCCCTGATGTTGGGGTCAGTCGTCGCCGGCGTTTGCACCCCATCCCCAATTGAAATGCAGTTCTGATTGCCTGAGTTGTCCTCTTCCAAAGGGATCAGAATTTCAGGGTCTATCGTGAACACAACTGTGTCCTCGAGGTCTGAATCCGAGTCAGGTGGAGCCTGCAACGGAGAGAAGAGAATGAAAAGGGGGCCCCCGACGCAGTTGAAATGCGCATACATCATTCTTCTTGAACTTATCTGCCCTTGGCACGTTCCTTAGGAACGAATCCGCCAAAGCAAACCACTTCAGCTTGGTCTTGGCACCGACACCCTTTCGAATGCGCTGCTTTATCCGTCGCTTCTCGTATCGGTACGTCGACCGAATCACGTTGATTTTCTGTATAACTTGCTCCATCGTCACATCGTCGCCCATCGCAGCGGTGATGTCAATCATGGCCGCCTTTCGCATCTTTCGATTCTTATTGTAGGGGTCCTTGTGATCCCAGAGACACCGATGTGAGCCGTAGAGGCGGAGCAGCTTGATCAGTTGCTTGGCACTCCACTTCTCCACTTCGTATTCCTCGTTTTCGAGGTAGACAGGCTTGAATTCTTCTGGCATTGTGATTCCGGTTTCCTGGGAACACAAGGGATATGGTGTACACTTGGTACGGGTGGGGGATTCGATGAGATTACCTGCCGCATTGCGGAGAATATTGCACGATTTTCTTCCTCATCTCGTGGCACCCATACTCGGGACTTACCCTGGAATGAGTAGGAAGACATAGTGGTCAGATGCAGATCACACTTTTGATGAATTTTTCAGTTTTTTCCGCGGAATTCAAGTTTTTCTTCGTCACTAAATTGTTTAGCAAAACACAACAAATGAGAAATGTCAAATTCGTGGATTGTAGAACATTTGTGGAATCTATTGCTGTCATGGATTACATTTCGAGAAGCACTGGATGACGAACCTTAAGCACAGACACACACCAAAGACACCACAAACCACAGGCTGACCACGACAGCTGTTTGGATGTTTCTGCGTCCGCTCCTGGACCAGGATTCGACAGCAACAGACGTGAACGTGGAGAAAGTACAAAAAAATCTTTATTGAATGCCTAAAGAATCTACACAGTGCATGACACAAAACTTAAATCTATTCCTGGCAAGGGGTTCCCTTGATGAGATCTGTGTTCTTTCCGGTCAGGACGCGATAGTTGACCTCATTGTTGTCCAGCTGTCTGTAGAGGAACTCCGGCATGCGATCGGAGAGCACCCAGATGTTGCCCTCAGCGTCCAGCTTCAAGTCATTGGGGAAGACAAGGGCACTGGAGTCGGAATCCACGAGACCTTGAGTGTCTGTGGTCAGAGGCTTCTTTGTGTTCCAGCAGCCGATGGCGTCCTTGTTCACTTGCGTGTAGAAGACCACTCCGGTGTCCTTGTCGTAGACCTCGGCAGTTGACTGTCCATTTGGACCACGATCGCCCACCAGTTTGAAGTCGTAGTAGGCAGCGTCACTCAGAACGTGCGATTCGTTCTGCAGGACACGGTTGGAGACGACGAACTCCTTGGTGCTGGCCAGGGCGTGGAAGTAGATGTCGCGAGTGGCATCAGGTTTCACGCCGCCGACAGCCATGCCGAAGACACCATCGGTCCACTGGAAGTTCACGCCGCCGACGTTGAAGTCGCCGTTCAGTGGGTCAAAGTGGAAGAAGTTGTGCTTCGCGCGCCAGGAACGATTCTTCCGCAGGGAATAGACGACAACTCCGTAAGCACCGAGATCGGGAACGTAGGCGTAGGCATTGCCACAGTCATCCTCAGTGGTGTCCACAATCTGAAAAGGCAGGAAGGTGGGTCATTGTGGAGGTTCGAGTGTGCATGAGGGGAGGACTCACGATGTTGGCGAAGAAAGTGTCCTCCTTGACCTGTCCCTTGGGAATGGGGAAGCGGCGCACCAGCTCATTGGTCTTTAGGTCGAAGACAACGATGGCATTGGGGGTGATCTGCTTCGGGTTGCCCAGGATATCGGCCAGGCCGGTGTCGAAGACCCAGAGACGGTCGCAAACGTCCACGTTCATGCGGAAGATCGAGACAAGGGTTGAGTTGTCCTTCAGTTCGTCGCCGAGTTGCTCTGCCTTCTCAGCGTCCAAGCGGCCACCTGGAAAAGGAAAATTGCCTTGAGATCGAGGCGATTCGTGGCCGGGCCAGAGGGCGCTGCTTACCTGTTTTCTTGTCAGCGTCAGCGGGAGAGACGTCGATTGGCAGCTGGTGAGCCTCCCAGCTGGGGTATGGACGGAGCTTGGCTGGCTCCTCGTTGGCGTCCAGGTCAATGTAACTGAGGGTGGCTGCAACTCCTGCTCTCCATCTGAAAGGGTTCAAGGATTTCTTTAAGACGGTCCCAGAAAGTGTGACATTTTTGGATTTTTTTTGAGGTTAGGGTGAATTTGAAGCGGAAATCTGGCTAAATGAACCGCGTCACCCTGTTTCTTTCCATCCCACGATGGCATTTTGCATTTTTGTTGACAAAGTGACCTGCCTCCAGCCTTAATTGCGGCCGCGAATCGCTGAAGAAGTCAGCCAGTGGAGCGGAGAACTTCAATTCGAATGCAAATCCTCGGATTGCAATGCGCGCAAAGTTTTAATGAGCCGGCCAACGTCTGCACATCACTCAGCGCGGCTTTAAGACTCTCGCCCATCGACAGACGATGGCGACGTTAACAGTGACGGCGGCGAACCCCAACCCAAGCCCCATCGTCGCCATCAATAAATCACCGCCCGACGGGGAGGGGAATGCAAAAGCGACCAAAAAACGAACGCAAGAGAGCTTGCAAACAAAGTGAGCAATTACTTCTGGGCCAGATTGCAGGTCGTGAGCAGCACAGATGCTTGGCGAAGCGTGCCACTGGGGAGAGCGCGCAGAGTGGCCGGCCAGCGATTAGAATGCTCACGGTGGAGTGGTCGCAGCGACATTGAATCGAACTGGCTGGCGGTTATGACATCTTTGGCGCGGTCGCGTGACGGATGAGAGGTGTCGCTGCGGCCGATTGTCCTGGGTTTCGATGGCGCGGCGAAGGGGTAGGCGAAGGCAATCAAGGCTGAGTGTGTAAAGCAGGAAAGCACTTGAGGTGCCGGAGCCGATTAGAAGGTGGCTCATGGCCTAAATACGGCGATTGTCGTGGACAAGGCCGCCACGCTGACAAGAATGCTGCTTTCCACCGCGCTGCGGTTCGCCTTGGAGATCTTGTCAAGAGATTACCGATTTCTTCAGTCTCTGTGGGGGCTTGTGACGTGACAACAATAGCGTGTAAGGTTGGAGTCGGAGGACGCTGATGAGGAACTGAACTCGACACTGATCAGGTCAGATCAGTGAGATGGCTGTGGTAAGCGGAGTAAGGCCGCATTTTGGGGTCAGGGAACGGGAGTGCGTCGAATGTCAGAGACACTCCAGGTCTGTTTTGTGACAAACTAAAGTGGCAGAGGAGTCCACAACGGGTACGGAACGGGCATCTGACTCTAAAGCGACAAAGGAGCCCACAGCGAGCACGGAGCAGGGATCTGCCTCTAAGGCGACAAAGGAGTCCACAACGAGCACGGAAGAAGGGCTGACTCTAAGGCGACAAAGGAGCTCACAACGAGCACGGAAGAGAGGCTAACTCTAAGGCGACAGTGGAGCCCACAAAGAGCACGGAAGAGGAGCTGAGTCTAAGGCGACAGAGGAGCCCACAACGAGCAAGGAAAGGGGGCTGACTTTAAAGCGACAGAGAAGCTCAAAACGAGCATGGAGCAGGGATCTGACACCACGCCGACAAAGAAACCAACGACAACTCTCCTTCCATTCATCGCGACCGCTCTCTCTGCTGCAGCTCCTCAAAGCTGACTCGCTTGAGGTGGACTCCATTGGCTTCGACTCACAAGAAAAGACTCCGAACAAGGGTCCTGTCCCTCTAACAAACATGGTTTTCACAAATTTAAGCTACAGCGGTTGCAAACTGAGCCAAAGTCCCGCTTCAGATGTGTCCAAAAGTGGATAAACGCCTTAGACCTCAACACACTTGCCTTGCATCGCATCAACTCCTCGCAACATCTCTACAAATCACCGTCAATCCACAGAGTTTCCTTCGATTTTCCTTGGTCCTCGTACAGTTTTCCTTTTACTGCCGTCACCAGATTTTGGTCATTGACTCAGAAAACAGACCCAGCCAAGAAAAACTGAGAAACTTCCAACCCAATCCAGCCCAGAATGTGCTTGTACTCCAAACCAGAAGACAGAATCCACTGTGGCTTAGTGCGGCTGCAAGTTTCTGGGGCATCCCTGACGTGCCTTTGTTTCAGCATCCGCATCGTTGCCTTTTCACGGGATTAGTTCGCGTTTCCCGCGCAGACAGACACACGGCGTGCATGCGAAGATTGTCCCTCTCCCCAACATCCATGGCTGCTGCAACAAAGGACAACACCTCCCGAAGAAGAAAAACATCCGACGATAGAATAGAAAAAAACTTGAAAAAAACACCAGAGGAAACTTTTCTCACAAGGAGAGGGAGGGGCCGGGAGGTCTTCGTTTTCTAGGTTTCCGCTGACTGCGATGCAAAAAGTTTCGCTCGCTTCTCATTTTTTACGTCTATCCCTGATTAAGTATCTGACTGTCTCGGATATCTCAAACAACAAGTATTCGCAAAGTGTATAGGTTGCGAGTTTCGCCTTCCTCCTCGGTGGAGGACGGGGGGCGCGACACATTGATAGGAAATCGTGTCGGTTGTCCTGGGATCCTGTTTCGTGTGATGCGATATGAAAGTTGAAAGTTTTAAGGGCCCATTTGGGGGGCAGAGATTAAAGAGGGGGAAGGTTTGTTGGTGACCATCGGTAGGGTGGGTTGAAGTCGATGCAGGGAAGTGGAGTGCCACAAGGTTGACCGATGGGGGGGTAATCTAAGGATATGTGAAGGGAGGAAGGTGTATTTCGTGTCTGGGGAGTTTAAGGGGGCTTACAAGGGGTGGCGAACGAGATTATCTGTCACTTAAGCGAGCTAAGGAGGGTGTACCCGAAGGGGGACCGTCTGACCCGAGTTTTTTAAGGTTTTTGACCATGTGTTGCAGATTTGAAAAAGAAGTCTCTGTGTCTTTGGTTGATTTGATAGAACCTCATTTAGAATAAGGCTGAAAAATCAGACACCGAACCCAAAATTGCGTCTGACAAGGTTCGCTACTTGGGGCACTTTAGAAATTTGGCTCGAAGGACAATAATTCATGATTCAGAAGGTCCCTATTGTTCCAGTGTCCGAATATGAAATTCAAAACTCGACAACAGTGTCGACAAATGGTGTCTCAGTGATGCTTAAAGATTTGGGAAGGGAATGACAATCGTGGGCAGTTCCTATCGCCTAAGGGTTTCCGGGCCTTACCTTGGTAGTCATTCAAAGTCGAGCAAATTAGTAGACTCTCCACCTTGGGGTCCATGCAATCAGATGGAGATTGTGGTCAGTCAGTTCAAACTTTTTCAACTTGAAGGATCAGATTGTCGTCCCAAAAATCAGGTATTTAGGACTTTGTTCATCTAGAAGCAGACTTAGCTCCACAAGAGATGATTAATCGGATAGTTCGGGACCTTGTCTGGAGGCGATTAGAAAAGAGCTTGAAGGACAACGTTTTTGTTCAGGAAAGCGAACATTTAAAGACACTGTTCACATGAAGGAAAACTGAATTCCACAGTAGAACTCCACGAGATCTGGTTTAACTATGTTCAACTTGAAGAACCACATTCTTGTTCCAAGAATCGGGTAAATGTGGACATTGTCCAAACAGAAACAGTGTGACTTTGGTAATTCAAAAATTTCGAACTCAAATTAATTTAAGGACTTTAAGCAAATTTGACGAAGTTTTGAGTGGCATGGCATTTGGAGGAGAAGATTTAACGATGAACTTTATGGGCTGTACAGCGACATGCGCCTAGACAAGCGTCTGCGGATACAACGCCTAAGATGGCTAGGCCATGACACCACCGCTCCGGCCCAAAAAGTCTTCGAATCTAAGGCATTGGCAACAGAGGACGGCCTAGGCTAAGATGGCGCACACAAGTGGAGAAGGACCTCAATCAACTTGGAGTGCGCAACTGGCGGCAGTTGGCGAATAATCGCGCTGGTTGAAGAGGCATGTTGGTTAAGTCCTCAGGTCCACCCCGGACTGAAGCGCCACAAGAAGAACAAGAAGAAACAAATTTGTAGTTTCGGACTTTGTCCACCTGGAAGCGGTCTAAACACCACAAACTGTGATAACACAGCTGTCGACTCAAAGAACCAAATTTTTGTCCCAAGAATCGGGTGCTTCCAGACATTTTCCAACCAGAAGCGGATTGAACTCTGCTGATTGTAAATTTCCAGAACATTGTGTAAGCAAGCGTACTAGATCCTGTCCAGCATACTATGTGAACGTCAAAAGCGGTTTTGTAACGCTCTAATTGGCACGCTCCAGTGCGGCTTCCGGCCCGACAAATCGACTATAGACCAAATTTTCACTCTCAGGCAAATTCTGGGAAAGACCAGCGAGTTTCAAATCGACACACGTCATCCTTTTGTCGATTTTAAAGCCGAATACGACAGCATTCATCGCAAAGAACTTTTGGACGAATTCGGGATCCCCGGAAAATTGATCCGGTTGTGTCACACAAGGCGAACAAAAACGCGAAGCACCGTGCAGTTTAGTTCGAAGACATGCACCGAATTTCGGCAAGGGGATAGTGCGGACGGCAGATGTGAACACGGAAGGCAATATCTTTTACAAATCAGTGCTGATGACATCGATATTATTTCCCATTCCAAGCAAGCCGTTGAAGAAGCAATCCCCGGCTATTGAAGAGCAAGCGGAAGGAGCTGATCTTAGAGTGAACGAGGGTACAACAAAATATACGTTGTCGACAAAGAATCGATCCGTCGAACAACACCTGGGTCGGAATGTGACAAAAGACAGCTACAACTTTGAGGTAGGTAAGGAGTTTGTCTACATCGGGGCAAAGATGAACTCCACAAACGACACCGTGGTGGAGATTTGGCGCAGAGTCGGCTTGCCAAAACAGTCAGTGTCGAAATTCCTGACTCGAAGAACTAAGTTAATGCCCTACCAGACGCTAACCCTACCCGTACTCTTATACGGAGCCGAGTGCTGGACGATGAGCAGAACGACAGAGCAGATTCTTGGTTCCATTGAAAGCGAAATTCTGTGACGACTATAGCGAGCGAGGAAGGCGAATGGAGGAGAAGACACAACCGCAAGCTCAAAATGCTGTACCAAGATGAGCAAGTAGTTCGAAAGACAAAAATCTTTTGCCCACATTGACTCGGTCACATCGATCGAACGGACAACAACACTCCAGCCAAGAGGGTCTTCAAATCACAGTCTCCAGGTGCGAGCAGGAGAGGCAGATCGAACCTTCGGTAGAGAGACCAAGTTATTGTGGACGTTAGAAAGCTTCGTCTTGATAACCAGAAGCAGCGTGCCAGAGACCGTCAATAATGGAGGTCAGCTATAGCTCAAACTCAGACCCTTCATGGGTCGCAGGCCTAATACAAACGAACATGTAAAAGCAAGCTGAGCTCTAGAAATCAATATTCTCTGTGGATCATTGTCCACGTTGTTTTCCGGAAAATCGGGTAGTTAAGGACTAAACTTCACAAGATGTGTTTAGACAATTTTTGACTCAAAAAGCACATTTTTGCCCCAAGAACCGAGTAGTTCTGTGCTCTGTCCACCTAGATGCTGACAGAACTCTGGTGATTCAACAATTTTCAGCTTGAAGACATTTGAGGACAAGCAAGCAAACTGGAGGCAGCTAGCGAAAGATGGTGCTGGCTGGAGAGGCATGTTGGTTGAGGATCAGGTCCACCCTGGATTGTTAGCGCCACAAGAAGAAGAAGAAGCAACCTGAACTCAGAACTAAACTCTGAACTGAACTCTGAACTGAACTCTGAACTTAACTCTAGAAATTCTCCCAAAAAATTGGGTAGTTGAGGCCTTTGTCTGTCTAGAAGGGCCTAAAGTCCACAGGAGGTGATTAAAGAAGAGTTTGAGGCCGCATATTGCGGGCCCGAAAGTTGCGTTTCAAAGAACTTCGTCAAACGATATACAAGGCAATCCAAAAACTTTAAGTTCAAGAAACCTAAAAATTGCTTTGAAAAGGAGTTTCGTCCAGCAATACAAGAGACAAACAAAAACAAAAAACCTGAAAATCGGTTAAAACTTTCTCTAGCTGAATGCAGCCATGAACTCCAAAAAAAAGTTGATCTGATGGGGAATCTTTCTTACCTAGCGTGTCAGTTTCCTTCGTCTCAACTTTTCGGGGCGAAGAATGAAAGTGTTGTCTTTGAAATTCTCAATTTTTTCAAGGGCCATGTAAACAATCGTTTGTTGGGCCAGATTTTATGGCTCGAAGGACCAAATTTTGACGGTAGAAGACAGTTGAACTTGCTTGTCAGTTGAGAAGTTGAGAAGTTTGTCAGCTATGAGGTGCTAAAATTTAAAAAGAGGGAGGAAGTACCTGTTGCGTCTCTGGCTTGTACTAAATTTTTGCTCAAAGGACCAAATTCTGTCGGAAGTGACTTTTGTCTTCATTGTCAAGTAAAAATTAAGTCAACAGTGAGCTAGAAGAGAAGCGCTGCGAATGAAACCCTTGAAAGAAGAAGATGGAGAGGATGTCAGTGCGATGTCAGAACCGAGTCTTAAAATCCATGAAGGAAGAGGAATACCCCGCAACCAAGCCTCGGATTGCAACAAATGTGGTGGAAGACTAAAACAATGAAGACGAGGAACTGTCAACTAGGCTGGCTGCTCTTCATCAATGACAGAGACACCGATGCTTCACCTAGGATTGCCCTCGATGTCCTCTCAAATTAGGCACAAATTGAATGGCAGAATACAAGACAGCTCCATTGCAATGGATGACGTCTCACCACCTCTATCCACACTCGTATCCTTCACGCTTCACTTCAGAAGTCGAAACGCCCCAAGTGGGTCATCAATTAATTACGAGACTCTTTAATTTATGCGTCAAAGTGAGAGGCGGAGAAATCACTTGCGTTGCACAACCCAGATTCTAATCGATTTCGCGAACATTTGCATGCGATGAAAGCGTTTTAACGACCGATCACTTGCTAATCACTCCGAAACTTTCCACTCCATTAAGTCCAGCCCAAATCCAGGTCAAATCCACACCAACTCCACGCCGAATCGCTGCCCATTCGAAAAAAAACCCCTTTGCCCGCTGCGGAAACTTGTTCTAAATGAATTCAGAATCCACACAAAAAAAAAATGCCTAGATATGCAAATTTGCCTAATCCGTGGAGAGTCACCTCTGGACGGCGACGCTAATCTCCGGGAAACCACACACTGGCCGACCATTCACTGCCCCGAAACACAAATGGACCGTAGCCAACCCAAAAGCAGGCGAAAACAAGTCGGAATGGGGCGACCAATGCGTCAACTTCAAGTCAAAAGGTTAAACGTACGATTTTGCATGAGAATGCACCTTACCTTGGGACGGTGATGAAGAGTTTGTTTCGCCAGCGCTCGACGCCGAGCGGCAAATTGTTCCCGGGGATGTAGCGACCGGTCTTGATGGCCTCTTGTTCGGCTTCGGGCGAGGGCCAGTCGAACGTCAGCTGCTTCCAAGCGAACTTCTCCTGCAGCTTCAGGGCACCGCCGAGGGCTACGCAACCAATCACCAAGAGTAGGGCTTCACGCTGGAAAGCCATGGTTTCACAAGAGTATCGCACAGAATTCGAAACGCTACCACACGGTTTGCAGGTTCACTGACGACTGTCGCGGTTGCGGCTGCCGTTTGAACTTATGTGAGCGCCGCGCCGCCGTCGACGTCGCAGATCGCGGAACATGAGTGTGTGTGGCGACGGTAACGGGGACCGTTGTCAGCTCGTTGCGGATGGATGGATGGCTTTGGCCGAAACCGGTTCGACTGGGTTGCTATTTTCGGGGCACAGCTCGGCGATTGTGTTTACGTTTGAGGCCCGCCGGTGGGGCAGTCGACTCTTGCGGGTGCGGTTCACGTGATGGGGTGATTAGCGCGCGCGAGAGGAGATTGCGGGGCCTCTGGACTGATGATGATTCATTGGGTGCCTTCGGCCAAATTCGAGTGGATTGAGTGACAGATGACGTGCGACGTGCTGACACGGCTGGTTTGTGATCGAGCTTCGAACGATGAAGGTGTCAGCGAGACCGGAATGGAAATTGGAGTTAGCCTACTAGGTGGTCTTGGGGGCAGATCAGTGTGCTTAAGAGGATCGAGGTGACTGGTTGAAGGAGGACTGGTGATTGAAATGGACGTCGCAAAGTCTAGACAGAAGTGGTGGAAGGGCTATGAATGCAAATGAGTGCAGTGCAGGTGGACAAGGCAATGGAACACAAAGAAGGCAACAAAGGATGCGTGGTGGTGGTGAAACGAGCACAAGACGGACAATGAGAATTTGATTGTCAAGTCACGTCGATAAGGAGCAACAGCTAAGACCTTGGTTTCGAAAAAAAAAAATTACAAAGGCCTGGAGGTTGAAGGAAATGGAAAGCACGACGCGCACAGTTTGTCTTTGCGAGGGTCTACGAAGTGTATGGGACATACGTTGACATGGTGCATGTCCCGTGAGTAAATCTGGGCGCTGAGGAACGTCCGCCTTGAGGTGTGGCCACGAGCCTCATGCGTCCACGCTCCCTCTGCTTCAGTTCACCTTGTCGCCTGTCAAGCATTCCCTGACAGAAAACTCCACAAAACCCACAAATTTCAGTTGGTTTCCGCGATTGCGGTTGTTGTCCCTAATTGCTGCGCCGCTTAAGATTAAATTTATCGAATCTAATCTTGCTCACGACTCGCATGACGTACTCCAAGTATTCAAATCGGAAAGTTCGCTATTGACATGTGCACGAGCTGAACGCCGGAACCGGTTATCGCTGGGTGGCTGGGGGGAGGAGGGTGACTTTGGGGCGAGATGAATCAAGTGGTTTTGTGGGGGGGGGAGTTGAATTTCGCTCTCTGACGACTCCAAAGGTTAATAGCGGGGTTTTCGTGAGCATCCTTGGGGGATGCCCATGATTTAAAGATTTACCTGGAATGGGGAAATGATTTTCAGGTTTTGAATTAATTGTGTCTTATTTGTTGGACGCTTGCTTGAGTTGTTTTTGAAAGGGTGACTAAGACCTTGAGGACGTCAATTCGAAGGAATCACTTCACAGACGTCAACAAACGGCTTTATGGTCTTTCAGTTGAAGTTGTTGACGGGTACAATGCGAACGTCGCGAAAAATACTTCAAAAAGATGAAGGAAACAGAACTCTTGAAACCATATCCTTGAGAAGATCCTTGACAGAGTTAGTCGGGTTTTCGGGCACCAATGGCTTGTTCGTCGTCGCAGTCCGTACAATCACGAACAGCTCGTTCTGTTCGAGCAATCACGTCAATGTCGTCCGCGTAGGCAAGCAATTGCACATACTTTTAGAAGATCGCGCCTCTTGTGTTGGCGTGTTAGCTCCGCATGACCTTCTCAAGAACAATGTCAAAGAAGTCACATTACAGCAAGTCAGCTTGTCTTAAACCACATGGAAGCGCTTGATACCCTCCCTCATGGAGCCATCCTTATCGTGACGAGTTTGGCAGAAATTTCGAAACTAGACATGGCCTTGTATAGCTCATCTCTATGCACGCTGTCGTAGGCCCACATGGGCCTTGAAATCGACGAATAGGTGGTGGATGTCGATCTACCTTTCTTGGATCTCTTCCAGGATTTACCGTTGTGTTAAAAATTGGTCAATGGTGGACTTCCAGCTGCCTCAAGGGCACTGCCAGCCTGTTCCAGTCGCTTTATTCGACTTTAGTCTAGGTTGGGTTGATGGATCGGTGGGGGGAGGGGGGGGGGGAAGACTGCTTAAAGTGTGAAGGGTGTGGATTAGTCAGTAGCCGTTTTTCCCGTAATTGATTATCGCGGGTTGTGAATCGTGCATGCTGGCAGATCGGATTGCTACTATCTTTGGAAGGTTAGCACATCTTTAGGCGCATACCAAAAAAATCTTGTGATGCATATGAGACTTATTTCTCCGCAGTTGGTGCAGTTGAAGGAGTCTCCTTTTCCATGGATTGGGCAAAGAGTACCGAGATTCCCAACGTCTGACATGCTTCCCTCCAACCACATATTACAGATAAGGTGCTGCAAGCTATCAACTCTTTCTTCAATTTCCTTAAAGAAGGCCGTCTGCCCGAGAAGGTTTTTTGACTTTAGACTCGATATCGCTTTCGTGGTCGTCGTGGCGTAGTGACTAACTGCGTCGACCCACACACTGAAGGTTCCGGATTCGATTATCGGACTGAACGGCTCACATTTTTCACGGTACCGGCTCCTACGAGTTGCTACCAGTAATCAAAGAGCACTGACTGTCCATAAAGGGTCATCAAATCTCGCCTTAAGGTCTCGGCAAAATACTGTAGGTGACTGTCGGCTTGAGAGCGAACAGTAGCACGATCAAAACGTTCTTTATCCAGCATTGTACCCAGTCTATATTCCGCTCGTTTCGCTGATGCACCAGCTTGCACTCATTGTCGATCGATTGTTTATTTCTGGGTCGCACTTTTAAGGCCAGCACATAGAGGCAGCCTCTCTGATGGCCTTTTGCCCCCGGTTCTATGGTTCTTCGGTTGCTTCAGGACGCATGCTTGGGCTCTCTGAAAACTCCAGAGATCACTTGATTGGCAATGTTCCTAGAATCGGACCAGTTCTGTAAATCCGCCCCCAAATGAAGAGAACCAGTCTATACAGAAGATTGGGGACAACAAGCACTTCATTTGATTACCCAAATCAGCGCTTCCACACACTAATGCCTCGTCTGCTTTGCAAAACAAACATATTCCGTGTAAAGTAATCAAAAAAATGATTAATGTGCGCCGCTCGTAAAACGACTAGGAATTCCTAATCTTTGGGTTGATAAATGTGTTCGACCTATTTGCCGGCGGCACTCCTTCCCCCACCTTAGCGCGTCATTGAGGCGCATTAAGTATTCTGCTAAGAGTCGTTAATGGTTCGTGACTTATTTTTTTGGTAGTGAGGAGATTTCGGATGACCACACTTTGAGATTTAGATTGTATAACATTTGCGGTTAGTGAGAATCACTTTGCTTGCGATAAACTTGTCCCCTGACGAACTGACTTTCAACAAACAAGAAGGAAAAAATTTACGATCCATTTTTAATGTAGCCTCTTAAACTTTGATGACTCCAGCAACGAAAACAAGTCAGATTCTGAAGAATTAAAAGAAAAATTTAATTTGGACGCGTTATGGAATCATTAAGGAGGTGCTCAAAACTTTGGATTCAATGCACAATTTTTGCAAAATTCATGGATGTTGTAATTAAAATTATTTTTTCATTTATTACCAAGTTTATATGAAGAGGGTGAAGGTCAGATATGCTTGCACGAGAAAGGTTTCGTTTTAATTCGTCATTAAATTCTGAGTAGTGTGCTTTTGACATGAATAACACGGATGGACGAACAGATGGACATTTCGATCTTACAATGGTTTCGTGTTTGATGAAAGAAGAAGAAATTTGAAGAGAGAGTGCAAGCGTTATTGATGTCATACGGCCGGAGTTTCTTTATAATGCAGATAATCCAAATTAATTGCCTTTATGGAGTTCGCAGCAATTGAATACGTTGTTCACCTCACTGTGGTGTATGGTGCTTTTCTATCCTTACAAAGTTTAACTGCTGGCCATTCAAAACGACGTTGATATGTTCCTTGGGTGTTGAAACAACAGAACCAATTTTTTTCAGGAATTGGGCCTGTTTCTCACTCAGTGGATCAGAAGACGCAGAAGCGATCGAGGCGAAGTCCAGTGGAATTTGTTATGATTGCGTTCCTAAAGTCACATTCTGATTGTAAAAGAAGTCAAATCAAACCACACACCTTTAGCCAGGATGGGTGCAAGCATCGGCATTTAGGAAAGAGCGTCACAATAGTCAGCAACAACCATAAGGTGCTTAGGGACTTCGTTTACTTCTGCTTCGATCAACAGTACCCATACGTAAACTTAGCGAATACCAGTTTTGCCAACCGCAGCTTCCATAAAGTCTCTCAGAAAATCACCCAAATTAGCACGTTTTTACTCCACAGTACAGAGAAATGAGTTCTATTGGAAGGTACTGATTAGGCGCTTAGACTTTTCAAAACGAAAGGACATGCTAGGGTTCTTTGATGACTAGCCTATGAACAGCGCATGAACTTATTTACTAACTTATCAGGCCGGCGACCCATGAAGGTTCAGAGCCTGAGCAATTGCTGCCTTCCATCACTGACGGTCCTGGGCACGCTGCTTCCAGTCATCAAGGCCATGCTGTCTTACGTCCGCGATCACTTGGTCGTCCTCTTCTTCTCGAACCCGGAGGCTCAGATTCGAAGACCCTCTTCGCTGGAGCGTTGCTCTTCGTGCGTTCGATGTGGCCGAGCCAGTGCAGTCGACGGATTTTTGCCTTCCGGACTACATCCACATCCTGGTACAGCTCGTAGAGTTCGCGGTTATGTCTTCTCCTCCATTCACCTTCCTCGCAGACGGGACCATATATCCGACGTAGAATTTTTCTTTCGAAGGCACCAAGAATCTGCAGACTTGCTTATAGTCCAGCTTTCAGTTTCATAAAGTAGGACTGGCAGTATAAGGGTCTTGTAGAGCATGCATGAACTACACGTCCTTAATTATTGTAATAAGGTAACAGTAGGCTTGAATGAGTTGACACAAGTGAAGATGAACCTTAACTAGCTTAGGAGAAATAACTGAAGGCAGCTGACAAGAATCGGGACTATCTGAAAAGGTCTGTGTGTTGAAGCCGAAATAGAACAGCAAAATTATGAAAAGGAAAACGTTTTGTTTTAGATGATGTTTGAAAGAGAGGGTCATTCGTTTAAAGGTTTCGAATTTGTAGCGCTGCCATTCGACACATGTCAAAGGAAGCTGTCATTGTTAGGGTGACTATATTACCTAAAAGTTTATTATTTCCAAGAATAGGTACTCAACAACCGACCATCATCGCAATGCACGGACAGTCGAAAATATTGCTGCTGTATGTGCAAATGTTGCTAATAATCCAAATTTATCCATTCTGACGTGAACGCGTTGTACACGTCACCGTGCGTATGTTGCATCTCCATCTTTATAAAGGTCAACTGCAGACCACTCCCAACGAGGTAATTCGCTTCTTGGGTGTTGAACAAACTTTTCTTCAGTGATGGGGCCCATTTCTCACTCGGTGGGTGCGTTGGCAAGACAAAATTGCGGCTCAGAAAACCCAGAGGCTATCTAAGAAGAAACCCTTGGATGCAGACAAAGTGACTGTCCTGGTGGGGTGCTCTGTGATCGAAATGTGTCACGGACCCGTTTTTCTTTAAAGATGCCAGTTGGGGGACAGTTAGCGATGTACTCGAATGATATGAAGATTCTTGAAGACTTCGACAGTAGGTGGACAACATGATCAATTGTGGCTTTACTGCGGGGGAAGTTTGCTGGTCGGTTGATTTCACATTTTAGCGACATCAATTGGCCTCGAGAATCCCCAAATTTGACACTACTAGAAAATGTTCTGTAGAGCTACACATAAGACAGTACGTACAGGAATACTCTAGATGCATCAAAACCGACATTACTTAACTCATGTTCGAGACACTCCCCTCAAACTGCGAAAAAGTGGTTAAAACTTACCTCAAAGTAATTTTCTTCTTCTTCTTATTGCGCTACAGTCTGGCGTGGTCCTGGTGCCTTTCTAGCCAGCACGATCTTTCACTAGCTGCCTCCAGCGCGCTCCATGTTGGTTGGGGTTCTTCACCACTTGTGGCCACACCTTAGCCTAGGCCGTCCTCTGTTACGTTGTCCCCACAGACAATATAGAGCATATAGAGCACTTCAATGCTATCGTCATCTTTCGTCCTTCTCCTTTGATGTCGACCGTTAAAATTTCAACGCGAACCGATGTCGGTTTTTGATAAGCCACGCCCTGGTGTCCCACACTACTGAGGATAAGTTGACAAAAGCTCTCTATCTCATAATAGCAGACAGCCAACTGAAGGTAAACGAGATTGTTGAGACAGCAGGTCATATGGGAATGAGAGCCCTGCACAGTCTATTCACTTGGGACAACTAGCACAACCGTCAGGCAACTTCAAAGCACTTTCTGTGGCTGTTAAAGCGGGATCCGAAGAAGATTCTGCATCCTTCCATGAATGTCGACGGAACATCGATTCATCGATATGCACCAGATACGAAGAAATAGTGGGCACCACCTTGGTCTAGGCCGTCCTCTGTTGCGTTGTCCCAATGGCTCAGATTCAAAGACTTTTCGGGCCGGAGCAGTGGTGTCCATACGCTCCACATGGCTTAGCCATCTTAAGGGTTGTATGGGCAGACGCTTGATTAGGCACATGGCGCTGTATAGCCCATAGAGTTCGTCGTTAAACCTTCTCCTTCAGATGCCATCAACAGGACCAAAAATCGCACGAAAAACATTTCTCTTGAAAAAACTGAAGGCTTCCTCATCCGCTTTTAGTTACGCCCCGGTTTCCGCGCCATGACTGGGGTGATCAAGCTGTTGTATAAAGCAAGCTTAGCACTTTGAGAGAGGAGGACGCTTGATCAGACCTTCGATAGAGGGCCTTGAAGTGTGATGCGACGAAGCGAGGCCCTAACCAACATTGAAAGGGCTCAAGTGCAACAAAAGGTAAGATTCGATGCCCGCCGTCAGCGCCCAACGTCGTACCAGCCAGGTGATCTTGTACTGATCGAGAAGCCGCCACCGGTGAGTCGCGTAAGTTGGAGCCGAAATACCGGGGCCCATACGTCGTTGCGAAGATGTTCCCCAACGACAGATACGTGATAGAAGACGTCCCCCATATGCAGCGCACGCAACGGAAGCTGAATACAATAATGGCGTCGGACAGAATGAAACGCTGGTGCGAGCTACCAGGCGAAGGGCTCGACAAGGATAGCAGCGAGGGAGAAAATTCCGATCTCGAGGGCGAGATCTAATGTAGGATGGCCGAGCTGTAGCATGATATGCACACGGGTATATAAACCGGCGTCACAGATCACCCGGGGACAGTGTATCGTTTGTCGTTGTAACTAGAGCAAATAAATGTCATTGAACGCAAACCAACCGAGTTTATTTTCTCACTCAGTTGCCTCTTGAGCCCAAAGAAACAGCGATCGGCAAGAGTGATTCTGCGTTTGATTTCGGCACTGGTGTTGCCGTGCCCATTTACCGTGGAGCCGAGTTAGACAAAGTACTTGACTATTTCGAAGTTTCTGCTGCCTAGTGTGATGCTCTGTCAGAGACGTCGATGTTGTGTGTTCTTCCTTGATGACAGCATGTACTTCGTTTTGCTCTCATTAACCACCAGACCAATTTTAGCCGCTTTCGCTTCAATGCCAGCAAACGTCTCATTGACGGCTCGCTTTGTTCGTCCAATCACGTCAATGTCGTCGGCGTAAGCTAGTTGTTGAACTGACTTTTGGAGGATCGTGCCGCTGGTGTTGACTTGTGAGTTACGCACGATCCTCTTAAGAATGAGATCGAACAAGTCACATGACAGTGCGTCGCCTTGTATGAAATCTTTTTCTGGACATTGAAGGTCTCAAAAGAATCGCATGCGGCAAATATTCTCTAGGCGGTTGTTAAGTTGAGACCTTTCTTCACACCTAATGGCAAGGTCCAACCTCTTCAAAGAACCAAAATTTTCCTCAAGGATGTCTCGCTGTGTCTATTTTATTAGGCTTCATTTTCGAAACCAACGAAAGGAGTGGCCCTCCCGCCCTATATCCTTGCAACGAAGGACGTGAAAATGAAACTCACATCAAAAGTCAAATGATTCGAGTACGGTACATGCACTCCAATTAACGCAACACACGCCGTCGTAATTCGATCGCAGTGATGATGAATTTCGTTGCGCTACACGGTCGATCATTAAATCAGTCATTAAAACGACAATTTTTGCATGCGAGAGCCCGATTCAATTTGCGGAATACATTTCACGAGCTGCACAGCAAAGCCGTTCGAAATGTATCTGAAGTTCAATTTTATTTTCTCTCCAATTTATTTCGGTTGTTTTTTTTTTGTGTGTGCGCTTTTCTGACACCCGCCATCGTCTGGCGCTCGTTATTGACTCACAACACGGACTCATCACTCCTCCCCCGCACCCCTCCACCCACCGGTGAATGCGTGCAATATTTATGAAATGAAAAACCCGAAATCAGAATTGGCAAACTTACAGCGTGCTCCGGAGCCGGGGGGAGCGGGCCTCACAATGCAAATGAATTTAAGCGAAATAAGTCGCGAGTGCCCGTTCGGAGATTGGTGCAGTCGCCATGTTAACTATGCGGACGCATGGCTGTGGTTAATTGAATCTACACGATTGTCCTGTGATGCAGTGGCTGGCTATGTCCTGCAGCGAACCTGCAGCTGCTGCTGCTGCAACCGATGCCGGTCGGGTTATTAGGTTGTGTTAACACTGGCTCCGGATCGCTTTCGATTCGCAAAACTGTTTGCCTTTGAGGGGAGCGCTGCTTTTTATTGATTTTATTTTTTATTAAATTATTTTATTGACCGAGAGGATTTATCCGTTGGTGTGCCGTCGGTGGAGGGGTGGATAAACAATTCGATTGTGGATTGAGTGGTGTTATCGTTCTGTTGGCTGCTTGTGTGTCGCGGGAATGGGCAATTTAATTCGGTTTACAGGTGAAAGGGATGAAGTGTGTTACTTTGAAATTGGATAACTAACCTCAGTGTGGGGTGACTGGGGGTGGTGGTTGCCGGCGAAAGGATTACGAATAACTTTTGAGCGGTTTTTAAGTAGATTTGTGGTGGGGGCTGGTTAAATTGTTATGTTCGGTTTAAATAGCGCCAGGAAGTCACTGCGAACTTCGCACTGATTGCAATTCAAGGCAACTTGCAACTCGCCCTCGGTCTAGCACACTCTTAGGGATGGTCGGGAGGTAGCCTTCTAGATCAAAATATCACAAATCTGACCGAGCTCCTTTCTACTCAGATGACTGTTTTTACTGCTTTGTGTCACGAGAAGTTCGACATTGACAGTGACAGTGAAGACACTCAACACACTATTCAAAAAGATTCAAATTGGTAAGTCTCTGTCATGTGTCTCTAAATGAGATGTCAAAACAAAGCAGACTTATGATGTACTGCGTTCCTGAACACAGAGACATTCTAGAAGACTGTGACGCAGACGTGCCAGCCAAGAAGGGATTACACACTTCTGCACCACTTGGAAGTCTGAGAGATGGAGAAATCCAAGCACTTGCCGATAATCAAGGCTAAGCACAGCCCCTCTCATCATGAGCAAAAGTAATTGGGGAACTCGCACGGATAATGCAAAGAGGGTGCCTTCGGTGCCTTCGTTAACTTTCATTGTCGGCCTTGAATGTCCAACGTCGAAATTCCAACGCCATTCCACGTCGGTTTTTGAAAAGTCGCGTCCTTCTGTGCCGACAATAGTGACTACGGAGGATAAGCTGACAAAAGCCCTCGATCTCGTAATGGCTGGCAACCAAGTGAAAGAAGGTCGCTCGGCAAGGAGAAAGCCGTTTGTAGTCTACTCACTCCGCCCAATAGGCACAACCCTCAGACAACTTCAAAGCAGTTTTTGATGCTGTTAAAGGGGGATGACAAGGAGATTTTTCGTGTACCACCACCAAACATGGATCCATCAATACACACCAGAGACTAAGAAACAATCGTTCTCCCTGCGAACGTTCTCCAAACAAGGAGAAGATTGTCCAATCGCTCGGATATGTGGTGGCTACCGTCTTCTGGGACTCAGTAGGGCTAACCTACTTCGACTGGCTGGAGTAGGACAAAGCAATTATAGGCCCTTAAGTACGATGACGTCATTAGTTTGTGTTCACATACAAACAAACTTATCCTTAACGTCTGCTTTTGTTGAATTTTTAAGCCATTTCGACGTGAAATTGATGAAAAAGTGGTCCATGTGGCGAAGGAAAAGGTGCCCTTTCACCATGACCATGACGCACCGCCTAATACTCCCTCCATCGCCATGGTCAAAGTGGTCGAAAATGTCTACGAACTGTTGGCCCATCTGTACCGAATTTCTCAGATCTGGCCCCGTAGGACTTGAAACTTGCGAAAAAAGTCACTCGCTGGGAAGGCGCTTGAGACGGGATGTTCGCCGCCACGGAGGTCTCCTTTGCAGACCTCCCGAAAACATTCTCTTCGTAGGCGGGTTACAGAAGTTTGAGCATCACTGGGTCAAGTGTATCGAGCTGAAGTGGAGACTTTGTTGAGAAACCCCAAAATGTTCGTTTTTCTTAGCAGTTTCTGCTCGGGGCAATCTTGGCTTTAGACAGTCTCTGATTCAAATCATCTCTGTTTGAGACAATTTTGTCTTTGATATGTACTTCAGACTACTTTCACTCCAGATGCATTCTCCTTCACAGGAACCTTTGTGCGGAGAGTTCTATAATAATCCTGCTTCAGACTTATTCAGCTTCTGACAGTCGCCGCTTAAGACTCTCATCACATAAGACCGACGGGACTTAAGAGAGTCAGCTTCAGGCGGTTCCTCTTTCAGAAAGTACGAGTATAGGCAGCCTCCACTTTAGTCAGGTCCTAACTTAAGCAACACCTGCTGGGTCAATCTTTGCTTGAGGGAATCTCTGCCTCAGACAATCGCTGCTTTATCTGTACTAGTAATTTGACACTATAGACGATTCTCGCCTTAGGTTGCTGCCACTTAAGCGAGTGCTCAGCTTCTTTCCTTTCTTTTAGCCGCGTTCTTTGCAAGTGCTGCTTGAGATAGTCAACAATCGTATCCATTCAGTCCGTCATGCACTCGTATTCTTGGACAGTCGCCACCTTAGCCAATTGTAGCTTCAGGCAGTTGTGACCTTCAATTGTGTTGCCCTTAGGCTTTCGCCACTTTGGACAATCTCCGCCCTCTATAGCCGTCATCTAAAGCTGTCACCTCCTAAACCAGTCAAACCTTCATACAATACCCGCTTTCAGCTGTCGGCATTTTAGCTAGTTGTACCCTTGGACAGTTGCCGCCTTCGATAGTCGCCTCCTTTGGCTGTCGCCACCTTAGCCAGATGAAGCCTTAGACAGTCGCCGGCTTAGACAGACGCTGCCTTGGAGGGCTGCCTCTTGAGGTTGCAGCCACCTGGGCCGGTTGCAGACTTATACACTCGCCGCCTTCGATAACCGTCTCCTTGGACTGTCGCCAACTTAGCCACTTACAGCCTTAGACAGTCGCCGCCTTTGATAGCCGTCTCCTTGGGCTGTCATTACCTTAGCCAGTTTCAGCCTTAGACAGTCACTGCCTTCGACAGCCGTGTCCTTAGGCTGTCGCCCCCTTAGCCAGTTGCAGCCCCAGACAGACGCCGCCTTCGATAGTCTCCTTAGGTTGTCGCCACCTTAGCCAGATGCAGCCCCAGACAGACGCCGCTTTAGACAGACGCTGTCTTGGAGGGCTGCGTCTTTAGGTTGCAGTCACCTTTCCTTAGGCACTCGCCACCTAATTCAGTCAAAGTTTTATACTGTCTCTACCTTCCTTCTTAAGAGTCCTTATGTTGTGCACCTCGCCACCAGTCTTTCATCTTTCTCTAGCTGATCTCCCTCCCATTGCAGTCATTCTCAGAAATCTGCACTCAACCCTCAACGGTGGATGAGGAAGTTGGAAGGGAGGGGTACTGTTTGAAAATGGAAGCCAATAATAGACTTACGTTACACGAATGTTTACTTCTCGGAAGCTACTAATTGCGTTATGAACTTTTGCACAAGCGCTCCGTCTTCCAGTGCAACCACCAAAGCTGCCACAAGTCGCCACCCAGCAACCACCCTCCCACTTCACATGCAATTGGTGGAGGTGGGAGGTTCCGTGCATCTCAAAGCTTGCATGCCGCTCCCTCGAATTGAACCGAAGTCAAAGGCTCATAAAGTTTTGGTTTCACCCAATTAACAATGCTAATTAGTATCCGTGTCAGGGGGTGGGGATGCGAGGGTGTGTGAATGAAGACATTGCCAATTCCTTTGAGGTTATGACACTACGGGCTGTGTACGGCAAAATGGAAGCCAAAGACAAAGGAGTCCCGGCAGGGAAGGGGGGTGGGGGTCCGGGTTATTGTTTATGTGGTGGGCTTAACTGTGCATTTGGCAAAACCTGATAATCTGCTCATTAGCTCGGGTGATCCTGCTTTCTGTTTGGATTGTTGTGCTGCGTGCGGTGTTGCGTCAGAGGAAAACGTGTTCTGCATGCAAGGGGGGGGGGGGGAGGGGGGTGGTCCTAGCAATTGGAAGACTAGGGCGTATGTATGCATGGTGGACCACATTTGCCGGTCTAAAGACACAAGCCAGTGATTTTTCTCATCACACAAGGGAACTTGACTGCTTTCCACGTGTCAACTGATTTGCATTCCGTGCCCCCTCCCCCCTTATTGCATTGATTACCTAAGCCGCAGTTATTACATTCGCCGACCAACATTCGGGATTAAACATTAATGAGTCCCGCTGCGCTGTGTTTTGTGCAGCGAGAGCCCCCAATTGCGGACGATTTGTCAACACACCTCTCACCTGCAGCTCACGACATAGGACATGCATTATCGGCGCGTTAAAAAACTCTGATTTCCCAAATCAGCATTAGCATCTGTCCTTCCCGCCTGCCTGCCCGCCTTCCCGACTGCCAGCATATGGCCACAATGTATCGAATGGCCGTAACCCGTGGGCGCGTGTAGGGACACAAAACACGTGCACTGGGGAATTTGTTTGCACGGCAAAACACACACACACACACGCGCAAAACCGAAATGTTGTTATGGCAGGATATCCGGTTGATTAGGGCGCATTGCTATTACCGTTATCCTGTTTGTAGCAATTATTATTTGCCCGCACCGCACTCTCCTCAGTGGACGGCCATTAATAAATCAATAAAGTGGTTTGCTCGCGCCGTCCACTCCTGTCCCAGGCTTCCGCTGCTGGCCCAGGCGGCTGTGGTTAGCCGCAAAAAAACGTGATATTTCGGATTCTGGAAAAATCACAAGTGGAATGCAAATATTGAGGAAGGTGGGTGGGTTGGTCGACATGTGATCGAAAGTCAGTGATGGATAAATGAATGAATTTGAATTTGGAATCCTGCCGGGGACAGATGTTCGGCTGGGCTTGCATCAATTGAGTGTTGAATGAAACGCCTGCTCTCTAGAGATTTTTTCAGCTGCGACTCAATTTCATTTATATTCTCATTTTTCGGTCAGTTTAGAGAGTTTCTGTCCAGATAGCGTGGACAGACCCCATGCAGACTTCCTTCTCAGACTAAACAGTCCCTGATTCAGATGATCCCCACTTCAGACTGGTTCTTCCACGGGCAATTCCTCAGTCCACACTCAGTCCACACTTTAGACGGCCTTCACTTCGGACTATCTTTGCTTACATCAAACGCTAGTTTGGAGATCTTCTGATCAACAACGACTCTGTCGAAAAATCCTTCCTTCTGGTAGCCCCAACTTTTAACATTCGCCTCTTCAGCCTGTCGCTGCACTAGACAGACGAGATTAGTCGGGGCGTCAGCCTCTGACAGTCACCGCTTTACACAGTTTCGGCAGACTCCACTCAAGTAAGCTACTGGTGTAAATAATTTCGACTTGGACAGTCCCTTCTGCAGCAAAGTCTATTTCTGATAGATTTTTGACACGTAATGCAGTCGTCAGCCTATTCCGTTACCACCTAAGATAGTACCCGCCTTTCGTTCTTTCGTCTACTGCTTGGTCAGTCCCTGCTTTAGACAGTCGCCGCCTTAGATAGTCGCCACTTGAGGCAGTCGCCGCCTTAGACAGCCGCCGTCTTAGACAGTCCCCGCCTTAGACAGTCCCCGCCGTAGACAGTCCCCGCCTTAGACAGTCCCCGCCTCAGACAGTCCCCGCCTTAGACAGTCCCCGCCGTAGACAGTCCCCGCCTTAGGCAGTTCCCGCTATAGACAATCGCTGCCTATGACCGTCGCCACTTTAATCAGTCGCAGCCCCGATACCTTTGACAATCGTCGATAATGGCTGCTCTTGACAGCTTCCACTTTATCAAGCCATCGCCGTCGACGGTCACATCCTTAGACTACTGCTCCTTTCAAGAGGTCTAGCCTACAGCAGCTGACCCCTTAGATTGTAACCTCTTCGCTTCGCCTTCAACAGCCGCTAACATAGCCATTCCCCATCTTTAAAAGGTGTCGTCTTCGACAGTAGCTGCCTTCAACGGCCGCCTTCGTAGTTTGCTGTTGCTCTACAGAAGTTTTACCTTTGACAACCGACGCCTTAGACTGTAACCTCCTAGGACAGTCGCCGTTTTAGATAACTGCCTCCTTGGCCATCCTTCGCATATGACACTCGTTGCATCCTACAACTAGCGCCTTTACCTACCTACCTTTGACAATTGTCATTTGAACCAGTGGCCGCCGTAGGCAGTCATCGTCTTGAATGCTGCTCCCCCAAAGAGCTCTCTCCTATGACAGCTGACGCCTTAGATTGTAGCTTCTTTAGACAGTTAAGACCTTGGACAGCGACTAACTTAGCTAGTTCCAATCTTTGACAGTCGCCACATTAGACAACAGCTGCCCTTGACAATTTCTTCCTCCTACAGCCACCAAGTGTGCAAGTCACCGTCTTTGACGGTCGCTGCCATAGGCAGCCCTTAAGAGGTTCTGCCTTTGATAGCCAACGCCATAGACGGTACTCTTCTCAGATAGCAACCACCTACGACATTCTCCGCCTTAGACATTCGTTGCATCCTAGAGTCGGCACCTTCAACTGTTGCTGCCTCCGACCACCGTCACCCGCAGTAAGAGCTCGACACCTACGACAGTCGTTGTCTTAGACTGCTGCTCATTCACCACTTTATACAGTCGTCGTCCTCGATAGCCGCCTTTTAAGTCAGTCGTGGCATCCAACAGTCTTCACCGTCAACAGTCGCTGCTTTAACCAGTCGCTTCTGTGGACAGTCATCACCTTTGACAGACACCTCCTCCGACAGTCGCCATCTAAGTACCGCCCTATAGCCAGACAGTGGCAGATACATTCGACAGCTTAGATAAAAAAAATGTCGCTTAGGCAACACCTTCCACTTAATTTTCTTTCGCTCCTTGTACCTGATGTGCAAGCCTTGCCAACGGTCTATGTAAGAGCTGACAAGTCGCAAGCTTGAGTTCGTTGTCTGCTTTGCCTTTTCGCAGCTGCTAGGGACACGATTACAATCAGCCGTCAGTCACTTTGGGGTCCACTCCCTTTTGGTCCACTACATGCACGGAATCTCTCTCAAGCTTCATGTCCACAATTCTGTCAATTTATCTCACTCCCCGAATCTCCAGAACTCAGAACTCAGCACTTCGCCACTTTCTCTCTTATCTACTCGTTCACCTGTTCACTTGCTCCCTAAGCCGTCCTCTTTTTTTACCCGCCACCTTGTACACTTGTCACCAAACGATTAGTTAGAGTCCATCAGCCGCGGAGAGCAACCGCGGAAGTCACGTTTGCATGCAATTAGCCAGCGCGCCGCTGCTCTATTTATTCACTTGCCACACGCTAGCTTCCTTATGCGGCACGGCAAGACCCATCCGCCGCTGCCGCCCCTTATCGGATCGCAGAAGCACAAGCCGGGCATGCCGGTGTGCACTTGGCCGCGTCAGAAACTCAACTCCGCACACAGTCACTGTCAAGATCGTGACCACGACAAAGTTAAAGCCACCTGACAGCGCATGCAAACCAGTCCTGTTTGTGTTTTCCGAATGTCACGATGCGTGCATGTGTGTGTGTGTGTTTGTAGGGAGGGAGGGAGGGTAGTGTTTGACCTTGATGGTGGTTGACATGCAAGGCTCGGCGGCCCTCAGACTGCATGAGGAACTGCCTCGCTGCGAACGGCATAGTCATCGGAGTGGGAGGGAGTTGGGAGTTTCTTGCTGATGACGTGGCCCTCTCCCTTCTCTTTCACCCATCATGGAAACGGAAACAAAAATTCGGGCCATTACCCCTTTTGGAAGCAACTGCTTTAGGTTGGGCGGGGTGGGGGGAATTATTTGAATGCAGACTTGAGGGTGAATATCGCGTGGGAGGGAGGCGGTGTCGGGCAGGTGTAACAGAGAGTTCAGGAGAGACATTAGATACATCCTGGATGGCTCATACTGAGTCTGCTGAAGACGAGTATTGTCTGAGATAAGCACTGTTTGAACTGGTTGCCTGGTGGGGCCACATCCATACAACAACTGTTGAGGCAGCGACTAGCTAAGTCCGTGACTGTCTTAGGCGGCGGCCGTCTAAGGTGGGGACTGTCTTAGACGGCGACTGTATCAGGCGTTGACAGTCCCTAAGGCGGCGAGTGTCTAAGACGGCGGCTGTCTAAGGCGGCGACTGTCCCTAAGTCTGCGAGTGTCTAAGACGGCGGCTGTCTAAGGCGGCGACTGTCTCAGGCGTTGACAGTTCCTAAGGCGACGAGTGTCTAAGACGGCGGCTGTCCAAGGCGGCGACTGCCTAAGGCGGCGAGTGTCTAAGGCGGCGACTGTCTTAGACGGCGACTGTCTTAGACGGCGACTGTCTTAGACGGCGACTGTCTTAGACGGCGACTGTCTTAGACGGCGACTGTCTCAGGCGTTGACAGTCCCTAAGGCGACGAGTATCTAAGACGTAGACTGCCTAAGGCGGCAGCTGTCTAAAGCGGCTACTGCTTCAGTTGGCGACTGTCTAAGTGGCCGTCTGTCCAAGTCGGAGACCGTCCAAGACGGCGACAGTCTAGGACTATCCAAGGCGACTGCTACGAGTATGTGTGCAGAAAGTTTTCGAGCCTTTGCTGTCCTGAAGGGGGTTGCTACTTCGGCCTAGTGGAACTCTGTCTCTTTGAGTGCAAGTGTTCAAAACGTTGTTATTTGGATGGGTACTTATAGTTCGACTTCGAAGTCCTAGGGACAACGTCTTCCTAGCAATCTCTCGCAGAAAGGAGACTTCAACACTGTGGAATTTGATTCATTTTGAATTGCACCACCAAGTCTTACCATTTCTAGATCTAAAACGTCAAACCCTGATTCCTTGAATTAAAACGTCAAACAAACAAATCCTCATCACCTCCAGCAGGCCGAATCCGAATGTGCAACGTGCCGAAAAATCACTGGAGCGAACAAAAACTGTCCAAACTGACGCCTGACAGAATGACACCGACCCGTCGTCGACAGCTGGACTAAAAAATTCCCCGCCAATAACCGCGTGAGTGAAGGGTTCACACGCTCAGCCAAACCGGAGTGCGGTGGCCTGGCTCTCCTGGGAAATCCCACTGAAAGCCGTCCACGGCCACCGCCTCAGTATCCACACACGTTGGTGGACATTGTCCGTTTATTTGTGTGTGCGTGTGTGTGTGTGTGTTTGGCACTCTTTTTGGAAAGTGACCGGGGCTGGTGCTGCCTGAACGAGCCTGTGTATGACGATAATGATGATGGCAATGGATGTAGCAACACCCAACTGACACAACCGAAGCAGCGGCGGTGCGGTGCTGGGCGGCGTAAATGTCATCAATTGAACGAGGACATGTCCCTGTCGTTGTCAACGGTCACATCCCGCAGCTGGCGGCTGCAGGATATATGATGGAGTAAATAATTTTGTTTCACACTTTGGGACATGACTCGGGGGGTGGCTGAAATCTTGGCCTCTTTTGACTGCGGTCGTAATGGCGTAACGACACTGAACGAACAAATGCAGTAAAGGATTATGTCAGTCGATTACGGTGTAATTTGACCTTGATGGCATCCGTAATGGGGATTCAGTAATTGAAGGGGTTGGGGTTAGGATGTCAAGTGTTGTTTTGTTACCAGAGAGATGGGGGGGTGTATAGCAGTCCTTCCGCCTGACAAATTTACCCTCCAGTCCCAGTGAGAAACTCCAGCAAATAGAAAAGAAAATGAAGTGCCACAAGGAATCACTCTTTGTCCAGAACTTTTTCTCCTCAAATTGAAATTCCACTCCACCGTCACAACTTGGCAAAGAAATCACACCGAACTATTGAATTCATTCCAATCAACTGCTGTCCCTTCATCCTTACAATATCGCCCGTCTCCTCCATCGTCCTCACACCGAGGTCCATCCGAGCAGCGAGAGATATCAACATTCTCATTCTCGTCGCCTCGCATCCGCAAATGTCATCGGTGCGTAATGAGTTTTCGATTCGCAATCATCGTGTCTTCGTCTTCCTCTTCCTCGAGCATTCAGTCACCATCTGAATCTCGTCTGCTGAGAATGGCCGAGTGGGGCAGGGGCGGCGGAGGGACAGACAGACACTGTGCATGTGGCGGTCTGGTTTTTGGTAAACTACGCACGTACCGCGCCACGATTGAATGATTTTCTCATCCACAGCTCTTATCCGCTCTTGAAATTCATTTGTCCTCCTCCGCACGCAGGTGAAGTTCGTTCAGAAATTTGACATGTCATCACCTTTCGTGGACATTCTCAAGATGAGTTCCATCAGCATCTGACCGCGAAACCAGGAAGGTCACGGTGGCAAGAGAAAACAAAAACAAAAAAAAAACACACAACTCCCCACCCCCTGGCGTTGTTGTTGACGCAACGCGGCATACTTCCACTCGAATGTAGCAAAATTTGACGAGAGAAAACTGATTCCAGGAAGACGCGACTGTGGGCCGGGGTTGGATCTCTTCACTCCACGAGACGCAGACATGTGCGTGCGGGACTGTATCAAATGTGCGGTAATAAAGTTTTATTGGATTTCTACGTTCCTACCTTTGGTTTCCGAACCACAGACAACCTGACGCACGCAGTCAGAAGGAGTCCACATCTACCTACCCCTCTGTGGTTAGTTTGACATTACATGTCACGGGGAGGGGGGCAGGAGGCTGAACGGGGAGAGAGAATGAGCTGAGAAAAGAAAGGAAGAAAGGAAAATACTTTGTCTTTGGTTACAGATTATTTGACAGCGTCTATCACCAGTGTGTGGAGGGGGGAGGGGGGGTGAAGGAGCATACATTGCTTTGCTCCTTTTCCAAGTCCACCACCCACCCCCCCACCCCCCTTCTGGATGATGGTTTTCCTTTTATTTCGGTCTTCATTTCGGTACTTATGTCATACGATTGAGAATTTGATTATACACCCTTAACACGGGGCGGATCTTCAACCGTGTGTATGTGTGTGGAGATCCACAAAATCACAGGCAAGGAATCGGAGGAGTGGAAAACAGTTTTATCGAAGTTATATGGTAATCATATGAATTATTAAAACTTTGACTCTAACAAACAAATATGGTATCTAGCATCGGTTTTTATGGTTAGTTTTGTGTTGAAGTCGTCGTTGGTGGTGAGGGGGGGTGGGGGGAGGGGGACAGTTTGAAGGGAATTCATTTTGAATGCAGAATTGTGAATTTTTCATTGTGACAAGGGTGTTGGAAGCGATTTATATTCAATTTTGTCATGTTTCTCTTGGGGAGTTTGTTTTTTGTGTGTATACGCGCCTAAAAGCATGCTGTACCCAGTGTGTGCTGTGTGCTGTGTGCAGACGAACTTGTCCTTTGATGTCTGTCGTCGATGGTTTTATTGCTTCCGACAAGGAATGACATAATCTCGGGAGCAGAGGAGGAATATCAATGAAAAATTTAAAAATTGCATGTGTGAGCTTCAAAGGCATGAACCGGCTTGTGTGTGTTCCACGGAATATTGCTTTGAGCGAGGAAGTGCTTGAGCACTCTCCGACACATGGAAAATATTGGTTACGGATTTAATTCATTTTGGTTCTTGTGTGGAGAGAGGTAGATGAAGTCTGACTGATGCGGAGTAGTGGGTCCGAGGTTCATCCATCCATCCATTTGAATTATTTTGACATTCAAAGGTGATCCTCCATGAGTCTCTGGATTCGGTGTGAAAAAAGGAAAATTCTGATGACCGATGGAACATTTTTGACTTCAGCAGCTTGTGGAAGATAAATTCTTGAACCTGAACTCCTTTTCTTTAGTACAGGAATATGGAACAGCTGGGTACTGGTTCACATTGAAATCCTGGAGAACGAAAGAGCGGATGCTCTAAATTCCTGGTCAAATGTAGATACCCCCCAGTCAGACTTCTTCTTTCTTTCTTTCCGTGAAGAGGCTTAGAAAGTTGAGAAAGTCCCTGACAGAGCACTGAACTGGCAGAACGAACTTTAACTTCTTGATCCCCTACCTTTACAACCTTATGACACGGAGTCTGTGTTCGCAGGAAGTTTGGCGAGCCCTGTCACTTTGTTGCACAATGGATAACAGAAGTGCCTGCCCTTTTCTTCTTCTTGTTCTTGTGGCGCTACAGTCCGGGGTTGACTTGGGCTTCAACCAACATGCCTCTCCAGCCAACACGATCTTTCGCCAGCTGATGCCAGTTGCGCACTCTAAGTTGGTTAAGGTCGTTCTCCACTTGTGTGCGCCACCTTAGCCTGGGCCGTCCTCTGTTGCGTTGTCCCAATGCCTTAGATTCGAAGACTTTTCGGGCCGGAGTAGTGGTGTCCATACGCTCTACATGGCCTAGCCATCTTAAGTGTTGTATCCGGAGACGCTGGACTAGGCACATGTCGCTGTACAGCCCACAGAGTTCGTCGATAAATCTTCTCCTCGAGATGTCATAAACACAAACAGGAACAAAAATCGCACGCAAAACTTTTCTCTCGAGAGTCTTTTCGAGAGTTGCCCTGTCATTTGGTCAAAATCTTCAGACATCAAGGGAGACAAGGTTCGCAACTGATGAACATTTCCCGAGCTCAAAAGCATAACCTACTGCAATGTGCGTGCAATTAAAGGATCCTCACTCTCTTTGCACCCAGGCTCCAGCAGTCTGTGCTGCTCTCCTTTGAAGACTTCCACACAAAGGCTATTACCTTGCTTAAGATTACGCACCTCACTTAGAACCACAATTCAAGAAAGAGCCTTTCACCTAACTGCCATCAAACAATGGGCAACAAGTCCTGCGGCCATCAGCCGAAGTGAATAACCTCCGCATAGTCGCCTGTCTGCTTTGTGGGAAAATAAAACAAAATGACTACGTGTGTGGTTTGTCACCAGGCCCCTTTTAGTTTCTTCCATTTGTCCTTGATGAGGAGGAAATGAACGCAACCCACAGTCATCTATCTCTCTCTCTCTCTACGTCTCTTCTTCCAACTGAAACAACTCTCTACGTTTGTGTGGTGTGTCCTTTGAAATTCACACAAAATACCGCATCAAATGACAAAGAAACGCTTTCGTTTTGTTAACTCATCCTGCCACGATGGCTGAACAAAGGACTTCCTCGTTTAACCTGCTCAAACAAAGCGCACACATGTAACCGCATTCATTCGTACACCCTCATCCCATTGCCACCCACTCGCAACTCCTTTAAATGAGAAAAAAAAAAATGAATGGGAGGGCGGTGGCGGCGCACATCGCTCTCATCCTTTTGAGACGTTTAATTCCTCCTTCGGCCGAGGAGGTAGAGAATTTGCTTTCATCTGATGACGACGACGATGATGATTTCGTCACGACGACGGCGGCGGCGGCGATGTGTGACAGGATGGGTACACACGTGAGTACGAGTTCATTCATTTTCTATTCGAATGAGCTTCGTTTTGTGGATAGGTGGAGTTGCCGGGATGATGCGGGAGGCTTGGGCGGAATTGATGTAGAGAGATGAGAAGCTGAGGCGGAGACATTGACAGCGAGATGAGTTGGAAATGTTGGTCGCGTCCTCGCTGAAGGATAAACATGATTTGAATAAAGTCCTTTCCTCTGACAGAGGGATGGGGGAGGAAAATATGCAAAGCCAGGAGATCGACGAAAGTTGAATGGAATTGTGTCTAAGCCGGCTAGTAAGTCTGTCAACATATCAAAATTTGGAGACGCAAGAACTTTTTGAAATTCTCTTCGAAGCTTCATTCGGCCTCAGGGATACAAAGCCGAGACACAGTGGCTGACCTGGGCATTGAGTTCAAACTCGAGAGTCTGCGGTAGGAATCCATGTCTTCGTGAAAAAGTCAACGCCAGTGAGCGATTAGAATACGACTCAAGAGATCAGTTCCTAATAGGTCATCACAAGACCACCTTCTTGTGACGCAGCGACGAATGCTTTGTGTTCAATGGCGGCAATACCTCCTGGAAAGCGGCTATTCGGAAAGTCCTTAATAATTCCCAAATGGGTGCATTAAAGAACTTGACGAATGTGGCGCCATCTGCGGCATGTGTACCTCTCTACAAAACCTCTTTGAATCGTTCAAACATATATTGAGCTCAGAAGAAACAAAATGCACAAGGGCGTCAACATTTGTATGCTGGCCTATTCTTGCAAATACGTATGTGGCGCCCTCTACAATGGTTACAAGTTGCTAAGTTCCACCACTCTTAGATTTAGATTAAGTCTAGGGTGACTACGAACTATTCCTTGGATGGGACATTTTGTAGTCAGCATTCTTAGATAGTGGCGCCATCTACAAATGACGCAATTGCCCAAAATTCCATTGAGTCACCACCTACGCATAAATGCATTGATACTTGAAGGCGGCTACCAAGCTATCAACGGAGTGTTGCGTCAATAGCCTGTTTGGCCTCAAATTAGATCACCAAATGCGTTTGTGGCGCCCCCTGCATATGCAAAAATGCTTCAAGAGTCAACGGAGACTGTAGAAAATTGTTCACAACCATGATAAGAGTCATAATTTTGAGTCATATGATAATTTCCTTTCACATAAGCTACTTGAATGCGTCTGTGGCGCCCTCTATAAATGCAAAAACGATACAAAAATTCACAAAAAACTACTAAATGTCGTTTAAAATTGCCCGGAAGTGCAATATTTCTAAATTTAATAACTTTCTTCCACATAAAAAATCGCTTCTGACGCCCTCTACAAACGCAAAAACTTACAAAATTGTTCATAAAGTCATCGAGGACTGCGACATACAACCAATCGTCGCCACAAAATTCCATTAAAGTCGCTCCCAACAGTTCTTAATTCACCTTAACCTCGAAATTTCACTCCGTATTCGGAGTCATCAAGGGGAACATAAAGACCCCACATCCCCCTCCGCAAAAATGAAAACAAGAAAAAAACACTTTTTGAATTCTAAGCGGCAATAAGCGCCGACCCATTTTACAGAGCAAAACCACTATTCAATGGGGCGCAGAGCAGAGAGCTCCTTGTGAGCCCAGTCATAAGGGACTCCCAACTAACCAACAAATGCGCCATCAGTGGGGCGACACTGTCAATAACTGTATTTCACTTGGAAAACTTAAAACACCATAACAATTCGACTTAACGACTCCGTTGCGTCTCACCCTCTCTATCCCTCTGTGTGTCGTTTCAGTTGGTCCCACCACCCACCCACACACGTCCACAAGCTTGTGTTGTACGTCGCACACTCAACTCATTTACAACGAAGAATTGCGTTTTGGCTTACCTAACAATAATTTGATAGGCGACGCGTACACTTCACTTTGACAGTCGTCGTCATCCTCATCGTCATCGTTGCCGTCCGGTTCAAGGATCTCTTCATCACACAGAGGCCATAGCGTGGAATGGGGCCCATCAGCGAAACGAGCAAAGTCTCCATCGAGCCAGACCACGAGTGATGCGGAGTGGGAGAGGAGGTTGTGGATGCGCGTGTAGCGTACTTCAAACTTATGTTTTGGGCCATGTTAATGCGAAATCCTGCTTCGGAAGTTGCGAGAGCTTTGCGTTGCCCTCGCAAAAGGAGCAGCAAAAGAAATCCAACGAGAAGGCCGTTAGATGTCTCATTTAATAATGAATAAGGATCAATGGCGTTCGCCGCGTGGCGTTTCGAAGGATGCCATGGTCGCGCGGTGACGGGAAGGTGGTGGATTTGTGTTATTGTCTCCGTGAGTGTAAGGGGCAAGGGAAGATTCGTTTTTTTTTCCTCCCCCCCAGTCGGGGAATAAACTCAAATGACACCCTTGAGGGTATGCGATGCTTTCGTATTCTCGTATTCTGTCTCGCACTCGCACTGATGTGGGTTGCCGTTCAAGAACTGAGAGAGGTTTGCATCGTTAAGTACCAGGGCAGAGAGAGAGAGAGCAAGAGTATTTCGATTAATAATTAAGGACATCGCTGGCTAATCGCAGGAGCAGAGCCTCCGGCGAGGATAACCGAAGGATTTCTGTGTTTGAAAAATTATTGTGATTTATGGCGGCGGGTAATGGATTTGAAGGACTCTTCTGTTATATTGGGATTATTGCAGGAATTGTGATCGGTTTGATTTGCAAATGTTGTAGAAGTATTTGATGGAGTCCTTTAAGAAACAGTGGGGTTGACAGTGGTGGGATTGAAGGGAATTCATATGCGGGATGAAGCGGAGCCTTGTGGATGTCTTAATGGGAATAAAATACGGACATGGTGGTGAAATGAAGGCTAAAGGACGAACGTGTCTGAAAATGAGATCTTGTTTTTATTTCTGTTTCAAACGCTAAGAGTAGAACGCAGTTGTTTTGAAAAAGTTGTTCGAGCTCCAAGACCTTATTTAAAAACTTGTCCAAAACATGATTGTAAGCTTCGTTTGCAATTTCTGCTCCTGCGAAGTCTTTCTTCATGTCCTTATTCAAGTCCCTGTCGAAGTCATTCTTCCTGATCTTGCCCAAGTTCTTCATCCAAGAGCATTTCTTTTTCCACATTTTTGTCAAATTCCATGTCCAACTTATGGGTTAAGTATTCACCCAAGTCTTTGTTGAAATCCTTGTTCAAATCCCTGTTTCCCTGTCCTTGTGGGAGGTTATCGAAACTCTTGCTCAAGTCCTCGTCCAAGATCTTTTCAAGTGACTTGTCCAAGCCTTGTTCGAACCCTTTTCAAAGCCCTTCCTAAGTCTTCTCTAGGCCCTTGTCCAAGTCCTACTCAAGGCCCTTGTCCAAGTCCTTCTTAAAACTCTTGCCCAAGTTCGTCTCAAAACTCTTGTTAAAGTCCTTTACAAGGCCCTTGTTCAAGTCCCTCTCAAGGCGTTTGTCCAAATCCTTCCCAAAGCCCTTGTCCAAGTCATTCTTAAGGCCCTTGCACATGTCCTTCTCAAGGCCCTTATCCAAGTCCTTCTCAAGGCCCTTGTCCAAGTCCTTCTCAAGGCCCTTGTCCAAGTCCTTCTCAAGGCCCTTGTCCAAGTCCTTCTCAAGGCCCTTGTCCAAGTCATTCTCAAGGCCCTTGTCCAAGTCCGTCTTAAAGCCCTTGTTCAAGTTCTTCTCAGATCCCCTGTCCAAGGCCTTTTCACAGCCCTTGTCCAAGCCCTTCTCCAAGTCATTCTTGAAGCCCTTGTCCAAGTCCTTCTTAAGGCCCTTGTCCAAGTCCTTCTCAAGGCCCTTGTCCAAGTCCTTCTTAAGGCCCTTGTCCAAGTCATTCTCAAGGCCCTTGTCCAAGTTCTTCTCAGATCCCCTGTCCAAGGCCTTTTCACAGACCTTGTCCAAGCCCTTCTCCAAGTCATTCTTGAAGCCCTTGTCCAAGTCCTTCTTAAGGCCCTTGTCCAAGTCCTTCTCAAGGCCCTTGTCCAAGTCCTTCTTAAGGCCCTTGTCCAAGTCCTACTCAAGGCCCTTGTCCAAGTCCTTCTTAAAACTCTTGCCCAAGTTCGTCTCAAAACTCTTGTTAAAGTCCTTTACAAGGCCCTTGTTCAAGTCCCTCTCAAGGCGTTTGTCCAAATCCTTCCCAAAGCCCTTGTCCAAGTCATTCTTAAGGCCCTTGCACATGTCCTTCTCAAGGCCCTTGTCCAAGTCCTTCTCAAGGCCCTTGTCCAAGTCCTTCTCAAGGCCCTTGTCCAAGTCCTTCTCAAGGCCCTTGTCCAAGTCCTTCTCAAGGCCCTTGTCCAAGTCCTTCTCAAGGCCCTTGTCCAAGTCATTCTCAAGGCCCTTGTCCAAGTCCGTCTTAAAGCCCTTGTTCAAGTTCTTCTCAGATCCCCTGTCCAAGGCCTTTTCACAGCCCTTGTCCAAGCCCTTCTCCAAGTCATTCTTGAAGCCCTTGTCCAAGTCCTTCTTAAGTCCCTTGTCCAAGTCCTTCTTAAGGCCCTTGTCCAAGTCCTTCTCAAGGCCCTTGTCCAAGTCCTTCTTAAGGCCCTTGTCCAAGTCATTCTCAAGGCCCTTGTCCAAGTCCGTCTCAAAGCCCTTGTTCAAGTTCTTCTCAGATCCCCTGTCCAAGGTCTTTTCACAGCCCTTGTCCAAGCCCTTCTCCAAGTCATTCTTGAAGCCCTTGTCCAAATCCTTCTTAAGTCCCTTGTCCAAGTCCTTCTTAAGGCCCTTGTCCAAGTCCTTCTCAAGGCCCTTGTCCAAGTCCTTCTTAAGGCCCTTGTCCAAGTCATTCTCAAGGCCCTTGTCCAAGTCCGTCTCAAAGCCCTTGTTCAAGTTCTTCTCAGATCCCCTGTCCAAGGCCTTTTCACAGCCCTTGTCCAAGCCCTTCTCCAAGTCATTCTTGAAGCCCTTGTCCAAGTCCTTCTTAAGTCCCTTGTCCAAGTCCTTCTTAAGGCCCTTGTCCAAGTCCTTCTTAAGGCCCTTGTCCAAGTCCTTCTCAAGGCCCTTGTCCAAGTCCTTCTTAAGTCCCTTGTCCAAGTCCTTCTCAAGGCCCTTGTCCAAGTGCGTCTCAAGCTGAAGTGGCACCCAATTGCCAACCGCCATGCAGAGTTCTTCATCTTTAAAACGTCTTCGTACAACAAAATGGTCATCACTGCTCAGAGAAGAGTCAGTCACTCCACTGCGAATAGCCTTCTGTGTCCGAATTCAAGGCACAGAGCGAGTCGAAGGTATAAAGGAAGAAAGTCTCTGTGACTTGTGGCACATTCGCTTGGACTTCTGACTTAAGAAAACCCCACAAGGTCTAGGAGAATCAAATTCGTTCGATCTTAGTAGACTGTTCACATCACCTCCACATGAGATGACAAAGTTCTCACATCGTTCTCCAGTGTAGCAGGACCATTGAGTGTGTGTTGTGTGGCAAACCCATTGAAGGCACCTGCCACTGGACCTGATCAATGCCTCGAAAAAAAGAGTGTAGGGAAAGGAAAACCTTCTATTGGTGAAAGAAAGGCCTTTATATTTATTCATGTCATTACGTCAACTGCACAAAACAATAGATTACGCCACGATTTCCGTATATATGTAAGTTTTGGTGTTTCCAGGTCCCAAAGTAAGTGTTAAGATCTGCTCAGATTTCAGGAATATGTCCAAAATCCACTTCGAATTATCACAAATCACCTAAAACTGTTTTCAAAAATGGCTAATATCACTAGGCAGATCTCCCTGCATATGGCCGCAGCAATTTTTGAGTCTCCGACAGTGCGAAAAATACAATAAAAGAGCCAAAATATCGAAAAACACAAAAATTTAAAGGGAAAAAGGTGAAAAAAGGGAAAAAATATCGGAAAATTAAGAGCGGCCGGAGAGGCCGCTCCGAGGGTATATAAGGGGGTCCAGGCGCGGGAGCGAGTTTAGTCTGTCGTGAGTTGTCCTAGAGTGTACATCGGAGGTAACTGGGGTCTACTGATTTTTTTTCCCAGGTACACATGTCCTCGGGTGCATGTTGGGGTCACCACCACCCACCAGTGATGTCTGATGGTTGATGGTTGGTGTCTTCGATGGTGGCTGATGTCTTTGATGATGGGTGACGTCTTCGATGGTGGCTGAGATGGTTGATGGTGCCTCCTTTCTTGGATGGTGGCTGATATGGTCCATGGAGGCAGAAGTGTTCGATGGTGCCTCACATCTGCGATGGTTAATGGTGGCTGCAATAATGGTGGTGTCTGATGTTTTCGATGTGGCCTGAGATGGTTGATGGTGCCTCCCTTCTTGGATGGTGGATGACATGGTCGATGGTACCTCACATCTCCGATGGTGCCTCACATCTGCGATGCTACCTCACATCTGCGATAGTTGATATTGACTGACGTCTTCGAGGGTGCCTGAGATGGTTGATGGTGCCTCCTTTCCTGGATGGTGGATGACATGGTCGATGGTGCCTCACATCTACGATGATGCCTCACATCTGCGATGATGCCGATGGTGCCTCACATCTGCGATGGTTAATGGTGGCTGCAATAATGGTGGTGTCTGATGTTTTCGATGTGGTCTGAGATGGTTGATGGTGCCTCCTTTCCTGGACGATGGATGACATGGTCGATGGTGCCTCACATCCGCGATGATGCCGATGGTGCCTCACATCTGCGATGGTTAATGGTGGCTGCAATAATGGTGGTGTCTGATGTTTTCGATGTGGTCTGAGATGGTTGATGGTGCCTCCTTTCCTGGACGATGGATGACATGGTCGATGGTGCCTCACATCCGCGATGATGCCGATGGTGCCTCACATATGCCGAGGTGGCCTTACATCTGCGAAGGTTAATGGTGGGTGCAATAATGGTGGTGTCTGATGTTTTCGATGTGGCCTGAGATGGTTGATGGTGCCTCCTTTCTTGGACGATGGATGACATGGTCGATGGTGCCTCACATCCGCGATGATGCCGATGGTGCCTCACATCTGCGATGGTTAATGGTGGCTGCAATAATGGTGGTGTCTGATGTTTTCGATGTGGTCTGAGATGGTTGATGGTGCCTCCTTTCCTGGACGATGGATGACATGGTCGATGGTGCCTCACATCCGCGATGATGCCGATGGTGCCTCACATATGCCGAGGTGGCCTTACATCTGCGAAGGTTAATGGTGGGTGCAATAATGGTGGTGTCTGATGTTTTCGATGTGGCCTGAGATGGTTGATGGTGCCTCCTTTCCTGGATGGTGGATGACATGGTCGATTGTAGCTCACATCTCCGATGGTGCCTCACATCTGCGATGGTGCCTTACATCTGCGAAGGTTAATGGTGGCTGCAATTATGGTGGTGTCTGATGTTTTCGATGTGGCCTGAGATGGTTGATGGTGCCTCCTTTCCTGGATGGTGGATGACATGGTCGATGGTGCCTCACATCTCCGATGGTGCCTCACATCTGCGATGATGCCGATGGTGCCGCACATCTGCGAAGGTTAATGGTGGCTCCAATAATGGTGGTGTCTGATGTTTTCGATGTGGCCTGAGATGGTTGATGGTGCCTCCTTTCCTGGATGGTGGATGACATGGTCGATGGTGCCTCACATCTCCGATGGTGCCTCACATCTGCGATAGTTGATATTGACTGACGTCTTCGAGGGTGCCTGAGATGGTTGGTGGTGCCTTCTTTCTGGATGGTAGCTGACATGGTTGAAGGTGCCGGACAGAAGCGGACTACAAGTGGCTTGATGATTGGTGGGATCTGCTCAAATGTGAATACTTAAGTATTTCTTTTCTATGCACAATAGTTTTTTAATATATACACATATTATATATGCGCACATACATATACATTCGTTCGAGTCATGACTCCCGCGTCGAAAATTTACATGCTAGCATGATGCTAGCATTCTGCTAGGTTCTTAATCTTTTTCAAGACACGAACAGGTGTTCTTGGGTTAGGTAGGGCTTTCTCACTTCTCTCTCTTTTCAGGTCTGCTTGTTTCATCGTTTTTCAGGTTTGTTCTTCTACTTTCAGTTTTGTTTTTTTTTCTTTCGTCTTAGGTCCAACTTTCCGGGCGAGTCGTGATGATAGTCGTAGTATTTAGTTCCCTAGTAGTATTTAGTTTCCCTTGCCAGTCTTGTGGTTGATAGCATCAGGCTTGTTTGCGCAATGGGCTCGTCGTGCGGAATTGCACCTCACCGAAGATGCTTGAATAGAGCTCGTGCGGCGAGAGTTGAAAAGGCGCTTCCCTCGCAAACGTAGTGTAGACAACGGACGGATGATGTGCATCAAGTTAAGATAGACAACATCCTGTTCGTTAGTAGTAGTTGGAAGCCATTCAGCGCATTCAGTCGAACGAAGTTAGAATGGAATGGACACTTCTCTCGTAGTAGTTTATTAAATGGATGATATGCATCGTAATGACACTACAACTACCGCACGGTCAGTGGCCCAATCCAAAGCTACAAGAATTAGCAAACTTACGTTCTTTTTATGGTGGTGGGATAGTAGTTGCAAGAACGTTTGAAAAAAAAAAATCTAATTGGGTCATTTGATCCGCTCGCTGTAGATTGAGTGTTAAGATAGACAACATCCATTTTGTAGAAATGTAGAGTAGATGACGGACGGATGATATGCATCGAATTAAGATAGACAACATCCTGTTCGATCATATGAGTCAGAAGTGTTCTCCTTCGACTTCCGCTGAATTACGTTGAACTGAGACTTCCCTCGTAGAGTAGTAGAGTAGACGACGGACGGATGATATGCATCAAATTAAGATAGACAACATCCTGTTCGTTCGTAGCGATCGGAAGCGCCATCCTCTAAGCCTGTCTGGGCCTTCAACTCTTCATGTGAAGTTGCCTCCGCCGTTGTTGCTCGTGACTGTAAACAAACTGGTGCTCCTCCAAGATAGCAAATAGATGATTGCCTTCGAGTTAAGACGGACAATCGTATGCCCCCTTCGTAGTGTAGATTGCAGAGGGACTCAGATTTCCTTTTAGCGTGACTTTCAGAACTATTAATTTATTTTGTGGCAGTTTGAATGTCATACGGCGCTTCTTAGAGATGTTTGGGTTACCTCTCCGTAGATTCTTTCTTGTAGTTGATTTCAGGTTTAGCAACTATTCGAAATCTCGCAGTAAGCATCAGTAGTTAGTTGTAGTCGGAAGACTTCTCCTTCGTGCTCGTCGACGCTCCCACTTCTCGGTGTAAGGTTATAGTTCACCGAAGTTGGTGGTTGCAGCTAGACGAGCTGGAGTTGACGAGAATGGCTTCGCTTTGAAGTAGAGTAGACAACGAACGGGTGCTTTGGCTTTGTTCGTTTTTGTGCAGGAACTCAAATTGATTTAAGCGCGATCGGCTTTTAGAACTATTGATTGATTCTGTGGCAGTTCGAGAACAGCCCCTCGGCGCTTCTTAGAGTGATGTTTGAGTTTCTGCGTAGATTAGTATAGACAGCGAACGCTCTTAAGTTAGAAACAATTTTTTTTTTTCATTCTAGAGCTTTAGCTTTGCACAAGGGCTTTGGAAGGGATCCCTAATTTTTCGAGCCTCTTCTACTTAACGTGAATTTTTTCTGTCTCCTGGGGTTAGTTTGGGGAAAATCTTTTATTGCCGGGACATCAGTTTCGTCGGTTTCATCGGTTTCGTCGATTTCATCGGTTTCATCGGTTTCATCGGTTTCGTCGGTCTTCCTCCAAACTGAGAACGATCTCTAGATTTCGGTCTATTTTGTGGCTTCTGATTTGGGCACAGTTTTGTCCTCGAGATAGTCTTCGTTTAGTCGCGCTTTTGATACTTAATTCATCCTCGGATCAAAAACTTGCTTTTGATTGCAATTTCGTGTCCGCAGAGTTCGAAGAATACCTCACTGCTTCGTCTGAGGTGATCGGTAATGGCCAAGGTTTCTTTAATGTGCACCTCGCTTCAAGGGCCAGGTCAAGAAGATGTTGCCTTGATTTTGATTCTGGTTTCGTCTGTGATTTGGAACTCGATTTGAATTTTGATCGTGATCCACTTTCGTGTTCGATTTCAGACGTTTTTTGAATTTATTGCTGCTATAGTCGGTTCTGTAGAGACTTAAGCAAGAAATTCGCGATCCTTTCGGGTTCTCCTCGCTGTCGAAGACATTCGCGATGGTGTTTGACTGCTGTATTCCTCAAGATCCTGTATGGCAGGCAGCGCTTTAGAAATATCCAAAGAACCAGATTAGCAGTAGTGAAGTGTTGTGTGTTGCAAGCAGATGTGGTGGCTTCTTCCCTCTGGGAGGAGGCTGAAAGTGGTCTCACGATCTACCACATCTCTTGCGATTTGTGTAAGGGCCCAAAAGTGTTTTTTTTTTTTCGTTGCTGATCAGAAAAGATGCAGGAATGCAGTTCAACAATGACCACAAGCGGTCCAACAGAAGCAAGCCGTTTCCTGAACATATTTATTTATATTTTCCTTTTTTTTGTATTAAGAAGCTCCATTTGTACAGAAGTGTCTGAGGTTTCTAGTATACTTCGCGACTTAACTTAATCTTAAACTTAGCTAAAGGAGCTTCTGTTAGGCTTTGACTTGCTTCGCGTTGCTTTTTAAATTGCTTAATTAATTCTAAGTTGTTCGACACTTTCCTTGCAATCGTTGCAAACGCTTTTCTTTCTGATATTTTTCAATGCAAGACCTCAGACTTAGTTTCTTTAGATTAGGCATAGCTAGGGCTTAGAAATTTCGTTCAAAACACTTATCACGGGCCAGGACTATCGTTACTTGCCTTTGAAAATAAACTTTAATTGAGGGTATGCATGCACTTGGTTCCCCCTGGATTGTTTCTATCAAAGGACATCAACAGATCGGGTAGAATACCTTAGACAGGATGGTTAGGTTAGACAGGTTAGTTAGGATAGCTAGATGCGATGCAGATTTTGAGTAAATCTTTGGACAGCCAAAGAGCTAGGCATAGATAGGGCCGTCCTTAGACAGGGAATAGTCACTTTAAGTAGGAGATACTTAGTCAGGCACTTAGCTTAGATAGGTAGGGACTCAGAATGTTTTGCTTTTTTTTTTTGCTAGTCCGGTGTAATTACTTCATTCCAATATCTTTGCACAATTTTTGGTTTTGCTCGAACGCAGATCAAGAGTAGGTTTACAGGTCTCTTTGAAGTTAGGTAGGGGACCGCTCAGCGGACCCGACAGGTGTCCCTGAGGATAGGTAGGGAGACCCCTTGAGTGCTTCAAACAGAAGTGCTTAAGGATAGGTAGGGGACCGCTCTGGAGCACAGCAGGTGCTCCCGAGGATAGGTAGGGTTCTAATCTTTTCCCTTCTGTTTCAGCGCAGAATCTCGTTAATGCAGCTGCGTTCTTAGATTAAGTCTTACGTGCACGTGTCTTTCATAGGCATACCTTGGCCATTTATTCTCGTTGTTAGCCGTTTGGTTAGTCGGAAATTCTCGAAGTTTGCTGCAAAGCATTTTTTGGCCTTTTGTCTTCGGTCGTAATCGGTCGCGAGAATAGCGTTTCATATAAAGAGGCGAGTCATTGAGAAGCATTAAGCATTTCACTGATATTTCCAAAATAAAATGCATTAAAAAGAAGAAAGAAAAAGACGGTTTTCGATCGACACATTGCTCGGCGGACCGCGATTGCCGTTAAAGCAGACATCGATTGAAGCGGACATCAGGTGAATCAGAATCCGGATTAGATTCCAAGTCCAGAAACCAAGCTCCAGCTCGTGCTACTGCTCCTGCTCCTGTGCCTGCTCCTGCTCCTGTATTGTGTGTTTGTGTAAGTGAAAGTGAAAATGTGAGCTGATATGGTGGCTTCTTCCCTCTGGGAGGAGGCTGAAAGTGGTCTCACGACCTACCATGTCTCTCGCATATGTGTAAGGGCCCAAAAGTGTTTTTCGTACGATGACCAGAAGAGGTCCAACAATGTCTGCAGCTTTCCAGTTACGTGGCACTAAAATGCAGGGTAAGGCACTTCGGTGCATACAAAAACAATCAGTAAGAATTTTTGTTCTTTTATTTCTTTACCTTACTCACTTCGGTTCTCGGTTGAAAGCATGCATACCAAACTATACGTTTCTCGGGAAAATTTATTTCCAATTAACCCCCTCAAGACGGCAAACAGCTGTCTCTGAGGCTAGGTAGGGGAACCCTCAAGTGACAGACCGGTGTCCTTGAGGCTAGGTAGGGGACCCCTCAGGACCCAAACAGGTGTCCTGAGGCTAGGTAGGCCTCTGCTCTGCTCTTTTCAGGTTTTCTTATTTCGTTTCAGGCGGGCGCGACGCGACGGTATTATATTATTCTTTAGAAATCATTTGAGGAATCAAGTTGAGGAATCAATGTTGAGGAATCAGTTGGGGAAGCATCTGAAGAATCAAGTCTGAAGTCATCTGTGAGGAACCATTTGAGAAATCATATTGAAGAATCAGTTGAAGAAGCATTTGTCTCGTACATTTGTGGATTCATTTGGGGATTCATATGAGGACTCACTTGGGGAGTCAATTTGACGGATCGCTTGAGGAATCACTTGTGGACTCATTTGAGGAATCAGTTGATGACTCACTTGACTTCTAAATACTTTAAATTTGCATTAAATTTGCGTTAAATTTGAGGAATCAATGTTGAAGAATCAGTTGGGGAAGCATCTGAAGAATCAAGTCTGAAGTCATCTGTGAGGAACCATTTGAGAAATCATATTGAAGAATCAGTTGAAGAAGCATTTGTCTCGTACATTTGTGGATTCATTTGGGGATTCATATGAGGACTCACTTGGGGAGTCAATTTGACGGATCGCTTGAGGAATCACTTGTGGACTCATTTGAGGAATCAGTTGATGACTCACTTGACTTCTAAATACTTTAAATTTGCATTAAATTTGCGTTAAATTTGAGGAATCAATGTTGAAGAATCAGTTGGGGAAGCATCTGAAGAATCAAGTCTGAAGTCATCTGTGAGGAACCATTTGAGAAATCATATTGAAGAATCAGTTGAAGAAGCATTTGTCTCGTACATTTGTGGATTCATTTGAGGACTCATATGAGGACTCACTTGGGGAATCAATTTGACGGATCGCTTGAGGAATCACTTGTGGACTCATTTGAGGAATCAGTTGATGACTCACTTGACTTCTAAATACTTTAAATTTGCATTAAATTTGCGTTAAATTTGAGGAATCAATGTTGAAGAATCAGTTGGGGAAGCATCTGAAGAATCAAGTCTGAAGTCATCTGTGAGGAACCATTTGAGAAATCATATTGAAGAATCAGTTGAAGAAGCATTTGTCTCGTACATTTGTGGATTCATTTGGGGACTCATATGAGGACTCACTTGGGGAATCAATTTGACGGATCGCTTGAGGAATCGCTTGTGGACTCATTTGAGGAATCAGTTGATGACACACTTGACTTCTAAATACTTTAAATTTGCTTTAAATTTGCGTTAAATTTGCGTTAAATTTGAGGAATCAATGTTGAAGAATCAGTTGGGGAAGCATCTGAAGAATCAAGTCTGAAGTCATCTGTGAGGAACCATTTGAGAAATCATATTGAAGAATCAGTTGAAGAAGCATTTGTCTCGTACATTTGTGGATTCATTTGAGGACTCATATGAGGACTCACTTGGGGAATCAATTTGACGGATCGCTTGAGGAATCACTTGTGGACTCATTTGAGGAATCAGTTGATGACTCACTTGACTTCTAAGCATCACTAATAACGCGACAATTTGAGAAAGCACGCGACTTTTAAATCTAATGAATAAAGACGTTATTTAACGAAGGCTTAGTCCCTAGCGCAGACGAGGATACGTTCGAATCTAAATCTGCACTCATAACCATCATTCTTGTCTCAAACACTGTCTATCACGCCCGTCAATGCGTCGGAATATGTCCTTTTCAGGGCATTAACTGCAACTAAAGCAGGACATTGAAATTGTGGTTCACAAAATCCCCTTATTCTTCCTCATATTAAGTGGAGATTTGAATTGCAAACAGATGCTGCTTCAAATGATGACTGAAACCGGCTTAGTCAAAACTTAGTAGTTCGGTAAGGAGCATCATTTTGAAGCACTTGTTCTATCGGAGCGCGTTTCTTGGAAAACGAAAAATTATACATCAAATGAAAGAAAACTTGTAGCCCTTGTCAAAATAGAGATCTTTGCATTAAATGTGGGTCAAAGTTCAATCAGAAAAAGACGAAGCTTACTATCACTAGTGTGAGAAGCTTATTTTGATATCAAGCTGAAAGTGGTCCATCGCACAGCGACTTTCGTTTGATGGAGTTTTTGCCTGTCTTATGAAAAAGAAAATGGTACAGAGACCACAGAAACCGATTCAAAAATGTATCTCAAGCCACAAGAAACCTTGTATTTAAAGGCGTTTTGTTTTTCTTCATAATTCTATACGTTGAAAAGGGGGAACAACTATCCCATAAAATTTTCTTCAAATGTCCTTCATATCACTTGGACCTCGAAGTCAGAATTCCCGAGATATACGCCATCAAACTTAACTTCTTCGATTGCACTCATTTCACTCACTTCGTAGCTCAAATTCTGAGTTGAACTCAATTGATTTTCATCCAACTTTATTTCACACCAGGAACGATTTCGAATTCAACTGAAAGCTTATTCTGTCAGAAGCCTTGTCTCGTCTATCTTGACAACAATACCGGCAATTGTTGCAATTGTTGAAGTGTTTTTCTGTTAACAACCTCTCTTGTCTACGTCCCTGTCTAAGTCCTTATTAAATCCTTGTTCAAGGCCCAAGGTCTCATTCATATCATCCTCACACCATCTTCATATCACGCCCAGTACCCCTATGTCGTCCATACAGACACTGACGGCGTGAAAAAAAATACCACAAGGACCTTAATATAAATTAAAAGTTTCATTGAACTTCACTTTAAAAACGCCGCGAAGATATGCTAATATTCCAGGTGCCAAAGTTGTTAGTAATAATCTACTTAAAATGCTTTTCAATTTGATACCAAATTTATTCAAATCCATTGCGAAATAGTCAAATAATCGGGACATGACACTGACGGAGTGATCAGATCGATGCCGTCGTTGAACTCTAAATTGTGTCCATGCTAAGCATATCTTTACATTCTGAAATATTCTCTTGCATACTTATGGGTGTCTCCTGCTGTTGAACGAGCATTGAGTATATTAGCAGAAGGTGTCTTCGCTAACTTTGTGAACGAGCTTGTTGGGTTTTACAAGTAGTAGGTGGTTTGTAAGGAAACCAGAAGTTCTAGTGAGAAGAGGTTTCTAGCAACTTCGACTGTGTGGATTGGCTTGAATTAGTTCAATGTCTGTTTTCTGTGAATACAAGTGTGAAGCGACTAGTAGCAGAGAGGAAGAGGAAAATGATTTGAAATGATGACAAATTTCAAAGAAAAGAAGCCCTCAGACACCTGGCTTACGATGGTCTGTCATTGGCGCTCGTTATATGGGTGCCTTAAGAAAATGTCTTCTTGTCGGCCCTGAAGGAAACTAATAAATAGGTAAGCGACATAAACACTTCAAGGAAAGTGATGAACAAAATGAAACTGATCTGTTGGTCTAAATGACCCGCGTAGGTATCCTTAAGGGCGGCATGTCCAGCTACTTACATAACTTGCTAGGAGTTTAGCAGAAATTGAAGCAGAAAAGGCGAAGAGGAGGAGAAAGGAAGTAGTAGAATGAGAAATGACGTTCAAATTGAGGCTTCAAAGAGCTTGTAGGACTATGTAAGACTGTCATCAAAAGAAGCCTTTTTTGAAGTCTGGCTGAGTCGTTCCCTCAAAAAGCTCACAACAGAGGTAACTCCGAAACATCTCTCATAACACAAGAGCTTCGTTTCACTTCTAGATGAGAAGAAGTTCACTTCAACGGCAACATTTCTAAAGAGCCAAGAAATGACGCTTAAAGTTATCAAACTCCTCTCCATCCTTCTCCAGCCAAGTGAGGGGCATAAAAGAATCCCAAATCATGCAGCAATCTCTCCTTCAAGGCCACGAAACTACAAGGAATAAGATGATGTCGCATACCTTTGACTTACATCAACCAATCAGAAGATCATTAAAATTCCACTTGTGGGACGTCGCCCCCGTAACCGCGCAGCGTCTCAAAATTTCCTAAAGTTCCCCTTCTAGCCTCCCCCCCCACACCCTCAAACATGACATTAATCATGTTTACATATCTGTTTTCAATTTTAATAATAAATTTACCAGGCGAACAGTCCCTAAGGACGCGCAGCCGCTTCACCTCGCCATCCCCCGTACAAGCGACTGGAATCAAATTTAATACAAAATGCCGAAGGGGGGAAATGGGTGGGTGTTGGTTCCTTTCAGGTAAACTCCTTCGTTCGACCAGGACAAACTTCCTTCCAACCGCCACCACCACACTCAAGCATTTCAGCGTGATGACATTATTTATGATGACTCCGCAGTTCGCATCCTATGACAGGGAGGACCGTGAGAGAGACGACACCCGGCCGCCACCCAGCACATCATTTGAATTCCTGAAACTCACACACATGTGTGAGAATATCCCATCGCTGCTGCCGCCGGGTAGGGAGCCGGCAGGAGCAAGTTGCTTCCACTTCGTGGTGTCGGGTGGACAGGTGTCAGAAAGTTTAAAATATCACATTCCGGCTGAAACTCAGCCACGGAGGTATGGTGAGGGGGGGGGGATGGAGGTTTGGGGACAAGCAGTCTTGAACTTCAGCCATTTGCTTAGCATAAGTTGACAATCGCAGGATTATGTAATTAGACCTAGTGTGGGGGGTGGGCCGTGGCGGGGACCCCCTGATGAGGGTCTCATTAATTCAAATTCCGACCGCGACAGGCCATCACCTGGTCCATCATGTGATGCACGCATGAGAGAGCGCCGGCAGCGGCGACGACGGCCGATGGGACCAAGGATAATGCTGTCTTAGGGTTGATCTGGTTGCTCATTAAATAACTGTCGTCGTCGCTGTCGTTTTTTCTTTTCTGTTGGCAGCGGGCGGTGTGCGGCGATAACGCGGTAAGTGTGTTCCCCAATTAAACCTAATGGCTTGGAGCAGTTTTGAACTACAGAGGGGTGGCGTTAAGGGCGGCCGATGACAGCCTGAGATAGGCGGGTGGGTAGCTTAATTGATTTCTGAAAGGGATTACATTAATTGGGGATCACTGAGGATGAACTAATGATGCCGAGGTGGTACTGGGGGGTGGCAATGGGGGTGGTAATGGGGGTGGTAATGGGAATTTGGACAGCGGTGGGATGCGATTTAATTTGGACTAGAGTTACTTGCGGAAGAATGTGAGGTCACTCATTTTGTGGGAAGCGTGCTGCATGGCTTCAAAATTTTTGGTTTAAGCATCGTGACGAGCTTCTTTTGAATTTGCCGGCTTTTTTTTCCGTTTCGCACATTGGCCAGGATGGCGCTGTAAAGTCTCATATTTGTCCATCAGAGCGAAGTCGAGAAATGGAAACCTCCCTGAGAGACTCCACAGCCTGAGGAAGCCTAAGGACTGCCTGCCAAAGCAAGGCTTAGAGAGAAATCGGAGATTTTTCTGATGAACTCTACGACATCCTGAAGGCTTTACGTCTTTAAGCCCGGCTTAGACTTATAGTGGAGGTTTTTTTAAGGGATACTGTAGCACTCTAGCACGTTAAGCCTCCTGTCGAAGAGCGGCTTAAGGGATTTTTTAGGCTTCTCTGAGGAATTCCGCGGCTTTTTTCAATCCACGGCTTGAAAGGAGAAGCGGACAATTCTTCAAGGGACTCCGTTGCATTTTGAAGCTTCGAAAGAGCCCGAAAGTGCGGCTAGACTGACAAGCTGAGAACCTTCTAAGAAACTCTGTGAACAGTTTGCGACCTCAAACCTGCTTCTAGAAGGTCGACTTAAACTAATTCAGAAGCTACCCTGATGGATTTCATGACATGTTGAAGCCTGAAGCCCTTGTTCAAAAGTTCGGCTTAGATTGACGAATCGAGGGATTTGTGGGTGTGTGCTGCACCACGCGTCGTCCCTTCTCGAGGGCACCCGACTCTGAGTCCAAAAGTTGGTCTTAGATTGACACTCTGAGACCCTCCTAAAGGACACTGTGGCGTTTGGAATCCTCAGATCCACCTGTCAAAGATCGGCTTAAACCAATTCATAGGCTTCTCTGGGGGATTCCATGACATTTTGAAGCCTTAAGTCCGAAAATTGGAGGTCTCTCTTAAAGATGTCACAATTGAAAGCCTCAAATCTGTCTGCCAAACGCGGCTTAGGCCGTGAGTCGAAGAATTCTTCAAGTAATTCCACTTCATCTGGAAGGCTTAAGGCTGTCAGTTGAAGTGAATCGAGACTTCAGAGTTCAACGGCTTTTGGGAATTCAAACCCCAACCACGATACGGAAGCTACCCCCATTCCCCATGCGATAAGAAGTCCCTCTTCCCCATGCTCAGTCGATAAATTTTTCTCTTTGAAATCCCACTCTCAGTCCCCACAGCAGGATATCCCTTCGCTTATCAATTCCTTTGCCTCGTCCCCGTCTTGCTTCACTTGTCGCCACCCTCATCGTCGGCTCGTCTAACCTCGTTTCGGGACAATGAACAGCATGCAGTCAATCAAATTTATATCCTCCATCAGGCACTGTTCCTCAGCCATTCATTTCTGAGGATAAATGTGCCTCGACTCGGCCCATCTCCCACGCCCAAGAGCTCCGTCCTACACGGTTGAGTTTTCATAAATATCAAGGTGGGTGCCTTTCGGGCAATATGTTACCTCCTTTTGGAGAATCCATCACAGCTTCAGAGTCTGGGTGTGTGCTGCGTCACGCGTCGTCCCTTCTCGAGGACACCCGACTCTGAGAGGATATCCTGCCGAAGCCCAGCTACTTGCTGAGATCTCCTTAACTGCTTTAGGTGTGATAATATTCGTGAAATTGATTTTGTGTCATCAGAGTGGTTCTCAGTTGACGTTACGACAGCATCCCCCCCCACCCCTCTAAAAACGACGATGGCGGCGACCAGGAGAATCGATGCAGTCAAAGCGATTGTGTCGAGTCAGGGCGCTGGTGAACCATGCTGGGCGACGTTTATTGAACACCAATGGGCTGAGGAGCTTGCTTGATCCCACCGAGGATGGAAAGCATGTGAGGAATTGTGTGGTCTCATCTGATGACTGAAGCTGAGAAGTGATTCGACAAATTTGACGCGTTCGTGGCGACGACGATGCATGATCGTGGACGTTCCAAAATGAAAAAAAAAAAAAACAAGATTCCCCCGACGACGTAATTGGCGTCGACGACAGAGCGAATTGGTTTCTGGGGAGTGGACATTTTTTTAATGAAAAAATTTTGCAACGAATTCGAAATTGTTTTATGACGGCGGGGCGCGTCGTGGGAAAACTCACCGAAAACTGGGACAGGACAATAATGAAAATGCCTGAACTTGTTCTCTTAGTCCTCCTCTCTCACGGACACACGACATTCGCTGTCCACCCCTCCATCGGTTTTCAACGTTTCAAATTCTCGTTCTCATCGTCCCACGTCCCCCAGGTCGAACTCCTCTCGTCCTCTACCCCGACGCCATCATCCGCGCGGTTGACGTCGTCGGTGGCTATTTAGAAGTCTAGCGCGCTCGTATTCCTGACATAATGAACTTCCAACTTGGCAGGATCCGCTCTCGCCACTCCACCCGCCGTATGTTAATGTAATCCACTCCGAAGAGGCGGAGGTTGGCATCCATTCATCGTCGTTTGACCAGTGGACGGGGAATTCGTGGGCGGCCTTTTTGCGTTTCCGGTCAGCGGCGAAGTGGCCACGGCCTATTGGGGTTATAATTTTGAATGTGTTCCATTTATGAGAGAGCGCGACTTTGGCTTTTTGGATGAGATTTCGGACGACGTCATCAGCGTGGGGACGAATAAGGCCAGGGTCGTGAATTTTTATTGAAACTAAAAATAGAGGAAATTTGAGTGGTCGTTGATGGAAGAGGTCGGAATTGGTCGGAGAGAGAGAGAAGCCTATTTGGGGTCACTAGGACATCCTTTCCGAGGCAAATAATTGAACTAAGCAGGCATGTAAGAGGGTAACTGGTTGCTGAAGAGGCAAGACCTGAACTGAAGTGTCACTCTTGAAATGAATCGGAACCGGACTTTGTTTTGAACGCATGAGGAAGCGGCTTGGTCTAAGGATTCAAGAAAAATGGAAAAATATAGGACAATGACTCGATTCCATTCTTTGGAGGTGAAGCCACGCAGAGAACTCAAAGGGTGCTTGAATGCTCTGAACGGTGACTGTTCCTTCTTGGATGGCGTCCATTAAAAATTGCTTTCAATGTAGTCACAGGGCGGATTTTTAAGAACTTGGCTGTCCCAAGAATGGCTTCCACCCTTGGGCCTTCAAAGAAATGGAAGACTGTCTTAGAGACCAGACTGAAACGTCTTCTTGTGGGGTACAAGATGGGATCAGCCTTGGGGCCTTCATCCAAAGGAAGGGAAGACTTCTTAGAGACCAGACTGAAAGGTCGTCTTGCCTGGTAGAAGATGGGATCAGCCTTTGGTCCTCCATCCAAAGAAAGGGAAGACTGTCTTAGAGACCAGACTGAAACGACTTCTTGTCGGTAACAAGATAGGATCAGCCTTAGGGCCTTCATCCAAAGAAAGGGAAGACTGTCTTAGAGACCAGACTGAAACGTCTTCTTGTCGGTAACAAGATGGGATCAGCCTTGTGACCTCCATCCAAAGAAAGGAAAGACTATCTTGGAGACCAGACTGAAACGTCTTCTTGTCGTGTAGAAGATGGGATCAGCATTGGGGCCTTCATCCAAAGAAAGCGAAGACTGTCTTGGAGACCAGACTGAAACGTCTTCTTGTTGGGTACAAGATGGGATCAGCCTCTGGGCCTCCATCCAAAGAAAGGAAAGACTGTCTTGGAGACCAGACTGAAACGTCTTCTTGTCGGGTACAAGATGGGATCAGCCTTGGGGCCTCCATCCAAAGAAAGGGAACACTGTCTTAGAGACCAGACTAAAAGGTCTTCTTGTCGTGTAGAAGATGGGATCAGCCTTTGGGCCTTCATCCAAAAAAAGGGAAGACTGTCTTAGAGACCAGACTGAAACGTCTTCTTGTCGGGTACAAGATGGGATCAGTCTTGGGGCCTCCATCCAAAGGAAGGGAAGACTGTCTTGGAGACCAGACTGAAAGGTCGTCTTGCCTGGTAGAAGATGGGATCAGCCTTTGGTCCTCAATCCAAAGAAAGGGAAGACTGTCTTAGAGACCAGACTGAAACGTCTTCTTGTCGGGTACAAGATGGGATCAGCCTTTGGTCCTTCATTCAAAGAAAGGGAAGACTGTCTGAAAGACAGGACTGAAAGGTCCTCAAGAAGATGAGTTGCCCAACCTCTGAAATCATACAAAATTTGACAATTTTTGAGCAATTCCTTAATTTTCGATAATCCTCGGTAACGAAACAACCTGCCATACAGAAGTCCTTAACTTCAGTCAACTTCGCTTTAAGATACCTCCCGATACACAACTCCATCATTCTCTGCTCCTTCCTGCTACACACAATCGCATTCCAAACTTCCTTCAATGGCCAAAGTTTGGGTACTTTTTGGTGAGCCTCCATCAAAGGCTCCGGCACGGCAAAAATTATGAAGAATATGATTAGACGCACGACCATCGCGCTGGCCTACTTATGATTTCATATTCACCATCGAACTACTAATCGAATAAGTAAGACATTCTTCCTTCCCCTCCCGTTCCACTCCGATCCACGACGATGAAACTTTGACTGGCTTTAGGCAGCACAACGCTCTCCGATGAGCCAGAAAGAGAGGAGAAATTTCAAGAAAAAAAAGATCTGAAAAGAAAAATATCCTAGAAGAAAAACTTTCTAATTCCTTTTACTTATCCCATGAGGATATAATCACCGAAATCATCGGAACCATAGCACACTCTCCTCACTTCTGGACTCTGGCGGGCAGAAGAAGACGTAGACGGAGACGGACGGCGAGAGGAGGAGAATAAATCTGTAAAGGAAAACTTAACTCATAACTTTTAGCTTACTCCCGAAAATGTTTCGCAAAAGATTTTCCATCCCTCTATGCCCTACATTCGACCCTGTGCCACCCATCTCCGTCCATCATTCCCCATCATCGTGGAGCAGGAGAAATTGTCGGCAGCCTTCCGTCGTTCCCTGTTGATTGTGAGGGCGCTTGCCAGATGAACGTCGAGGTAAAAGGACACCACAATCGAAATATTTCGCAATTTAGGCCATTTGTCCATTTGTTTCCGTGGCATTCCTGTTACACAAATCCTCCAATGGAATCCAAGGACAGCAGGCAGTTGTGCATTCTTTTCAAAGTCGATGGAGCTTCAAAGGGGATTTGGAAGCGAATGGAGATCAATCAAGGCATCGGCTTATTTCGGATGACAGGTTGCTTTTCATTGGTTCGATGATAGCAGGGGGGCTCTCGATTGTCGGTTCAAGTTTCAGTCAAATGAGACTTTCCAGCATCCACGCGTGGGGAGAAGTTGAAAGGGGGGGAACTTCATCGTGCAACGTAATTCCAGTGATGAAGGACATGTTCTGTATGAATGAAAAACGAGTGAGGTGAAGAAACTCCTACGGAGTGCAGACAGACGCATTCGGCAAAGCTTGAAGCGGGGCGAGGCTGGATGGAAGGCGAGAACGAACTAACAAGGGCACCGGCTTCTTAAAATAAGAAGAAAAGGAAGCCTGAGACGGTCACAGTCGAGGAAATTATGAGCGGTTAGGGGAGAAATGATGCCCGATGGCTTACCAACGGCTGAAGGAACTATCCAATGAGTACAAACTTTAGACAGAAGACTGTCGGTAGCAAGAAGAACACCTCTTAGCAGAGTTGTGCCTCCTTCTTACAGACTGGAGGCACTGAACGGCGATGAGGTCATCAAGTCTGCTGTCAGGCAAAATGTTCCACACAGAGTGGACGATGATCCATCCCCCCAACGGTCCAGATAGCGATGATGTTGTCGATTGAGTGGCACCTTAGCCCACAAGGGACCAGGGCAACTACTCGTGTTGTGCGTGCTACTGTTCTTCCACAAGCAGAGGGGACTACAGTTTATGGCCGACTCGGAACGACCAGATTTGAGAAGCTTTCAATAGACAATAAGTACTCCTCGATTGTGAAAAATGCGAGACGTTCAGTTCTGGATTCAAACCTGAAACTTTCAGCCACTACGTCAGGGCGACCATGATAGCGATATCGAGACTAAAGTCGAACAAAGCTGCTTGTGCAGACGTCCTATCTACAGAGCTCCTTAAGATAGTCGGAAAAGGTGACAGAGCTCTTCCTCCACCTTATATGTAAGATGTGGTCAGAGGGAAGCATGTCCGACGTGTAGAATCTCAGGAGTGTTGGCCGAATTTATTGAAAAGGAGACTCCTTCAGCTGCACCAGTCATCGAGGGATAAGTCTCCAAGCATCACATGCAAGATCTTTTCTGCAGTTTTGTTTGAGGGTCCTTATCGATTCGATTCGCAGCTTTGCGGTTTCAGGCCGAGGAAGTTCGCCTTCGACCAAATCTTCACACTACGGCAGATCCTGGAAAAAGACCAGGAGATGCAAATCGACACTCACCATCAATGCGTCGATTTCAAGGCCCATGTGGTTTATGACAGCGTGCATAGAGACGAGCTACACAAGGCCATGCCTAGTTTTGTCATTCCTGGCAAACTAGTCACGATAAGGATGGCTCCATGAGCCATGAGGTTATCGACCCCTTCAATGTGATTTTAGACATGCTGACTTGCTGTCATGTGACTTCTACAACATCGTCCTACACAAGAGACACGATCCTCCAAAAGTTCGTACACTTGCTGGCACACGTCGACGACATTGAAGTAATTGGTCGAACATAGCGATCCGTCTTTGATGCATTGATGCAAAATGGGTTTAACAGTTAAAGAGGGCAAGGAAAGCTATATGCTGCCATCGAGAAGGGATGCACAGGATCGCCTCAAATCATTCATTCGTCAATAACCTGGTAGCTCCTTATCAGAGCGGTTTCAGGCCGAGGAAGTCTATCATCGGCCAAATCTTTACACTATGGAAGATAGTTCGTCTAAAGATGAAGAAGGATGTGAATGAGACGTCATGATTTTCGTCGATTCTGGTTGCTTTAGCTCCAGAAGACGGTGTTCGAAGTAAGTGTCGACGTAAGTGCGAAGTAAGAAGCTGAATTCTTAAAGAAAGCGCACCGGCTTATGCTGTACCCCTTAATGGGAAAACACTCATAAATCTCATGAAAAAAAACGACGAGTCTTGGATGTCAATTAATGGCCTTATACCATGGTTTCCATGTACTCAAGAGTCAAGATGATGCACGAATGTCTAAGTTCCAAGCGGATAAATTTGCAAGACGAGGTGCCCCTTGCCATCTCTCAGCTGATATGAAGATAGGAGACCACTTCAAATTGTCCTAAAGGAGAGGCAATTGAAGTGGAAGTAAGGAACCCCACCCAATTGACATAAATGAGAGCTCAGCAGGCTTGGATGAAAAATTTAAATAGCTTTGCTTCGCATGATAAGCTACCATTGCACTACACTACACGGCACTAAACAAAAGCACATACTGTAAGCTAAGCAGCGTATATCCACTAGTTTCCCTTCTCCTCCTTCCTCCGTCAGATTCTTTAGGAAAAGAAATTGCAGGCCATAGGCAAAGCTGTCGGGCTCTGGTGAGAATTGGGAAACGATCGTTCCGGTGTATTGAGACAGTTCATTTTTGTCCACGGAGTAGAGATCTCATTCTCGAATCATCTACATAGGGAAACCCAGACGAGGCCTTGCATTTCCTCTGGGTTTCTCCTTTGTCCCTGCTACCGTAGATGATTGGAGGATGAGCTCGCCTAGAGTAGTGCCAAGTCTTAATCTCGCCCGAAGGTGACATGCCTACCATGGCCTTAGCTTCAGCCAAACGTCTACTAAAAGACACACATTGAGGGAAGAGATGGTCAAATAGATTGTTAAAGAGCCCGTCTCAGCTCTATTCTCAACGCTTTCTCTGCTTCGTCGTCTTAGATAAAGTGTGTCTACTGATCAGACTCAAAGCTCTACATCTCAAGTTGTTAAATGAAGGCCTATCTGATGACGCTGCTAGACAGCTGCCAACTTGGTGGCGAGATCAATGGCACGACATCCGAGATACTGTTTCATTGTCTCCGTGAAGGCTTACCACAGAGGCCGAGACCAAGCGGTTTAGTGACGCGATTCTGTGAAAGGTTAGGAGTTGAAGTGGAACTTCAATTGGCGCATTTCTTATGGTTTACAAAAAGATAGGGCTGGGGCACACCACCTTGTGGAACTTCACCTCAGTATGTGAAGACTCGCAACGCTTAACTGTTTGAGCCCTAAGATTCCTGTTTTTCGTCGTCTTTCATCGTGTTCATCATGGTTAAGGATCTTCTAACTCCTCGCTTCCTGCCCTTATGAACGTCTGTGGGGACATCAACCCAGGTCAACAAAACACTTTTTCGGACTTTCTCCTCTCTCTCCTCTCTCTCTTTGCATTGCCACTTCTTGTCTTTCAGAAGAAAGAAAAAGTGGCGAACTATTAATTCTTCTTCCACCTCCATTCATTATCCACCCATTCACACACCTGGCTCTGTCGCCTCTTCTCTCACTCCTTTCGACACGAAAGATGAACAAAAGCAGACAAACGGCCCACCGTGGATCATTGCAATAAGCTGATTACTAAGAAAAACCATTCGCGCCAGTCGCCCACCACCGCCCGCAAGGACGTACACACCGAACCGATGCATCCTGCGCGAGGCAAAGATACACAATGCAACGACCCGTCGTCGAACCCGGCAACAATCAACCAGATAACAATGAAATTATGGTACTGGCTGGCGGAAGGGCGTCCTTCCCTTCCGCGGCGACTGAACGGCAAACACAAGGAAAACACACTTTATTGCCCGTCTAGTGATTTACTGGTGGTATGCAAGGTGCATTGTCGCAATGTTAAACAATTGCGACGCCGCTTCCGTCGCCATCGTTGCCTCTGGCCATGCGGTGGCAGGGTGCGAGCAACGTCATTCCCATCAGCATCGTTTCGGTTGAGAGGCAAATTCATTTTCCTTGCAATGAAGGAAGACAAAGGCAAGGAGTCGCGGCGTGGAAATGGAATTAAGGCTGTGAAGTGGTGCATCCAAGGACCGGCTGGCTGCCAATCCTTCGGTTTGTTGCTGCTAAAACAATCACTTTCACGGATGATGTCATCAATTTGAATCTGATATTCAGGCGGTGTCTGAAGTGGATCCTACGAGTCCTTTGTGGCGGGCTTCTCTGTGGCGGTTGAGGATCTGAGATGACGGAGGGAATTTTGTTGTGGATACCCACGGTGAGAGTGAAGGATGTGATGGCGAAGGAAGAGAGGACTGTTGTCTGAGATGTGAAGAAGCGAGCTGGGTGTCGGAGGGGAATTTTTTTTGTTCTCTTAGTTCGATGCCTCTCTCAGTGAACACAAATTATCAAAAAATTATACGTGAGCATTCAACTTTCAATTTCAGAGTCGAAACTTTCCTATGGAGTGCCAGAAGGTGGTGTGACATCCCCCGTTTACGCCCTTCATCAATCGTTCCTTGAAACTCCAAGTGTGCGCTCTTGTCTACGACACAGTGCAACACACCAGCCTGCATTCCAAGTCCCTGTCAACAGTTGTGACAGTTTCCCATAAGCGATCCTCTGTATCACCAACTTGGCGTCATCACATTCTCCTCGACTGGGATAGCGATCTGCAGGAGCCCACTTAAACTTCCGCGAAGCGCACACACTTGTTGTACGCCCGATGGAGCCACTCGGATAAGAGACATAATTCCGCAGAAATGTCTTTCTTACAAAGCCGTCGTGCATAAGGAGACGAAAGCCGACTTCACCCCCGGCCGAAGAAGGCAGACAACGAAACGCAAAAGTGGTGCATTCCACCCATCAGCAGAGCCTCTCTTCAACACGAAGACGACTGCATGTGGCAGCAAGAGACGCAAAGAAATGTCGACTGTGTGGGCGGGCGGTGGGGAGGGTGTGCAGAGGGTGTCAGTCAGATGTGTGAAAATTCATTTGCAAACAGCAAACATGGGTGTGCTAATGAATTTTCCAACTTTTCCTCAAGTTTAACGTTGTCTCACGTTTTGGTAACAGGTCGTGTGAAAGTGGGATGTGGGGGGGGGAGTAGAATAAATGCAGAAAAGGTGAAGAGCTCATTGGAGTTTAATTAAGACTTCGTCCTTGGGCGGGGCGATGGGTGGAGAGGTCTTTTTCATGTCAATCCTCGGGTGGAGTCCTTCATTCTGTGGATGCAAAAGTCAACAGAGGGTCAGACAGAAGTTGAATGGGGGTCAAATGAAATTTTTAAGGGATGCTGAGATTGCCAAGGGTTAGTGTTGAGCTGTGCAAACATTTTTCCTAATCACTGCCGGAAGGGATTGTGTCTGCCTGCCTCAAATTGCCAGCAAAATGAATGAGATAGGGTTGATGGGGTTGCCTACTTTTAGGCGAAATAAATGTGAAAAATCAGTGTAAATGCTCCCCCACTCGGCCTCGGCAACAGTCGCTTTCATTATACGCCATCACAGGCTGCAATGAAGCACCGGAATGACCATCGCGTCGTGTCCCTGACCAGTTCATTCCTCATTGTAAACATTTCCACTTAACTCACCCACTTAACCCGTTAAATGCCATCACTTCCTCAAGCGGATACCCATTTGCCAGGGATCCTCTCGCATTAAGTGCCATTAATGTGAATCATAAACCAACACCACCACATCTGTCGTCACCGACTTGCGTCCTTCGGCAGCGTCATCGTCAACTGGTCATGCATTTTATTCGTTTCTTTCGTCCCTTTGTCTCTCGCGCTATTCCTTTCGCATGCTTACGCTTGTTCTCTGTGCGTATGCATGCTATTGTCCCTTAAAACCTGACATTTACGAGTATAACGGTATAACAGCAAATGTATTCCACTTTATCGCAGCGCACTTTTAACGAGTGTCCATGAATTCGTCTCTCCATTCAGCAATATTTAAGGACACACTTTTATTCACTGCCATGTGCGCGACTGTGTCCTTTGTGCTGCCCCAGGCTGGTGGCGCGACGCGGCATGAGGATCTGCTTCACTGGACCATGGTTACAGTGGTCGTAAAGTTTTGATGGTCCGCCGATGGGTGGGGGGAGGTCATCTGACGACACTGATGAGATGGACACATGTTCCTGCAAGAATCATAAGCAGTTTCATTTTTCTGTCTTTTATGCATGCATCTGCAGTGTCGCTGACTCGTCGCAAAACAAAAGTCCACCAGCAGCAGCAGCAGCAGAGCTGGCAGGCAGTCTTCTCTTCCGGTGTGCGGGTAAAGTTTATCGGAATCGAGGATGCGGAGGAATTTATCCGATTTGCGCCTTAGAGCGCCCCTGCAATGTGGCCGGAGAATCCCATTAAGGATAATTCCCATAGTCTTTGTGGACAGTGATAGTGGCGGCGGCGTTGTGTAACTTTCTGAAGAAACTTTTCGTCAGTTTTATCGTGCCGTTGTTCTATTATCTTCGCCGCCGGGTGCCGACTGGGGGGGGGGGGGATTCAAAGACGATTACAACTTGGATCGGAAGGAAATCCGTTTTCGCAGCGAAAATCCGCACCGCACCCAGTGGGTGGAATTATAGACGTTCAGGGAGTAATGACCGCGGATGACGAGGAAAAATATTTTTCGGAAAGGAGTGGGATTGTGGAATTTACAGCAGATCTTCGGGTCGTATACGGTCGACTGAGGATATCAGCTCTTGACTACTGGGGGGCGACGCAACAGAGGACGTCCTAGGCTCAGGTGGCGTACGCAAGTGGAGAAGGACTTCATCCAACTTTGTTGTGCGCACCTGGAGGCAGCTAGCGAAAGATCGTGCTGCCTAGAGAGGCATGTAGGTTGAGGCCCAACTCCACCCCTGACTAAAGAGCCACAAGAAGAAGAAGAGACGACAGCGTGCATTAAATGGGACAAAGGTGACAACACTCAAGGATGTATTCGAAGGACAATTGTTTCACTGTCATTTGAAATTGAGTGAGGGGAGGTGTGGTTGAGGAGTTAGTGTCCCCTTGTTGGGTTGAGTTTTAGAAGTTCTGCAGAACTACAGAAGAGCGTGCTGCTTGGAAGAGCATGTTGGTTGAGGCCCAGGTCCACCCCAGACTGAAGTGGCACAAGAAGAAGAAGAAGAAGAAGAAGGAAATAAGGGAGTTAGGCAAGGATAGAGAGCTAGGGTTTGAGGATGACACTAGACAGTATAATTAAGATTTGAGAATGTCAAGTTGGTCCTCATGCCTGGAGGAAGGAAGGATCCTTAAGGATGAGCCTCGTTGTAGATCACTGCCCGAAACCAGAAGGAGCGTGGGGGTGGTCCACTCTCTTCCTGGTCTCATAGCTCGATGGCTTCGCTGTGGTAGGCAGCTACTGTCAAATTTGTATCACATTTGGAATCATCGATGAATCCATTCAAAACTGAAAAAGAGCAGTATCGATCGGCGACTTGATTCTCGGCTTGGGAGGCACATCGAGCTTCAAAATCAAGGAATGCTGTGTGCGGTGATTCACGACCTTGAACGTGGCTTCACGTCGGTGTTCGATGAGGCATGCCCTAGTGGCCCCCAAGCCACTACCAGGAGAGTTATGGGTTGGTTGAGGTGGAGGTAGGTTGAGGTGACTGATGGGTACATTTAGTCCTAGCCTGAGCTGTTGTGCTTCCGCTCTAGTGAATGGGGTAGCCTCGGACGATGATGAGAGTGGTCAGAGGAAAAATTTGACAAATCGGTAGGAGGAATATTTCTGAGGTTATGGAGACCTTGTCAATTAGATCAAGTTTCTAAGGTCATGCAAAAAAGCTGAAGTTCTGTTTCTGATTTTTATTCTAAACACAGTCTTCTGGAGTGTTCGAAAATCAAACAAAGAGGCTTTTGTCTAAGCGAAAGGATGGAGGGGTGGACATATTTCCCTTAAAGTATGGCAAGAAATACGCTTTGACCAGTTTAGGCTGTTCAGGCTTCTACATATTTCTGTAGAAGTGGGAATGCCTAGCAAATTTGTCAGGCTAATTATTTTATGGACGTCCTCTGTTGCGTTGTCCCAGTGGCTCATATTCGAAGACTCTTCGGGCCGGAGCAGTGTTGTCCATCCGCTCTACATGGCCTAGCCACCTTAAGCGTTGTATCCGTAGACGCTTGACTAGGTTCATGCCGCCGTACAGCCCATATAGTTCGTGGTTGAATCTTCTCCTCCAGATGCCATCAACGCAAACAGGACCAAAAATCGCACGCAGAACTTTTCTCTCGAAGAGACCAAGGGCTTCCTCATCCGCTTTTAGTAGCGTCCAGATTTCTGCGCCGTAAAGCAGGACAGGGATGATCAAGGTGTTGTACAAAGTCACTTTGGTAGTTCGGGAGAGGGCTTTATTACTCAATTGCCTCTTGAGCCCAAAGAAACAGCGATTGGCAAGAGTGATTCTGCGTTTGATTTGGGCACTGGTGTTGTTGTCCACGTTTACCGCGGAGCCGAAGTAGACGATGCCCTTGACTACCTCGAAGTTTCTGCTCCTTAGTGTGACTCTCTGTCCGAGACGTCGATGTTGTGTGTTCTTCTGTGATGACAGCATGTACTTCGTTTTGCCCTCGTTTACCACCAGACCCACTTTAGCCGCTGCCGCTTCGATGCTAGCAAACGCCTCATTGACGGCTGAGTTCTGCCGAACACGTCAATGTCATCCGCATAAGCTAGCAGTTGAACGGACTTGTGGAAGATCGTGCCTCTAGTGTTGACGTGTGAGTTACGCACGATCCCCTCAAGAATGATGTTAAAGAAGTCGCATGACAGCGCGTCGCCTTGTCTAAATCCTTTTTTGACATCGAAGGTCTCGGTGAGTTCGCTACCGACCTTGACGGAGCAGCGAGAGTTCTCCACCGTCATCCTACACAATCTGACGAGTTTGGTAGGGATGCCAAAACTAGACATTGCACTGTATAGCTCGTCTCTATGCACGCTGTCATACGCGGCCTTGAAAACGACGAATAGATGGTGGGTGTCGATTTGTACTTCTTGTGACTTCTCCAGGATTTGCCGCAGTGTGAAGATCTGGTCGATTGTGGACTTGGCCTGAAACCACACTGATAAGGACCTATCAGGTTGTTGACGAACGGTTTCAGGCGCTCACACAATACGGCAGAGAAAATCTCTCCTTTCTTGTGGACCGGGCATACTTAGAGTTTCTTCTAAGCAAAATGCAAAAATTGACAAAAATGAGTAATTTCTGCTCTAAGGATGCCACTTAGAATTAAATGCAACGTAGACTCGCCTGTGCCACCCTGATTTCCCCAAAATTAAATTCATAATTCACTCCAAAAGCCTCTGTCAGACCTAGTCCCTACCGGCGGCAAGTTAATTCACCTCACACCACAAAACAGCCTCCAGACCGCAGACCACCTGAGGGCATTTCAAGTCAATTTGTTTCTCAGCCACCCGCCTCCACCACAGTTGGTTTAGTTTCAAACCGAAACACCCAAAAAAAACCCCACCAACCCTACTCAACGCACACCACAAATAGATATCCAACAATTCCCCGCGACTAATGAACTAATTAAAACAGAATTCGTTTAATGAATAATTCATCAAATGGCGCTCGCCACCAGCACCGGTTGGGGAAAGCATTCCTCGGCAACGCACGACCGGGAGCAAACAGAAAAAAAGCCTGCTATCTGGCAGCCATGGGAATTGATTAAATTCCTTGAAAAGGAAACTGAAAAAAAAAAACGCAATTTAAATGACGCCCACTCCCGCGATCCGGTTTCAATTATTTATTTGTGTCGGAACTAGAAATATTTGTCAAACGCTGAAGCAACAGCAAAAACCGAACTGAAACACTGAAAAGGACTCGAAATTGTTTCGTCGGTAAATTAATTTGGACGCGTTTCTGTGCGGACTGTGTACGGTTCACACGTGGCAGCAACACCCTCTGCTGAGGGAGGGGGAGAGACTACCGCCCACACTGAAAATCGAATTCGGACTCTGACGGCATACGGAGCGTGATAGTCATTTCGGGGAAATCGCGTTCTTTGGGCGGATTTTTTTGATTTAAAATCATTTAAAGGTGGAGTTGGAGAATTCTGGGAACTTGAGCGACATTTCGACACCACAAATTGCCAGCTAAGCCCCCGTTAGAGGGGGTCATGGATGCTGTGCTTTCTTCGTTGTCAATGAAACAGTTCTGAGAAATTGAATTGATGAAGAACTGGCTACGCAGTGTGAGCTGTGACCTGGTGGGATAGATTTCACACTCGTTATGAGGAGAATGGTGCCAGAGATGGGAAATGAGATAACTGGGAGTGATGGAGGGCTTCATTTTAAGCACACGTCTGTGTGAATTAAATACTCCTTGTCTCCAATGAGATTGATCAATATCGGTGGTCCGGGAAGGAGTAAGCCACGAATGCCTTCTGTTTGGGGCGAAAATATGGTCCCACGTTGGGAATGAAAAGTTGCACATGAAAGAAGTAGCATCAATGAGCAGAATATGGGCTCCATGGTACTCTTCATCTTTGGGACAAATTGATATCCTAGCTTTGGAAGCAGTCCTCTTCACAAATCGGCCTATACAGAAACCAACCCATCATAGGCGTGGCACCCTCAGTAGAATGAGTCCCCAAAAGGGAAGATGAAGGAATCGCCTGATCCAAGGGATCAAAATTTGAGCAAATCGCAAGCAAGCGGTCTGTGACTGAACATGGATGTCGCCAGATCTATCCTTCGAAGCGAAACCATGAATGTTCGTCGTGTCCTCCCTGTGCGAACTCAGTTTAAAGCTATGCTCGCATTGCGAGAAGAATTCGGTGTACTCGAGAAAACCATGGTCATTGCAGCGTGAAATTCGATGAACTATGAACAAAGCAGAAGTTAGATTAGATAAGAAGTACAGTGCACGGCGGATCCTCGAATCTCACTGCGACAAAGTAAAGAGAAACCTTGAATTCGGCAGTCCAACAGCTATAGTCCCACAGGGGAACAAAGGAAAACATTTCCCTTAAGATTGTTATAGTTGGTAGGAATTTACCACCATCAGCCTCCCAAGCTCAAGCAAACCATTCCGGCCTAGTCCCCACACAGAACTAAAGCCCACGCTCAGTCAGATCTCATTTCCAGTTCAATTTCGGCACCTAACTTCTACCTCGAAGTCAATGTGCCGAGTTTCAGCATCCAGTCCTAACAGCCAGTTCTGCCTCAGAAGTCAGTTCTAGCAACCAGTCCCTTTAACACACAGCTCAAGTCTCTCTCAATCTTCAACCACTGTCTATGATCACTTTTCCTATCATCATTTCCAGTCCCCACCGTGTCCAGTCTTAGTCTAGTACCAGTCGATTTGCCGTCACAGTGGCTCCCAGTCTTCACGCCCAATGTCAGCCTTCAATCCCAGTCACAGCCCGCAGTTCAAAGTGCTCAGTCCCACCTGACAATCTCAGCATTTAGTCAGTTGAGCCTGAAAGTCTCAGAGTCAGCGGACAGACTCGGTCATAGCTCCAGTCTCTCTCTTTCTGTCTAAGCGCTCAGTCCCAGCGCTCAGTTTCAGCAGCCAGGTACAGCTCTAGCCTTTCTTTCCACCCACTCCACGTGATTCTTTCAGCGATCAGTCTCAGAAGCTAGTCTCAGCGCCCAGTCACAGCTTCAGTCTCTCTTTCCAACCACGCCACATGATTCCTTCAGGGCCCGGTCTCAGAAGCCAGCCAGCACTCAGTCCCACTGTTAAGTCTCAGCATTCACATCTCAGCTTTCAGTTCCAGTGCCTGGTCTCAGCACGAAGTCCTTGTGACCAATCTCTGTGAACAGTCCCAGCCCTCAGTCTCAGCGCCCAGTTACACCTGTAATCTCCCCACCCACCAGTCTCAATGTGCAGTCTCGAAAATCAGTCTCAGTGTTCAGTTTCTGGGCTTTGTCACAGCTCTATTATTTCTTCCTACCCACTCCATATGATCCTCTTGGCACCCAGTTTCAGCACCCAGTCCCTGCGACCAGTCTCAGCGCTTAGCCCGAGAGCTCAATCCCAGCCTGCAGTCTCAGTGCACAGCCTCAGATTTCAGTTCTAGCGCCTGGTCCTAGCAGTACTCACTCAAAGCGCCCAGTCCTAGCTGACATCGCAGTTCTAGTAGCCATTCTCTGTAGCAGCTCTAGTCCCTCTCTCAGCCCACCCTACATGACCACTCTCCGTTTTCTACCACTTCAAGCCCAGTCCCAGTCGATTCCCAATCCATTCACTGTCTATTCCTAGTTTAGTCCTAGATCCATGCCAGTTAGCCCCGACACTCTTCCCCAGCGCCTGTTCTTGGCTCCTGGCCCCAGAGCCCAGTAACAGGTGAAATTCGCATCACTCAGTCAGTCTGAACAAGCCCTGCAACCCAGTGCCAGAGCCCTGACAACCACCTTACCCAGTTGCAACAGCCAATCGCAGCGCTCAGTGGCATAAAGTACCCCAGGCATCTTGTGCCAATTCCAGCGCTCAGTGCCAGGACCCTGTTTCACTCCATGCTGACATTCATGGCACTCAGTCCCAACACCCGATACCCGCATGAACGAGCTCAAGCACCCAGTGGTCAATCCAGCACCCAGCCTTGCTCTCTAGCTGTCTGTCCTCCACCCCCTCCATCATCATTTCACCCTCTCTCACTCCACCAAGATTGTCACATCAAATCACGAAGCTAATTCCATTCATCACTTGCCGCCTCAATTATTTTTCATTTCCCCCAGAATGTGTGTTAAGCACCATTGCCGTCGATATGTCACTCATGTCGATAAATCCTCACCCATCCTGCCGACCCAGCCCCCGCTGCACCCATCAACACTGCCCCTGTCGTCGTTTATCGAATGATGAATGAATGAGTTCGAACGTGTGGCGTGCAGCCACGTGTGACGCTGCTCTTTAGAGCGCTCCATTCCGAAATTAATTAGACATCGTCGGGCAAATCCTTGCCGGGGCTTAGGCAAACAAAAAGGCGAATAATAATTTCCCTCGCACGGCAGAGTGGATTTTAATGCTCCCCATTTGGCGGTGAATTTATCACATTCGCCGGCCGTCATTCGTCATCGGGCACCGCAGCGCTCTGGACGGCGCTCGAACGGAGTGCCTCATTACATTGTTATCCTTGACGGTCGGGTGGGGTTGAGAGGCGCCAGCGGCGTGTGGGGCAATTTGGGAAGTTTAAGATTTGATCCTGTTGTGCTCAGGACCGCTCTGTAATGTTATCCCTTTCGAGTGAGCGAACGAGAATCAATTAATTAATGGCGACGGGATAAGACGCAGAAGGACAACGAACGGAATTCATGACGCAAAGTTAATGAGGTTCAATTATCTGCGAGGACCACGGAAGCAGGGCAAGTTGGTCGTTGCGATAGGGAGTTGCCTTGGATACATTGGTTTTCTTTTCATGCGGTCCGACTTCGAGTTCGGGTAGTGGAAGTTTGTCGATAGGAAATGAAGACGATTGGAGTAAGCGCATTTGGGGTCCTTGAGGAGAACTTTCTTGATTACTGTCGGGTTTGTGTTCTTCTCGAAATTAAGTCCATTTAGATTGCGAAACTGCAACAGTGTTGTCCTGGATACTGCCGCTTCTGATGGAGGCGAATACTTTGTTCTTGACTGTTTCCACTGAAATTGTGGTGGTTGTCTATGTTTGACGGTGTGGTTAAGTCATATGATATCTCCCATGTCATGCGCTTACGTAAGAGAATATTTTCTCTGAGATGTGACTGGAGAATGTGACGCGTAACGCAACAATTGAAGGTATGAGATGTAATATTTGAAACAGAATTCAATCAAGACAGAATCGTACAATTGTGCTCTTTATGATTTTAAGAAATTAAGTGTGACGCGTCACAAAAGAAACGTAACACAGAAATTTTGAAATTATATTTGAAGTTTGTACGATATTGTAGAATGCAGGAAATGTCCTTTTTAAAAGCAGTTTCATTAAAAAACAAAAATAAGGAGGTTTTTTTTGTTGTCGTGTATAGCGTCACGTGACGTTTTGCGTAAAACTGGTGAAATAACTGTACATACAGAGAAATCATAGACAAATTCTTTAAGAACAATGTGGAAATAGTTGTCGATAAATGTTACGTGACGATGCGATGGTGAGCGTGACGAACAAATTGTGATGATATTGAAATTTATCACTGAAATTGATGCCACAAGCACCAGAACGTGAGGAAGTGAAGCAGAACCTATTTTTGTGCAATTGCACATTTTTGAATTTTTACGTGACGCGTCACAAAAGTAACGCAACGATTGACAAATGAAATTATGAAACCATGTGCCTTGAAAATAGAAGTAACCCATTTTTGAGCTGGACTATTTGACAATACGTAACGTGTGACGAATAACAATTCCCCGACGTTTGAAGTTTCTTCAGCACAAAAATTATGGCCTTAGCCTAAACTTACTACGTCTTCTTACTGATCATTGTCCATTTAGTGCGATGGAGGAGAGACTTTAACTTTCGGCGACGGATTTCATGTCATGTCAATGATGCGTCACGTGACGAATAACATTTACATACAGAGGATTCAAATATAACTTTGACCAGATTTTTTGTAAACATCAAAACAAAGTCTTGGTTCAACTTCGTTTGAATCGTCACAAACGTCACGTTTTTCATGTGACGATCAGCTTCCATGATTAGTCTTCCCTCTGAGAAGATTTTCATTTCAAACACCTTGAAGTCCCCAATGAGCACAGAGAGATTTAACGTTACGCGAGGCGAATATTTCGTTACGTGACGCTGTAAATTTGTTCGCTTTTTTTTGCAAATAGATGCATTTCAATTTCATTTTATTTCAAGCTCCTTAAAGTCACAAATTATCACGAGAACGTTCTTCATAACACACATTTTTTGTTACGCATCACGATTATTTCGTTACGTGGCGTCATAAATTGTTGTAAACGGATTTATTTCAGTTTCATTTCATATCAAACTTCTTTAAGTCGCAAATGATCACAGAGCAGGTTGCTCGTCACACACATTTCTGTTACGCGTCACGACTGTTTCATTTCGTGACGTCGTAAATTTTTCTAAATTTATGCATTTCAGTTTCATTTCATTTCAAACTCCTTGAAGTCACAAATGATCTTTATTGTAACGCGTCACAAATTTTTCGTTACGTGACGCCTTAAAATTGTTCTCATTTTTGCAAATGTATACATAACGATTTCATTTCATTTCAGAATCCGTGAAGACAAAAATGATCAGGGAGAAGGCTTACTCGACACAGAGATTGCTTGTTATGCGTCACGAATGTTTCGTTGCGTGACGTCGTAAGTTCTTGTAAATGAATGTATTTTAGTTTCATTTCTTTTCAAACTCCTTGAGGCCACAGATGATCAAGGAGAAGGTTACTCGTCAGTTTCTTGTGATGCGTCACAAATGTTTTGTTACGCTAATTTATTCTTCTTTAATGTTTGTTCTCCTTTAATGGATGCATTCCTTACTCGCCAATATATCATCTGTGTTTGACATTAAAGACATCGGACTCGTCACTGGCAAATCGTGACGCACTTTCCATCACTTATTCGCCAAGGCTCCAACCAAAAGCTACAGATTCCAGCATAAAAAAAAAACCTTCAGTATAAATGAACAACAGTAAAAAAAGAAAAACTTCCTCGCGATTTCGTTGTCCTCTACGCGTCCTCCCGCGACAACGTGACGTCCGCAGCCTTGGCACGGTTGCCGTCTGTATTATCGGAATCTCTCGGTGAAATGAAATTAAATTTCAATTTCGCTCCAAAAAATAACACATTTGTGCCAGAAAAGCCATTACACACACACACACACACACACATCCATCCATCCACACATTCCCGCACACATTTGCAGCGCATTGACGTCGACGTTGTCGCCGTATTCGGGAAAGCAAGAATCACTTCAAGGATAATTCGAGAATCGAAAAATTTTATGTCATCTTCCATCTCTTGATGGTTCGTCTTGTTTCGTGGATTTATTGAATTTCCTCTCGTTTGGCTCTGGATTTGGTCCCGTCACTGGCAACCCTCTGTCCCCGCGCCGTGCTTTTCCGCTTGGCTCGATGCCTCTCTTTGAATCTAATTTCGTTACAAATTGCTTGTGTGACGCGAATGCCTTCCTCCTCCCCCTGCCCCTCCCCACCCTCCTGCCACGAGAAGGTTAATTTGTTCATGGCACACAACATTCAGTGCATAACTTACTTGCGATACTTCCGAATGAAAATTTAAATAAAATTAAGAACAACACAAAAAAAAAATGGAAAAATGAGGGAAAGCCATTAGGCCATTAGTCCTCGAGCAGTCGCTCACAGGTCTGTCAGGGGGGGGCGGCACGGCAGGATATGGGGAATGAGGGCTAACTAACTTTCGGATCCACACTTGAAAGACGAAACTGCTATGTGTGTGCGGGGGGAGGGGGAGACGGAAGATGGGAATATGATAAATTGGAGGGAATTTGTCAGTATTTTGCCGGCAGAATTTTGAATTAGTCCTTAGTCCTTGGTTTTGTCTTTGTTTTGCGCTTCGTTTCGGTACTGTGTGTGTTTTTTTTTCGCCGAGTGCTTCTGTTCTGGCAGAGGAATGGCGGCTGCCGGCAGCAACGACAACCGTTGGTGAGGAGGATGGGCGGGCGGAGACCGGCCCCGGGGGAGTCCTTGTGTTTATGACCAATTTAAAAGCAATTTCGTCTGCGCTCCGAGTGAAGTGATGATTTCGACCCACAATTACGCATCTAATTTGCATGACATTCCGGCAGAGTGACCTACTGGCGATGCTGAACTGGGATTCATATGGGTTGGAGGGGAGTGATTGTTTGTGATGAGTGGGGGAGCAGGGGCCAGTTGGGCTAATTTATGAAAGCCTTGGGAGGCACGTGAGTAGATTGATGGATGGCCAAAGCGGAGGGTCACTGGTGGCAGGTGGCCAGGGGTGAAGGTTGATTGCAAATTTATTTAACACTAATGCATATCAACCGAAATGGCCAAGTCCATTAAATACAGCAGCTATGTTCGGTGTGTTTGTTTGGGTGTGTGGACATGAGGTTTGGAAACAGAGACACATGGAACAAAAATTCGCTACACGACAATAAATTGTTGCTTGTCATACAAGAGCTGCGCAAGATGTAAAATGTGAGATTGGTGATCTTGTTGAAACAAGGTCATTCCATCCAAAGTAGAACTCTCTCCGCCCGATTTCTTCATTTTAACAAGGAAGCTATTATCACTATGAAACTGCCAGTCTATAAGGACGACGTGGACGTCGTCGCTTCTTCTCGTCGCCTTGGAGCTCTTGAGACGATTGCATAAAACAGGTTCAGTGAGCCTATCTGGTAGTCAGTAACAATAACACAAATTATAGAGTCATTCATGTTTCGGTTTTGAAAGTAAAGCTTAATGAAATAAGCGCATACTGGACCTTGCCATACAATACGAAAATCCATTTCATTTAAACAGTCGAGGGATCAGTCTCCTTAACATCGCGTATAAGATTCTCTCTGCCGTATTGTGTGAGCGCCTGAAACCGTTCGTCAACAACCTGATAGGTACTCGTATTTATCAGTGTGATTTCAGGCCAGGGAAGTCCACAATCGACCAGATCTTCACACTGCGGCAAATCCTGGAGAAGTCACAAGAAGTACAAATCGACACCCACCATCTATTCGTCGTTTTCAAGGCCGCGTATGACAGCGTGCATAGAGACGAGCTATACAGTGCAATGTCTAGTTTTGGCATCCCTACCAAACTCGTCAGATTGTGTAGGATGACGGTGGAGAACTCTCGCTGCTCCGTCAAGGTCGGTAGCGAACTCACCGAGACCTTCGATGTCAAAAAAGGATTTAGACAAGGCGACGCGCTGTCATGCGACTTCTTTAACATCATTCTTGAGGGGATCGTGCGTAACTCACACGTCAACACTAGAGGCACGATCTTCCACAAGTCCGTTCAACTGCTAGCTTATGCGGATGACATTGACGTGTTCGGCAGAACTCAGCCGTCAATGAGGCGTTTGCTAGCATCGAAGCGGCAGCGGCTAAAGTGGGTCTGGTGGTAAACGAGGGCAAAACGAAGTACATGCTGTCATCACAGAAGAACACACAACATCGACGTCTCGGACAGAGAGTCACATTAAGGAGCAGAAACTTCGAGGTAGTCAAGGGCATCGTCTACTTCGGCTCCGCGGTAAACGGGGACAACAACACCAGTGCCCAAATCAAACGCAGAATCACTCTTGCCTATCGCTGTTTCTTTGGGCTCAAGAGGCAATTGAGTAATAAAGCCCTCTCCCGAACGACCAAAGTAACTTTGTACAACACCTTGATCATCCCTGTCCTGCTTTACGGCGCAGAAACCTGGACGTTACTAAAAGCGGATGAGGAAGCCCTTGGTCTGTTCGAGAGAAAAGTTCTGCGTGCGATTTTTGGTTCTGTTTGCGTTGATGGCATCTGGAGGAGAAGATTCAACCACGAACTGTATGGGCTGTACGGCGGCATGAACCTAGTCAAGCGTCTACGGATACAACGCTTAAGGTGGCTAGGCCATGTAGAGCGGATGGACAGCACTGCTCCGGCCCGAAGAGTCTTCGAATCCGAACCACAGGGACAACGCAACAGAGGAAGTCCTAGACTAAGATGGCGCAAACAAGTGGAAAAGGACCTCAACCAACTTGGAGTGTGCAACTGGAAGCAGCTGGCAAGAGATCGTGCTAGCTGGAGAGGCATGTTGGTTGAGGCCCAGGTCCACCCCGGACTGTAGCGCCATCCGAAGAAGAAGAAGAAGGAAGAAACGGCAGAATTGGACATAGCTTGTCTTAAGCAATGCTACCACACACAGCTTGCACAATGTCGCATTTTGACGTCAATCTTTACAAGCTGAGTAAAGCTTGGAAATATTGCAACTATAGGAAGTGGTGATTTTTTGCTTGAAGATTTTGCACTTGCCTAAGCCATCCACAAGAGCTTGATCTTGCTCCAACAAAAAGCGGCATGAAGCCGAACTCTGCTTCAGAGAAGTTGCAACAGAAAAATGAATAAGAAACGCCAGCATTTAGCCATCATCATCATGATTTACGTTGATCTGCATGTACCACTAAAGGGGAGACCTTCAGTCCACTTGGTCCTCATCGACTCTAACTCTTCTTTTTCTTCTGACGCTACAGCCCGAGGACTTAAGCCTCAACCAACATGCCTCTCCAACCAGCACGATCTCTCGCTAGCTGCCTCCAACTGAGCACTTCAAGTTGGTTGGTTGAGGGCCGTCCTCTGTTGCGTTGTCCCAGTGGCTCATATTCGAAGACATTTTTGGCCGGAGCAGTGGTGTTCATACGCTCATGGCCTAGCCATCGTAATCGTCTTAAGCGACTCTAACTCATCAGGAGCCATTTTCAAGTGCAACCAGACGAGTCTTTGAACTTCATCAAACAAGCTCCCCCCCGGGTCTACAGAGTGACCGTCTTTTTGATGGAATCGCATGTAAGGCGCTCCTCGGATGAAGGGGACATCCGTATCTTGTGGCCAAACCATCGAAGTTTAGCCCCTTTCGTTCGCTCAACACTAAATTCCTCCCGTCACCAAGTTACCAAGATTCCCACCATTCAACTCAGCATAACCTACCTCTTCTCAAATGTGCCCATTAAAGTCTTTAAAGAACGCCTCCTACTCTCCTGTTTTAATAATTGCTTCTGTAAAGTGAAATTCCCATTCATCGCTTCACTTATCCCCTTATCCGCTTATCCCGAATTCAAGTGGAAGAGAAAAACAAAAAAAAAAAAAACCGAGGAAACAGAACCATTCCCAAATTTAATGAATCCCTGTGTTCCAGAGAATCGTTTACCCACCGCAAAAGGATCTCGTTAAAAAATTGACCAAAAATATGAAACTAACTAGCTCACACCGAGGACGCCTTATTGCCTCGCACTCAATTTATTCGAGTGCTTCTGCTCGTCCAGATATTTTACGATTCCCCCTCACAATCGGCCTCAAATTCTGGGTCATATCCATTATCCTTTGTTAGATTGTACTGATCAACCCTTCGTTCATTCACAGACTCATACACACACACACACACACACACACAGAGATACACTCTCTTCCCCACAATGAACCCTAGAGTCGACGTTTGTTTAGATACGGGAGCGTATTTGGGAAAGAATGAGAAAAAAAAAATGAGGAACTCGTTTCTTTTCTGTCTCTGCAAGGATATCAACCCGGATTTCATATTTTTTTGTTTGTTGCCTAGGCTATCCGGCTGAGACGGGCCTCCCACGGCTCGGCTCTGTGCTGGGAAATGATGGTTAGAAAGCGGAATCCTCCAGCGAATTAATGGGAAATTTGTTGTGGGGTCAGTTACATGGGAAACATTCATATGAATTCACTCGTTCGGAAGAAAGGCTTTCAATGGCATGGTGAGGGGGGGGGGGGGGGGAGTTGGATGTGAGGCACGAGTTAGCGTGTAGGAGATGGCGATACAATTAAGCCCTTGGGGTGAATCCTCCAGAGTTCGGAGTTCGCCTCAGCACAGACACGGGAGACCCCTTTGCGTTCATTTTTTTCTTTGTCTGCTGCTTCACATTCATACGCTCGTTGTTCTGTGAATTTACTGGCAAGTGTTACCTCGCCCACGGATGAGGTGGGATGAAGGCTTTTGCCAAAAACGTAAATAGTTTCAGCCGTAAGGATTAATTTCAACCAATTAAAATGCCTGCCCGCCCCCGGGCACACATCCACATGACTTGGCTGGAAAGGATGCCGTCGTGCCCGAGGACCGAAATGAAGTTATTCATCGGGGGTGGGGGCGGGGGGGGGGGGGTGTCCCTGAATCATTCATCCCGTTCAGTCTCTAATGAAATTTAATAACTTAAATTGGAAGCAGACGGAGAGAGAGCTTGTCACCTCCCACCCAAACAAATTTCTACTTAAGAGATGAATATTTGATTAAGGGTTCGGCTTTTCTTTGATAATTTGCATGAAAATTGATTCCGATGATGCTGCTCAGCGGCGGCGGCGGCGGCGGCGGCAAGGATGTCTCAATAGAAGTTTAAATCTGTGTGCCTGCCCTGCCTGGTGGCATGCGGCGGCAACGCTCTGTGCTCTCTGTGCTGGGGGTGCGTGTGTGATGTTTGCTTCTAATCATATCCTTTGAATGAATTTTGTGATGTGAATCTTAATCAGGATTAAAATTTTGAATTCATGCGCCATCATCAGAGCAGAACATGAACAGCTCGCGAAGAGTTGGATTGGTGGAGGGGAGGGGGGGTGGGGTGGAGAAGGTTCGAGGCGGGTCTATTATTAAAATTAACACTTTGTTCTTGTCTTGGGAATAGTTAAGAGATGTAGATGGTGCTAGAAATGAGATTAGAATAATTTGGATTTGAATTGCTGGAGGGACGCGATGAAGCGTGAGTTGGAGAAGCAGATAGGGGATCTGTCGCTGATGGGATTCAGATTGTGGCAGTGACAAAGTGGAGGCATTGATTGGATTGGCTACGCTGAGGAAATTGGGGTGGGCATTGTGCAGGTGGAATAGAGGAGATTGGTTGTCATGCTTCCGTTCTTCCCGAGGTATTTCATGATCTGTTGTGGACCTCTTTGTCCACTTTGACTTCTCAACGCCAAGAAAGACTAAGAAGGAAGAAGGCGAACCTCCGACAAACCAAACATACCCCTCCAGCTAGGACGGACCCTCGTCAGTTGCCTCCAATTTTGCACATCATGATGGTTGAGGTCCATCTTCACTCGTCTTTCAGCCTCATCTTAGACCAGGTTGTCATCTGTTGCGTCGTCTCCATGTCTCAGATTTGAGTCATGACACCACCAGCTCAAGCATTAGATTCAAAGGTGCATGCAGCGGTGCAGTTTCAGTCTCTGCAGACTCCAGATCAGCGAACAGATTTTCAAAAGCATCGAGGTCTCCTCACAGTCCACTAGTTTTCCTTGTTTTGTCTCAACTCCTTGACCAAAACCCAGAAGCTTGGATTGAATGTCTTACTGAGGAGCGGGTTTCATTTTCTGATGCACATCAGCTTCCTACATGAACAACATCCCGTCGTTGACAGTAAGTTAGCCCAGCGACCCTCGAAAGGTCTGAGACTAAGCCGTAGCTGCCTTTCATTTCTGGCGGCACCAGGCACTCTCCAGTTGGCAAAAAAACTCTCTAGCGTCAGCGATCACTTGGTCGCTGTACCGGAGGTTCGGCCTTCCTCTTCGTCGCGAGCCCGGAGATTGGGATTCCTCTTAGGAAGAAGCTTATATTCGACACAACACTTTTGTTTTCGAAGGTGCTATGGATCTGCTCTGCCATTGCGCTTATCCTCCAGCCCTCGGCTTGTTACTGGAGCATGGGCAGGATAAGCGTCTTGTGCAGCATTATCTTGGTCCTTCGAGTTAGAATCTCGATCCTGGATGGTTTGACAGACCGGTTGCGGTTGCCAAGGATGATTCTGCGTCAAATCTCCATCAAGATGTCATTTGTGGAGTTCACCTTTATCCCGATGTAGACAAACTCCGTACGGCTAGGCCATGTAAAGCGTATGGACACCACTGCTCCGGCTCGAAAAGTCTTCGAATCTGAGCCATTTTGACATCGCAACAGACAACAGAGCCTAGGCTAAGGTGGCGCACAAAAGTGGAGAAGGACCTCAACCGCAAATTGGAGGATCGTGTTGACTGGAGAGGCATGTTAGTTGAGGCCCAAGTCAACCCCGGACTGTAGCGCCGCAAGAAGAAAAAGAAGAAGACAAACTCCGTACCCACCTCTAGTTTGAACCTGTCACCTGTCACATTTGAACTGATGTGGAGGTCGATGGATCGATACTTTCTTGTCCTCATATTTTTTGTTTTATCCTCAGTTCTTGTCGCCTGCTCTTCAAATGGCCGTGAATGCCTCAACAACCGCTCTCTGACACAGGCATCAAATTCAAACCAAACATGTTCCACAGATCATTTGTTCTCCAAATTAGCTGCAGGTTCTTGCCGCTGCACGTCTCTTTAAATTTCTGTCAAATGACGTGACATCCACAAAATCCGATCAGCGTGCACGACTTGCCATCAATCGCATCTCCAATGGTGCACTAAAATCCCGTCTCTCCCGGTCACTTGTCGTGCATCGACGGCCACACGCTCCCTCGCCCAAGCAGGCGAAGTGAAGCTGTGCGACTGTGATTATCGCACCTGCCACGCACGCACGTAATGCGACTCAATTTGCTGGCTAATTTCACAGACAGGCCAATGGAATTCAATATCCACCTTAACTGCGTCGCACCCACCACAACCATCGGTTACTTCCTGATGGACGGGGCGCTCTCTGATTGACAGGAATTTTGTTTCGTTCCTGCCTGGGATCGGCGACGGTTGCGACGGGGATGCTGCTTCACAGTAGTGCGACAACGAGGATATCTGAAGCCGACTAGCGGTGGATGACAACAAGATATACGAGTCACGGGGATGCAGCGTGCGGCTAGTGTTCAGCCAAAATCAATTGGGAGCAGACAGTGGTTGTCGGTGGAACGCATTCCCTGGGAAGTGTGTGGGATGGTTGATGCAGCCGAGAACGTATCAGTTTTGAGCGATCCGATGATGCTATCAGATATGCGTCACGGGGCAAGGATAATCGACGAAATGAACTGCCTTGCGATGCTCATGATTCGGGTTCTCCTTTTGCTGAGCGATGACAATGGAGCGTAGTTGAAGGTGGACCATGGTACAAAAGCAAAGGGATTGCTTATAGCCACTGATGGAGAATGTCCACTGAAAGAGAATTTAATGTCAATCCATTAGGGGATAGGACGTTTAGAAGGAAATGCCAGCAGAAGGATTGCAGAGAGAAATGCGTCACATCATGTTCGAATAGACTAAGCCAGGGTGTAGGCTGAGTGTAACGCTGATCCCACAGTCTGCAGGAAGCTACTTTTGGAAGGAAAGATTTGTAAATGGGCCTCTACATAGGAAGTTTGTTGGAAAACTTTTCCAAAATCAGGAACATCGTAATTTGTCAGAGGTTAAGTGGGAGGGTGCAAAAAAGTATCATCCTACAAGGAGATTGTGGCAAAACATGTCTTAAAATTTGGTAAGCAAGCATGGATCTCAGTCTACAAATGAGCATAAATGAAACATAAGTACTTAGGACGTGAGGGTAAAAATCAGAAAATCTTTCATAAAATGGCGCCCGACTAAGGACTTTTGTGCATTTTGTCAAATTAAGGGCTTTTACGGTAACCCATCAGAAAGATGAGCACGTGTCACCTGTTCTTCAAGATGAAGGATTCAACTGATTCAAAGTCACATCTGTAGCAACAGAACCACTGATTGAGCCAAGACCTATTTGGAGCGATGCCGTCCACCAGAGTTGAAGAAACTTGATTGTTAGGTACATCTTGAGGAGAGGCTACATTCTGGTGCCAAGGAAGATCAGAATCCTCTTGAACGTCGGGTCAAGCCTGATCGTACGGTAGGGCACCTTGTGGTAGTATCATAGTGGCTGCGGCATAAGACCCCTTATCGCGCTCAGAGTCGATATAAGTGTATTGTGCTCACTCAGACCAGGTTGTTAGAGGACTTTCATGGCTCAGTGGGGAAGGACTGTGGGAAAAACTCACGTCGTACCACACTGGACAGCCATACACCATGACTGGCCGGACTAGAGCCGTGTAGCAGATCACCTTAGCTTTGGAGTTAAGTTGGCTGCTGTAAAACAACCTCCTTGCCATAGCGAAGGCATTCTTGCCTTTCGTGGCATGGACAGTATCATGCCCCGCCCTGAATCCAAATTGGTTATTCAGTATTATTTTCTTGTCCTCAGTCCACTGTATCAGGGCTCTATTGACAATCTTTCCAAAAAACCTTGCTTATGCAGAGGAGAAGACTTATGGACCGAAGATTTTTCAGAAGCGAGGAACCTTTGTCCCTTTTGGGGAAGGAAGGCGGTACCGCCGCCTTTCAATGCTCTGGACAATGTGCACTGCTCAGAGCATTGTTGAACAGGATTGTGTTTATCTTTACCGCCTCTTCGGGTAGAGGACGCAACACAATATTTGGTATTCCGTCTATTCCGGTGGACTTTCTGTTCTTCAGAGTGTTGAAAATGTCTTTGAGATCCACCTTCGAAATGAGTATGGCAGTAGAACCATCTTGCCTTATCTTCATTATTGAATCTGGTAAAATCAGGATTCTCAGAACGCTATTGTTGTATTTCATTTCGAAGGAAGAAATTGTTAAGCAAGGCGCTTTTCTCCAAGAGATTCGTTGACCATATATACTTCCTGGAAAAGCGCCCCTATTGCTTCTACCTTCTCTTGGTCATCATCAAGAGCGAAGAAACTCATTATTTAGCATAACCCCATTCGGATCGATGCCAACTGATGATAGAATGTTTGCGTTGTCGGTTGTTCTGTCAAGTCGAACTGAAGGCTGTGGATGTTGTCGTTATGATCCCTCCTTCGGAAGATTCGGTTGATTTGGGGGAACATTCCCCGACGGTTAAAACGCACAGTCCGAATCTTGTCTCCTCAATATGAATTGCTTGCAATTCCAAATCAACCTCTGGAGGTTTTTCATTAGTGACTCGAGTTCCCTCATTTCCTGGTCGTCACGTTTTGTAAATCGTCTATAAAGTGTCTTGATTCTCGACAACAGTCTGCTTTTTTGCACGTTCGTCGATAGTGTTGTGCCGATAGATGTCGCCATCTGTGCTCGGTGATACTTAAGGAGTCGTTTTGTCCACCTGTCAACCTCTTAGTTCATTAGGTTTCTGTTCGAGGGTGGTGTCATATCATTCGAACTCAGCTCTCTGGATAGGATTCTGGATATCTGAATATCTGCCAATAATCTCGAGGTTTGTCCATGAAAATGAGCGAAGAAGGTGTTCCTGACATAACGACGGCGTTGTCACATGTCATGACTTTATCCTTAGTAGAGCACCGTCAAAAGTGAGATTATATATTTCCCCAAACCAATGACCTTCCCCCAATTTTTGTCTTTTCAGAGGTCCATAAATTCCAATCCTTCCGAGAATCATTCACAATTCTTTTTAAAGCCATCTAGTGGCAGAAGCACAATCGACAAGTCGGCATCTATTCAGTTTCCATACAATCTTCTCTAAATTTCCGTCACATATTCTTAGGAGATCTGCATGCTTGCCCATACGGTTGTCAGGACATTCATATCTCAGGCAGGTAAAATCTACACAAACACGTACACCGTAGATTGTCTTCTGCAAACCTGCCCTTTCAAAAATTACTTTGAATAGTTTCTCATTTCCCCACAGGAAATCCAAACGGCTCTTAAATTGAACAGCTCGAAACTGCACTCCACTCGATACACATGCACAAACACTCGCAACTTGTGTAACGATACTTTGTTTCAACGGCACTTCGTGAAGGACGAGGACCAAGCAAGCAACCCTTTCAAGTGGGAGCCAAACCAATTTCCTTGTACACACTGACTATCTCACAGTTTCAGCAGGAAAACACTTCAGACTTTTGCGAAATGCCAAAAGCAAGAATAAAATATCAAGACGGACGAGAGAGAGAGAGCGAGAGGGGACAGAGTTGTCTTTCCTGATCCTCGGTCGGTCGGTTCACCTTTCAGTCGGGGCGGTGTCCTCGGTGGCCCTCCTGTATTGTGCTGTGGTCATGTAACAATTTTGCAGTTGAATCGTTTGCCCTCCAGAAACGAAAATAAGAAACTTTCCATCGTGCCGTTGTTTTCATTTTGTCTAAAGGATAAAACTTTCACAAATTACTTCCACACATCCCGGGCATCGTGTGTCCCGGCAGAGAGGGTAGTGCAGTGACGTGCTGGCTTTAAATATCACTGCCACCCCAACCGTCACTACACACACACACACCCTCTCGATTCACAGACAATTCCTGGGGAAGTTTACGGTTATGGAATTTAAAAGTCACCCCCTCCGGGTGGGTGGCTTCTTTTCTGAGTAATTAAGGTGCAGTCGACGGCGAGGCGGCGGCGGCGTGGATGTCGTATCCTTTGAGCAGAAAAATGTCGATTCTACGTGAAAACACTTTCGTTCCCCCCTCGCCCTCGGTGGATGAATGTCATAGAGGAGAAAACAAATCAGAAGTGAATGATAGCCATTCGCAACCCCTGCCGACAACGCCAAGGACTTCGGTGTGTCTTCTAAACGATCCTCTGACTGGTGGCACATGCCGAAATTCATTTGCATTTCTATGTGTGTGCGTCCGTACTTTTGGGTGTGTATTTTATTAAGTTCATTTGTCTTCTCCCTTGACTACAGTCTGTTGTGGCGGTCGCGGGACGGCGGCGGCGGCGGGAGTGGTTTTGTAGTTCCACAGGTCCTGTGTGAGCAGGCAGCAGGCAGCAGGCAACAAAAATTTGTTTAAGGGAGCGGCCGGAAATTTACATTCCTAACAAAGTCCTTGTCAAATGCAAATGTGGAAGGAATTTTAAAATGCTTCCCCTTTTGCACCCACGCACCCTTTCTGCCAGCATACGCACATTCAAGCGCCAGAGTCTTGCGGAGGCCATCGCTCAGTTAAAGGGACACCAGCCAGCGAGTGGTAGTCGCGCGGATGACTCGTGCCTCGTGTGCCTGAGTGACGGAAAGGAAATGAAACTTTCGAAAGGACGACGACGACGACGATGACAACGACAACGACGACGACGACGACGATGATTTGAATTTAAAGAAACGAAATGGAATTAAAAGTGCTAATTTGGATGTGTGCCATTGTGAATTCATGAGTGAGCCTGCTGACGAAAGGATAACACTGCTGTTGGGTGGGGGAGGGGGTGGGGGGATAAGGTCACATTTAGAACTTGTGTTGAGGTCTACGCTGAGTGGGGGAAGGGGAAGAGAGAGACAGTTTACGAGGTTTGGGAAGAGAAAATTAAAATTAGTGATAGGACATGGGACAGGGGGTTGGAGGTAGTTGACAGGAGGATAGGAGTTCATGAAGGCAATTACAAAGGCAGCTAAAGGAAGCTTACAACTAATCCAGGTCCACTTTATTGAGTGGAAAAGGGGTCAAGGATGGGGTGTGGTCTTTGGTCTCATTGCAGATGGAGAGGGTATGTTTCAGAAGTATTAGTTATGACTACGATTTTACAGGTCGAACCTGGAGAAAGTGACAGTTGTCAGGTTGTTTATGGTTGGAGACACGGCAAAGAGGTGGAGTGAGACTTTTGCAAGGAAAAAAAAAGGAAATGGAGAGAATGGCGACCAACAATGACCTTGGTGAGGTGACGGAAGTGTTAAAACAAGACTCCTGTGAGTTCTGTAGTGGACTTACGACCTCTTAACTTGACCACACTTCAGGTGAGAAAGCAGCTCAGGGGCGCTCCTATATGACACCTCTCGAAGGAATAAACAAAAAAAAAAAATCTCCTTGAGAAGGGTTCATTTGCGAAAATTTGTGAAACTGGCGCCCAACAAACGTCCCATTTGCTAAGAGCTTGCTAAGAAACAGATTCAAGACAGTAGAACCCATCAACGGGCAAACTCGAAGGCCTACTAGCAGCTTCAATCAGAGAATTGCAACAAAGTGGTGGTCTGCGTATGAAGCTTGAAGGTATTCCCTTAAGGCCATCAAACATGACATGGAGACCTTCAAAGGATTTACTCCGAATTTTAATTCATGAATGTGCCTAGAGGCAAATAATTGAACTAATCCGATATTTAGTGGGCACATCGAACATTACAAAAAAGAAAATAAAATGGCGCCCAACAAAAGATTCCTAGAGAAAGCGCCTTGAAACTTACTAAATGAGAAAGCTTCCTGTTCCTCAGGCACTCAGTCTCATCGTCTAGATCAGCTCCTGTAATGGCGCTCTTAGAAAGGTTTGTCATAAAATTTGGACCACCTGCAAGACCGTTAGTTTAATTGATTGCAGGGTAAAAGCCCAAAAGAGGGCAAATATTTTCATCAGATATCTTACTCCTCAAGACTTCAGAAATGTCTAAGCCACTGGAAAGCAATTACTGAAAGTGCGCATGAAAATGAAAACAGTTTTTAAAATTGGCGCCCGATCGGACATAGTTGCAAAATTTGTCAAAGAATTTCCAAATAAGATTAATAAATGTCACAAAATGCCCTCTTTTCAAAAGAGTAGCTTGGAGTTGAGCCCACGAGAGGGTCCTTTCAGCTCTCTAGCATCTAACGGTTGGCAGACTAATTACAAAATTTTCACGTACAACCTCCAGCACATAACCTCTCCGTCAGCACTTAGATATCACACGAAGCAAGTTGTGTCCTCGACAGATATTGCTGAAGAGACCTGTCCTTTACGAATGATTCAAGAAATGACGCCCCACAAGGGATTTTCTTCAATTTTCACTTAAAACTGAGTTTGTTCTTCTGTCTATCGGATAACCTAGTGCGATAAAACAAAAGAAACACTTGAGAAATGGCGCCCAACCCACGATGAGACCTTCATTTCATGTGTCACCCATTCTATGCCCCCCCCCTACCCCCTTCACAATCAAGAATCTTAAATAATTCTTTCAATGAGCTCACTCAAGCGTCCCCTATCGATTGATAAGCCCTTGAAAGAGGTCCACTCGTCCGAAGTCATAGCTGCCATTGCCGATGTCCATCATCCGAGAGGAGACGAGAAAAAAAACCCATTAGTACCATTTCCAACCGCCTCTTATCATCACCACCAACAATAGACACATCTTTCCATTTCCCCTTGCCCCCTCCCACCTGATCTCATCCGATAGACACTCTGCCACGTGGATGCACATCAAAACTGTCCGAAGACCTACCAAATTGCTGCCCTCTCCCCCCCTCTCTCTCTCTAGCTCGCACTCACTCTTCGGAACGAACATCGAAAAATGCCCAACGTGAAGAGATATAGATAAAAACCTATTAGATACGGATTCTCGCTCTTCAAAATGTCCACACAGCTCGCTGACCTAGATGGCCATCGTCCTCAATTCAATTTCCTCTTGACGTCATTCAATACAGATACACACACCAGCAGAGAAACACCCTCATGCATGGACACTTTTGTGCTGTTTGTCCATACGTCAATTTTGTTTCCACTTCATTTGGCATTCACCGGCGAGGAGGCATCAAAACGAAGACACGAGCCGCACACTCAACCCGGCTCGAGTTGAGAGCAAATAGGCGGCACCCTCACCGACCGCCCATCCGGCGCACAGACAGTCGAACGGACTTAACGATGTGAATGTGCCATATGCACAGCAGCAGCAGCAGCATCGACCCCGTCCCGAAGGCGGCATCCATCAGTCTTCGTCCGGCCACTGGACGGTATGAATTTCAAGAAACAATCATTATCCGTAGATAAATCTACTGAATCGAAACTCATAAATAAACAAATAAACAAGGCGGCTGTAGATTCGAATCTCTGGCCAAGCACACGGAAGGGGTGCGTTGAGGACTCCTGTACGAGGGGTCAAGTTGAACGGACAAAGACCAGGATCTGAAGGGGAAATGTGCTTAGATTTCTGTTGAGGATTATCGACGGAACGGGCTTTGCATTCACAGTAGAGATGGTCAGCTGCACTGCAGGTAGAGGGTGATTTCAGTGAACTGAGAGGGCTTGAACGTTTGTCACACTTTGGGCAACTGATGCCCAACGAAATACTCCCTGAAAAACTCACGCTTTTAGCAAGTGAGTGACTTCATGGGGGTCTCTCTTTTGCAAGGATTGCCTAAAATTGGCGCCCTACAATGGACTTGGTGAATGCTTTGTTCTGGGAACAGAGAATAGCGTGTTCCAACGGTCAGAACGCAATCAACGACGCTTTTAACTCTAAGGTACCCTAAACGGGATGGACTCAAGTCTCTGAGTTGCTAGGTCGATTTTGACGAGACACCAATTACCAAGAGATCACTTTCCTCACTATTGTCGGGGACCTGGTATGTCCTTCTTATATCATAACTAACATTGAAGAGCAGGGAAATCTGCCATAGATCACTACGGAAGATCCTATCGATTCGGGAAATAACACAAGAGCGCAAATTGACACCCACAACCTATTCGCTAATTTCAAAGCCACATATGAAGGCAAAGAGCTCTGCTTGTGCAGTAAGGGGAGGATGAGGTTCAAGAACCCTCGCTGCTCCACTAGGGTCGGTAACAAAACCCACGGAGCCCTTTAGTGTCAAAAGCAGTCTTAGGACGACGACCGTTTCTGGACATTGTCACAAGCCAACACCAGAGGCGTGCTCACCACAAAGTCCATTCATGAACTAGCTTCTGCCGATGACTTGGCATAAATAGATAAACACAGTAATAGCTTTGTACAACGTCCTTATCATTCGTGCTCTGCTCTATGGTGAGGAAAGTAAAAAATGGGGGAAGCCCTTGGCTTCTTGGAGAAACAGATCAGCGTGCGACTGTTGCAACTTGAACTCTATAGACAGCGCCTAGGTAGGCGTCTAGGGACTCAGCACTTAAGACATCTAGCCAGCTAATGGGCAACAAGACTCTGCCACGAGAAGTCTTCTTGTTCGAGACACAACGTAATAAAGAGCGTCCTCATCCAAGCCACTCACAAGAAGGACCTCACCAAACTCTGGAAACCAAGGAAAAGAAATCCGGAATAGACTCTACCACGCATTCCAACTGAAACCCGGCTCCGATCTGGGCTGTAGGGCCAAAGTAAGAAAAAGGAAATCCATGGTTCTGATGGCAGACTGACTGTCAACGAAAATTCCTGTATGCAGCTGTGTTCTCTTATTGAGCTGCAAATAGACGCTTAGACAGGCTTCACAAATGGAAGACGTTTGCGTGATTCAATAGCCTGATAGAATTAACATGTCTTCCGACGCCTCACATGAATTTTTTACCATCCACATCAGAGTTGAGACTGAAGTCCACGTCGATTAGTAAATTCAAACTGAAGGGAAATTTTTGCTATTCAGTTTGAGCTCTGAGTGAGAGAGATGCAAGACAGTTCTAGGTCCATGTGGCTTTTTATTCCAAAGCAGAGACTCTCAGAAGAAATCTTCACACTACGGCAGATCCCGGAAAAGGACAAAAAAATGAAAATCTGTACTCACCACCCATTTGTCGATTTTTAGGCCGCCTATGACATAGTGTGTCAAATTGTGAAGGATGACGATGGATAACTCTAGCTGTTCCGTCAAGGCCGGTAACAAACTCACCGAGACCTTCAATGTCAAAACAGGTTTTAGACAAGGCGACGCACTATCATGAGACTTCTTCAACATCATTCTTGAGAAGATCACCAGAAGCACGATCCTCCAAAAGTCCCTTCAATTGCTAGCTTCCGCTGATGACATTGATGTGATCGGACGAACACAGTGGGCCGTCAATGAGGCGTTTGTTGGCAGTGAAGCAGACGCGGCTAGAATGTGTCTGGTGGTTAATGAGGGCTGTCATGAAGGAAGGACACACAACATCGGCGTCAGGGACAGAGCGTCACACTAGGCAGCAAAAACTTCGAGTTAGTCAAGGACTTTGTCTACCTCGGCTCCACTGTAAAGAGGGATAACAGCACCAATGCCGAAATCAAACGCAGAATCACTCTTGCCAATCGCTGTTTCTTTGGGCTCAAGAGGCAATTGAGTAATAGAGCCCTCTCTCGAAGGGCTAAACTGGATTGAACACCCCAGTCCTACTCTATGGCGCGAAAACCTGGACGTTACTCAAAGTGGACGAGGAAGCCCTGAGTCTTGGTTTTTTGGTCTTGTTTGCGTCAATGGTATCTGGACGAGAAGATTTAACGACGAACTCTATAGGCTGCACAGCGACATGCGTCTAGTCAAGCGTCTCCGGATGCAACGCTTACGATGGCTAGGCCATATAGAGCGTATGGACATCACTGCTCCAGCCCGGAAAGTCTTCGAATCTGAGCCATTGAGACAACGCTGCAGAGGACGGCCTAGGCTAAGGTGGCGCACACAAGTTGAGAATTACCTCAATCAACTTGGAGTGCGCAGCCGGGGCCGGGGGAGGAATGTTTTTTGAGGCCCAGATCCACTCCGGACTGTAGCGCACAAGAAGAAGAAGAAGAAGAAGAAGAAGAAGGATTAAGGGCCGCATCTGACTAGGTGGCGTTCATCACAGCAGGACTCGATGACGCGCTCATGAGGGTAAACCACTGAAGGTACCGAATCTTTTAAAGAGAAAGGAACGAGTAGCATCTACAACAATGTGGCAAGCCAGAAGGAACACCTTCACCAGGTAGGTGGACGCATAGACTTTGTCCCGACATTGAAACGTTGACATTAAGGTCGACAGGGGACTGTAACTAGGACCTCTCGCAGGTCCTGTTTGGATACAGCGGTTACCAAAAGTCTTCTCCTGATAAATCACCGCTGTGTCCTGGACTGAGAGCACTCAGATTTTTTTCTTCCCTGTCGTCGCTTTGGACCCGGCATCAAGTCCCAACCGGGGGATCAAATCTTAATCAAAATCTTAGTGAAACTTAGGCATTCCGAAGCATAAGGGGCCATCCTTCACCCCCCCAAGCAATGCCGAGCAGCAGTTGGACGGGGAGAGTAGTCCAAGGGTGCTAGATGTATTTGCGTAATCAATTGCAGTTGTTGTGTGGGTCGTGCATGCTGGAAGAAGGGCCTACTACTGCCCTGGGACGATAACTCCATCCTGAGACGCATCAAAAGAAATGTCAGCCCAAACAGCATCATTTCAAATTTCCCGAATCTGCCTTAGGTCCCAAACTGAGGTCCTTACACTCACAATTCCTTCGCTTCAAAATAGCTCCCAACTTCCCTCAATAGCGGTCAGCCCTTTACAACATTCAATTTCTTCACGGAGACGGATGGTTGAACTACACCCGCTGTCTGATGTCCTCGAGACACTTTCAATGAATTTCTTTGATCCCATCAATAACCTCAACGAATCCTGTCAAGTACCATCTTTCACGCTACTTTCCCAACCGCAATCTCCTCCGACACACACACACACACACACCGCTCTTCCACAGCAGTCGGAAAGTGTGTGGCTCACATGCAAATGAAACAAGCGTCACAACCGATTTCAACAAGCACTTGTTGCCCTGTTAACTTGTTCCCGTCAAGATTTCCCATCCAACATTTCTTGAGCGAGTGAATCTCATTTTTAAGCACTCACTCAGGGCGGGGGGTGTGGCAGTGGCGGTGGTGGCTTCAGTCCCGCGAAATGAATTTGTATCGTGTAGCTGCTCGATTGTGTGACACAATCCTGACATTTGCTACACACAAAGATGAGCCTCGCGCAGCGTCCCCCCTCAGCCGCGTCTATTGTCGTGCGAAATAATTGAAAATGTCAAATTTACGAAATTGCCAAATTAAATTATTCGTTGCCTGGTGCAGAGCACAAGTGGCCTCGGGTGGAAGTGGGGTAAAGCATTCCACTTGACACCGAATTTTCACTGGAAGAGAGTGGAGTCTGCTTCATCCCCTCGGTCGTCGTCGTCGCAGCTGTGTCCCGTCGTCGGAAGTTATTCATTCGACTTGAGTTCGTATTCACTTCGAAGCGGCTGCCTGTCGGGATTTTGAGATTCTTCAAGCTTCGCACAAGGCTGGCATTTGCATAGCTGACGCTCGCATAAGTGTCAGTTACACCTGCTTCGCGGATATGAAAATTCCGGTCGACGGACGGGACAATTGAGTTGTAATGACCGTCGCGTCAAGTGGATCTATCTGTCCATAGTGAGAGGGTGGGGGTGTGTATCTTCCCTCACTTACCTGATAAATTTGGGTTTCTCTCCTTCGGAGAGTCTCCGTTGAGACAACTCGGCTGGTTATAGAGGGTGAGTGTGTTCTCCAGAATTTCACAAGCGACGACGAGTTGAAAGTGCACCGAGGAGAGTGGCTTGCAGGGGCTATTGGTTGCAAGGACTTCGGGGTGTATGAAGGAGAAGGAGGGAAATAAGAGGAGAACGGGAAGGTGGTGAAAATTTGCATAAGGACAAGCAGTGCGGATGTGAGTGTGAACGTGTCACTTCGGAAGATAAATGGAATGAATTTTAATTCCAAGGTACGCACAGTACGGGGCAAAAGTTGAACGGATGGACGGTCCTTGATGGTCTGCAGGGACTTAAGGAGGCGAAGTGAGTCGAGACAAGACATCGATCTGGAGGAAGGATTTTATGGCAACAGCGACAGAATGTCTGCGTTTTAAGAGCATCTCATGACTGGACTTTATGTGGCTTCAATTTTCGGCAATTTTTTTGAAAAAGATTACAATATCCATTCGATCCTTTGAAGTAGGGATTAAGGGTAGTTTTTGAATACAGAAATAAGAGGAACATAAAGATGTACAAGGACCCACTGACTGTTTAGCGCAATCTGTCGGTCAACAGAGACTGCCTTACTTGTGGTGCTATCGCCATGTTTCGTAGCGAAAATTGCGAAAAGATCCCTTGTTGGGCGCCACTTTCCGTTGCAGATTTGACGCACAGATCATTATGTTGACAAATTTTCTGTGGGGCGTCAGTTTTGTGATGCTGTTAAATAGATTCATCAATAGTTTAGGTTTATTTGGCACTGAGTCTTATAAGGACTCTTGCACTACCACACCATAGAGTATGGTGGACATAGCCTCGACCATTATTGAAGCAGTTTAGGAACTTATAAATGTCTTGATGAGAGTCTCATTGGGATCAGCGAATGAATTGTAGCAGTGTGTACACTCCTAGGTGATGATTGGTTTCGTCCCCATGCAGTCAGCAGAAGTCTTTGAATGAAGCTTCGGGCATTCTTGCACGTCCACTTATCCCTCCTACGGCCAGGCAGGCATTTGTTAAACGCGAATTGCAATTCGGAACAATTTCGATGAAGCCTGACCTACATTTCGTCTGATACCTGAAAAAAAATTGCTGGTTGGCAAGTATCATGGTTGCACACTGTCGTATTACATCCTATCCTCACTTAAGATTGTTTAGCGTAGTGGTCTGATCCACATTTATTTGTGACAAATGAAGTTTATCAATGGGGTACAAGGACTGGTGTATGCAAGTGACACGGGTGCCCTCAGAAGTACTCCCTCCACTTTTCTCTACCATTCTACCACTCTCTCTCTCTCTCTCTCTCTCGCTCACCTTCTCTCTCCCTCTCTCTTTCCCCCGCTCAACACTTCTTCACATTTTTACCGAATACTTACGAAGTCTGTAAATACCGCAACCATGTGCACAAGAATGGGCTCCTTTCGAATCACAACTTTTGAAGTAGGTTTTAATCAATTTGTAGAGTCTTCTGCTTTTAAAGAGATCCATGGTCGCAAATGACATACATTCAGCTAAAATCGTTACACTTTCCATGGCAGCTATCTTCGGTGGGTGACAAATGCCAGCGCTGCCAACCTGAAACCACAAAATGAATGATTCTGTTTTTAAACAATGGTCACTGGGTTTAATTCGTCTCTATTCGAAATTTGATTCAAAACACTGAATAACAGTAGATATGAAGAGTGAGACAGATGGACGGAGGGATGGACTCCCATAACTTTAAAATTTTCTATTATTAGAAACGAAACTATTGAAGGGTCTTGAGGTTGGAAAAGAAGATGTTTAAAGGAATCCCGAGACCTAGACAAATATAAGGCTCTTGGGGCATAAAAAAGGAATCAGAGAAGCTCCGATAGGAACTCTTCAGACGGAATAGAATTGAATCAATTCAGTTGAGCATGTCACAACGCTTACAGTCTGTCATAAATGTCACAAGTTATGACTTTTGAACCTCAAACGGACCAAGGCGTTTGATCGAATAGCGTTTTGTTGATAAAAACAGTTTCTCCTAACTCAAGTCTACATCTTTTTTAAATTTCCTTTAACAAAATTCACGAGCAAACAATTGGGAGGACCTGCCCAGCAGGTCCTTTACCAAGTCCACACCCAGAAGTCATTTGATTAGGTTCCATCGAAGTCCTCACAATTAAAACTTTCCTCTCTGCATCAACCCACGTCAGAGCTCTCTCCGGAAGGCAACATCGGCTTCCATTTCCGTCGCAGGGGACAATCTTTGTTTTAATTAAAAGAAACGTCTCCCCATCCCCTCCCCCCCCTCCTTGGATATTTAATCAATCACCAGTGAAAAGGAAAACGAGGAAGAAACGAAAAAAATGTTAATTGCAATCCGCCGCCTCCATCCACCGCCACGGCTGTGTTGTATCGCTGGCCGGGATCCCTTTCAGCATTGATTACGCGTCCTGGTGGCCGTTGATGGCGGCGGCGGCGGCGTCTCTTTTTTTTGTGTGTGCCTCAGAATTTACATCTCACCGGCTGCCAACTGGCGGAAACTGGGCAAATTTCTTGTGATTTGTTTAGTTTTTTGCTTCGTTTCCGCCCTCCCCTCCGCCCCTGTTTAGTCACCCCCCTCCCACCGCCATCATCAGCCACTGTGTACACATCTAACAAAATTGTTTCGCTGAGGTACACCCTGCCGGGGCCGGTTAAGCGATGCGGGTCGTGTGCATCGGTTGAACTCAATTTTGGTCACATCCCAGGAATGTCACTATTTTCGGTCTGCCTGATTGGAGTCCCGAAATGTTTGCGCGGATGGAAAACCACACCCCTCCCGATCACGCCCACCTCCCTCCCCCGGCTAAGAGATAGATAGAATAAATTATTTTCACAAGAAAACTTTGAACAGGACTTGAAGGAAGTGCGGAGCAACTTAAAAGAATATCTTCCCGTGGGTTTGATGTACATATCTTCAATTTGCATCAGGTGGCTGAAACTTTTCCACTCAAGATAGGTACACTACTCGGCTCTTATCTGACGTCTTGGGTGGGGGGGGGGCGGCTAAAGGAGATGCATGCACACAGCAATTAGAGTGCGCTTATGCGCCCCCTTTCTCTCTCTTTCCTTTACTCTCTCTCTGGAAGCGAAAGACTTTGTGAAGTCATTTTGGTTTTTCAGACTTGTTAGTGAATTCTATTTATTTTGCGAACTACCTTCGAAGAGTTTCCGTCTTCGACTGGGGCGAAGTCTGAGAGAGCCCATTACCGAGCGGAGGGGGGAGAAGGTGTCTTGAAAATGCTAAGAAGTGCTCAAGAGCAATAGAAAAGAGAACATTTAACGTCGTTTTGAGACTAGTTTCTGGGAGTTCAAGTAAGTTCGCTGATAGCAGACAGAGTCCTCGATAGAATACTGGGGGGCATGATAGGCGCTGAATGGTGGAGCGTGGAGGGGGGGAAGGGGTTTGTGAATAATTAATGTGATCCATGGTGAGAGCGTCGACTGTCAATTTCAATTTTGATGCCTGAATGAGCTGAGTAGATACAGACAGTGTGACAGACATCGTGGACAGACGGACAAAACCAACCAAAAAGGGTTTCATTCTCTGAAAGCAAAATCTTAAGGAATGATGGAAGAAGGAGAAAAGAATCAGACGACTTCAGGTTCCTCCTTGATGAATTTGATTCCCTGATCCCTTTGTGTCTACGATGGGTTTCGCAAGCAGACTTTGAGAAATTTAAGACCTCCAAGCCAGTGTAGAAACAAGGTCTTAAGGATGATATAACGTCCTTTATCTAAAAGGATCGTCAAGTATGTTCAATTTACAAGTCAGTACTTTGCGAAGAGGGCAATTTCAGTTTGGGTGCATAAATCAGTTTCCATGAAGAGTCAGATCAAGGACACGCACCTGACTGTCCCACTGTTACCGCGGTTGCCACTGTTACAGAAGTTGGCACTGTTGGAGAGGTTGCCACTTTTAAAGAGGTTGCCACTGTTACAGAGGTTGCCACTTTTATTCAGAGCAGAGGACCGTCCGACTAAAGAAACAGATTTTGTTGAAGATTTCTCTGCGCCCTCTGAGAAAACAGGTCTCATCAGTTCTTACTCTCTAGTCTCACAGAAGTGTCTTCTGTGAACATAGGCTGCCGATATGATATATTCGGCCGTAACATTACGGCGGTTACTCACCGGGATAGGCCGAAAAATGCGACGTTGCGGGGGGAACTCATTGTTGAGCATCTACTTTGTCGGATGAAAAGGGCTTTATTTCGTTGGTTTTGCCAACGAAATCATCATCACGATTTCCGAGGCGTGCCTTAGATGCAATTCCAACAGGTAGGCGACCGCTCAACGGACCCAAGACGAGGTGATTGGATCAAGGCCGTTAACTCGCCTGGATGCGCTTGAAAATAGCTCCTGATGATTTAGAGTCGATGGCGGAAGAACGGGAGGGCTCTCGTGCGTGCATTGCGCTTTTTGTGGAAGATAGTAATGAGTCTCACAGAACACACTAATTTTCTAAATACAGCCAAAACAGTTAAGGCACACCCTCATTTGTGAATCTTTCCACGATGATTTGCCAAATGATACTGAACAAAAATGATATAGCAGTTTGCTAAGAATCACTCGTAATCAGTCAAAAAAGGCCTATTGAAAATTCAACCTCACTCTGAATGACACTTAATTTTAGATCAAAAATGTGCTTTCATGGTGCTGTGGCAAATTTTGAATCTCAGATGTGAAAGGAGACTTTAAGGGTTGTTTCGAGGCAGCGGTTGAGCCCATCGAGCTCAATCCTCTATCCCCCAGCACAAGCCATGGATTTCACCCGAAATAATCGCCATGTTCAAAAACAGGGATGAGCTTTTTAGGAAGTGGAAGAATAGCCCGATGTGTAAAACCTACGAAAGCCAGTACAAGAAGTATAGAACGACGGTGAATAAGAGCATCGAACTAAAGAAAACACATGAGAAAAGCCTGGGGTATCATTAGTAAACTTCTTGGAAAAGGGTAGCGCTCAATTGCGAAATTGTTGTAACCAGTTTTCCAAGTACATCTGTTGGCCTGGCAGACATCGTGAATAAATTTGCAGATCAACCAAGCGGGAAACGTTGTCTATGCCTGCGACACAAAACCACATGGGCAGTCCAACTTCAGCAAAGCATCTTCTTCGAGAAAGCAATTGAGCGGGAAATATTTACGAAACTGTGTCAGCTGAATTGTACGAAAGGTCCTGGAGTATATAGAATCAGACCTCAGTTATCACTTAGATGTAGTATGTGCCAATGTCATTTGACAAGGTTGACGAAAAGGTCGATAATTTGGCCACAAGGGAGGCGTAAAAAGAAAGAAACATGGAACTATTGCAAGCCTACCCACTTTTAAAGTGTCTGGAAGAAGAAATTGATAATCGTGTCGAAACAAAAAGGACAACAACCGAACCAGTACGGCTTCCAAAGAGTGCAAGAGCACCCAATCACTACTGGGGGCGCTTACAAATATCGCCATGGCAGGTCTTAACCAGAATAATCACGTAATTGTTCTATTTATCGACTTCAGCGAAGCATTCGATACTTTGACACATGAAAAGCTCGAAGAAAGTGGGTTTGAGAGGAGTCCTGGCAAACTAGCTCAAAAGTTATCTGACTGACAGAACTAGCCCCGTGAAGGTAGCTGATAAATTGAGGTCTGAAAAAGAAGTCCAATATGGTATGCCACAAGGCTGAAAACTGTAACCCATTTTATACATCCTTCTCAGAACGACTTACTGTGGTTTTTGAATTTGAATCCTATGCCGACGACATAGGAATCGTGGTGAAACGCCAAAACTTGCAGTCAGCTGAGCAGATAATGCAAGACGAATTCAACGCTGTATCCGAATGGTGAGGTGATAGTGGCCTAGTCGTACATGCCACGATGCACATTCGAACCCCATTAACACCTGCAGGAGTCTTCAAAATTCATCGAATTGACCGCTGTCCACAATCAATCGCTATTCCAATAAGAAATGCTCAAACGAATTAGCCAGCTGCATTCCTTTCCTTCAAGAATTCACCCGCAATACACGCCTCGCTTGGAATGCTCATCAGTTCACCCTTAAGCCCACCTTCGGACGTACAGTACAGTAAGAGACTCGTTCTTTAGCTGCACCACACGAATATGGAATGCTCTTCCCAGCTCAATATTCCCATCTCATTACAATCCACAGACATTTAAGACCAATATGCACCGGTACCCCGTCTCCCTCTCTTCCTCTATACCGTCGGCCCGTGCTGTGACTTAAATCCGGTCACTTAAGGGTAGTCGTAACCCCTTTAGCGCGCGCCAACTATAAAAAAAGCAATGCAATCGAAGCGAAATCGACGAAAACTTTCTTTGGCGTGAGCACATTAACGTCCTTCGTTTACAATTTAAGAGCACTTCGTCTTCGCGATGACGTATCGTAAGCGTAACACAAACGTAGAAGTGCTTAAGCAGGTGTATTACTCACTAGCAGACTCACGCGTCTGATACGACATTCTGGTCTATAGAGACGCAGCAAAATCCCACCTGGATATCTTGCACACAACACAGTGCTTAAAAAATTGTTTGACACATCACCTCAACTTTTCAAATTCCAGATGTCAAAGCTTTTGTGTAGATTACAACACTGGTGCAGTTCATGAGATACCCACGGTTCCAACAACCATTAAGTCACACGCTTAACACCAGAAAACGTGCCCAAGGGGTGCTTGAAGCTCCGAGAGCATACAACTTGTATGGAGACCGAGAACTACGTTCCACCGCCCCCAAATTTACGAGTTCCTTGCCACAGTGTATTTAAGAAATCCAAAATTTCAAAAAAAAGAGATCCCTCCCGCTTGAACTACCCTAGAGATCAGGTCGTGGACAAACTAACAGCTCACGCAGGTTACGTAGATGTGGGGAATCAAAATTTGCCACTTTCCACAGATCAAAGTCCTGAAGGACGATTACTGATTGCAACATCTCTGCCCCATCGAAGTCTCAAATCCCCGTCCACCCCAAGCCGTGAACAATTTAGTGCACAACCCGATGACAGTCTCCTTTGTGCGGGGCTCAGCTCACCTCAAATGATCTCATCCTGTGGAGCAGAATCGAAAAGACACACCAAAGCACATTCGTAATCTGATGGATAATCCCAGCAGAACATCCCATTAAATGCCTTCACTAAGTGATTTTAAATAGAACTGTCTGCCGTCCCACCCGTCGTCATCGTCCTCCGCCCATAATGGATTGCCACCGCCACCTCAGCTCGGTGTGGTGGCGCAAAACCTGTGCGATTATCTTGGAAAAGTAAATTATTTCCTCCTGAGTCGCATCGAAGGTATGGATGGGTCGGGTGGCAGTGGCGGCGCATTGACTCTATTCTTGGCCCGATGGTTGGAACATTAAATAAAGATTGTGCCAATGCAAGCGGATTGGCATCGTCTTCTCTCTCCCACACTCTCTCTCTCCCCTTTCTCCGTCGTCGACATTCCTTTCGGTCTGGTTATCTTTGAACTGAGAGGCCACCGCTGCGCCACCGTTATTGAGTGCAAGGATGTTTTTCATGGAAATTGGCATCTTTAAGGAGAATCATGGGAGAGGAGGCACAGAAAAAAAAAGGATTTCCTAATCCTCCAACGTCCTTCAGTGATTCACGTGATTTTTGCTTAACACTCTACACAGGCACTCCCGAGAGCGGAGATATGCAAAGGCGAAGGAAAACGTTGTGCATGGGGAAGCCGAATGAGAAAAAGTTGTCACGAAGCGAGCGGAAATTGATGAAAGAAATGGAAACTAAGGGGGTGGAGGCGGCTAACGAGCGGGAGCGGGCGAGAGAGGTGAGACGTGAGGGATTTAAGGATTGCGCCGGCCGGGTCGTGGGAATGAATCTGCTTTCGTTTGCGGAATAAATTAATATCACAGAAATGTCTCCCGCCCCGGATGAGGGTTCTCCGGTCTTGCTTTCAATTCTATCAACTCGCGGGCTTAAGGAGCGAATTTGTATTTCGATTAAACGCGAGCACCGGGTGTGGAGTGGAGAAGTCGATTTGGAAATCGACTTCTTTGCGGCCTTTTGTTGCTGCTGCTGTCAATCAGGGATTACGGGTTGGACTGAAGTTGGATTGGAGGGGGGGGGGGGGGGAGGGTGTATGTCTTTAAATAAACTTTTGTAAAAGGATTAATCCCGTGAAGGAAGGTCCCAAGGGCATGACAAAGAAGGAGTTGTTATCTGGATCCAACAATTAGCCGGGGCTTCTTGTTACCTGTTTCGATACGGATGGGAATTTAATCAGGATTGTTGAACGGAATCCCTAGACAATTATTTACAAGGAAGATTTTTCTTGATTTAAAGAGAAGATCCTTTTAGGTCTTCTACCGGATTTCCATTTTGTTTTGGCATGACGTGTGGGCAGCTGATTTTAAACAACCAAGGACATGAATTCCTTGTGAAGGAAATAGCCTAGACAACATTACTTCCGAGGACTTTTGGCCTTCACAAAAAACTCAGATTAAGTTCCTAAAGCGCCAATCCGTGGAATAGGAACATTTTTTTGCCATGACCCGAGGCTTAGTGACTTTCTTGCCCTCATTGCGGTCTTATTTTGAGAAGCAGTACGGCCCCAAGTGACCACAGAGCTAAGTTTGTTCAGCAACTACTCGTGTTGTAGGTGCTCTCATGGGTGGAGGGAACCTGCAATTTATTGCCGACTTCAAACGACGAAAGCAAAAAGAAGGGAAGCTCTTTACAGACTTAGTGGGTTTTTGCAGGCAGTGCGAAAATTTTCGTTCCGTACGCGTGATTTTCCGTCCAGGAATCGGAATCTGTCGATTCACTTACGCCCTGCTCTACGATAGTCTCTCCTAATTGGCTAGAAACTTATTCAAACAAAGTACTTGTCCTGTCCTCACCGGGCAAAGCCAATTCGTGTCCATTTTAGAATTTGCTGATCCTTTCTACTCTGACGCTGCATAGTTCGTTTTGGCGTTCGTAGAAATCGCTACTGCTTGCAGCTGTAAGGTGGAAGGCAGCGCCTTAAGCTACAAGTCTTCATGTATTGCACACACAGTTGCCCGATGGCTGGTGGTCATGTAGAGTGGATGGAAATCAATGCTCCGGCCTGAAAAGTCTGCGAATCCACCCTCGAAGGACGGCGCAGTAGAGGAAGACCGCGACTTAGGTGGCGCACGCAAGTGGAAAGGGACTTCAACCAACTATGCGTGCGAAACTGGAGACAGCTAAAGAAAGATCGAGCTGGTTGAAGACGCTTGTTAGATGAGGCCCATGTGCACCCCGGATTGTAGCGCCACCTTAAGTCAGTAAGTAAGTACACACAGTGGAACTTTACCGCCATGTGGTGGAGTCCGGTCCTTCTAACCAGTGGCTCTCACAAAGATTAACTTAGGTGCTTAGGAGCTGAGGCAATTATCAATCAAAATGTTGGAAATGCCACAAGCTGATATTATCGTTCTTATTATCAGTCCAGCGGTCATGAAGGCAGTCCCGTATGTGGAAACCGAGTTAATGTCTTGAGGCTCTGTGGTAGCTGAAGCTCTTTGGAAAGAAGGTGCTAATGTTGACCGAATGCGTGCACAACAGTGAATCAAACCACATCTGACTAATCTACAGAGAAAGATTGCCATGAAGATCTGAGAATAAGCCAAATTTTAATGAGGCTGTCAAGGCAACTGTAAGGCGGCAGGGATCATGTGGTCGACTATTTCAATGCAAGACCGGCCTTTTCATCAGACTCGAACAAATTTTGTTTTTCGATGTTAGCCAGTGTAGTACTTCCTCTTCTTCATATAGCGCTATAAACTAGTGTGGACCTGGCCCTCAAGCAAGAAGCCTTCTCCATGCTCTTGAGCCAGCAGCCTATAATTTCTCACGCTACGTTGGTTGAGGTCCTTTTCAACTTGTGTTTGACATTCGGTTTGTGGGGGTCCTTAATGGTTTTTCTCATTGGTTCGGAGTTGAAAATTCTTCGGACTGGAACAGTGTTTTTCATACGCTCTACATGGCGTAGTCACCTTAGGGCTAGCAAGGCTGTATCGTTGGTGGTTGAGTCTTCATTTCCAAAGATGAGAGAACGTTTCTCTCTTGATCTGTTCTTGAGATTATCCAGTCTCTTGGGCCATAGAGCAGGACAGGGATGATCAAGGTGCCTTGTAATGTAAGCTTGGTCCTTCTGGAGTAGACGGGGCTCTACTTTTCAATTGCTCCATGAGCCCAAAGAAAAAGCGGCTGACAAGAGTTGTTATTCTGCGTTTAATGTCGGTACTGAACTTGGTTGTGTCATTTATATGCGTGCCAAAGTAGACGAAGTCCCTCACCACCTCGAAGTTGTAGCTGCCAGACTTAATCCAAGACGTCACGAAATGCAAATGAGTCTCATCGCGGACATCTAATGCAGAGGGTGTGGAGATGCAAATGAATAGTTGGATCCTTCTCGCTTCTTCTGCCACTGCCAAAGCCTAAGTCAGTCCAAGATATTCCCGTCAAACCCATGGTTTCAACTTTTAGAAGGTTATGCTTTTAGAAGCTGCAATACAGCTTTACTGAATTTGGTTTAAATAAAGACCAAACAGCATCCTCCTTTGGACTGTTAAATAGAGCGTCGCTTTAAAGATGCCCCAGATTGAAATAAAACTCCAGTCCGCGTGAATTGGCTGAGTCACTAGTTACAGCCAAGGCGAGGATAGGAAGAAAAGGTCTAGATGGTTCACCAGCCCTAAAACTCAACAGACTCTACAGACGTCGACTGTGTGTTAGTGTCCGCTTAATGTCCACATCATGGAAGGCACTCCCAAGGTCATCGTCTGTCTCAAACAAATCGGCAACCTAAACTGGAGTTTCGGGGTCCCTACGCACGATACTTTCTTTTGTTTGACCCCAGTCTTGTGCATATGTCGTAAGATACTCGTCAGGCATTGTGCTTGTACGACTTTTTCTATAGGCAGTGCCACCTTTGGACAGAATCTGACCCAGGAAAGGAAAACGGACCTCAAAACGTAGAAAGAATTTGACACTGGCGACATTTTGGGCAACGATAACTTCAGACTACATTTCTCGTTAAGCCATGTTTTCGAAGTGAGAGCCTATGCGATCCTAAAAGCCCAGAACTGTGTTGTGAAAAAAGGTGTAGCCAAGATTATGGCTTTCCTTTTTCCTTCTTCCTTCCTCCCTCTTCCTTCTTCCATCTTCCTTCTTTCTCCCCCTTCTTCCTGCAAGTCCTCTCTTCATTCAGTCGGCAATCTTAAGTCGCTTAGACTTGTTTCGGGTCCCTAGACACCAGGGGTTCACATACCAAAACTGGTGAACTTCCCCCGGAAAGGACCAAGAGGACACTCTTATGATCTGAACCTACATTGTCACTGGCCCTGTACGTGGTTACGGCCTTCGCCGATGGTTGGGACTCTGGAGAGCATAACCGGAGATAATCTGGCTCTCCAGGATTCACACAAGACTTGTGCCTTGATATTGGTAGAAATTCCGAGGCTTCATAAAAATTCTACCAAGCGCCTATGTGTGCTACAGCTATGTGAGTAAACCCTCTGCTACGCCTGTGGAGAGGACATCGACACTGCAGAGCACATCTTCTGCCACAATCTCGTCGGCGCTGATGTGGTGAAGGCTGGTGGCTTGTCCACGGAAGCGACTGCTGAACAAGAGCAAATTTGAGTCCCTGCCTCTTTGATCATTGGACCGGGTTTTCAGTCAATCAGTTCCCCGGTTCAGTGCTTAAAGGCTTCCTACAAAAAAACAATGTTTTAGAATGCATTGAGTTCACAGGATACTGCTCCCTTCGCCTTCCGAATGCCCCTCAGAGCAGCAGCAAACTCACAAACGACTTCGCCTTTCCTCGAGACAACAATTTCCACAAAACCCCCTTTTCCAACGCCCTGTACCGAGGACTCCTCTAAACGCAAATCCTCTTCATCTCAAACCGAAAACAGAGGACGAAAAAAACAAAACTGCCACTGCACAACCCTCTTACTGAACTGAAGGCCGCCCATTCATTTGAGGCAATTAAGCACTTGATGTACTGGTAACAAGTAATGGCCCACTTCAAGCCGGCAGTGTTTTGCTTATCTCTCCGTCGCCGCCCCCACCCACCCAAACCCAAAAAGAACTAGCTTAATGGGTGATTTAATTTGTAATTCGTCCTCGACTCCATCCATCCGAACGGCGAACGAACGACCGTCTGTCACCCGTCACTGTCGCATTTCGGCTGAGAGCCGAGCCAAAAACTTTTCAATTTGTTTCTGGCACAAAAGTTTAAGGTGAATGTGCTCCCGTGCCACTTGGCCTGTGTATCCTCCGATAGCTGCCACAATGGAACAAGATACAACGACAACGACGTTGAGGACAAGGAGGACGACGTTGACGACAACGACAACGACGACGGATTGCTCGACGCGTTTGTGTATCACCACCACTACGCCTGGTCGTGCTCTGTCAACACGCAGCAGGAACGTTAAACAAACCCCCTCTTGTTGTTGTTGTCGCCGTCATTTTTGTTTTTGTTTTCTCATTTTTATAGTTCTCGAGAGAAATTCAATAAAACTTTTTTTTCGGGATCCGAGGGCGAAGTTCTACGGAAATGCATAAATTTTCAATGAGTCCTGGGAGAAAGGGGATCTCTGCGCACACGCACACATAGGCCACGCCACGCGACACACACACACACACACACATACAGACGACAACAAGTGCTGAAGAATGAGGAAATTAGATTCTCTTACACTGTGTGACATTAGAAATAAATTGTTGAGTTGCCAGCGGCGCGGGGGCACAGATATGTGCAGGGGAGTGGATCAGAGCTTAAAGACGTTATCACACGCTCGCTGGGGTGAGATAATTGGGATGGGTGAAGCTATTTCATGGCCCCGTGGACATGGGCGGGGGCTTAAAATGAGATGAAAGATGGTGGGTACATGGGGGAGGAGGGGGAGAGGGGTGGGGGGGTGGCAAGCATTTCTGAAATGAATTTGCTGCGGGAGCCAAGTTGAAGTGACACGGTGTCACTTTCAGGCGTACGACATGACATCTGTGACCGGGAATGGGCTGGAAGTGGACTAGTTGGGATTGTGACTCACTTTTGAGATGGGGCTAAGTTAAGGTTGAAGGGGGGGGGGCAAGGACGTAAGGGAGGTTAAAGGCATTACCCAACCGGTTCGAGCTGTAGATCTTCCTTTGCATTTGGGAGGGTATCTGGCAATCTGGCAATCCCCAGGAGTTCATGAGCTTCATGGGCTCTTTCATCAGCTTCATCCGCTCATCTTGTGGTCTCATTGCTTGGGCCATCCACCTTTTTGTTTCCTTCTTCCAGTCTCGCCAGGGGCTCAGAAATGAATCGGTCGACATCACAGTCCAAAGTACACGTATGACCGGCTTCCCAACAAACTCTTCTGATGTCAGGCACTTGGTCATGGGCATTTTGTCGAAGTGACATCTTGCATTGTGGCTGCCCTTCATTCAGTCCTATTCGGTAGAACGAAGGGATACAGCGCTCACGGTCAGAAGCTCCACTTGATGGCCTCTCTGAAGCTGTGAGACACTGATTGCAGTCTTCATGGACCACCAGGGGCAGGCCTTAGTCATTGAATCTGACTCATCGGCGAAATCGTGGACTTGGTCTAACCTGGCTCATCGGGAGCTATGCCAGAGCGGAATCAGGCGAGATGGTGGACTTGGTTCAACCTGACTCATCAGAAGCTATGCCAGGGCGAGATGGTGGACTTGGTCCAACCTCTTTGTCCTGCCCTGCCAAATAGTCGAAGCCAATGAGCTACTTGTGCCACGTCTTCTAACCATCGAAAAAAAGCCCAGTTTCACTTAAATGTTTTCATTTATCCCTTCCATTACATTAATCAAGCCTTCTGTGGATCCTTAGGCCCAAATCTATCCAAGATCGACTTCAGAAAGACCCCAAGTTTGGGTACATCTTCAATTCCAAGCAAATGGACGGCTATTCTTAAATGCTTCATGGTCAACCGCAATTTCCCGAACTTGCGTCATCACTTCCCCCCTCCAGAAGCTTGTATCGCAGACGTCCAGCAATTTGCTGATCAGGACACATTAAAGATTCCCTCCAGACCAAACCACTGCCCACAGAAACATTGCCCAAAACTTTGCCCCACACCTCCCTGCCAACACCACAACAGCGCGGCTAAATGCAGATTTCCACAGCACGTACGTCACACTCGCCTACCCCCCCCCCCCCCCCCCCCCCCGACTGCTCCACCCCCTCCCGCATGTCGACAAATTGATTTGATTCAAGTTAACTTGTCACCGTGCTAATGGGAAAGTTCTGTGTACGTGACAACGCTTGAAATAGAACCACGTCAGCCTTGAACTTAACGCCTGAGTCGAGCACTCCTCAGTCGACCACATTCCACCGAACGAAGGATGGACCGAATTTGCGCTTGTCTTGCCCCCCCCTCCCCTCCCTCCCGCACTCGAATCAATTTCCACACACACAGTAGCGCTACTAATTGATATCAGTGAGAGTGCCGCCACCCCCAACGCGGGTGGGTGCACAGCAACCCTCCGGATACACTGTGAACCAAAACAAATGCCAAGCAGCTACAATGACGATGCCGATGAGGGGACAACGGGGACAGCGACAACGTTGAACGCGAAGGACTCATGCATTTTTCAAGAGGACAATCGATTCCAAGGGCCTGTGGAATGCATGTGGATCGTGTCTGTATGCAGACATCGCACATCCGCCAATTAAATCATGCAAACGACTGTCGGATGGAGAGTTCGATTGAAAATCAATAGAACGCCTCCCCCCCTCAGATCGGAGGGTGATTCGCGACTACTTCACACAACACACAGCGCCTAGCAGCGCGTTTGCAATTCGGACTGACTCCGGCTGGCCATTCTATCTAAGCGCCGCTCGTTCTGTTCCTGATTGTCCTGGGATTGCGCCCGGTTGTCCAAACTTCACTGGAATGGCCTGTTTATGTTCTCGCTGCCTTCAGTGAGATCCTTGTTTTTATTTGGTAGCTCCCCCGCGCGGGGGCTGAGGCTCAGCTCGCCTTATGATTTTCAATTGGCGGGTAATTTCTGCGTCAACAGAGTGCAATGAAAAATAACGGAACAGGATGCAATCAAATCGAATGTGATGTCGTTTCCCGACTCGATACTTTGCCGATATTGAACGACCCAGTCGGGCGATGGCGGTGGTGATGTAGACGCGCCTCTCACAATTGCGCCCCTATTAGACGTGCGATGTGGGAATCTGTCGTGGTGGCACGTGAGGCAAGGGTTGTTCGCTTGTACGTGCCATTTTATGTCGATTTCGGGACGTAAAGCGGGAATCAAATGATATTTTTACGGCGTCGCCGCTCACCGCGCGGGTGGGGGAGCGAGCTCGTTAAATCGGAGACTTTTAACTTTTGAGAGGAGTAAAATCTTCGGTCGGCTCCTTGCACTCGTGCGTGAGCTCAGGGCCGAACGGGTTTCGGTTGGGGATTTGCATAAATGGGCCATGATATCGCGCGCGTTTTATGGGCGCGCGGGTTTATGAATCAACATATTTTGATCCAGGTGCTTGATTGGCGAGAAAATTGAAAGCGTAAGTAATGGCGGCACAGCGGCATCTGTTACATAGTTAAAAGAGCTAATTTAGTATGTGTACTGCGGGACCAGCGGGGGGAGGCTGGAGTGGTTTTTGAGAGATCAAGCACGAGGCGGGGGAGTGAATCTAGACAAAAGCGAGCCTGAAGCCTTTTGAAGGAGTGTTGCGTTGGTAGTGGCGTCATTACCGCCCTCGTAGTGTGCAATCAGCGGTGTCCCTTAAACTGATGAAAATGGTGGCAGTTGTTGTTGCGGTTGATGACCTCTCAAAATTTGAGTGGCGAATGGTTGTCTCTCACTCCCACGCATGAGGTTCTAAGTTTGACACAAGTGACAGTCCAAGTCCTGGTGCATGGCGCAGGAGCATGGACACTAGCTAAGGCGGACATTGCCTGAAGAGGAAAATCCCACTGATGGCATTCGGAGGAGCAAACTGAACGACTCACTGTACAGGTTGTACAGTGACTTCGCTCTGGTCAAAGAAATTCGAGCGTCTCGTGTCTTGTGTCTCGTCTCTCGTCTATCATCTATCGTCTATCGTCTATCGTCTATCGCCTCTGGTCTGTCTCCTCTCCTCTCTCGTAGGAAACGAATGTTCCGACTTGGAAAGTCTTTGACTTCAGCCTCGAGGGACAACGTGGTTAAGGAAGAGTCCACTTTCGGTGGCGGATGCAGCTGGCAAGGGACCTCAATCACTTGAATACGCGTAGCTTTAAGGAACCAGCACAAGACCGAGCTGTAGGACTAGGGAGCTTGGCTCAGGCTCAGGTCCGCCTCGGACTGCACGAGGCGAGGTATGTTATCCGTGGCCCAGGACACCGCGGAACTGCTCCAGCCAAAGAAGATGAAGACGATGTTCGGTTCCAATAAAATGTTTTTCAAAGCGAAATGTTTGATGTTCAGTTGTAGCAGCCTGATGCATGTGTGAGGTGGACTGAAAGGCCACGTTTTCAGATACAGCGGATTTCGCGCTAATAGAAATCCCATTTTCGGTACAGCCACTTAATTGGGACATACTCGAACAGTTCAAAAAGGATGAAGCAAAATTGAGGTAACTAGGCTAGCAAGAGACACACCCATCATAGCACACACTTACCTACTAGCTTTTCAAGCCAGCGCTTCTAAGTGAGTCTCAACCTGAGCAATTGTGGCCCTCAATTTTTCATCAGACAGTCTTCAAAATCAAGTCCTTGGAGTCGTCGCTTACTTGATCTCCAAGACCGGAATTCTGTTATCCTCTGCTTCTCAAACCTGTGGGGGGATTTGAAGACCCTCATAGCTGTATCCGAGTCATCTCACAACTCTCTAGAGGTCTTTTTCATTGAGTGGCGCCATAGTTCGGGACGGACTCGGGCCGCAGCCAACCTGCCTCTTTTTTCGGACTTGCATGGTTTCTTGTCATGCCTCCGCCTCCGTTCTTGTACTTATCAAGTTTGTTGACATCTTTCTCCACTGAGACGAGTGAGTCCTCTCTGTCCCGAAGCCATTTTAGTCGAGTTGTGTCCTTCATAAGCTCCGTGTGACCTAGACACCCAAAGTGTTGTAAGCTCATGCAGCCCTTCTGAGATTTGAGTTCTTTTGGGACCAAAAATTGGACTTTCCTCGACCATGGACTTCTTCATTTGTTTTCAATTGAATTCACACATCTGTGCTGTTGAGCAAGTCAGGAATGACTCAACCGAGACACTACGGAAGACCGCTCCTTTAAGTTTGGTAAGGATAGAGGGACTGGTTATCCGCGAGACAAACACACTTAGGACGCCATTGGGCCCATTGTGAAGCGGCTTGTACCCTTAAAACCAGCTTTGTGGCTGTTGAAATTTCCCACGGTAATGGTCGCCAAGGTTGGCGAAAAAGTGTTTCAGTGGGGGGTACTTCCTTTTGCAAGAGCTCGACAATCACAGAGGATATGAGTGATGGATTCTACCTTCTGCTCGTTTCTGTAGCTTCTGCAGAAGTCTTTGTCTAGGTTGGAGACGTGTGTTCCAATGTTTTAGTGCATGTCTAACCTGTTTTGGTAAAGAGAGCGTTTCGGATTAAGCTGTGGGCCCACAGCCTGGGTTGTCAGACAGGTGGAGCAAGTAGAACAACCTGTTTTCATCGCTGAATTTGTGTGTTTTGAGACGTGAGAGTGTAGCAACGGGCATGGAAAGCATGTCACCTTCGGGCGAGATCGTGGATTTGGTGCCGTACCTGGTAAGCTACCCTGGATATCACTGTGTAATGGCACCCATATCAGTGCTTGACCACCTCGTCAAGAGATAGCTGCAAACAGCGCGATGTTTGAGTTGAAGATGTTGCCTTTAAGGGATTTGATTACAACCTGGCCGTCTCCAACAGAAAATTACATTTCTTTTGGAGACAGCGTTGCTCCATTAGAGTGCCTCTTGGATTTTGTTTTGAGCGCAATAAACTCTACCGGAAGTATTCTACAGTTTAAAGGTAAATTGATGAAGAGATGAAGATTAAAGTCTCTCATGTTGGCACTAGCCCATCGTTCTTATACACAGAACGGATCTTGTGTGCAGTGACGTGAGTACAGAGTTCCAGTCCGACCTTCTCGGTATACTGGTTGAGAATTCCTTCTTCAAGATTGAAGGATGGGTGAGATCAGATCGCCCCTTTGCTCAATCATCTTGAACAAACATCTTGAATCCAAAGAAACAGAGATTGTCAAGAGTTATTCTACGCTTGATTTTGGCACACACGTTGTAGTCCCTATTTGTTGTGAACAAAGTCCTTGATTATCTCAAAGGGTTTGCCCGGTTCCACTTTCAGTCCGAGATGTCAATGTTGTGAGTTCATCCTGGATGATAGCAAGTACTCTGTTGTGACCTTGTGCACCTTAAAATCTCTCTAAGCAACTTGCTTTTCAATGCCAGCAGAAACGTCATTGGCTGCTCGATGTCTTCTTTCAATGTCATCAGCGGTTGCCAGGAGTGTAAAGAAAAGTCGTGTCTCCTTAGAGGGAGGTCCCGGCGATACCTGAGAAGCTTGTGATTAACCACCTTTGGTTAATCGAGTGAATCGCGTTCATGTCTAGATTTAGCTTACATGTGGTTTGGGGTAGACCAAGGTGTCTGTGCTCCTAGGAGTAAGAAAAATCTTGTTTCCTCATTTGAACAAACTTGTGACAATTTGCCAGACTTTCCACACTCCTGGCGTGTTTGTCCCCTTGTGAGATGGCGATTTACAATTTAGAAGACTTCATCCAGGGACCATTTCGCTTCACCTTCAGAACTTCACCGCGCTTCTAGAAGCCTCCACCATGAGTCCTTTCTATTCGTCCACCCTTAGCGAACCTTGGACGCTATACTTCCATCCTTCAGTCGTCTGTCTTTCTTATTGGTATCAAAGATTGGGTTAATTCCGCGATGTCCTGCTCAAGAAGTGACTTAACTCTCCACACTGTGTTTCACTGTGTTTGCTGCTTCTTGGTGCTACAAACTCAAACAGACATTCCCTGAATGCTGTCTTCTACCTTTGCGGAGGTTCCCCAAATTACCGTCCAAACTAAACTGATCAGAACTTGCCACCGACAGTCAGCCCTTGACAAAAACCGTGAAAATGTCAACAGACCCCCACGCGACAGGCAGCATTGGCTGGCATGCTGTTTTGTAATTTAATAAATTTGCCCTGCAAACGAAAACCGACCCCAACACAAAACAAACTCCTGTCAAGCGTGCACTTTGCTAGTTTTGGCAATATTCGGCCGGGTGGCGGCGTGTGGCGCACTTCCACCACCAACGGAGCGACGACGGCGACGCTTTGTACCCGATTGTGTGTCACTTTTTGTTCCGCCAGCTTTTTCTGCTTCGAGTGGTGTCATCCGCCGCAATTAGTTAATGCAAAGTCATCTGTTAATTTATTCAACGCACACCGAAACACAAATTCAGCCTTTTGTGAAGCGTTTGTCCGCGGGTGGGTAGGTGGCGTTGAGGGGGACACGCGAGTGCTGTGTGCAGTGTGTTGGTTAATTAAAAACGCATCGCATCCAACTGGTGTCAGGGCAGTGCTCACCGTGTGTCTAATGGAAGCCCATTTGAGAGCGCGCCACCGAGCAGAGATCATCTGTGCGAACTCGACACAAAAAAAAGAGAATTTATTAAAATTTCACAGAAGGGAAAAATAATTAAAAAATCAAACAATGCGTTTGTAATTAATTTCAATAAATTAACTGCTTATGAAATATGGGGAGGGAGGGGGCGTCTGCTCACTCATCCCACCCCCATGCGGGTGCCCCACGGCTGACCAACGTCCAGCGAGAATTAATTATGTTTGTTCGGATAAAGAGTTCGACGCTGCTGCAGAATGATAATGCTGACGGCAATTGTTTTCGGTTTTTTCGCAAAGGGTAGCAAAAATAAATAATTAACACATGTTGGGCGGGGTGCGCACAGATGTGTGCGGGATAAGGTGGGGGCGGGTAAATGAAATCCCCGGGAATTAACAACTGTCAGCAGTTGAGTGGGTGGTGGTGAAATCCTTAAATTGACTGTCACACGTTATGCCAGAGAGGAGGAGGTGAGGGGGAGGGGGCTGTGTAAACGAAGGATTTCGATGGGGTTCCTTAAATTCTATGACAGGACTTGGTGTCAAACCGTCCATTGCAAAAGATTTCATGTCCACTTCTTCATCTTCGATTGGCGCTCCAGTCCGGTGTTGGAATTGATCCTCCACCAACAAGACACACCAAGCAACACGATCCCTCGACAGCTGCATTAAGCTGCGCACACCAAGTTCGTTGAGGGCCTTCTCCCCTTGTGCGCGCCATACTGATCGAAGTTCTTGTAGTATTCTGCTCGCGCTAAAGTTGATCCTCTCGCAGAGCTTAAATTTTGTCCATTTATCCTCCAATTTCTCACTCCATGTTGGGTGAGGTCTTTCTTCACTTATGGGCGTCAGTTCGTTGGAGGATGTCCTCTGTTACGTTGTCCTAATGGTTTGGAATTGAAGACTCTGAAGACTCGGGCCTGAGCTGTCTTGTCCATTCGCTCGAAACTGTCGATTGCCCATTATGACGCCCTGTCTGAGACGTCGATGTTGTTCGTCCTTCCATGTTCTGCCCTCATTCATCACTAGACCCGCTTCCGCGTTCATACGTCCAATGACAGCCGTGCTGGGCTTGGAGAAGGAAACAGAAGACGACGAAGATAAGGACTTAGGGAATGAAACAGATCTTCGACTTGATAAGGACTTAGACGAAGATGTGGACAGGAGCTTGAGAAAGTCGTTGAACAAAAAAATGCGACGAGTACTTAGGCAAAGTCTTGGGCTAGGTATTAAGCTGAAATTTGGAGAAATTAAGAAGTGGATGTGGACGAGGACGTGGGCGAAGACGTAGAAGGGGACATGGACGAGGCTGTGGGCGAGGACGTAGACGAGAACGTTAAGGAGGTATTTAACTTAAACTTGGAGAAAGACTTGGACAAGAATTTGGACAACTACTTGGATAAAAAATTGGAGGAAGTCTTAGACAAGATATTGCACATATCCTGGAACAAGAACTTGGACCAGCAAATGGAAAAATGGACCTCAACAAAGAAATGGATGACGACGTTGACAAGAAATCTCACGACAACAAGGTAGACAATGACGCGGATACAAAATTGAAGAAGAATTTGAACAGAGACTTAAATTAACTTGGGCATGGACTTAGCCGAGGACGTGGACAAGGAACAGATGAAGTTATGCGCAATGAATTCGAAACTGCGAAACTGCTAATCCAGCCTTCGCTAATAAAATACTTCACCAGACAAGGCAAAAGTGACGTTCATACATCTGATGACAGTCGTACTAGACTGGGCACAGTCTGATAGGTAACCAGGCAAGGAGGTTAAACTTCCCATCCAATGACTTCTGTAGGGGTTGCTGGTTGTTCAGACGAGGGTGAGGAGGTAAACCCCCCTTTCACTACTTAGACATCTGCCCAGCATGAAGCGATGGTACAGAGGAAAAAGGGGAGAGGAGGTTCCGATGCACATTGTCTGTGGATTGTGATGAGGAGTGGACATGATGGCGAAGTCCATGCATGGTGTATATCAAGAGACTGAGATCAGTCTGACACGGATAAAAGGCCTCATCAGCTTAGCAAAAGACGAACTTTTCGTGATTACCGGAAACTTACTGGAAGCTGTCTGTCTGAAGATTAGGTGTCTTCTGTAGAATTTGCCTAGACAAAGATGAGAAGAAAACCGTCCTTCACCACCTTGCCCGGCTCTTGTACTAGACGATGTCTGATTGGGCCAGTAGGAGTTTTGAGGCACCCCAGCGTCCTAAAGTCTAGACAGGAGTCTACGGAATCAACGCCTAAGCTGGCGAGGCCCTGTAGAGAGCATGGACAACACTGCTCGAGTCCTAAGAGACTCTTCAAATCCGAACCAGTGGGGAAACGCTGTGGAGGGTTCCCACAAACCTGATGGCGCATACAAATGGAGAAAGGCCTTAGCTGGAGAGACTTGTAGGTTTAGGCTAAGATCCACCCGAACTGAAGCGCCATATGAAAAAGAAGGAAACAAGGAGGTAAAGAAGAAGAAAAAGAAGAGGAAGAGGAAAAAGAAGAAGATGAAGAAGAAAATGAAGCAGCCAGAAGGGCACCAAAAGGATAAGCAAAAAGGCAATCCCTCATCTTGTGGCGTCACAGATACTGACAGACAGACACAGACAGACAGACCCAGACAGCCAGACCCAGACAGCCAGACACAGACAGACAGACACAGACAGACAGACACAGGCAGAGACACAGACAGACAGACAGAGACAAACAGACAGGGAGAGGCAGACAGACAAACGAGGCAGACAGAAATAGCCAGAGAGATAGACAGACAGACACAGATAAACAGACATAGATAGACAGACACAGACAGACAGACACAGACAGACAGACACAGACAGAGACAGATAGACAGACACTGAAACCCTATGAAACATACTGATAGCAACCCGCTGCCGGTGAATCAAAGGATCTTGGGATCCCTATCCCTCCTCTTCTCCTTTTGCAATGTTTCCTGGAGATTCCCATTTTCAACCAGGTTGCAGTTGCGCTTCTTCCATGTGTAAAATCGCACTTAACCGCTCCAGATCCACTGGGAAGTTGAAAACTGACAAATTCCCACTAATGCCAACAACCTCGTCACCTCTCTCCTATCGACAAACAAGAGACAGAGAGTGTGTCGGAGGCAAATTTGAGGCTTCTGAGTCGATATCTGGTTAGTTTTCCCCTCTAAGTGACCCTTAAGGTCGTGGGAAACACCACATCCAACTAGAACTAAGCAGAATTGGCTTCTTGGTGAGAGTCATATCACCTCCGAAGATTCACTCAAAACACAAGGAAGATGTCGTTGAACCTTAAATCCTCCTTTTCCCAACTACAACTTCCATTCAGAGAATGCACAAGACTCCGCCCGAAAGTAAGACGATCTCCAGCATGATGGGCCATCTCTGATTGAGGTCTCCCTCACAACTCCCCAAAGTAACACGCAAGCGCCCTCATTCCTTTGACGGCAGACAAGATGCTCCACTTCACACAAAATTTCTGAAAGTTTATGTGCCTCCCCCTTCGAAAACGTTGATCTCCGATTCCCACCCATCACCCACCACACCTCCAACCCACGCCCATCGGGCCAAGTGAGTGGCACACGTTCCCCTCCGCAGGAGCTTGTGAAAATCTAATCCCAAGAAGTGCTCCGATCATAAATTCCTAGGCACAAGGACCATTCCATGTGAGGATTCCTCCGAAATTCAGAAATTCCTTTCAGGCAAAATTTGCCTACTATCTTCCGCTCCCTTAATTCCGAACCGCATTTCATTCTGAGGAACATATTCCCCATCAATCCTTCTCCATCTGGTATCCTTTCACCGTGGGCGCAGGGGGGCGGCGGTGGTTAAAAACAATAATATTCCATCTCTGGGATTAAATCGGCGGCCCTTTGCCCGCACCCCCCCCCGGGTATCATTTAGTTTTATGATTTTGTTTTGTCGTGGATGACAAGCGGCGGCGGTGAGCGGGGCGGTTGCTCCATAGACTTGGGGCAATCATTTATCATGCCTCCGGCGGTCGGGGCAAGGGAAGATTTTCGCCTCGAAATAATTTGTTGCGTATCAATCGGGAATCGGGTCGAATGACGTGCACCACGGCCATGTTGCCGCAGCGGTCCTTGAGTTATGATTTCCGGTTGTCTGCACAATTGGACTGGCAAATTGGGGTCGTTGCTGGGTGCGTGTGGCGCGGCGTTTTTGACGTACGAGATCGCTTCGTCACGGCGCTTTACTTTGTTTTGTCGCGCTCTATTGTTCGGGGAATTAGGCATTCACGTGGTGGCGCGACGCGTCGCTAAACTGCGCGCAAATGACGGTAATCGAGGAGGGATCGACTTTAATTTGCCGCCCTTAATGGACGGAAGGGACGGCGGGGAGGAATAAAGGGGCGGCTGATGGAGTAATGAGATTGTGGAGGGTGTGGGTAATGTTTTCGTAAATGACTCACTGGCGAGGGACGAGGGGGACGTGTGCTCGTGTTAATGGAAACCGATGATGCATGGACAATGGGGATTTTGAATATCCTGTCTTTTTGTGATTGATAGTAGAGGGATATGAAGAGCTGGACAATTTCCGGAGGGAGTTTGGAGTGCAGACTATTCAAGTTAATCACCTGCGAGCACTATGGATGGTTTGAAAATGAAAACGTTTCAAGCTCTCCACTTCAAGACAGGCGCTAAGTCATCTGCGGAGCCGAACGGGATGTTAGTCCTCGACAGAGTCTTTGGCGTTCCCCTCTATGGCTTGAGCTCTTGACAGGCTCTGAGCTGAGCTTGAAGTTCTCCTTAAGTGCCTGCGTCCTCCTTGAATGCCTTAGGTCTCGAGAGAGTGCAAGTCGACTTTGACGTTCCCCTTTATGGCTTGAGCTCTTGACAGGCTCTGAGCTGAGCTTGAAGTTCTCCTTAAGTGCCTGCGTTCTCCTTGAATGCCTTAATTCTCGACAGAGTTGAAGTTGGCTTTGGCGTTCCTCTATGGCTTGAGCTCTTGACAGGGTCTGAGCCGAGCTTGAAGTTCTCCCTGATTGCCTGCGTCCTCCTTGAATGCCTTAGGTCTCGACAGAGTCGAAGTCGACTTTGGCGTTTTCCTCGACGGCTTGAGCTCTTGACAGGCTCTGAGCCGAGCTTGGAGTTCTCCTTAAGTGCTTGCGTCCTCCTTGAATGCCTTAGTTTTTGACGGAGTGGAAGTCGACCCCTCGAAGGCTTGAGATTGATTTGGCGTTGACTTCAGCTCTCGACTTGAAGCCGAGCTTGTTGTTTTTTTGATTCCCTACGTCCTCTTTGAAACCTTGTGATCTTACAGATGCTCAGTCGGCGTTGAAGTTTTCCTTGAAAACTCAAACTTTCGGCAAGCTCCAAGTTCGGCGTTCGACAGGCTCCAAGTCAAGCTTTATGCCTTCCTTTTGGAGCTCCTTACAAGCTCCACGGTTTATTTTGGTTTGGCGTACTTCACGTCTGAATTGGGGTCCTGCTTGTGCTGGTGGCCATCTCTAGTGAACTTTTCGGCAATTCTCGATAGCTTGGCATTTGTGCTTGACGACACCTTGATGGGGGAACCCCCCTAGCCACCACTCCTCCTCTATCCCAGCCTCCTTGAAGTTGATCAATTTTATAAAACCATAGGCCAGCCCCTTATAGACTAGTTCGCTCAGGCTCTCATCTCCCGCCACCACTGTTGACGTGTCAAGCTTAATTTTGCGGAGCTCCCACTCCGTCTCATGGCTGTCCAATTAAAATATTTACCCACCAATGCAACGGCAGTCGTCCACTCCCCCTCCACCATGTCCTCAGAAGCCATCTGTTCATAACAGTCTTGTCGCATAGTTGAGCGGGTGGGGGGGTGTAGAGCTGAGCTGAGGGTTGCAGTACTGCTGAGTTCAATAAAACGCTGTGAACCACAACATCCCCCTTGTTGTCGTGGTCAAACTGCAAATGACCAGCCAACGTGGTGCGAAAGTTGGTGCCGCTTGTCCATGAAGGCACCAACCCCTCCCTGGGGCTACAAGATTGAAACAATTACTCTCCGTCCGATGATGGCGATGTCCTGTGCGGTCCTTGTTTGCGTTCGGGTTTGCTTTTCGGCAGCGTGTGCCGGAGATGTGGCCCTGACCAATGTCCGTTGCCGGTGCCGCTCCTGATGATGAATGACAAATTCTAATCCAAGGCGTTTCATTATTCATGGCCGCTTCTGCCTTCATTTTGCGGCCGCTGTCAAGTCGGTGCGGTGCCCCCGATGTTCCCATCGATGTGCGACATCTTCGGTGATTAGTCTTGATGTGCGATCACCCCGCAGCCCACTCCTTGTGAGCACTTTAAATTCAAAACAACACAACGTCGTCCTGCCAAAGGATCCTCAGTCAAAACAAAAGTAATTCAATTTGCCAGCGCTCCCTTCCATCGACACACAGCCGGTGGGGGTGTGTGTGTGTGGCGGTGGCACTTGCAGTCAACGAGGACGGAGCTGCTGGAGTGCTCCCCGGATGTGAATATTTAGGAGCCCGTCCGCTCGGATGGAAATATTTGCCCGGCTGTGGGGGGGATTATGGCGTTGCCGACAGTTTGTTTGTGCAGCGCGGAGACGGGGTGCATTGTTACTTCTTGCACGCTCTCTGAGTGAGTTCTCGACGGTGCTGGCTGTGCGGATGGTGTGAATCTGATCCACTGACGGACGGAGTTGTGTCTATTTCAGCACACTCTAGAGTGTGCTCCTTTGGCTTGATTGCAAGGGGGTCGTCGCGGTGGGGGGGGGGGGGGGGGTTAGGTTGTGTGTGCCTTTTAGAGTCTAGCTAAAGTGCGCTTCCAAATCAGGTCAATTGGATGGGAATATCCTTTCGCCGGCGTCGATGGAATTTCATTTAGATGCTGTGGCAGTGGATGCCAGCGCTGTTTGGGGGTGGCCATGGAATCCACTCTGTCTCTGCGCGCAGACATAAATTATTTAGAGAACTTCAAAGGGGTGGGCTGGGGGAGAGGTGTCTGTTGTTTCGCCCGATGAAGTGAATCGTTTTCCGCTGCAATCTCTTTAGTGTTGAAGATGTTGTTTTGGATGGATGGATGATGGAGTGGGAGGGGGCATCTTAAAGTGGTTTCCAAGAGGCGAAAACTTTGAATTGATGGAACCGCCTTGTGTACTCTGAAGTTTGGGAGTTCTTTTCAAGCACCTGACAGGTCTGTGCTTTGCCCAGGAAAAACGAACAAGTTCTGACGTTTGACATTGACAGGGGGTTGTCTTCTAAGGCATTCTAACAACTTGAACAGGCTTAATTCTTGAACTCAATGCCAGAGGCATAGACCGACCAAAGGCTGCACCCTTCACAACAGACCCGACAAGAGACGTTTTCCAGCCTTCATTGTAACTGGGGTGAAGGGTGATCGCCAACCTTAAGACGTGATCAACTAAAGTAAACTCTAAGGACCTGGACATTGTCCGGGAGTAGATGCGAAGTAAAACATCTTCGAAATGGATATGATCGGAACGGCGTTCAGTTCCAAACAGTGACAGATGCACTTGCAGCCCTTATGGTGGACAGCTTCCGTCTGTTCACTCGTCTGGGGCACAGTAACAATTGGCAACAAAACGAAAAGGGAGCCGACTGGAAGGACATTCGGGTGCCAGGGGATTACAGGAGGAGATGTTCCTCCCTTGTCAGTCAAGCAACCACTCAGCTGGGACTCAAGAAGATCTGAACGGACGGCAGGAAGAGGCAACTCGAAAGGTTTAGCTCAGCTGGGACTCAGGAAGATCTGAACAGACGACAGGAAGAGGCAACTCGAAAGGTTTACTTCGCCGAAGGATATCTTTGAGGGCATAGAGAAGAGCTAAGCAGTCAAAGTGGGATGGGATGGGAAGTGGGAGGGATGGGAATGAAGGTCCTGCTGTCCCTATGAAAGCCCCCTACTTGGAACCTTTTTTTTTTCAGAACTGAGGGTTTGTAACTTTGGAATTCTGCCCGTTTCCATCTCACGTTGCACATATTTGTCATAGAGGCTGCATAAACGAGGCAAGGGGTTCTTGAGGTCTTTCCTTGGGATAACCTTTTGAATGATGGGGACATGGAAGTATCCGAGGACGTTGATGTGAATGACGAGAGCCGTAGGTCACATCAGACGATGGTTGCTGAACTAGTTTATGGTTAAGGACAGCATGTTGCATGGCAAAGACAGTCGCTACAATAACAAACAGAGTCAGAAGGAGCCCAAGATCATTAAGGAATGATGATACAGGTGATAAGACACTCCTTAAGGTCCACTGTTGGGAACTTACGCACAGAAAAAATAAATTAAAGAAAACCTCGCTTATGGATGATGGGAGTGATATGCGGAAGGTGTTGAAGAAACAAGTTACAACCGATGACAACGATGTAAAACGAGGGACTGACCAAAAGAAGACACAAAGGAATTATTCGGCTAAATGTGAGTCATACCTTACAAACTTCTTATGGCCAGAAATTGAGGACATGGAAGAACCTAGAAGATATGCGCTTCCAACAAGATGGCGCCAGTGTGTGTTGAGTTTTAATTAACCAGCATGTAAGTCTGTTGAATTCTTGAGTGTTTTCATCGGAATACAAATCTATGGACGGGTATCAAGTTTTTCGGGTTAAGGATGACTTCCATTTTGTCATAGATCAGCTTCCCCATCTCCACTTATGACCCTCCGTCCGTAGATTAGCTTCTCCATCTCCACTTATGACCTTCCATCCTTCAGCAAGATCAACAAAAAGATCAGTCTTCTGAGGGATTGTCACAAGATGCTCTCTCAACTAGTGATCCTCGTAGACGCCGTGAAACTCCGAGCCTTGTCCACTTCATCATAAGCGCGGAAAGGGCAAATGCATTTTCAGCGTCAACAGTAAGGCACTACGGCCACTTACCAAGATCGTTCAAACTGTGCAACCTCAAAACACTCGTAAACATCGTCAACTCCTCGGGTCCCCACCGCAGTGACTTCGAATAAATTCTATACATCTCCCGCTGTGTGCATCAGGCCCAAACTTTAAAGACGACTCTCGCGATTCCTCGGCCTGTATTACCGCCACCACTAGCGTCGATTGAGATCGGTCCCCAGCAACTGTCGGGCCAAAATCCGCACTCCTGTATTGGCGCTCCATCCTACTCCTAGCGTCGATCGAAGCCTCATCAATCATTTATTTACGACCCAAGCGATTCGCCAACTTCTCGGAAAGATTTATCTCCTCAGCTCAAGTCACTGCCCTCAGCTAAGATGAGAGCTGGGAGTGCTTGTCTGATCACAGTCACCCTAGCCGTCTCAGCTAATGTAGATGCGGGGGAATCGACACCCAACCCGGTGTGGAGTTATGTGGCTCAGTGAACAGTCGAGGAATTGGAAAGGCTTCGCTCGCTACTTAGAAAGAGACCATGTCCTGTCCCTTCAGACAGACAGACAGCAGTTTGATGCTTGGGACAAGGGCTATAGTCAGAGAGTTCATGACTCTTGATGTATGGACGCAGTGGCACTGAGCCTTTACAGCAGATGATCACAAGGATATAGTTTCTCCCAACATTAGCCTTGTCATTCTACCGTTTGCCCAACCACCAACCCACTCCACTGCCCTTCCTGCAGTATAGAGCAGAGATGTCCCCCTTGAAGCCGTAAGAGCCAAAGAGGCTTACATCTGACCCACACTCTTGCTGATGGACTTCACATTCGCGCACTGCCCCAAGGAAGAACCCCTCTAAAGACTCCTGTTGCCGAAAGGAATGACAGCACACACTCCCTGAGTCCTAATCCGGCTCCTCAAAGCAATGAAGTACAGCCAAGCCCGCCCATAATCCAACCCAAGGGATACCATCTGTTTCAATTTACCCGCATGCACGCGTCGTCAGTTGTGCAATTAGCTCCACCCGCCGACACGACGTCATCTCAGGTGTGTTCCCCAGGAAAAAAAAACGAGAATCCAACAATAGAAGAAAAACTCCTCAACACTCACCTCATGCGAGTTCCGGGAATTAAAAGATTCCGTCGGGTTAAGGTGGCAGTGGCCCACGCCCGTGCCTCCTGTGTCGTGCAACCGCCTCGTTAAAAACGCAAGCACAAGTGTTACACATCAAAAGCACACCATCCGCCCCCCACCCACCCGCTCTCTCATTATAACAACGAAACACCCTTTAATTAAAAACCCTGCGAAATCAGCTTCGGGCTTATGTCTACAGCCCCCCCCCACCCGCCCCCCGCTGCAGGCCGCCACGCCGTCATCGCCAGCACAGCCTTCAACCGCTGGCGCTGATGAAAGGCAACACATATTAGCCATTTAGGTGCCATTACGATCCGCCCGCCCCAACACATCCCCGCGGCGTGTAGCCACTGACGTAATTATATTAAAAACAGAGGAGAGCAACAGTGAGTGAAAAGAATTGCCGCGATCCACTGTTTGCACGCAGGGGGGGGGGGGGGGGGGGGGGTTGGGGTGACTCCCCCCAAGTTCCATTCATTGCCGGGTAATGTAATAATTAAAGCAAACGTAATCCGCTCTGCCTAGTCCTTAATGTCCCTATATCCTTCGTGCGCTGCTCTCTGAATGTTGGCTTAAGAAAACCAAACCCTGCCGGAAACCAACCTCCAGCGCACACGCAACACACACACACACACGTGTGACTGAGCGCGTGTGCTGGGGGAGTGAGGAAAAAATCCTTTTTTATGGGACAAGGTTACAACTGAGCCGCGCTGGAATGTACGAAATGGCTGCGGCGCAAGTGAGGGCCGATTGTGATGCGTGGGAGTGTGTGCGGGGGGCGGGATGGAGGGTGGGTGTGAATTTTCATAGACACAATCCTGTGCTGTGGCGATAACGCTTACACGAGAATATTTGAAAGTCAAATGTGTAGTTATCCCCGGAGGCAGCGGCCACGAGATGGGAGTGGGAGCGGGTGCGGGTGTGGATGAGGAGCGGAGCAGGGATTGAGATGAGTTCGGATAGATAGAGTAGGAAACTTGGGTTTGACAGGAACAGCGCGTTGGCGGCGATGGAGGCTGAGATGGGGAGGGACGTTGCAAAGCGAGTTTTGAAGAGCTAACTGGAAGCCTAGAGATTGAGGTGAATATGGAATCGGTTCGTTGGTTTTTAGGAAGAGTCGGGAGACGTAGCGGTGTCAAGGCCTTAAAGAGGAGCCCATCGGGGTGCAGAAAATCCTAAGATGTAAGGGGATCGTGTTTTCAACCCGATCTTGTTTGTACCTTCGTCGCTAAAAGCAGTCAGTCAGACTAGCAAGTTTCGAACTGCGAGGAAATTTGAGAAATGCTCCCCCAAGGAGGCCCAATGTAGGCTCCGGAGGACTTCGATGAGGTCCGAGAAGGGCTTCGAAAATAAAACTTCGTAGTCCTGCAGGGCTCCAATCAAAGCTGCAAGGGGGTAACAGGAAGGCTCCAAGTATGAACGAGGATGGATCCGAGTTGGGACGACGAGGGCTCCGAGTTGGTACGACGAGGGCTCCGAGTTGGTACGACGAGGGCTCCGAGTTGGTACGACGAGGGCTCCGAGTTGGTACGACGAGGGCTCCGAGTTGGTACGACGAGGGCTCCGAGTTGGTACGACGAGGGCTCCGAGTTGGTACGACGAGGGCTCCGAGTTGTTACGATGAGGGCTCCGAGTTGTTATGACGAGGGCTCCGAGTTGTTATGACGAGGGCTCCGAGTTGGTACGACGAGGGTTCCGAGTTGGTACGACGAGGGCTCCGAGTTGGTACGACGAGGGCTCCGAGTTGGTACGACGAGGGCTCCGAGTTGGTACGACGAGGGCTCCGAGTTGGTACGACGAGGGCTCCGAGTTAGTACGACGAGGGCTCCGAGGTGGTACGACGAGGGCTCCGAATTGGTGCGACGAGGGCTCCGAGTTGGTACGACGAGGGCTCCGAGTTGGTACGACGAGGGCTCCGAGTTGGTACGACGAGGGCTCCGAGTTGGTACGACGAGGGCTCCGAGTTGGTACGACGAGGGCTCCGAGTTGGTACGACGAGGGCTCCGAGTTGGTACGACGAGGGCTCCGAGTTGGTACGACGAGGGCTCCGAGTTCGTACGACGAGGGCTCCGAGTTGGTACGACGAGGGCTCCGAGTTCGTACGACGAGGGCTCCGAGTTGGTACGACGAGGGCTCCGAGTTGGTACGACGAGGGCTCCGAGTTGGTACGACGAGGGCTCCGAGGTGGTACGACGAGGGCTCCGAGGTGGTACGACGAGGGCTCCGAGTTGGTACGACGAGGGCTCCGAGTTGGTACGACGAGGGCTCCGAGTTGGTACGACGAGGGCTCCGAGTTGGTACGACGACGGCTCCGAGTTGGTACGACGAGGGCTCCGAGGTGGTACGACGAGGGCTCCGAATTGGTACGACGACGGCTCCGAGTTGGTACGACGAGGGCTCCGAGTTGGTAAGACGAGGGCTCTGAGTTGGTACGAGTAGTCGACATAACTTCAGCAGGATAACAAGGATCCAAGAAATGCTCAGATGGAAGTTCCAAGGTGAGCCCCGAGATGTTTTTCAAAAGATCCCCGAGGAAGGCTTCAAGAGAGTGTTCAAGGAGGGTCTCAATAATGTCCAAAGAGGGCTCGTAGAGGAATCCGAATTTTCAGGCAAGGAGCTGGCAAGATTCCAAGAGGGTACATGGAGGGCTCGAAGGAAGGCCGAAAAGGACTACGAAAAGGTTCGACTAGTTCCGAGATAGCCCCCGTTTGAAATGGTCTCTCTATGGCCCAAAAAAAAGCTCCAAGTTGCAAAGAGATCCTTAAACAGTTTGAAGGTGCTCAGATGCCAGATGGTGATCTGTAGTTCAAGGAGTTCAGGGAAAAGGAGATGCCTGCGACCTGAGTTGGTTTCTTCTATCGAAAAATTGAGCTTTCAACAGTGGCTTATGAATACATCATAAACTGGACTGTGCTACAAATCCACAAGGGACCAGGGTATAGATTTGTGAGAGTCGTGGAATTGAACCTGGTCACGTCACTTTGCCACAGCGATGCGGCGACTTAACTTTAACAAAGGTCCTCGGGCTAAGAAAAGGGAACTGTTGTCAAGGAGATTCTCGGAGCTACCGCTTTCGGATGTGAAACTCTAAACCATTACTTTGTCTAAAGAACCGCTGAGGAGCTAAAGGAGGCCCCCTCCTCACCTCACTCTCAATAACTTCCCTAATGGATGGGGCACACCTTCTGTACAGAGGATGCTCTTCCCGAAACTCCTCAACTGGAGTTCGAAAGTACACGTAGGGCAGAGAACAACAACGACTTCAGGCTGTGGAAAAGTCTCAACCCTATTTTGCAACAGTTTACGTACAGAAGGCGCTTCTGGCAATGTTCCCTGTTTCAAAGTGCAACCGAATTAAGTTGCTCCGCACAATGTCTTCCCCAAACTTCAGCTCCAATTTCATTCAAAGAAAATTGTCTAAATTCGCCCAACTATCAGCAAACGTTCAACTAACAAGTGACTTTTGTAATTTTCTGGTGAATGCGATGAACTCCGCACCCACCTCACTCCTAGGCCGATGTGCCCATCTCCCCAAAAACACAGAAGGACGTTGCCTAAGTTTCAAAAGGAGCAAAACCAATTACTTTCCGAAACAACACACCTCTCGGTTGCTCTTCTGAATCCCATTTTCCGAGAAGGACACAAATCCTGCTCTGCCCGCCCTTCGGTAATTTGTTTTATCAAATTTTCCTGGAAAGTCTGTCCCTGACAAATCTCCCATAAGCTTTATGGACATCGTTTAAAAATCGCACCCCACCCCTCCGCCGCCCCGCCCAGTCACGCATATGCACATGCAGAAAGCGCCTACCTTTCCCGCTCAGTGGCTGCACACATTACATTCGGCCATCTGTGCCACCTGCTGTCGTCATTCAGCCTGAAATCGTTTTCATTTCATTTCCCCAACCGAAGTGTGTGTGTGTGTGTTTGAACACTGTGTCATTTTTATTTGAATTTCCGCCGCAAAAAATGCGCATAAAACTTTCAAATTGGAATTGCAATCAATCTCCCTTCTGCTGGCATTAATCTACGCATTGACGACCAACTGGCCACTTGTTCGCGAGCTGAGCAGCTGCACAGCGGTCATATCCTTGGTGTGGATTTTGTGTGGGGAGTGAGTGAAAATTGAAAAAGAAACGGAAATTTTTCAGTTGATTTGTTGGAGCCTTCAGTCGAAAGTGATGAGAGTTTGGTGACAAGGCTTCAGCTGAGGGAAATGTCTCAGAAATGCTTTGCGAGGGTCCAAGGTGGTTGTTTTGACTTGGAGACGAAAGACGACCCCGATAACGAAGAAGATGGAGGAGGCCTCCTTTGATGGAATAGATGGAACGCAAGAGGAACTTGATATCGCAGAGCAAACCACTTCCGATCGCCTTACAGCACTGTGAACGATCAGCAGGGTAAGACATTGGATGTTGTAGGAATTGATGCCAAAAGACGATGAAAGTGTCAAGTTTCGACTGGGCATGCCTGAAATCCAGCTTGAAGGCTATAAAAGGGAATTGTCTCAAAATTGTGATGGAAGGTTGATCCGGCATTGAAGAGGAAGCGGCTTAAATGGGTTGGCGATAAATGAGGGCCAGCAAAGTATATGCTGTCATAGAGAAGGAACACAGAACACTGATGTCTTGGAGAGAGGATACCACTAAGTTGCAGAAACTTCGAGCTTGCCACTGACTTCGTCTACTTCGGCTTCGCGGTAAACAGGGACACGGACATCAGACCAGAAATCAAATCAGAATCACTCCTCTCAATCCCTGCTTCGTTGGGCTCAAGAGGGAATCGAGTAATAGACTCTCGAAAGACTTGCTCATCCCAGTTCTCCTCTACGGCGCAGAAACTTGGACGCTGCTCAAAGCCGATGAGGAAGCCCTTAGTAATTTTGCGAGAAAAGTTATGCATGCGATTTTTGGTTATGTTTGCATTGATGACATTTGAAGAGGAGGATTCAACGACGAACTTTATAGGCTTGCCAAGTATCTTCGAATACTACGCTTAAGATGGCTAGGCCATGTAGGGCGTATGGACAACACCGTTCCACCCAGAAAAGACTGCGAATCCGAGCCATGAGGGCAACGCAACAGATAAGGGTCTAAGTTGAGATGGCGCACACAAGTGGAGAAGGACCTCAGCCAACTTGAAGTGCGCAACTGGAGGCAGCTGGGGAGAGATCGTTCTGATGGAAGAGACATGTTGGTTGATACCCAGGTTCATCCCGGAATGTAGGGCCATGGAAGAAAGAGGAAAAAGGTTCCTGACCCTTAGACTATCTGCTGTTAAGACAATCTGTCACCGAGGCACATTTGCGATTCCTAATAACGCAAACATGGACACCAGCAAAAGGCAAGTGAAAATTTACGTTGCTGGGAGATGATCTCAAATCAAGTACGACAGAAGCTATTTCAAATGTGAAATAGACTCCCATCATCGTAAAAACCAGCCAAAAGTAGACAGTCAGCTTCGTAGTCTCTTGTCTCCTTGGATTGTATTGAATGCCTCTGTATAATTCTGGATGCGAGAAACAGCGGTTTGAAGGAGGATTAAGGGAAAACCGGCGATCACAAGACACAATAAAGCTTTTTATTAGAAGGACTAGGTAAAGACATTGGAAACAAAGAACCCCCCTCCTCCCCCCACCGAATTACCATTTATTTCACTTGTGCCCGCTTGGCTGACTAGCTCTTCCTCAAGAACGACGAAGTCAAAAATAAGATCAATTTGAGTACAGTTGATAAACCGTCAGAATAGTGGAAAAAAATGAAACCAACAATTTCTTGGGTGGTTTTGACACCAGTGCATATGAGACGTCTTTCATGAGCCCTTGAGTGCTGTCAGCAAATGAACAGAAGTGATGTCCTAAAAGAATTCAATATGTTCCAGGAATCGAATATTCCACTCTGTAGACTTGCGAGTTTCGCCAGATCTTTTCAAGAATTGTGTTGAAGAAGTCACAAGTTTTTCTTAACATTGAAGGTCTCAACAAATTAGTTACTTTGATAGTCCCTCTAGCCGCCTTCTTCCATCGAGAGTGAATGGCGAGAGTGATTTAATGCGGATGCCCCTTTATATTGCTGAACCTTGCTGTAGACGAAGTCCCTGACTGCATCAAAATAAACTGCTCACTGATTAATGTAGAATGGCGACTGTTTTCAACAACTGTCATTACCACTGCCAGTGTTATTTGTGGATTGAAGAGGCTTGGTGCGGTAGCTGATGGAGAGAAAGGAACTGCATGGCTGGAAACAAAAGAATGTCAAGAAGCCATCAAAGAGAAGAAGAATACCCGCAAAGAATGGTCTGCTTCTCATGACCGGTATAAAGTCGCGAAGTACTTGCAAATTGATTGTGCGAATGAGCATAAAGCAAGCTTGGAAGGTGTTCGGCGATAAGTTGAAATGCGACCTTAGCTATACGCAAAAGGTGTATTTTCGCCGACTCAGAAGAAGACGATTCAATCTCATCGAAGGAGTCAAATCCAAAGACGGTATGCTTCTTTTCAATATTGTGTACATCTTGCGCAGATGGAAGTTACTTAGTTCCATGGGTAAAGAGGAATTCTTGTGGCTCTCTGGTGGCCTAGCAGACTGAAGCGATTGTTCCTCAAAACGAGTGACAAAAGAGTGTGCTTTAACTTCAGAGCCTTACCTCTTTCAAGTCTGCCCGGTAAGGTATTTGACGCCCGTTCTAGAGCTATGGTTGAGTCCAGGTTAGGAGATGAAAAGTGCGGCTTTCATCCTCCAACCGGGAGACTTGGGAGGGGTACTTGAGAAGGCTTGGGAGTATGCTAAAGCGGTCTAGAGTTGTTTTGTAGATTTGGAATAGACATGCAACGGAGTCCCTCGACCTAAACACTGGAGTCTTCAGCAGGGACATTTGATTGATGGCCCCTGTTGAGCGCTATTCCACGTCTTTACACCGATGTAGCAGCTGTGCTCGGTTGAACGGTAATAAATCATTTCCTTTCACCGCGGGCGTTTAGCTTCGCCATGGAGTGCGTCTTGTCACCTCTTCTTTTCTTCGCTGCATGTTGCATCGCAGCCGAGACGAGGAATGTATCACACTCGCAGATGACTTAGTTTTCCTCACATCTTCCCAAATGGAGCTTCAGTGCGTACTTGAGAGGTTTGTTGCCGTATGATGCGGTGATGCTGGAATGAAGGTGAACAGGGACAGGCCCGAAATGATGGTCATTTCCAACACGCCTGCTCAATTCACTCTCCTGGTACTGAAAACGGAGCGGCAGGTAGGTGGAGGAAAAACAGGTGAAAACGAAGCGGCGGTGAGGAGCAACACTGATTGGAAACGGATCGATTTTGAAGCAACTTGGTAGATCAGCCAGAAGGAAGGCTGAACTTGGTGTCATAGCCAAGTTGTCAGAGTCTCACGTATGGTTATGAAAGTTGGGTATTCACCGAAGACAGAAGATCGCGAATACATCCTGCAGAGGGGAGGTTCATCCGTGCCGTTGTGGACGTGCTTCGCCGGGATAGAATAAAAAACGCGACGATGTAGGGGGAAACTCATTGCTGAGGGGCAGGAAAGGGCTTTATTTCATTGGTTTGGCCGCGTGATCTCTTCACCACGTCAATCAAGGAGTGCCTCAGACGCAATTCCATTAAGTAGGCGACCACTAGGTAGATTCAGGGCTAGATGTTTGGAAGAGGTCCATAAACTCGTTGGCTGGTTGCGCTTGGCTCCGGATGAGTTATGAGTCGATGATGGCGGAGGATCGTGTGTGCAGTGCCTCTGTGATCGCCTCAGTGGAACCTGCGGGTTAACGAAGATGATGATGGTTGAATAAATTGTCAACGTGACAGACGGCACCAAGCCAAATACCTTTTTGGGAAAAAAATAAAGTACTTAAGACGCGTATATTTGGCACGAATATCAAAGACAGTCCCCATCGAAATCAAGGTTTAAAAAACGGTCCAAAAAAGCTACAAAAGAAATTCAAAAAACATTTTTTTCTTCTTTCTTGTTATTTTTGGATTTATTTTTCAATAAAACATTTCACTTTACTCGCTCTCTAGTGTTTGCTTTCGTTAATTTTTCACATTTCTTGAATATATTACAACAATTAGCTTTGCTAAATTCCTCTTCCATTCATTTGCTTTTTAACGTCTAGTTCTGTTTGTTTTCTTTGCTTTCATCATTTCTTTTTTGTTTTGTTTTTCATTTGAATGCCTTAGTCTAGTCTAATTTTGTTTTTTTTCAAATTTTCTTCTAACACCGCCTCTAGATTCATTTCATTTTATTTAGTAACAAAGATATTTATTTATTTTCTATATTTTATTTTTTTTTTCAATTAAGAACACAGTTTATAAATAATTTTAACTAATCTCTGCTCACATTCAGTTGTTTTTTTTCCTGTTTTCTATGATTTTCTATATGTGTGTGTGTGTGTGAGATTTTTTTGTCAACAATTTTTTTTTCTTTTTTAATGAATTTTGGTTTTTCACCAGTCGTAACTGAAAAACAAAAATTGGAAAAAATAAAAATAAGTAACTACAATAAATTTTTATGTATACATACAATCGTATCTATATTAATATACAGACATATATATTTATTTTCTATTTTTTTTTTTCATCTTAAAAATTATCTACATTTTTAGTTTGTAATAATAAATACTCCCTCTTCTGTCTTCTTCGTCACCACGAGCTGCTCTGTATTCTCTAGTAAGTACATTTAACTAAATTTTAATTGCTAAGTTTTTTGTTTTTTTTTTTGTTTTTGCTTTTATTTAATTTTAATTTAAAGTCTTTCATTTCTTAGGAATTTTTTTGCATGTGTATGTATGTGTGTGTGTGTGTTGAGAATTTAATTTACATTTTCTCTATTCTTATATATCTCACTGATAATTAACATTGTTTACAAATGAAAACGATTTTTATTTTTATTTTTTTTTAATTTTATTTAAATGCATGAATTTTTATTTTTTTTTTTTTTTAACTATTTCTTAAATTTATGTTTTCTAAATTTTTTTGAGTATTTCATTTTTTTGTATTTTTTTTTGTGAGGGAAATACAAAAGAAAACAGAACACAAGTTTCAGCTACAAATTGTGGCAATCTTGAGTGGTTACATGAGTTTTTTTTTTTAATTTTCCTATTCTGTCATTTTCGTTTATAATTGATTTAAGTTCTCCATTGTTATCGATTGTATATGCTTAATGCTATCGAAGGTTTTTCTGTTTCTATGCCGAGTTTATAGGTTGATTCTTTTTTTCGTTTAATTTTATATACAAGAGTTTTATTTTTTCGTTTTTCCATATTTTTGTTTTCGTAAGAAAAAAGTTTGAGGGGGGGTGGAGTTTTTTTGTGAAGATGGAGATGACTTAAGTATGAAGGCTTTACTTTGTCATCGCCTGGCGTTTGGGAGGGGGTGGGGGGGAGGGAAACGTCACTGCCGTGAATTGCTGATGATGCGTTAAGGGCGTAATGACAGTCATCACTTATGAGTTCATTTGTCATTTTGCCGTCACTCTCAGCTGATGACTTGGAGAAAAAAAGTTGGCGATGCTGGGGGTGAAACGAACTGGAATTTCCACAAAAGATGGATGCGACACAATTAATCCGTTGAGCTTAAATTCATAACCAGGAAACAAAAAACATGAAAATCGAAATTTTCACATTTAACAAGCCAAAGTATGTCTTCCTCCATAAAAAACCTTTTCATCCCTAAAACAGTCAGAAGTCAGTGACGAACAGCGAAGGGAATTTCAAGGAAACCATCTGTCAAATGGGATCATCTCACCCACCTTCCTGCGTTGTACTTGCGATTTGCCCAGCGCCCTGTGAATTGCTTTAACCCACAAAAGCATCCTCTATGGATTCTCCATGTCGTAGCTCCTTTATGAGGACTACAATTTAGCAACGACCTGCCAACTCAGAACGGCGAAATTAAAGAAGCTCCACAGACAGTAACAGTTCTTTACGTGTTGTCAGCAAGTCGAAGGAGGTGAAACTGCGAGGTGTGTAGTCCTGGAATCGAACTTGGGACCTACGGCCTGTGAGACGACACAATTTCCCACTACGATACGGGGGCCACATCATCAATAGTCACTGGAATCGATTTTCATCATGACACAGAAGTGGAACGGGCGAAGTATCTGCGTATGAAGCGACAGTCAAGCTGTGCTTAAGGCCTTACCCAACCCTTAAACCACTTCTGAAATAGTCCGAGAATGCAAGTCCTCCTTTAATTTGGGCGGCAAACTGAATTCGGTAAGACTTGTCTGGAGATTGCCGATGAAGTTGTCAAGCAAGGTTCAAAAGAGCCATTCGTATCGCCCGAAATCACCTTGGGACTACCAGCGTTCTTGCCTAGGGCTTCCGTCGAGGGTCAGCCAACAGCATAACCAGAGATGGCATGACTCTCCAGGATGAGGCTGACTAAGAGCATGTTTCCAAGCGTCAGCAAGAAATCCGCGCCGTTTCTGTAATCTCTAGAAAGGAAAGACTGCAGATGACTTGTTGGCGTATATATGGGATTCTTCACCTTCGCTAAGTACCTAAGTCTACTTGGGCATGGTGAAGACACCCTTTGCGACGCCTGTGCAGAAGGTGATGACACTTCAGAGCAGTTTTTCTGTCAATGCCCCGCCTTTGCTCGAATGTGGTGGGAGCTGAAAACCTAAGCTCTCTATCATAGAGGCGCTTGCTGGTTTTCCCTCGGAAGACGAAGAATGTAGGCTACTGCCTGGTTGTTCAGTGGCCCAGTTTTCGAGTCTGACCGCTCCAGTGCAGTGTTTCCCAACCTCCAACAAAATAACTCTGTAAGTCAGAACATCTCAAAAGACAATCGTTTTTGATTCGAAGCAATGGTCTTCTTTAGGTTTCAGTCTCTACTTAGCCTTTCCCACAACAACTTATAAAGCAGTCCACATGTGCAGTGACTGTAAAGAAAGTTCATCAAAACCAGAAAAAAATCACTTTCAGTGGCATTTCCCTCCACAAAACGCCATTCCTCACATCCACGAAAAGAAAGTCACAAAATCAAACAAAATTAAATTCAATACACAATCACCTAGTTTAAATCTAAATTATCCTACACAATATCAAACTAATTGCATTTTTCAACGACCACGTATAAATAATTTTCAATTTTTTTTTGTTGCTTGCTCTAATAATTATTTTAAAGGTACACAAACAGAACATGTCACACTAAATTCTTTTTTCTTTTTTATTTTCCTAAATCTTAGAATAGAGGTCTCCATTTTTTTTCTTATAGATTTTTTTTTCTCAGTAAAGTTCTATCAAATAGTTAAAAAGTATAAAATAATAAACAATTTTATTTGAACATAGTTTTTGCTTACTTCTTCTTCATCTTGATTCGTTTGAATTTGTATCTTTTTTACAGATTTGAATTTTTTCTTGCTTCTATTTTGAGATTGCTTTTCTCAAACTTGTTTTTTGGTTTTTCTTAAAATTTAGTAATAATTTTCTTGTTTTATTTATTTTTTTAATTATTTACCTATCACGTGAAAGAAATTGACTCGATTTTTCATGTATGATGATCATGTGTATCTGAAAAGATAAGAACAAATTTTTTGGAGGTTTTGAGAGCTCCTGGTGCAAAAGGTGTGTCTTAAATAAATTATTAGAAATTCTTAAGCTAACATTTTCCTTGGTAGATATATTCCAAGCTGGAGGAACTTTAATTTTTATTGTTTTAGGCCCTAAGAGGTCGATTTATGCATGTGTAAAGAGTTAAGAAGACAAGTCTTTAGGCAATGATGTCCACATCATCACAAGTTGTGATGAAGGGGACATCCGTACGACGTGGCCAAAGAAACGAAACAAAGCCCTTTCCGCCCGAAGAAGTCGAGTTTCATTGACTGGGAATTTAAGTCCAGCACAAAATTGCTCGGGGCCTCTAAAGGTTTCTTGTGTCTGTTTCACTGACGGGGAAATTGGCATCTGGTTAGGTACCCAGTGTAGTCTTACTCGGTTTCTACTACTCTACCCTACTACAAACTGCTGATGGCCCCTTACGCAACCTCAAGATATTTAACTCTTCAGCGGTGTCCCGATGGTTTATACTCCTGATCAAGGATTGAGTTTTATACAAAACACCTGTCACAAGCTGATTGGATGCTGTCTCTCACTCTGTCCAGAATTACACAGAGGTATTCTCAGTGGTTGTCGTGGCGTAGTGGGTAAGTGCGTCGACCGCTACGTAGAAAATCTAGGTTCGATTCCCGGACGGGACACCCCGCATTTTTTCACGGCATCAACTCTTTCGAGTTGCTGACAACACTCAAGGAGTATCAATTGTCTATGAAAAGCTTCTTAAATTTCGCCGTTCGGAGTCGGCTAAAAACTGTAGGTCCCTTCTACTCGTGAGAGAACAGTAACACGCACAACACGAGTAGTTGTTGCAGAAGCTAGGCCCTGGTCCCTTGTGGGCTGTAGTGCCATTCAATTATTATTCTCAGTTCCCGTGATTGGAAGCGACGCCTTATAATCCAAGGAGACAAACGACGAGGAAACTGACTGTCCACTTCTTGCTGGTTCGTGCTGATTATGTTCATGGGAGTCCAGTTCGCATATGAAAGAGATTCTGTCAAACTTGATTTGAACTCATCCGTCAGTAACGCAAATTTTCACTAGACGTTTGCAGGCAGGCTCTTCGTAAAATGGGCTACTGGCATATGCGGCTGACATTGACCTGATTGGAGGAACACTGCGTTGATTGAGAAAGTTAAGGTTGCTTTTGTAAACCTAGTGGTAAAAGGAGGAAACACGCAGTCTATGCTGATGGCCACCGTGGAGTACAGGGCATAGGGTAGTCGTCATCTATATGTCGAAGGTCCCAGGTTCGATTCTCCGACAAAACAACTCGCAATTTTTACGGCTGCGCCACTTTTGAGTTGTTGATAACACTCAAGGAGTTGAAATTGTCTACGAAAACGTCACCAACTCTCCCCGTTCGAAGTCAACCAAAAACTGTTGGTACCCACTACTCGTAAAGGAACAGAAGCACCCACAACACGAGTAGTTGCTGAGGAATCTAAGCCCTGGTCAGTTGTGGGCTGTCGTGGCACTTAATTATTATTATAATGCTGCCATCTCAAAAGGATGTTCAACATCCACGTTGCGGACAGAGCATCACCATGCTCACCATGGATCATGGACTTCCTCTAGGTCCAAAAGACATCAGAGCTGAAATCAAGCGTAAATTCACTTTTGTCAATCGCCTTTTCTATCAACTTAAGCGGGAATTGAGCCAACAGAGCCTTCACTCAAAGGACCAAACTGGATTTTCGCAACTTCCTGATTATGCCTATCGAGGTCTATTTTGCAGAAAGTTGGACCTCATTATAAGCGGATGAGGAAGCTCCTGGTCAAAGTGCGATTCTTGGTCCAGTTTGGATAGAGGGCAGGCATAGCAGAGGAAAAGATTCAATGACGAACTTTATAAGCTGTAGGGGGACATGGACAGGCCTTGGAGGGAGGATCCGACTCTAAGAGACCTTGAATGTGAGCCATTGGGATTGGGCAACAGAGGACGTCCAAGTTTGACATGGCACAAGAAAGTGAAGGTCACGCAAACAGAAGCCCCCCTAAGGAAGAGGTAGACTCGATTCCTGGACTGCACGCTTTGAATTCTTTCATGGCATCAGCTCTATTCATTTGTTGACAGCACTCAAGGAGTCGCATGCCCTTGAAAAACTTCACAAATTTCACCGCCGGTGCCTTCTTCTCCTGACAGAACAATAGCATGCACAATTCGAGTAATTGCTGAAGCAGCTAGGCTCTGGTTCCTTGTCCCTTTTTAGGTGCAACACCATGTAGAAAACCTGGAAAGTAGAGGAAAATGCAAAGATCCCTTGTATACCCTTATACACAGCCATGCACTGTATACTCCCCTGCGCTGCTCACATCCCTGTCCTTAGGTAAATTTCAGCGGATCAGTCTTATAAGGTTGACGCCTAGAATGAGCGAGTCTCTATGCATGTGCATCCTACCCTCTATGATGGCAAGATTTAGAAGGACACAATATTCAGAGAGAATATATATTTCTCGGCGTCTTGAAAGTGCTAGCCGTAAATGGAAAAAACTGATTACTGGCAGCTAGGCAAAAATAGAGAGACCTCTTCGGACTAGACACTGTCTGATGGGAAACCATGCAAGTGGGTGGAGATTTCTATGTAATGACATCTAGTGGGTGGAGGAGGATTAAGTTGAGGAAAAGGAGATGGAGGAGGAGGAAGAGGAAGAAGGTGGTTGAGGAGGAAGGAAAGGAGGAGGAGGACGGAAAGGAGGAGGAGGAAGATGAGGGAAAGGAGGAAGAGGACTAGGAAGGAGAGAAGGACGAGGAGTAGGAAAAGGAGAAGGAAGCAACTACATTGAAACTTGCCAATAGTTGCAAAGACAACAATCGGAATCTTCTTCAACAACTAATGCCAACTCTTAGCATTCCTGCAAAACTTAGCCTTTCGAATCAAAGATCGTTCTAGCTGCTTCAAAATTGACACAGCTTCAGCAATTCTGCAGGACAACTCAGAACTGAGTTAACTGTCACTCGTGGACAAGTCTCTGAGCCACTTCAACACCTCCACCCGCTTCAATGGGACTCCACTGTCATGTTCAGTGCGTTCTTTAAATAATCATAACCTCGGGCGTGTGAACATCAACCTTCAAGCCAGACCCAGCAAGAGAGCAGAAGTCCATCTAGGGCTGGCTTGACTTCCGTCTGGGAGGACGTAAGGATAACTTCGTCATCTGAAGGATACGGTGACTTACACGCAGCTTTCTCAATATGAAGCCTTCTTCGCCTGCATGAAACGAGGAAGTTGGCACGAATCCATGACTCTTGATCTCGGATTCGTTTATGTACAGAGGCTGTACTGAGGACGAGATTCCAGACTAAGTCCCATTCCTTTCCATCATCATCATCATTTTCAGAGATCTGCAAAAAGGGCTCGCAGAGGCAATACACGCACGAGATACCTCAAGGCCGCTAGATTGCCTGACATCGACTCTAACTCATCAGGCGCTCATTTCAAGCGCAACCAGTCGATTTATAGGACTTGTTCCAACCACCTCGCCTTGGATCGCCTTGGGCAGGCGCCTACCTGATGGAATCGCATCCAATACACACCTCGTACGTCATCATGAAGGGAACGTCTGTGCCACGCAGCCAAACGAATACATCTATACATCCTCCCTTCTGATCAGTTCAACTTCCCCCCGCAACAAAGCCACACTGCCTACCCCCCCCACCCCATCAATCTTTGCACGTAATTCCCAACACTCGTAAATTGTGTCAAAGTGTACGCACATCCGAAAAACAAACTTTTTTCCGAAAAAAAAGAAGAATTCCTTAAAAATAATCTGCCTTCGCACTTTAGCCCGCGTCACGTCTCTGCCAATAAACTCACCAATAATCGTCATTCAAAATATCCACGCCCACCGTAACAAGGATAAAGTTATCCTCGCAAATGGCTCCAGTTTCGGCGCGAATCCCATCGAATCTCCTTCAAAAACTTATTCATTACAAAATTTACGAACTCCTTCGCGAGCGGGGCAATTCTCAAATCCATGAGCACGATGCGCTCATACCGTTAATCGATATTGATTCACCACCCATCCCACCCCCATCCACCATCACTATCCTCCACCGACGACAGTGTGCCGTTGCGTAGGCGTAAAGTATCTGCCAGAAGAAGGCAAGAAAAATGTTTTATTCATTCATCGAGATGGCGATGGCCTACCAAACTGAAAGTACGAGTATCTTTCGCTCAAAAACAAGGCAATAAATTCAATAATCAGACCAAATCCTATTACAGATACAAAAACAAACTCATTTCAGCGGGGGAACGAGAGAGCGAGACGTTTTCTTTTTTTTTCTGCGACTTCACCGAGTGTGTATGCAAAATGAAGTCGAAAGGCGGCGGCAGCGGCATGAACGGCGGCGGAAAAAGGCAATAAAGGCTCCATAAAATTATTGTTATCCTGTGTGTTCAGCTGTGACTGTGTGTGGTTGGGGGGAGGGGGTGGCAGCGCAAAGCTCCTAAAACGCGCACACACGCGCAGCGACTAGCGTTTAGGGTAATTCGCTGGATCTGCGGCCGAAGGAAGGACGATAAATTGGATTTGTGTCTCTCGTTCGATTGCTGATAGTTCGTATCTGTTCGATGGCGGTCGACAGTGGCCCGGCGGCAGTGGGGGTACTGGTGGTGGTGGTGGTGTGGTGACTTAATAGGATTCCTGTTGTCTTGATTAATTATCGGATATATCCTGTCCAATTTGGCCGCCATGGTGGATGACAATAAAAACAGAAAGAGTCAACAGATTTATCGTCCTGTCGCCGGCTAGAATGCGGGAGGGTTTTGACTTTGATTTTGTGTGTGCGTGCTTTGGATAGGTCAGGGGATGGGTCGACGAAGTGATACGAACTGTGGTTGAGGTCTTGTGACTTGGGTTAGATCTTGTCTGGGGATAACGAGAACATAGGCTTCTGGATGTTAAAGAAACTCCGAATGCGAAGGTGGGGGCGATATGTCAATGGAATTTTATTTTGGATCTGTCTTATCGATGATTGAATGAATCTGAAAACTTCAATTAATAATCTTCCAGTTCTATTTTACTGTAAGATAAATTTAACTATGCCAACAACTGAGATAAGGGAAAAGAGTATTAGAATCACAGAAAGTTTTAGTAATTTGTTAGGAAAACAGCCGCTGTACATGTCAAATGCCCAATTAGAGGACTTAGCTCCCACATTAATATATCAGAATAAAAAAACTTTATGCTGTAGAAGTAAAAGTCTCCACAAAAAACATCAAATCCGAAAAAAAGCCGCTGTACAAATTGAAAACAATAGAACGAAGCACAATGTTTATCAAAATCTTGTCAAAGTTGAGTAAACAAAAGCACCTACACCGAGATTAAGTACTAAATTCAGTCTTTTTTTACAAAAAAGCCGCTGTACAAAAATTAAATAAATAGAAGCACATATTGTGAACGCGAATGGAAATGCATTTTATTTAACAAGAAAGCATCGCTCAAACAAATGCTTAGAATCAGTCCTTGCAGACAACAACAGCCGCTGTATGAAGAAAGCTGATGCAGGTGGGTTCACCTTAGCTGATGAGAAATCTTTTTCAAACCTTGCAATCCGGAAAAAATAAAGTGGAAACAAAATTCACACCGAAAATTAACCCCGGTAAGAAAAAAACAGCCGCTGTACATTAATGAAAAAACTAGAAAAATTGGCTTCTCCTTTAGTCCATGACTTAACTTAACTCCCGCCCTTTGTATGCGCTCCCATAAACCAAGAAAACAGGCTCTGTCAAGTTTAAAATAACCGAAAACCAATTAATAATTGAATAGCACAGTTCCCATACAAAACACCCCTTGCACCAATAAAAACGACAAAAAACAAACAGAAAACATCCACTAAACAGAATCTCCGGAATTTCTTCCTTCCGTGATCCCCCGAAGACACCTTTACCGTTGCCGCACAAACAATAACGCAACACAATCAATCGGACCAGCTGCCATATGCATCATCAAGCAAGGAATACAATCCATTTGAAATCCACTCACACGATGCTCGCATCCATCGATCGCCACCACACAAAGGACACTTGACGCGCAATCGAAAGAGGAAAACTCAAATTAACTCGTGGCTGCCGTAGCAGAGCAGCCACCACGGACACCGTGTGTGCTATTGCCATGGTTTTCCTGCTTGAGTCCTTTTGTTGCAATCATCACCATCACCCCACGCATCCTTTTTCACGCTCCGCCTGAGTGTCGTTCCTTGGCAAGCTCAACGCAGCCACCGAGCTGCCAACTATTTTGCATAATAATCTCACTCTTCGCCATATGATGACGCTCCCATTATCCTGTGTGCAGTGCCTTGAGGCGCACACATCATCATGTGCGTGTGCGGCGGCGGCGGTGGCGGTGGCGCTGGCGATGGCAGTATGGGCTTGGATAACGAGTGTCCTTTGTTAAGGACTACACCATCTCATCTGGTATCAATTGTGTGGTGTAAATTGTTTGGCAGGAGTCAGCCAGCCGTGCCTCTGCATTTTCTGTATTTTTTTCCCGTTTTTTGTTCTGCTTCTTGGGCGTTTATACTTCCCCCCCCTACGCCGCACTTCCCTGTCAATTTACCCTTAGCTAAATGATGGAAAACGTGTTGACAGACGGATTAAAAAAGCATTTTTCGTCCTGTGAGAATGGATCATCTGGTGGTTCGTTCATGGATGGGGAGTTTTCCATCATGTGTGTCAATTGAAAAAGGATCTGCTCTGCCTACACGACGCCTGCCGAAAGCGAACAAAAAAATGGAATGAAAGGGTGCCTCAGGTGGGGCCTAAGAAAGGCGCTCATAAGGGTTGCGTAAGTAATTTGAATTTGAATTTGAATTTTGGTTACGGTGGGGATGGGATGCGACTTAAAGATTTAAAGATTTAAAGGTCGTAGCCTCATGCCTAATGAAGGTTGCAATCGAGGGAACCTTTGCTTTTTCAAGTACAGGACATTCCAAGAATTTGGTAATCGACGCTGGTTCTATACGAAATAGAAGCAATCATGGATATCATGGCCTTGTGGCCTCACTCTTATGGCATCGCTTCCTCTACTTCTTTGGCTGGTGCTATAGACTCGGGTGGACCTGTGCTTCAGTCTAGACAATGCCCCTCTATTTTTCACGTTCTTGTGCACCTTTTTACCACCTACTCACGTTCAAATGTCTGACGACTTTTTCCGGCTACATATACCACCGGAGGCCTGTCCTTCGTTTACTGCATTACCCCCAGGTCTAAGGGACAGGAATCTTGGAAGCTCATCTGCCTTAAATTCGCTCAAGTCAGCAAATCCATTTAGAATCATTGCTTTCTAAAGAATTTCGTTTGCTTTGGTGGTGTCCCAAACGTGCACTCTGACACATCTCCAAAAATTATTGCTTGGTGGCGTTGCAATCCAAGGTTGGCTAGAGCTTCATTGTACTTGTCTCTTCCATTGATATGCTCTTGGGAAGATCAGGTTTCTTTCAGTTATTTCATTCCAGGTACCTTCCTATGATGACTTCCCCTTCCGCGAAGTCGCAGGGTCTGGTATCAAATCTCCGTCTTCGTCTTCAAATGCTGCTACAGCCCTTGGTCTGGAGCCCGGGGCCACAACCATTAAGCCAGCTGTCTCCAATTCTGCACCCCGACTTCGCTGAGGTCTTTCCCCACTATGCTGAATCGGGTTCGTGGGCATCTTCTATTGCGTTGTTCAACTGCTTCGGAGTTGAAGATTTTTTGGGCTGGAGCAGTGTTGTCTATGCGCTCTACGGTCTACAGAACGATCGAATTTAGTTGCCAGAGAGGTCCTTCGAAAATGTACACCAACGGACGGCCACCAGAAAGCAGACAGCATCGATGATGATGAGTTGGGCTACCATAACCGCAGATTGGACCGCGGCGTCAAAATAAATGAGACGGTATACCGTGAAACTCTCTGCTTTCCGCCCTGAACAGATCAAGCACCTACGCCCAGACTTATGCGGATGATGTAGCCGTACTGTTTACTGGGCCATGCCTTGCAAGTGGACAGACTGCCCTTGACATGATCGATGCCTGGTGTACTAGGAATTGGCTTTCAGTCTAAAGCCTAGGTTGTTTTCTTTACAAGAAGGAGGAGAATCTGACTGGTTTGGGGCCTATTACCAAACAGATCTGTGCAGATCTATACGCAAGGATAAGACCTCTTCTCTCCTATGCATCAGTCGTTTGGCGGAACAAGCTACCGCAAAAATACGTGGCTGCTGCCTTCATCAGGATTCAAATAACGGTCTGTCTCCGCTGTACAGAGGCTTTTACCAGCACACCTGGCTCTGCTCTTGATGCATTGCTAAATCTCCCTCCCCTTGACATCCACATCATGGGCTGTACAATCAAGGCCATCTTCCGACAAAAAAGAAGTGATCCTTGGTTTAACTCGCACTGGAGCTTTGTTCACCTCGCGCACTGCATCTCCTAGGACACAAGTCTCATGGACATGCCGTCTAATGAAGTGTCACAAACGATCCAGATGCGTCGCTTATACGAAGTCGACTTTCCCTGCGTCTGTGGCCGGTGCTTTCGTGGAAGACGACAACTTTAGACTTCACACCTCTTTACGTAATTTCGGTCTCTTAACAGCACAACCAGAGATGGCATGACTCTCGATTATGCAGGCTGACCAAAGTCGATTATGCATGCTCCCGAAAGTCAGCAAAAAAATTCGCGGCTTTTCTGTTATCTCTGGACAGAAAAGAGTGCAGAAAACTTGTCGGCGTACAAACGGGATACTTTACCTTCGCTAAGCACTTAAGTGTGGTTGGGCTTAGTCAAGACACCCTCTGTGACGCCTGTGGCGAAGGTGAAGACACTTCAGAGCACTTTGTCTGTCAATGGATCAGGTGACAGCTGCTTGTCGCTGATGTGGTGGGATCTGAAAACCTAATTCTCTATCATAGAGGCTGCTTTTCCTTTGGAAGACCAAGAAATTACATTAAATGTGGATTATTGCCTGGTAGTACAATAGTTTTCTAGTCTGAGCGCTCCAGTGCAGTGTTTCTCAACCTCCAACGAAAAAATTCCGTGAAACTTTCTCAGAGGCAAATATCGGAGCCATGGGCAAACAAACATAACCGTCTTACAAGGCGCGCGTCAACCAAGGTTGATTAGAAAACAATGTTCCAGACTTCAGTTTTCCGAAACAGTGAATTGTGAGATATCTGGGGTATTTTGAAAGTGAAGGTTTGCACTGAAAAAAAACAAAGTGAAGTTTCTCTTGCCGGGAATGAGTTACTTGCGTGTGGCGTGAGATGCTTTCTACGTACGTCTCAAGGGCGTTATCCGCGCCGAAGGTGGAACAAATACAAAAATATGGCATTTTGTTGAAGCTTTCGTCATTCACCCTTTAGTCCTCCAGAAAGCAATTCTAACAAGGTTTTATCTAATTTACAAAAATGCAGCAAAATCTACCTACAGAATTCAAGCCTTCAAGTAGACCATCCTCTCAGCTTGGCCATATTCAACGTTTTCTTAACCTTTTGTGAAATTTTTGAGTGTTGTCAGCATCTCGAAAGAGAAGTCGTGACGTGCAGTGCAGATATGTAAAATGTTGAGATCTTAAATCGAACCTGGGACCTTGGGCGTAGGAGTCAATGCACTTACCCACTTACTTACGTCACGGCGTCCACTTCAAACATTCTGAAAATCTCAAAAAATCACCTTTGTCTGTTAACTAAAGGATGCGTATCCCAAACGATTACATTGACGTGAAATTTGACAAGGTTGTTGGTGTCAGAAGCGCCAACTTAAGAGCAAAAACAACGGTCAACAGAAATTTATGAAGATTTCTCCGATCTTGTTTGACCACGGTAATACAGGCTGGGCCAGCCACGAGAACAGTTTGTCAGTTTGACACAGTTTTGTCAGTAAGAACGCACATTCCCTTAAATTATGAAACATAATGTCGTCAAAGTGGATGTCTTGGCTGGCTTTGCATTCCGTCACCTTTCACTTTAGGGATGTAGGCCACTGCTTGAGTGGATGATAAAGTGGTTGAATTCGAATTTCTTGATTATTAGCCAACCATTGCTCCTTTACGGTTCCCTACTGAGCAATTTCCAAATGGGTGAAATCGCAGCTACGAGGCGGGCAGTTGACATTGCTCAGGCGCTCAGAGCACGAATTTTAAATGTGCTGTGCAATGCATCGACTGTGGTATGGGCTGTGTGGCATGGGGCGTCAACCTGCATGAATCAGAGGTTGTCCAGTTGTTCATTTCTTTTAACTCAGTCGGTAAAAGTCGAGCAGTCAGTCGGTTAGTTGTTCATAACTCCAAGGGTGCCAATCCACAATTCGCAACCAAACTGACACCCTCTGTGGATGAGTTGGCATTTTCACAATTACGTGCATGTTCTCCGAATCCCAGATGTTTCTTTGGCAAGGGAAGACCTTTTTCGAAAACTATACTTTTCGCCCAAAATTGTTGCCCTATTCAAGCTGCTTTAAGGCGATACCGAAGATTATGGTCGCCCTTTACCCCTGCAGACGCATTATCCCAGAAATTTGCGCAAATTTTCATGCATTCACCGGCTTATGCATGAAGTGCTTGAATCGCACTCTTAGCGACAGCAACCACAATCTCGTCTATGCTCACTGCTCGAAGACGGGGACCATGAGTGTTGTCCACCAGCACACCAGTCTCTCGGCCTTTTTCCACAAGCTTGCGTACCAGCTGTCGCTGTTCGTGCTATATTTTCCTTAAAAAGGCATTAATCGGGCCACACGGCACTTACTTAGGACTTCTTTCAATTCTCAATAATTCCTACTGTTGTTCAAGCGGAGGAGGATGAGTCTGACCTTCCGGCGCCCTTTCAAGCAGGAAACAGCTGCCAATGTCAAAACAGATCAAAAATTAAAAACAGTGCCTTCTGATTGAATGATACACTGAGGAAAATTAAAAATATAAGATAATGAAACCATGCGTGAGTGTAATTCACATTTTTCCAGTTTCATAACTCTTTCATTGGTGTAAAAAATCATCACATCTTAAACTGAGCATAAGGCTCCAGCTTCATTCATCCGACCCTTTCAGTCAATCATTCTGCATCAACCCCGACCACTTTTTCACTCATAAGTAACTGTTCCAAGCAGAAATTGTGCAAAAGCTCTCAAAAACAAAAAGCAAGTGAATTTATCATTTCTTTCCCTTAAACATCTAGTGACCTCCTATCAGTGAGCAGCTTTTAGGTGCAAACAAAAATTTAAGTTGTACAAAACGCTTGCAGTAAAATTTCCCACAAAAAACACAAACAAAACAAAGTAAACATGTTTTTTTGGTTGTGCGGACACAAACATCAATAAATCGAATTCCAATTTGATAAATAAAACAAACAATTATTTTTCAAAATTTTTTTGTAACAAAAACATTTTTTTTTATTTAACCAATAATTGTAATAATTGAATATAATTTATTTTTTTTTTTTTACTGACATTGCACAACATAAATTTTTGCTTAACTAAATTCCTTTCCTTAGACAATATTGCTAAATGCCATCCTACGGTAACTGTCTAGTAATTTTATAAAATTTATTTTTTTTAAATTTTATTTAACCTTATATGCATTTTGTTTTTTTTTAAGCTTAAGCTAAGGTCACCTAAGTCTAAACCTGTGTCCAGCTGAGTGGAGAAGATACAAAACTGAGTGTAATCGATATGCTTTGGTATATATTTTTTTTTTCTTAATTTTTCGTTTATTTTCTTTTCTACTTAAGAAGCTTGATTTTAACTTTGACCAGAAGAAGGACATCTAAGGTGGGAACTGTGGTTTTTTGGTACTTCAAACTGCCAAATGACTATATTTGTTGAGTAGAGGAACTGCAATGTGACCAAATTTTGGGTAATATGCAGGCCCTTGGAAATCTCAACCCCTTCCTGTACGGAAGTTTGACGACTTCAGTCAGATTTAAGCCGAACGGGAACATCCCTCTTGTTCAATATTTTTTTTTTATTTTGGCCATCGACAGAGGTATGATTTTAAATGTTTGCGCCACAGAAGGAAGATTTATTTTACAATGTGCAAAATAGCCCAACATAAAGTAGGGTCATTCATATATCGGTTTCACGAGGAGGGCTTAGGAGGTCCCGGACCGTGATATATTTTTGATACATGTTTGAGTTCTTTATAAAGTGCGGACTGTGCGAATAAGTATGAAGACGAAAAGTTATTCAAATCGCCACCTCGAAAAAAATTGACCGCCATAAAGTCTAGCTCGTCTGGAGCACAACAAGGATAGTGTTTTGATTTGCTTCAACCACCCCATTTTAGGTCTGCCGTGTGGTCACCTTCCTGATGGAGACACAGAGAGGCGACCGTCCTGATGGACGGCGACTAACAGGTGTTCCTTTTCGAGGTCTAGAACTTTAAGCTGGCAATACTTTTTTAACTGACGGCCGTTGTCAGTGATTTATGTAAAGCTGCGCATGACATTTTAACGCTACCAATTTGTACAAACTTTGCCCAAAACCAGACAGCTGTTGATCCCAGTTTTCATTTTCAACGATTTCTGTTTAGCTATGAGGCCCGCTTTTGGTTGAATAAATACGACAAAAGCCAAAACCGTCGAATTTGAAAAACTGGTAGTTTGCTTTTTGCGATGCTGGTCAGAATGTTACAGTCAATGGTGTCCGCTATAGAGCCATGATTGCTGACATGTCTCTTCATCACGTGAATAGCCCTGAATAGGCATTGCGGCTTCAATTAGATGGCGAATCATGTCACACAGCTAGTGCCACAATTGATTTATTGAAGAAAACTTTTGGCAACGCAATAGCTTCACGTAACGCACCCTTGAAATGACCTCCAAAGTCGCGCGACTCAACGCCGATGACTGTTTCGATTCGGAACGTCGAGGGTGGAAAGAAATCGTGACTCTGAGAACCTGAGAGCATGGGAGCCTTAACTTCTCTGCAACAGATCCTAACTAGCACAAGGGGACGGTTTTAATTTCACTTCTCTGTTGGCTTTTGTGAAGGGAGGTCCAACCTTGATGCACGATGTTAATTTTGAGATACACCTCAACGTCAAATTTGTGTGCCCAACTTAGTGTCACATTTCTTTGTTTTAGTGTTTGACAAATTCATCTGTGGAGAGGTGTACAATGGAGCAGCGCGTTTAGATTGTTGAAGTCGGGCGTTCAAATCAAAATACATTTCCGACACTTTGTCTCAGCATAATCGACCAAATGTGTTCACAATCGGTAGAATTGTGCGCAAATTTCAGCAAAATCGGGTTTGTAGGAAATGTGGAAACATTTGGGTATATCCGCCCAGTTCGTTGCTGTTGCGTTAGTGTACAGGAAGAGCCGTCAAACTCGACTCATGTTCGCGCCCAACAATTGAACATCTCAAGAACGTCTTTAATGCGAATTTTGAATCAAGATGTGAATTTTTACGGATGCAAGGTTCAACTGGTTGTCACCGTGGCGTAGTGGGTAAGTGCATCGACTCACACGCCAAGGTCCCAGGTTCGTTCGGAACACCTTGCCACCACTTCTTCTGAGCTGCTCACAGCACCCCAGGAGTTCTGAATGTCTGTGAAAATCTTCTCAAATCTCTCACCCTTCGGAGTCGGCAAAAAATAAGGCCCTCGCCGTCAGAGAACGGTAGCAACCACAACAGGAGTAGTTGATGTAGAAACTAGGCCCTGGTGGGATGTTGGGCCACTCAATTATTGTTATTAAGGTTCAACCCCACCTTGGGACTACCAGCGTCCTTGGCAAGGGCCTCCGTCAAAAGTTGGGTCTCCCTACAGAACAACCAGAGATGGCATGACTCTCCAGGATACAGGCTTACCAACTGCATGCTCCCGAGCTTCAGCACGAAATCCACGGCTTTTCTGTTATCTCAAGACAGAAAAGACTGCAGACGACTTGTTGGCTTACAAACGGAACACTTCACCTTCAATAAGCACCTAAGAGTACTTGAGCTTAGTGATGGTACACTATGCGACGCCAGTGGAGAAGGTGACGACACTTCAGAGCGCTTTCTCTGTCAATGTCCCGGCTTTGCTGGGATCAGATGGCGGCTGTTTGATGCTAACGTGGTGGGAGCTGAAAACCTAAGCTCTCTATCACAGAGGCGCTTGCTGGCTTTCCTTGGGAAGACCAAGAAATTACATTAAATGTGAATTACTGCCTGCCGGTCTTTCTTCGGAAAACCAGAAAACTACAGGGGATTACTGCCTGGTGGTACAATGAACCAGTTTTAGTGTCTGAGCGCTCCAGTGCAGTGTATCCCAAAGTCCAACAACAGAAAAAAAGGTTCAACTGATTCAAGAGCTGAAGCCTTTTGTTCATGTCAAGCATCGGCAAAGCGCCCACTGGTTGGTTGAACAGACAGAAGTGAATGGTGGCCTTACAATGACAAGCATCTCCAGCGATGAGGCACACTGTCAGCTTAGTGGAGTCGCAGAATTGCCGCGTTTGGGCAAATTGAGAATACACAAGTGATTGCTGAAAAGTCGATACATCCACAAAGAGCGATTATTTTGAGACGATTTGTGAGCTGACGGCGGAGTTTTCGGGTCGTACCTCTTCGAGCATGAGGTCCGCCAAGCAGTTACTGTGAATGATGGACTTCTTGTGGCCAGAAATCGAGGATATGGACTTCATTCCAACTTGTCACATAGCCAATGAAACAAAGACTCTTTTGCGCGAAAAATTCAAAGCCCGTGTTAGCTAAGATCTTGGGAATGTTTATTGGCCGCCACGATCCTGTGTTTCGACACCGATGGACAGCTTCCTTTGGGGATTTCTACATGAGACAGGAACAATTCAAGGACTTAGACATGTACCATCGGATAGAGGTGTGCCACGACCCGCTCTCAGCCAATGTCCTGTACAAACCGCACTAATTCATCATCAACACCGACAACATCATGATGAGTTCGCTGTAGGAGGCCTTCTGTGCTTGAGTTTTTGTACCGAGGCAATATATCCTTCGACTGTACACCGTCTGTCAGTCCGACCCATCAAAAGTGGTATACACACGTTCTCTGCAAGCGAGCGCTGTAGAGACAGAACCCAGCTTAGCCAGATCATCGGCCCTCACATCATCGGAAGTCATTATGATCTGAGATTTCGGACCCTGGATTCGGAAGGCGCTTACGAATGAAATGAAATAATTGCTTGGATGGGACAAGAGATTTGAGGGAGTCCTCAAATTTCCCATTCGTGTGTTGCCAGGAGTTCGAAAGAGTATGTGCGGTGAAAAATTTCGAGGTAAAGAGTGTAGAAGTTGAACCTGAGACCTTCGCCATGGGAGTAGACGAATTTTGCGCCCTAAACAACGGCGGCCATGTGGTTAACTAAGGCCTCAATCAACATGTCTCTCCAGCTGTCACGTTCTCTTGCCCAACTCGAACACCAAGTTGACTAACGTCTACCTACAATTATGGGCGCCATCTTAGACGCCAACATCGTCCCTTGAGTCGTTGTCCCATTGAGTCGTATTTAAAAATTTCTCGTGCTGGAGTTGTGATCTCTTGTGTGTCCCCGTTCTTCCAAAATTTAAGCCATTTGCCATTGATTCCTACTCATCCCTTTATCTAATGTCGCACAGAAATCATTGAAATCCCCAATCATAGCCTCAAATTAATCCTTTTCTATCCGCAAGTTCCCACACTAAGTGCTAAAAATAAAACCGTTAACCTATTCAATCTTCCCATCCCCTCAAACCACACACTGACTGTCAATTTGTCCCGACTACCCGTCCATCAGGCGTCAAACAGCGACCTCCATCACGCCCGCGCCGGCACACGACAGTCCTTGACATTTCGACCACAATTCCACCTCTTTATCTATTTACAAATTTCATGTACAAGAGCGTCCTAAAATACATTTGTGCGCACTTATCTAAGGTCAGAGTGGCCGGAGTGTGTGCCCGTTTGAAAAGTTCGGCAAACCGCCAGGGACCCTGTCCTACCTCAATCACTCTACAAATAGCTATCGGAGAACTCAAAGTCCGATTGACTGGCCCTCGACGAGCGCGTCATCTGCGAGTAGCCCCCGCCGATGGCGCTGTCGAAGTCAGACGAGGTGGTCCCCTCCGGCTGGATCACTACTAATGAGTCTTTACCTTGTGTAATTGCTAATGTTGTCGGTGTAATGATGGTGCCTTGGGAGCCCATTGCACTTGTCGCTGTCTGGGCGATGGTTGCGCTGCAGCCGCCTCCAAGTCCTCCGCCTCCGACGCCGCCGCCACCGCCGCCACCACCTGGTATCCCACTGCCAGAGTTGAACTCACCCGGTGGCTTGTTGTTCGCATCTCGGTCCACCAGTCGCTGTCGCAGGAGACGAATTTTTTCTTCTTTCTGCAAAGAGACGCCAAATTTGAGGTTATGTGAGTTTGTTTGACATTTTGAGGGGCGATGATAATTTCTATAGGAAGTTTGGTGGGGAGCGTAGGCGCCCGCCCACCCGCTTTTGAGGTATGCTAATAGGACAGGGTGACTGAAATTAAATTTTTCTGTCAGCTGACATTTGAGTTTTGCTTCGAAAATGTCATTTGTGAGTGTGGGTGGCGATGATGGATGTGGGTTGACAAGTGTGCCAGCTGCCAGTTGCCATGAAAGTGAATGATTCACTGTTGAATGCACATTTGATCCATTCGTGATGTTCTACTTAACTGTTTGAAATTCGATATTCATCAGCTGTCACCTGTCACTTTGACAGTTGTGGTGATAAATGATTTCTGATGCAATAAGGTCTATCTGCATAACTAGTCATCTAGTTACTTAACAGCCGAAATGATGAGGGAGAAGTTATAGATCTTTGACATGTGCTAACTGTCATCTGTCACATTGACATGTAGATGTCAAAAGTGCATCTACAGAGTATGCTAATACACCGCAGAGTCATTTACAGGGACAAAGTCGGCCTAAGAAGAAGTAGTTAAGGGTAACAGGTTGTAGCTGTCATCTGTCAAATTACCGTTGTGATGCTAAAACATTATTGAAACGCAGGCAATGGTTCTTGTCCTTTCTCTCCTCAGGGAACTCTATTCAATATCTAAGTCATTTCATTCGAAGAATCTCAAGGAAAGTCTAACTTTTGCTAACTATCATCTGTCACCTGGACACTTGGAAAATGGACGTTAAGAAGCTGAGATGTTGACCTAGGAGGCCTGACCCAAGTGTCCTAAGCTTTCATTTAAATCCTCAGACCGTTCAATCGACAGATTCGTTTAAATTTCTTCAACTGTCATCTGTCAGATCGATATAATGGCGTTTGGCTTTTAAAAAAATGGCAGTTCAACTGAAAGCACCAAGTCCATGATTCTGAGAGATTTCTTTCATTTTGTAAATCAGTAGATCAGAGGGGAAGCTACAGACGTCCGACATTTGCCAATTGTCACTTGTCACTTTGACATTTGGCCGGTGGTTGTTAAGGATATGGGACATTTTCCAAGGAGCTTCCATTCCGATAACTTAAATTTATTTAAGTCCCTTAGCCATTTATTCCACCGAGAAAGAGCTGCACAAGTTTGACAATAGCTAGCTGTCATCTGTCACTTTGACGTACAAGTGGTGAGCGCCTCAAAGAGTAAAAAGCGGGGGAGAGCGCCTCAAAGAGTAAGAAGCGGTTCTCTGGGGGTCCTTCGCTAACAGAGAGGCTTGTGTGTGTTTGCTTAACGACTGAATCCACAGAAGGGGAATCAAAAACATGTCCTCCCTTATCTGTCACTATGACAAATAAACCGTAAATGGATTAGGGAGCTGAAAAGCTTCATCAGGGCATCTTTCCTATGGCCTTAAAGAGATTCTCTAAGTTCTTGACTTACTAAACCCCGAAAGGAAGAGCTGAACGGCAATTTTTGACAGATGTCATCTGTGAGACTGAAGGTGGCCGACGTTGAATAGAAATTGGCTTTCTGAGGGAAATTTGGTCATATCCCTAAAAGGCTTCAGGCTGCAGTTATGGAGCTATTTGACTCTCCCCAGCTGTCAACTGTCATCTAAAGGAAATAAATGGTTGCATCCCCTTGATGGCTAAAACGATTAAATGCCTTTCAACCTCATAGACCCTCCACCCGGTTGATCTCCCCATCTCTCGGCTGTCACCTTAGTCTCCATCGACCGTCTGTCCATTCATCCGTGCGGATTCCTGTTTATTCCAATTCCATTTTGCAAATTCCTTAAATTCCCCCCAAAGCCAACGTCACTCCAGCTTGCATATCTATCGGGCGACTTAATGCAACTTAAAGCATCAAAGCAAGCCTTTGAAGGATTACCCTTCGTCTGATCGAAGACCCATCCTATTGCAAGTGTCACTTCACACAGAAGCGAATTAGTCAACTCCATCCAACGGGCGACCACCACCCTCACTACTCACTTCTAATTACAGCTGTGAAATGTGATGATATGCTCCTGCATCCATCTCCCATCCCATCTCTCCGCATTCTCGTCTTCAATTTACAGCCACAATACACGGACGTATGCGTGCGTGGCATACCATCGAAGCTGAGCTGAAGGAGCGTGCGAGGCCACCAGCCACCAGCCACCAGACAAGGAGGTGGCAAGCAGAAAGGATGGCCAAAAGGAAGCGTCCTTTTGGGGCGCGTTCTCCCAACGGTCGGTGAATGTGTCAGACGATGCCATAAATAGAAGAGGTTATGGCAACGGACAAGGATATCGGGTGTGCGATATTTTACTGCATCTGACAATTTAATTAAAGCCAGAATCGTGATTAGGAATCGATTAGGTTTTCGATTAGGTAAGTCTTCGATGGGGCGCGCGGAGGGGGGAGAGCAGTGCAAGGGATGATGGCTGAGGTGATGTGAAATTAAAGGGATTTGCAGGGATGATTAATGACAGAGGCGAGTGGAGAAAAAGTGTTGGGTCCTGATTGCATTTCAAGCAAAAAACTGCAGCACTCAAGTAGCGTGTGCTGTCTGCGGTTGGAAGGAGTGGCATTCCGGGCTTGAGAGTGCATTTTGTCAAGGAGCGAAGATCGATCTGCACCCACTGGACAACCGAACAAAAGGGCGGTACCCATAGAGCTCGCGTGCCCCCTTTTGCTTGAACAATATGCTCCGACATTGTAGAATTCAAAACGAAATTGCGGGGGGGGGGGGGGGTGATGTGGTAGCGATTTGGGGGAGTTCATCGTTTCTGCCTTACGATATCCACAAATGGCGTAAACGTTTCGTTAGGAGATGTGTAAGTTGTTCATGAAGTGCCTGTTGGACTGGTTCCACAACCACTCTACTAAGCCCCTGTGCGGAGATTGGTGGTCAACTTCAGTGAATCTTGCCAGAGCTAGACAAAGCTGGAACCTTTAGAGTTCCTTACAAGATGTTACACAGCCTACTTATGCGACATATTCGCTAGCTATTCTAGGGTTGAACACAGCGAGCCATCAAGGACGTGTGTCTTGGTTTTGAAGCCGAGGCGATCAAGATGGGTTCGACGGTGAACGAGGGCAAAACGAAGTGAATGATGTCAGCGAGAAAGGACACACAACTTCAACGACTGCGCCAGAACATCACCATAGGCAGCTCACTTCGAGGAAGTGAAGGACTTTGTCTACCTCGACTCCCAAGTAAGCAGTAGGAACAACAGCAGAGATTGTAGGAAGAATAACTTCGCCGAGTGGAAGCCCTCTCTCGAAGACCTGGTTATCCTTGTTTTTCCCCAAAGAGAGGAACCCTGGGCAGACTCAAGAGAAGATGAAGGAGCTCTTGGTTTGTGATCAATCTTTGTTAGCGTTGATGGTATTTTGTACGGGCTCCACAGCCACATGAGCCTACCTAGGCGTTTAGGGATTCAATACGTAAGGTGGTTGGGCCATGTAGAGAGGACAATACTGCTCCAGCCAGAAGAGCACGTCGAATCAGTGGAACGTAGCAATAAAGGACACCCACGGACCCGATGGCGCACACAACTGGGAAAGGACCTCATCCACCCTGGAGTACGGAATTAGGAGACAGCTGGTTGAAGGTCGTGCTATATTCGCATCGACAGGAATGTCCACCCGTTCACCCTTAAGCCCACCTTCGGACGTACAGCTAAGTTTAGGGACTCGTTCTTCAGCCGCACTACACGAACATGGAAGGATCTTCCCAGCTTAGCTTTACCCCCTCATTACAATTCACATTCATTTAAAGCCACTGTGCACCGGTACCCTTCTTTCCATCTCTTCCTCTATACCTTTGGCCCGTGCTGTGACTTAATTCCGGTCACTTAAGGGTACTAAAACCCTTTAGCGCGCCAATTGAAAACAGATGGAGATCCTTGCTGCTTGTGAGATCCACACCGGACTGTAGCAAAGGAGATTCTATATCCACATGCATTCATCAATTAGAAGCTGTCGAGTGGATACCGGAGTAGGTGTCAGTTTTATACAACCTCTTGGACACTCCATTAGAGTCATTCTCGGGGAATGGATGGAAGGCTTCCAAAGACGAATCCTTATTTTCCATACGCTCGACATGACTGAATCATCTGAGACGACGAGACATTCGAATTGATTCGATTCATTCGAAAGGGTTGATGTCATCGATCAAATTGGATTCTGTTCCGGATTCATTCTGCGTATTCTTAAAGACAAGGGTTGACGGGGGTTTCCGCCTCTAAGCCTCCAAGCATCTTTTCATCGGCATAGACCAAGTGATTTTCGGCGTCTCTCCGGTCGGGTAATCTTGTTACATCCAAAGAATTTTGCAGAGACCAAATGGCGATCTGAAAGTGCAAGGCTTGCAAGGTTGTACGGTGCAGACACCAAAACTCTCCAACCAAGCTCCGTGAATTCGTTTCCGATCATCAAAGCTATGTGTGTGGGCTAGAGTTGTTATTGGCAAGTGTGTTCGGTGGGTTAGATATTAAGGGGCCGTAGCCAGTCCAATTCAGTCCATGCTGTCGACGGTTCACATTCGTTCTGTTTCCCTTTGTGATTGCATACTGGGTCATAATGCATTTCTAGCAGCTGGACACATAAATGACGCAGTTCGGTATAAAATGGTGAACGAACGCACCATTTGGCGTTTGTTCGGGGGATTTAGGCCTCAGATACGAACTGCGTAGGAATCTGGGCACGTTACATGACGACATCATTTTACGAGGAATAGTGGATGTAGGACAAACACAACTGGACATACATATCGTCCGTGACTTTAACTTGAAGAATGCCTCAAATAAAGGAAGTGAAAATATTGGACACCCTAGGAACTGAATGAGGTCCAAGAACAATGCCTGTCCATCGCTGAGTCATAGGCGAGGCAACGGACCGATTGTGCACCATGTGATGAAAAATTGTCTCTGTACTCCAACCGTGGAAAGTCTGGACTATGGTTGGATGCAGACTATAGCTCAAAGCACATCCCTAAACTTGGTCTTAACCCAGAAGAGGTCATTATCACAATTTGCTGGCCACTGAAGGGACCAATCAACTTTTGCACTCAACCAGGGGAGACACTAAATGCCGTCGGAAATTCAGAGAAAATCGACATGATGCAGACGAAATTGACTGCGTGCTCCATTTCTGTTGCATGACAACGCTCGACCCCATACCTCAGACACCACTGTGCAAGACCTGCTGCAGGTGGTGCTCAACATTCTTCCACATCCACACTCTAACCGATTATCAACTCTTCTGTCGTCATTTTGGAAGGTAAAAGGTTTCCCAAAACCAAGCAGGCTTGTATGACCGCCTTAGACAACTTTGAAGCGTCAAAAATCAAGTCGTCTGTAAAGAAAGAGTATTGGACCACAAATCACGGTGGAAGAAGATTATAGACGCCAAGGGTCGGAAATTTCAAGTGGTACATGCTTAATAGTGGTTGCAGTGGCGTAGTGGGTAAGTGCATCGACCTACACGCAGAACGTCTAGGTTTGATTCTCGGACGGGACACGTCGCATTTTTTCACGGCACCTCGTCTTTCGAGTTGATGACAACACTCAAAGAGTACCATAGACAGAAAGAACGATAGTAGCAGTCTTGGACGTCGGACATTGGCCATACTTCTTCTGGTACGTGGCTGAGGATATGCTCAAAATACTTTCAATTGATCAAGCGCATCGGTTGGATGTGCATGTTCAGCCTGCGAGACAGAGGTGCGAAAGAGGCGCCCCTAATGTAAGGGCCGCGTTGTCGCATGTGTGGCCACTTCATGACTGTATCCCTAGCAGGGCGCAGTCAAGATTGGATCAAGAGTGACGTTACGCCGGTCTCCAAGCCAACGACCTTCACCCAATTTCCGTCTATTCGGAGGTCTCTAAATTATTCGTGGGTTTGTGTAGCTGTAGTGACACTCAATTATTCTTATTCCAAGCGAATACCGTCAAGAAACCAACAACAAAAAAATTAAACAATTTTAGAAGACCACCTCCACTCCCCTAACACCCTCATTTCATCATCTGATCAGTGAACACTAATCAAAGTCGCTTCCAGTTGCGTGAATTTCTGATGACAAGCCGAATGGCAGCGAAATTGACACCCAATCAGTGATGTTAATTAACGCGCTCACATCATCCCGAAATGATGGTAACTCCTGCCACCACCCCACTGCGCACAAGTGCTTCAATCAAAAGTAATGCCAGACGATTGCATGTAATCAGTGTGAGAATTTGATTTGAAATCAATTTTGCAGGTCTATGACACCCTCTCGCACAGATAGGATAAGTCGAGGGATGAGTTGGGGAATAAGTGCGGAATCAAATGATGGGATTTATGCATGAATGATTAAATGACTCAGGGTAGGGAAAGTGAAAGTCTGAGGAAATGAAAGACGGAACTGACTGAGTGAATGAATGGATAGGCAAAGTGAATAACAAATAGACGGACTACTTGAAAGACTAAAGCACTGTGAGTGACTGGGTGACAGCATAACAGCACGAAGGAATGATTAAATGAAAGATGAAATGTGACTGAATGATGATGATGATGAAATGAGGCAATATCTTGATAAGAAATTGAATGAATGACTAAATGATTGTACAAATGAAGACATGATTCAGTGAATGAATTAAAAAATGGAGAAATCGAAAATTTCTTGCATTACTAGATAAAACGTTCAAAAAATGAGTATGTGAAAAATGAATAAATGAATGATTATGAAATGATTGAATGACATCCGTCAAGAAAGAAATGTTTACTATATAGAATGACTAGATAATTAATAGAAAAATGTAGAGAATAACGATTACATGATTTAAAAATTCAAAAAATGACGAATGACTAAATGACTGAATGTCGAAATGACTAAATGACACAAATAACAGAATGAGAAATGTCAGTATGCCTCAAAAAATTAATAAATGATTAATTGAATAATATGAATGAAAGAAACAACAAATGACTGAACAAATGATTGAGAAAATGATGGAATGATTAAAAAATTAGATAAAAAATGACAGATAAGAATCTGATAAAGTGTTCAAATGATTGAATGAACATGTTGAAAAAGTTATGAATTATTAAATGATTGACAGAATGACTGAAAAATGAAAAAATGAAATGAAGAATGATAGTAATATTTTTTTTTCGAGGCTAAGATGCACTGCACTGGAGAGCTCAGACTCAAAAACTGCTCTATTGTGCTGCCCGCCAGTAACCTTCGTTTACTGTACTATCCTGGTTTTCCGAAGAAAGACCAGCAGACACTTCTTAGATAAAGAGCTTAAGTTTTCAGCTCCCACCACATTACCGCCAAACAGCCGCCACCTGATACGAGCAAAGGCTGGACATTGACAGAGAATGTGCTCTGAAGTGTCTTCACTTTCTCCACAGGCGTGAAATAGGGTATCATCACTAAGCCCAAGCAGACTTAGGTGCTGAATGACTCGAAAAATTATGAGGAATAAGACGAATGGGAGACTGTCTTGGTGATGGAATGGCCTAAGGAAAGAATCTACCATTGGCAACATGCCTCAAATATCTGAATAACTGATGAAATGACAAGCACAAATGACGAAATGACTGTTAAACTGCAAATCACTTAGTGAATGAAATTTTGAATGACTAAATCGAAAAATTATTGACGAGTAACTGACTGAATGACACCCAAAATGATTGATCAATAGAATACATTTTTAAATTACCTGTGATATCAGTCGTTGCAGTTCTTCATTCTCTGTCACCAGCTTTTGATACCGTTCCTCGTCTTCTTTTGAGATCCCCGAGTCTGGATTGTACTTTGACTCCGCCTTGTCCTTCGGATGTCGGATCACTTCAATAACCTACACGCCAGCAAAAGAAATGATTAACCTCCGTCCCTCACTTCACGTCCATCACACGTTCACTTACCTTTGGCACAAATATCAGCAACATGCTGAGGAAACAACAGAATATCACAGCCAATGACACGAATGCAAACGACGCGTCCTGCTGTGACGCAATGACCATCCCCACGGGCGCCGTAATCAGGCACAGCACCACCACGTTGTATATGCTCATCCCGACGTAGCGGGAGTCGTTGATTTGCTTCACCTTTATCGAGCGGGTCTCATACGCCAGAAAGAGTCCAAAGACTAGGATCAAACCCTTGAATCCGTACACGATTCCTGTCATACGAGCGAAGAGGTAACGAGTGTGTGATTAAGGTTTGCACATAGAGAAGGAGGAGGAGAAAAGTAGACTCACCCAGCCACATGGAGTTCTTCTCGCTCTCGCAGTGCTCCAGCTCCGGCAGGATCTGAATGTCGTCTGTGGTTGAGGTCGGGTTCTCCAGGGGGAACGTCTCCAGGATACGCTGCAACGGATCAAATATTTGCCATGCCAGCAGGATGACCAAATCGACGGACAGCAAGCCAGATACCATTGTGTACAGCTTCCAGGGTTCCACTTTTTTCTGCAAAGACACACAAAAAGAAGTTGACTCACGTCAGTTCAGTGGGGCAAAAGATGAGGACATCCTTGCGGATGACAGCGAATTTGAATTGCGCACACAAATGGATGCGACAGTGGGCGGCGGGAGGGATTCACGTTCAGCACGTTCCTCGGCTGTGTCACGTAATCGGGTGCATCGTCCTGAGCGCCCTTCCACCCACAATGTGCGATGGAATCCTTATGCAAATATGTTTATGCAATTTTTCTCCTTTTCCCATCCAATGTGTCTTAATGGACACTTGACAAAGGAGCCGGGATTCTCTGCCTGGCACTGAGCTGTTACATCGATTCAGAGAACGATGGCCGTGGTGGGGGGAGGCACATGCAGATGGATGGTCGTGCAAATTGGGCTGCTTCCGAGTGGGAGATTGGATTGCATGGCCACACAAAGGCGGCAGATCAGGAGGTGATTCAGATGCTTCCGAGCGATAATTTTGATTGGAACTCACTTGGCCACTTTGCCGGGGAGAGGGGCGATTTCGACACATGTGCTGCGGGACCTGCAAATTGGTCGGTTGCGTCAAGGGATGCGCTGTGTAACGTGATTGCTCTGGACCGAGGCAGGTAGACTGATGAGGGGATTCACAGCTGGGCGTGGTGGGCAAGTCAAGAGGCGGGTAGAGTAGGATTTAAATTTTAAGTGGTGCTCCTGGTCCTGTGATATGTAAACCGAAGTTTATCTGTGCAAAGGGAGCTGCGTTGAGCTGCATGTGGGGATAATGAGAGGCTCTGATGTTGGAATGGGCTACGGACTCTTTTGTGACTGCTCAAGTTAAGTTCGTGAAGCGCATTCGAGGGAGTATTCCCGAACAGCTGTCGTCGTAGTCAATACAAATTTGAGTTGGAAACGTCTTTTGAATAAAGGAATGGTAGCGTGCAAGGTGAACCTTCTGAAAGTTATCCCTAGGCAGATGAGGATCTTGACCTGAATCTTTGATATCCGGCTGGTTTATGTCCCTAGTGTGCAGGTAGACTCAACTTTCACTGCAGAGCACTTAATGTCCATTCCAGCATTTAAAAAAAAAAAAAGGTTTTCTGCACAGGACACATGAAGTTGCCCTTTGAAGGCGGACACTTGATACTTAAGCCCTGGAAAGAGAGGTGCCTTGAATCTGAAAACTGTACAAAGTCGATGACAGCGTTGAGTGTCACGAGTGTTCATACACAGCACTGACAACTCGAAGTGAAGAGACATGGACACCTTCGAAGACAGAAGATCCCATTGCTTTATTCTTCTTCTGGATTAGTCCACGGAGAGTGACCTTTGGTCCGTTTGGTACTTCTACCGATTGGGGGTAACATCAGTCTGGCAGAAGTCTAACGACGAGAAGCTTAAGACAACTGCAACTGGGTGACAGAACGCCCTAGGTGTACAAAGAAAACGAAAATGCTTAACTCCACTGCATCAAAATGCCCTGACGGTTCATACGGCATCCTCTGAACATGACTGTTCCTTGTTGCTAGCCTTGAAGGAGCCCAAATGAATGAGTCGCCTTTGCTCATCAAAACTGATTTCTCAAACCCACTACTTTCCAATGCTCTCTGCACCCTGGTGTGGTAACGAGGGTATGAAGGGTATGACGGGACATGGAGGAAATGGAATCCGTCAGGCAGGCTGCTCTGCGATTGTCTAGGTCTGGAATTCTTAAGACTGGGGCTGATTAACATTGCGTTGAGATAGATCCAGAACTCGAGACCATTTCAAATGCCCCAAACAAGAAGGATCTAAGCCTAAGAGATAAATTTTAATTTAGAGCTCAATGAACCAAATTTATTGGCTAAAGTTATGGCTAAAGAAATGTTAACATCTTGGGACCTTCCTACGTTCCCAGTTCAACTTAATGGTTCAACAAGATGTACCCTCCTGAAAGTAAATAAGGAAATTTTTGACCTATTCCAGGAAAAAATGTGTGCATGCGTGACAACTAGAGCCGACAGAAGCGACAGAAACGCCAGGAATCCTAAATAAGGAAAAGCTCAGAATAGGAAATCCTGAAACGACTAAAATTCGAAGAGTCCAAGACCCGAAATGCAAAAACACTTAAGAGTCAAAATTTCGAAGAACTTAAGTCCAGAAATGTCTAAGATCCTGAATACACAAAATCGCAAAAACGCCTAAAATCACGAAAAACCAAAATCCTTAAATGTCCAAAATTTCGAAAAACCCACGTTCTAAAAAGCCAAAAAAACAAATTACCCAAATTGCCAAACTCATCAGAATCCAAAATCCTGATATGCCCAAAACTCTGAAAACTTAAAATTCCAATGATCAAAATTCTCAGAATCCTGAAAGCTAAGATCCCGTAATGTCAAAAATTCTGGATTGAAAAAATATCGAAACGCCATTATAGGTAAAAGTCAAGATCTCTAAGCGTCAACGTGCTGATAAGACGAAATACCAAAAAGCCAAAATTGCATTATGTTCAAAATCCCTTGATGTTCTAAATAAAACCAGTGATGCCAAAAATCCAAAAAGGCAAAATCCCGAAATGCCCATAATTCCGGAAGACAATATCCCTGAAATCTTAAATCCCAAAATCCTCAGAATTTCGAAAGCCAAAATGTGCCGAAGAGTAACAAATTCCCAAAGGACAAAGTTTTAAGAAACGAAATTCCCAAAATGGCCACAATCCTGGTAGGACAAAATACGGAAGAGTCAAAATCCAGAAAAACCAAATTCCTAAAATGCCACAAATAATGGAAAAACCAAATACCGAGTGCAGAATCTCTTAGGACCAAAATCTCGAAATGCCCAAAAAGCCTTTTTCCAAAAACGTCGAAAATTCTAAAAAATTACAACATCGTTAAATCCAAAATCAGGAAACGACAAGAATCCGCAAAGCCAATATCCCTAAATATGCAAATGTCCAAGATCCTGATATGTCCGAACTCTTGAAAATCCAAAATCCTGAAGAGCCTAAAACTCTAGAAATTCAAAATGCGAAAATATTTAAAATTCTCCGAACCCAAAAAGCGAAATTTCCCAACTGCTCAGAAGTTCAATGTACAAAATGTTCAAAATGTTTAAGATCCTGAAAAGTCAAAGTCCCTAAAAATGAAGTTCAGAAGAAGAAATTTTTTAAAACCAAAGTTCAAAAAAAAAAAAACAATTTTTTAAAACCTAAAATCCTGGAAAGCCAAGATCTCGAGAAGCCAAAATTTCGATGTGTCCAAAAGTCTTGAAATACCGAAAAGCCAAATTCCCGAAATGCCCCAAATCTTGTGGAACTTCTGTGAAAAACAATGACAATGATCCGAATTTGGTACGTTCTCCAAATTTAACCGGGACTCAAAAGCAGGGGGGTTGCAAGGGCCCGCATGCCCTCCATACCTTCTCCTCAAAAATTTTTCTTCCGAGATTCAATTTCTGGAACTTCGGATTTTTCAGTTTTCGAAAATTTGGGCATTTCGAGATTTTTCTTTCTGTTTGCTGGCGTCATCTCACCACAAGGTAGAACTGCTCTGTAGGCGCTATCAGTCGATACCTCGTTTGCCCGCAGTCTGTCTGCTTGACTTGTGCCACTAGGCATGGCCTTCTCTTCTTCGACATGGTCGACACATACAGCTCAAATAAATAACCCCCATGTCGACATGAAAAACTTCCATCCGCCCCGACATCCCTGAAACACAATGGACTCCCGCAAGGCTCTCTCCACTCCCCCCGTTCATTCTCTTCCAAATTCATTTCAACTTGAGTTGGCCCCTTTTCGATTTTTCTCGATCAACTCTCCACGTGTTTCGCACCCGAATCAGCATCAAATGAACTCCCTCCACCCCGCACCACACCGCAGCAAAACAGATTCATTGACAAAACTCAATCGTGAGGTGAATACCGAGGCCGGCAGGCATGCAAACGCCGCCAGAATGTGTAACATGTCATTTCAATAAGCCCCGTGTGCTGGACGTAAAACGCTCCATAAACACCAAGAAACTCATTTGTCATTGTGGACAGAGGGCGTAGAGGGAAATGCGTGTGGGGGGGCGAGAGAGGGAACTCCAATCAATTATCCTTGAATCTGAATGCGTAGCTACGTGCCGCCTTGGCTCCTGCGCCTCGGAATTTAAAAATTCCCAAGCCCTGTGAATATTCACTCCACTCACGTGCAAGAAGTAAATTCCCCGAATTCCAATTGGGGCGCGGGCAGGACGAGACAAGGGTTCCGTGTACCCGTCCTCATCTTAGGTGTACGGCAGCGTTCCAATTAATGGAGGGATCGGTGCAAGGGTACCGGTAATTGGTTTTCACCTGCCGACGGCTGCTGCTGCGTCTCACCAATAAAAAGCGCCACGCAGGCGAGATGCCTCCGCCCCAATTAACCCCGAAACAAAGCAGTCCAAGAATTAAGCACGACAAGCTGTCCAGGAGGCTGACGCTCACATACGCCCCGCTGACCTGCGGTCGGCCACGATACACGGCAGCCATTCATTGGATAAATTCGTGTTCTCCCCCACCCCCCCCCCCATCACGGCAAAGGGAAACCAACAGGACTTGCGGATAACTCATCGATTACGCTGTCGCTTGATCCCAGTCCGCCTCACGTGTGTGCGCCGGCAGGCCTGGCGAACGGATGCGGGCGTGCGTGTGGATGAGGCTTAAAAAATTTATTGCGGTTCACTGTAATTGATTTTAATTATTTACCACAAGGATGTGTACTTGGCTGCGTTCCGTTTGAGAGTGTGTTCGCCGGCTGGTATCTCTCTGGGGGGGATATGCTTCGACTACAATTGCGTGCTCGTTTATTTATTTCTCATTTTTCCTGTTTGCTGGAGGTGTCCAGTGGAATCCTTTGGATGCCTCCTCGTCTCGACCTCGCTGTTTACGAGGGAATCAATAATTGAAATGGTGGTGAGGGAGAGAGAGAGAGAGTGATGGGGGGAGAGAGGGAGGTGGTTTAATTACGAATTAATGCGACGTGCTATTCAACACTTTGTTGAGCGTGGGGTTTTCTTCAATTCTTTTTTTAAGGACTTCTTGCAGAGTGAGGAGGAGGGAGGAGGAGGTCACTGAATTCTCAACAACATACGCGGTGTCTTGGTGTAGACAATGTGCACTTTAGGGTGCGCTTCGGCCTTCGGCTACCACGCTTTACAACGACTGCATGGAAATGGGTAGACGTCTGAAGGATTCCCTTCATCCCTTCATCATCAGTCTCTGAGAGCAATCTTAAATCAATTGAATGCACGTCCTAACATGTCCTCCGAAGTTATGCAAGCAGATTCATTTAAAGTCCTAAGGACTTCTGAAGAAATTCCGTGAGATTCTGAATAGTTGGAGGTATGTGCCAAATTCAGCAGCTCTGCAGTTACCCGGAGTGCCTCTGTGAACTGGTACCCAGCACAGGCAGCGATTGATTTGCTCAGCAATCTCGTCTAAGGATGCGCGGCAATCGGAAATTAATGAGACTGCTTGTTCGGGCGTCAGTACTGTGTGACTATTCGTGAAGAAAACACATTCAGTGACTAGAGAGTTTGTCTCCTGACTCCTCAGGGTAAACTGGCTTTCTTTCGTCTTGAAGCCATCGGTGGAGATAGTCGACCGACCAAAAATCAAGCTCTGGAGGCACAGTGATGATGTTGTGCTCTAGAGTGTGCTTTGTAATTGAGTGGTACAAATTTTTAGGCGTGGCGTTTGATCTGTGGACGAGTTTAGAGTGTCCCTAGGATACCATCCATTGTAGGGAGGAGATCGCATCCAACGCATCTAAGAGCTGATGAGAAGTCTCCCACTTATGCAAACGGATGACAATCTTTGGACTTTCCTTAGTGGGTTATAGTGAGAAGCAGTCTCTAACGCAGACCACCATAATGCGACGACGTGTAATTGTATAGTACGTACGAAAGTCGCGTAGATCAGGGACATACTTGTCGTTTGTTTTCTTTCTTTGATCTTTGAGCCATTCCCTCATTTGTTCAAAACAACTAAAAGCGTGGTGCCCCCAAATCGTTTCGCATCCGTCAAAAAACTCTCATTTCAGCGTTTCCAGGTAGTTTTCGAGAGCCACATGGGGCCGAGCGTTATCATGTTGTCATGCTTTTCGATCGTTTACGCCATTTTTCACACAATGTACGGCTCAAACGCTTTACTTTCGTCCCATCAATGGTTTCGCCGGGTTTAAGGAGCTCATAGTACCGCCGTTTGGTTCCATCATATGCAGAGTATGGCCTTTGAACAGTGAATGGTTTACTTTGGCGTCGATGTGGACGATGATTGTATTGTATTTGTTTCTTCTTGTGGTCATCGCAATATATCCCCTTTTCATCTTTAGTCAGGATTCGGTGCAAAGATTCCTCCTTTTGGTGTCTGTCAATTCCGCGGTGGGAAAATCGCCTTTCGACATCTTTCGATTTTAACTCGTATGGCACCAAATTTCCTTGCTTTTGAATGCATCCAAAATTTATTAAACGATTGATTCTGCGAGTGACTTAATCCAGTTTGTATCAGGCCTGCGATCTATGAAGGGTCTGAGCGTGAGGTATAGCTGGCTACCGTTCTTGACGGTCCCGGGCACGCTGTTTCCAGTTGTCTAGACCAAGCTCTCTAAAGTCCACAATCACTTGGTTTGTATACCGGATGTTCGGCATTCCTCTACTTCGCGAACCCGAAGGCTGGGATTCGAAGACCTTTTTAGCTGGAGTGTTGTTTTCCATTCGCTCGATGTGATTGAGCCACTGTAGAAGACGGATTTTTGCCTTTCGAACCGGATCCACCTCCTTATCCTCCATTCGATTTCCTGGCAGACAGGACCATTTGTTGCGCGACGGCAGCTTCTAGACCCATGTTCCTTTAACCTGACCGGTGTTGGTTGACGCATGTTCTTATCTCGTTCATCTAGGTCTGGATATTAGGATCCGCAGGAGAGTACCAACTCACAGTTCCTTTCGGGACTCAGGGGCTACAGAAAATATCTGCACAGGTTTGGTCACGAGAACTCGCCGATGCACCCTCAATGGCCAAACTCAGAGGAGGACGCAGAGCACGTAGTTTTTCACTGCAGCCGCTTTGCGCAGGAGTTGCAGTTGGTAACTATAATAATATGATGAGATCTGTAAAGCATTGGAACAAGCTATGCTCATTCTTTTTGAAGGTTCTTTCAAAACTCAGACAGACTGAAGCAGAAAGGGCTTCCCTCCAGGACAGCGCATTAGTCCATCCTCCCGATGGTTAGTGACTTAAGTGTCGTGGGGAGAGTAGTTGAAGTGGGCAGGGTGTGGATTAGTACGCATGTAGGCCGCAATCCATTATCGCAGGTTACGAATCGTGCATGCTGGCAGTTACTTCGGAAGATTACCACATCCTTGGGCGCAAAAAAACAAGCGGAAGCTGACTGGTAGTGACAGCTTGGTCAGAGGCTATATTTTAGTGCCATGAGAGGTGACTTCGGCTTCAGCCTAACCATGCGGTAGGCACTCTTGTGGGAGTATCGTGGTGGCTTTGGTCTCCTTGTTGGAGCATCGTGGTGGCTGCGATTTAAAATCCAATATCGTGGGTAGAGTCGAGGGTAGTGCATTCTGCTGACTGGTCTAAGTCACGTTGTTCACTCCACTGAATCAGGAAAGGCGGTTTGGGGACTTTCCTGGCTATCGAGAAGTTGCGTGTTGCGACCCAGAGAGCGGCATTGGTTTTAGAAGGGCTAACCAAGGTGGGGTGATTGTCCCTCGAGCAGGTTTTCATTTGGCACTTGGGTAACTTAGGAGTCTAGTCTGGACACTGAGATATTTATAAGCCGTTAAGGCAGATGATAACGTAAAACCAAATCTCGTATCCCGTGTTCCATTTGGTATTGGTGGTAGATGCATAAGAAGTGGCCAATGGTTCACCACATAATTTCCTAAGCTCACGCCTGTTTAGGTTTAGAGCCTCCATGCTTCTCAAGAAGTCATCCCTCATGAATTTCTCGGAGTGTGTGAGTGCATCCTGATTGTTCCATATTTTCATGTGGCATCTGTTTGTCCATTTGCTTATACGTTCCTGCACGTCAATTTTGCTGAAACCATGAAGAGGGAAAGGGAAAGGGTAAAAGAAGTTTCAGCGCCTTTCTTTGCTAAGATATCAGGCTTTCGATTCCCTTCGTGGAATCCATAACCCCATACTGTCTCACTTGCTTTTCTTGACCAGCTTGTTTAGTACCTTATGAACAAGCTAAGTGGAATGATAAACTGCTTAGAGCTGAAAAGCTGCTTAGGTCAGCTTGACTGCCTCAGAGTATCAATAGTTTTGAGTTGGTTAGGTTTCTGTTGTGTGCAGCTTCATCAATGGCCCAGAGTTCAGCTTGGACGATAATCGGAAGGGGCATGTGTAGGTTGCATCTTAGTCCCACAAAGGCTGCTTCCTCCCCCTCCACCCCCCACCTTTCTGACATCGATCCGTCTGTGTGTCATCCTTGGGCGTCATCAGTCATCCCAGACGGGCTATTGACCCAGACTTCTCTTCTCTTCATAATGATTTTGTATCGTTTGTTGAATTTTAAGACCAATTCCACAGTTAGTTCATTAGTTCATTGCCTAGGTCAACCTTTCGTAGAGTTTCTGGGTGTCCAGATGTTACGGTTTTCTCGCCCGACTGTAGCGTGTCTTACTGCGGACAATATTGGTCTTGATGTTACCTTCTTTCTCCCACAGCTGCCTGGCCCCCCTACAGGGACTCACGTCTTTCATTGTTGTCACTGCTGTCACTGGCCTAGACACTTTGTCTCATCCAGTCTTCTAGTTGTTGAAGTTTCGCTGTGTGTGCTCCACTTGCTCCCGCGCATCAACCTTCCGCCCAACAATTCATTACACAACTTTTCCAAATCGGGATCTAAAGGATCAACTTCCTCCTCCTCCTCCTCCTCCTCCTCCCTTTAACTTCAATTGTAAACTCCCAACAAATTACCCAAAATACAAAGATTCCCTGAGAGCTAACAAATCACTGGATTGCTGGCAGAAGAACCCTTCCCCGACGAGAGACGGATGAATTTTATTCGAATCACAATAGACCATTAGGCGATAGTTTGCGAAGAGTGCCCCCGTCCACCGGCAAACTCCGCCATTAGCAAATGGCGGAGCACCTCGCCCCGGTAATGGCTTCCTTCAAGGTTGTCCATGGACTTTCGCGGAATTCGAAGGCAGAAAAGAAACCCATCCTCCCCGTCCTCTCCTCCTGCTGCTGCAGAGAGCAAACGCACGCGAATTCCTAATTTATTTCCAATGAAGACTTATCCGGGATACGCTGCCGTCGCACCGCGCCATCCAGCCTTTCAATTACGATAATTACTCCCGGCAATTACCTAATGAAAGCGAAAATCGAACTATGCGTCAAAGACGTACATCCCCCCCCCCCTCTTCCCTTTACCCCACCCCGCCAGCAAGATGATGGATGCCATGATAATCTTCAAAAATTCATAAGCGGGGCTCATGGCGAACGCGAAACCCTTTTATCGACTCCTCCATCCGGCGGACAGCGCCGTAATCATTTTCGCGGGACGTAATTACACTTTTGCATGAAATCAATTTGCCGTCATGAATCAAAAATTCTCAAAAAGGCACAAAAAACCGCCACCGCTCCACTCGACGGTGAAGGGCTTAAGCACAATTCGATTCGAGGACCGCCACCGTCGAAGACTGACTCCACTCCACGACGACGGCTCCCGCTCCCGCTCCCGCTCCCGACGTGAGGACGTCCTGTTCGTGCGTCCATTACGAAAGTAATTATGGCCATTAAATTTCAGTGTGGATCACGTTTGGGCTTTCCTCCTGCGACGGTGATCCGCTGGGATTGGGTGGCCCACACGGAACAATGCCATCAGCCGGACGAGTGGAAGGGGCGACGGTTGAGAGCTCAGTCAGTAAGTGCAAAATCCAGCGCGGAGGCGGTGTGTGCAATTAATTTATTATGAAGGTGTCCACGGTCAGCGCAGCGCGTCGTATTTATAGGCGCGCTCCCCACGCGGAAGGACTCTATTTGGAGGCAGCAACCCTCCGAGTTGTTGAATATTTAAATTTCAATTTGTTAAGTATTACTGCAGCGTGGAGCGTGGGAGTGGACTTACCTTAGGATCTGTTTTCGCTTTCGTGGTGAATCGATGGACGCGCCACACTTTGCTGAACATTGCACCGTAGGCCAGGGTGAAGCCCGTCGACAGCAACCAGGCCCTCGCCTGGCAAATCTGAAAATAGACGACAAAACTGGTGTGAGGCGGGTGTGCGGGTGCGGGTGAAGTGGGCGGGCACTTACCTTAGGATATTCGTCCGAGTCGACGAAGCGTCCGTCAATGCCCAGGAGGATGACCGAGGCGAGGCATGTGATGACGCCGAACAGCATAATTGTGTTGCACACGGGATGCGATGACTGAATGACTCTGGAATGGGAAGAAGAAGAGGGGGGGCGGTCAGTGTGCAGATATTTTAAAGTTGTCGCGAAGTGTGGCACCTATCTGCGATTCGGTGGGACAGGTTTTTGAGCGAAAAAAGAGCGCGAGGACAAGGGCAACGAGAGATGATCAAGAACTGAGAGGAAGAGAGTGTAAAGAGGCTGAAGGGGGGGGGGGGGGGGTGAATGCAGGCTACAGAATGGACAGCCACAGTATGGACAGTGCCAGCACGAAGGGGCTCAGCTCAGACTGCCGCAGCATGGACGGACACTGTATGGACAGCGCCAGCAGAAGGGACTCAGCTTAGACTGCCGCAGCATGGACGGCCACTCGCCAGCGGAAGGGGCTCAGCTTAGACTGCCGCAGCATGGACGGCCACTCGCCAGCGGAAGGGGCTCAGCTTAGACTGCCGCAGCATGGACGGACACTGTATGGACAGCGCCAGTAGATGGGGCTCAGCTTAGACTGCCGCAGCATGGACGGCCTCTGTATGAACAGCGCCAGCAGAAGGGGCTCAGGTTAGGCTGCCGCAGCATGGACGGCCACAGTATGAACAGCGCCAGCAGAAGGGGCTCAGCTTCGACTGCCGCAGCATGGACGGCCACTGTATGAACAGCGCTAGTAGAAGAGGCTCAGCTTAGACTGCCGCCCACCGTATGGACAGCGCCAGCAGACGGGGCTCAGCTTCGACTGCCGCAGCATGGACGGCCACTGTATGGGCAGCGCTAGCAGAAGAGGCTCAGCTTAGACTGCCGCCCACTGTATGGACAGCGCCAGCAGAAGGGGCTCAACTTGACTGCCGCAGCATGAACGGCCACTGTATGGACAGCACCAGACGAGGGGGCTCAGCTTAGGCTGCCGCGGCATGGACGGTCACTGTATGGACAGCGCCAGACGAAGGTGCATAGCTTGGGCAGCTGCAGCTCAGACGATTGACGCAGTACAGACCGTGGACGCACGCATCATGAATTCACGAAATAAAAGGGACAACGGCAAAAGGACACAGAGCGGATGGACGTTTGGTTATGCCCACAAATTGAAGCGCGGCATCGATGACAAGTCCAGAATGAGCAAGAGAAAAACTTGTAAGCAACGAGGACGAAACAAACGAAAAGGACGAACAGACAAAAGTCCTCAACACCGCAGGATGCGCTGCCAATCTAAGGACAAACAGGAAAATCAACAAAATTCCTCTCTCTTGACCAGCTTTAAGTCACGTCCCCCGAAACAACTTTAACTCCAAAGGTGACTTCAAGGACTTCAAGCACTCAGTCGACACACCACCGTCCACCGCAGAATTGGCGTGTGTGAATGGCTGTCGTTCTCCGAAGCACCTTCCCTGCGAGGGTGTGTGTGCGTACTTCACATCCATTTATTCCATTAACAACAAGCAACGACGACAACAGCGACAACTTCCTCTTGAGCTGCGGTTCAACGGTCACCACTCACGTATGTTCCAGTTCGTCTCACCCAACCCCACCGGAGGGGCAACAGCCTATGTGTCGCAGTTCCACTTCAGTTATCCCATTTCTGAGCGTCTGAGTGAATATTTATCTATTCACCTCGTTCGGGTATTGTTTCTGGCATCTTCTCCGTTCGCCATTACAACTGCCACGACAGACCCTCTCCTCTCCCACCCACTCTCTCTCATTGTAGCTACTTATCTTCTCGTGTTATTACCGTTCACGTGCACGCCATCCTTGTTTACCGGCAGCAGCAGAAAAATTAATTCCACTCCGATGGACCCAGGCGGTGTTATCCACCTCTCGTACAGACCGACAACAAACCAAACAACGGCTCAGCACAGCCCTCACCCCTCCGGACCACCGAGATGACGAACCAAAGGAGCACAGAACCGAAGAACCGGATAAGCGTAAGTTTCCGCAGCGCACACGGACGGAAAGTTTGACGCTTTGTGTGTGCCGTTCGGCCGGGTGGAGTGGGTGGGAGCGTGCTGCACCTGACCGAGCGAATGTCGTCGTAACCGCAGCCATCTCCAGCCAGGCGCAACCTCGCCATCGTCTCAGAGACGAGGGCGGCGACGGCGGCGGCTGCCAGGTTCGACTAATTCCCACGAGAGTCCTTCGGTGTTGTGCTGCGTTCCGGATGGCGGGGTGCGAGCTGAGAGATGAAATGGCATTTCCTTTCCACCGATTAGCCCACACAAGCCACACACTCACACACACTCGTCTACACAGAGCTGCTTGCAAAAAGTTTTCCTTGCGCCCGATGTGCGGGGGTGCTGATGATGCTGCTGGTGGGGGTGGTGGTGGTGGTGGTGCGCCAGCATTCAGTCATTGTGCGAGGACAATTGTCCTGCGGTCGGGTAAATTGGTTTGTTTGCCGAGAGGCTGTTGATGGCGATGGTTTTTGGCCATCCCTCCACACTCTCTGGAGGGTAATTATCACAACAATTAGCCGGCGAGCTTATGTGTTTCATTACTTTTCTTCTTCGATTAATCCTCGGCAGACAAAGTTATTAGAACGGATTAAGGACGATTATTCGGGTCACCTTGTGCACTGGCAGAGTGAACTGCTGCTGAATTCCACTGGTGAGTGGGGGGGGGGGGAGGGGAGATGTATTGACGGTAATCACCAGCCCAGATGTGCGGAAAAACGAAGGACAATGAGGACAAATTCACGCACAAATCCATTGAATGAGACGTTTCCCCAGTGAGTGCGTTGCTAATGGGAAAATAAAACGAAGAGGGGATCACTGAGTGAGATGAGATGACTACGACGAGGCGGGTGGGGTGGGAAGGATGCACGATAATTTCGCGGCAAGTCATCGATTGGTTTTTGGTTGATGTCATGGCTTCTGGGAGTCTGGTGAATCTGTTTTGACTGCGGAGCGGACTTTAGACGGAGACTGAAGGAGAGAGAGCGAGAGACAAGGGGAAGGATTGGCACTCCAACCTGAAGGGATCAGTTGATCAGGAGACTTGAACCCAGTATGTAGGCACCTTGAAGGATGAAGAACATTCCAACGTGGCGAGCATACGACAGGAAACAAGATTTTACCTTTCAGGCACCTTGGCGGAAGCAGCGAACCAAATCAGAAGAATAAAACTTTCACAGGACCCTCAACAGATAGAGTGTCCCACTCACTTATGAATACTAATTCCGTTCCTCCGATGACGGCAAAGTCGGCTAGAGTCGACGAACTGTCCGCGGAGCTAGAGATGGTCTAGTTAGGGGCACACGTGACATCTCATCTGGCCGAAGGAAGGCATGTCCTCGAGGGGAATGCGAGTGAGAAGAGCGTCATCGAGGATATGGGTGGGTGGTACAGCTGGAAGGAGATTTGAATGTTTGAATGAATCAAACCGAAGACTTCGCGGTTGTAAGAATGGAACTGACTAGAGTGAGGGCTGACTGTGTAACTGGGACCGTGACAGGAAATTTCGCCATTGAGCAGACTCTTCCATCCTACAGAGGTGACGAGAGGCAAGAGTTCCATTCACTCGACCTCGGTAAAGTCTCCATCGTAGGACCAAGCAAAAGACACGGACGTCGTTTCGACTGATTCAGCCAGCCAACAGAAGGTCATAACTTGAAAAGGCTCGTACGACAATTCATCTGTAAGATTTAGTCGGATGACGGTAAGTTATGCCCGATTGATGGAATTTCAGTGATCCTGGAAAAAGAGGTGCCTCTTAGCTGCGCCAAGTACAGAGCTACAGGTGTCCTCATATCGCCTTCAGAAGGAAGAGTCAATGTGAGTGCTGAATCAGGCCAGCAAAGTCCAACATGGACCAAATATTCACACTGCGGCAGATTTTGAGAAAGACCAAAGAGGCTCAAGAGTCTCAAAAGTCTCAAGAGTCTCTCAAGTTGGGCTGCAGTATACTTCACATCCACTCATTCCATTAACGACAAGCAACGACGACAACGGCGACAACTTTCTCTTGAGCTGCGGTTCAACGGTCACCACTCACGTAAGAATAAGTTGGGCTGCAATATAGCCCACAGTTCCAGAACGATCGATACTCATAAGCTATTCGTCGATTTTAGGACCGTGTTTGACAATATTTATCGAGAGGCACCATACAACTCGTTGTTTTGGTCTGGGCACCCGCTTCAAGAATTATCAAATTCCAATTAGCTTCGCTCTGGTCGCTCATGTGAAAGTTCCGCCGTCATGAACTTGGCAACTCAATAGGGTGGAGGTTTGCTTCGTCCAGACCTACTCACAGTCATACAGAGGACACCAGCGGAAGGGTTGCAGGAGAACAGAATGCCCTCCGCACGATCATACTTGTTCCTCTAAGTATTGCTTTTCATACTTGAGCATATTAAAATTCGGGGCTTTTGGAATTTTCTCCCCGACCCTTCGCAATATGAACCTGCTGCTGAATAAAGTGCATCTCTCCTATCCTATCTAGGGTTTCTTGAGGTTAAATGAATTTTAATCGAAGATTTGCGATTGGAAGAGGCATCCGTCATCCGATACCTGCGGGTAACCCTCGCGCCTCTTTCAAATGGACAGCAAGGGAAACGAAATTTTCTGCCCACATCAGAGGATATCCGTTTAAGAGACGACATCATGAAAAGATTCACAGCACAGGACCTCAACAGAACGCACGAAAATCAGCTTCTTGTGGGAAATATTTACGTCCAAGTTTACAGTAGTGGATGATGATGATGACGGGTTAGACTTACAACCAGAACGTATCGAAGACTCTGTAGCACCTGTAGATGGGAGGGTACGCAAATACCGTGAATAGCTTGCCCGTGTGCATCGAACATGTGCTTTCTGAAATTCATGAACATGGTCTCAGTGAGCTGTTTGTTACCACACATGACGATGGAGAATGCACGCTGCTCCATCAATTTCGATAAAGACCTAACCGAGACCTTCGATGTCAAAAAAGGACAGACAAGGAGACGCGCTGTCATGCGACTTTTTCAACATCCTTCTTAAAAGAATTGTTCAAAACTCGGAACGCCAACAGCAGAGGAACAATCTTTCAGAAGTTCGTCGAACTACTCGCATATGCCGACGATATTGACATTATCGGAAGAACGCAGGGTGATGTCAATGGCGCTTTTGAGGGTATCGCAACGGAGGCCGCGAAGATGGATTTAGCAGTAAACGAGCGTGAGCCCAAGTATATGCTGTCAATGAGAAAAGACAACCCACCACCTACGTCTTGGACAGAAAGTCACAACAGACAGATATAGCTTTGAGGTGGTCAAAAACTTTGTCTACCTAGGCACCGCTATCAATTCAAACAACGACACCAGCGCTGAATTCAAACGAAGAATAACTCTTGCCAATCGCTGCTTCTTTGAGCTACGAAGGCAATTGGTAAACAAATCCCTCTCATGAACACACAACGCTTTACAAGACCCTAACCGTCCCAATCCTGCTATATGGCGCGGAGGCATGGACTTCGTCAAAAGCGGATGAAGAGGAAAAATCTTCGTAAGATTTTCGGTCTCGACCGCTTAGATGTTGAGTGGAGGAGAAGATATGATGAAGAGCTATACGGGCTGTGCAGCAACATGGACTCAGGTCATGTAGAGCGGATGCAAACCAATGCTTCGGCTCGAAAAGTCTTCGAATCTAGCCCCAAGGGACGGCGCAGTAGAGGAAGACCGTAACTCAGGTGGCGTACGCAAGTGGAAAGGGACCTCAACCACCCATGCGTCCGAAACTGGAGACAGCTATTTAAAGATCGAGCTGGCTGGAGATGCTTGTTGGCTGAGATCCTGGTCCACCCCGGACTGTAGCACCACCTTAGTTGGTTGAGGTCCCTCCTTTCCGCTTATGTACGCCAACTTGTCTTAGGCCATCCTCTGTTGCGTTGTTCTAATGGCTTGGATTGGAAGACTTTTTTGGCCGGAGCGGTGGTGTCCATTCGTTCTGCACGACACGGAAGGTACTTTCTTCTACAAATCAGTTCAATTGATGGGCTATGCAGATGACATTGACATCGTTGCGCGTTCCCATCAGCTTAAATAGCGATCGAAGAACAGGCAGAGCGAGCTGGTTAATGAGGATGAAACCAAATCTATGCTTTTGACCAAGAATCCAGCCAACATACAGCATCCCAGACAAAACGTCGCTATCGCCAGCTAAAGTTTGAAGGTAGTTAAGGAGAGTTAAGGAATTTCTCTGCATCGGGGCGTGCGTGAACTCTGCAAACGGCAACTCAGCGGAGAGCGGCCGTAGAATAACACTTGTCTTATTAGCTAGGGTCCAGGCTGCTAACTCGAAGGACCAAGATCAATTCCTACAAGACGCTTATCCCGCCAGTCTTGTCAGATGAAGCCAAAACCTGGACGATAAGCCAGCAGATTCTTGAGGGAACAATTGTACGACAGTTATGCAGTCCTGTCAGTGAGGAGGTCAGATGAAGAGGCCCGCGAGGAGGTCGAATGGAGAAGAAGACACAGAGACGAGCTCTGCGTTCTGTATCGGGATGTAAATGTAGTCCAGTCGAGTACACTGGTTCAGCTACAGCGAGCGAATGGAAAACAATGCACCAGCTAAGAGGGTTTCCACATCCCAGCCATCATGTTGAGGGAGAGAAGAGGAAGAAGGAACCTCCGCCACAGAAACCAAGTGGTCGCGCACTTTAGGGACCTTTGTTAAGATGATTGGAAACAGCGCGCCCGTGACGAAACCATCAAGAACGAAAGGCAACATAAGACTCAGACTTTGACTCAACATGGACTGCCATCCTGCAAAAAAATTCAAAAAATTTCCTCAATACGTTGAATTCTTCTCACGGCACGTTGTCAAAATCTCCCCCAAGGGATCTAACAAATTGCCAAAATTTATTCCTCGACTAATCCTCGTCTCTAGATGGAGCGCGGCTCTCAACTGACTGATGACTGAAAATTGACACCCTCAGCGTACACCTGCATAACGACCACCACTCCGCAGTCAGAGGAAATGACAATAGCCCACGACCCCTCTAATCCCCATCCCTTGTGATGGAACAACAAAAAAAAAAAAAAACAGAAATGAGCCATGAAAATGAGAATGATATTGCGCCGCGACCCAAATGTGCTGTAATTTCGCGGCGAAATCGACTCCCAGCCCATAGACTTAATCTCCTCGTGCTCACGAAGTCATGAGCCGTGAATGTCAAATTGCCTTCGCCACACCATCTCCTTCGCCGTCGACCGCCGTGCACCCCAATCCGGGTCATAACTAATGCAAACAAATGCCACAAGCGAGCATAAGCCGTCCGAAGAACTGCCTCTGCGTCCAAAACAATTCTCATTTCACCTTCGGGACAACAGGTTGTCGGTGTGTGGGTGTGTGTGTGTGTTCGTGACAACATTAGCCTTATCGCCGACCGCAAAAAAGGTGCCGAGCAGCCGCACAAAACCGAAACAAATTCGCGGCCCGGATGAAGTAGCGAAGGAGCACTAAAAATTTATCTACTCCCGCACCTTAATCCTCATCCGTCGTGGCACATTAAGTCCTTGCACAATTGTTTATCATCACTGGCGGGGGAGCGATGGAGCGGTGGAGTGGAGATAATCCTTTTTCGCTATTCCCAGTTCGAGTTCTTTCTTCGTGTCCTTTTCGTCTCTTTTTTTTTGCGGAGGACCCGTCCGCGTCGAAGAAACGCTCCGAAGTATCCTGGGACTTGTTATTCGGTCTCCTGCTTAATGTGTTCTCCTTGCTGCGGCCTCTCGCGTTTCAACCGCTTCAAAGAAACGCCAACAATGGCAGACAGTGGCCATCAAAAGGATACACTTCTATACAGATGGTGGTGTCCTTGTCGGGCGCGCTCAGATCGTTGTCCTGCAATCTTGTCCACGCCGTTTTCATCAGATTAACACTCAGCGTGGATCTTGAGTTGGGGGGAGGGTGGGTGCTGTTGTCAGCACATGAATCAATCCGCTCATTGTCTGCCGTGGTGGTGGACAAATTGATTTTATTTCTGGATTGCCGAGGTGACAATGTGTGTGAATGGGACAAAGACGCGGATCGGCACATTACCGTGCAGATTTCTTGCAATCCTGTGCCATGCGACGTGGCGGAGGAGCTTTACGATTGTCCTCAGAATTGGATGTTTCTTTGGGCGTGAAATCTTCTGTACAATCAGCACAGGACTGTGTTCAAAAGCACTCACACACACACGTGCGAAAGAAAACCGGGATTAGAACGGAAGGAGGTGCTTTTCTGTGTTCTGCGGGGGGAGGGAACTTGACGGCGGTCATGCGATGTGGCGGAGCGAAATTCAAGAGATTTTGAAGGGCTTATGAAAAGAATAGAAAAGCCGCCGACGTTGTGGCGATTAGGGGGCGCTTTGTTTGTTGGATTCTTCTCTCCCTCGCCGAGGAGTGGGGCGAAACGACATAGACCACGAGTGGGTTGTATGAAAGGCGATCAACTCAGCGGAAGAACACATCCTTTTCCGGCTGCGATTGAAAGGAACGTGCGACTGGTAAATCCCTTTCAAATCTGGCTTTGAAGTTGTCCAGAAGATGGAGTTTTTTCTAGCCTTTTGTCCCAGTTTTACAATCTTTGAATTTTTTTTGGCATTCAATGTTTGCTTGTCAATCATTGTCTGTCAGTCATCGCTTGTCAGTCATCGCCTGTCAGTCATCGCCTGTTAATCATCGCCTGTCAATCACCTTCGCCTCTTAATCATCGCCTGTCAGTCATCGCTTGTCAGTCATCGCTTGCCAGTCATCGCCTGTCAGTCATCGCTTGCCAGTCATCGCCTGTCAGTCATTGCTTGTCAGTCATCGCTTTTAGTCATCTCCTCTCAGTCATCGCCTGTCAGTCATCGCTTCTCAGTCATCGCCTGTCAGTCATCGCCTGTTAATCATCGCCTGTCAATCACTTTCGCCTCGCTTGCCAGTCATCGCCTGTCAGTCATCTCCTCTCAGTCATCGCCTGTCAGTCATCGCTTGCCAGTCATCGCCTGTCAGTCATTGCTTGTCAGTCATCGCTTTTAGTCATCTCCTCTCAGTCATCGCCTGTCAGTCATCGCTTCTCAGTCATCGCCTGTCAGTCATCGCCTGTTAATCATCGCCTGTCAATCACTTTCGCCTCGCTTGCCAGTCATCGTCTGTCAGTCATCGTCTGTCAGTCATCTCCTCTCAGTCATCTCCTGTCAGACATCGTCTGTCAGTCATCGCCTGTCAGTCATTGCCTCTCAGTCATAGCCTCTCAGTCATCGCCTCTCAGTCATTGCCTGTCAGTCATCGCCTGTCAGTCATCGCCTGTCAGTCATCGCCTGTCAGTCGTCGCCTGTCAGTCATCGCCTCTCAGTTTTCGTCTTTCAGTCATCACTCGACAATCAGTGCCTTTCAATCATTGATTGAGTCCATCAGTAGGTCAAATGTCGTTCAAGGAACATCCCTACCAAGACCACATCCAGGACCTCATCGTGTCCCTCACATTAAAATCAAATCTTACCCACGAGGACATCCAGCCACCAACCCAAGCATCAACCACACTCTCGAGGTCCATTTGAGAGCATCTCTCCCACTCACCCAGCCGCAGGGCGTCATTGTCACGTACTTTTCGCATTATTTCCCGCCACCATCTCGACGCTCCATCATTATGCGCCTTCGAAGGAGCATCAGCGGCACCCTTCCACTGGCTTCCGGCAGCAGTAGCAGACTTCCAGCCGGCACAAGCAGCGACACTCAAGCTAGACGACGACGAAGAGCCGAAGTCAACGTACGATGGAACGCCTCAAGTGCCCATTGTCAGGACAATTGATTTCCATCCAAAGAATGAAATCCTTTTAAGCGTTCGCTTACACTTTTCATCCTTTTCAGCAGAAGTTGCTCTCAATTCTCTCTGTCGGGTCAACGGTAATTCAAAACCCACAGACCGACACACACACCTCCAGCCGCCCCAGATCGAGAGACATGTGTGGCCGACATGCCTGCAGAGTATGCCAATTCATTGGGAGCTGGCAAAGGTGACAGAGGCGGAGTGGAAAGAAAACGAGAAGCGGGGCACACTGTTTTTTTTTTTTGCTGTTTTATTGTTTCCTCCTGTTCGCTCGTCCTGTCGTCCTGTCGCGCTGCTGCGCTGCTCACCAGAGCACCAATCAAGAGTGCAATTAATTTGTTCTAATTGGTTTCAATGGGTTGTTAAAAGACAAGACGACGACGTGGGCGTGCTGCTGCGGTGTTTGAGGGTGTGTGTGTGTGTGTGGAGTGTACCTTAAGGTATGTGAAGAGGATATGGAGAAACAAAAAATGTCCTTTGTGCGGGGGAAATGAAGACAATCAAGGGATTAAAATGTACGACGTCAGATGAATTTTTTATGAAACGGACGCAAAGGGGGCATGCCACCGATGACGCCACCACATAGCGGAGGAGGAATGAGGTGTTTGAGATGGAAATTGAAAATTTATGGATAGGAAAATGCTTCAGACTGGGTCAATAGATGTGCGGGGGGGGGGGGCGGTCATGCTCGAGGTGGCCGCTTGAAAGATTATTGATTGAAATTTGTCTTTGATGGGATTCATGAATGTGGGGGGTGGGGGAGAAGTAGTGGGGAGGGGGTGAGAGGGTTTTTGAAATGTAAAGTAGGGACTACATGACATCATAGTGGGGCAGATGTTAGAGGGAAGAAATTTGAAGGAGTTATGAGGAAGACAGTTTTTGCAACAGTCACTAGATGCGTCTGCTGATTATCCTTCTAGTCCTTTCTGGGTACTGTGAGAGTTCTACACCTGCTGTCCAAGCTTAGATGAATTCGAAGTGAATACCAGAACGTTATAGAAGGTATGGTGCTCGTTCCATTTAGAGTTTAAAGGCCGGGGACAGTTCACAGATGGTCTTCTGAGATCTTTGACACATTCCCGGTACTTATGTCTCTTTCGTCCTTTTGTGGGGTGGATGCGAATGTCCAACATGCAGGCACTGTAACTGTGACCAAAGTTGTGAAGACTACCAGGAGATAGACAAGGTCTTTCACCCTGCATTCGGTCAGTAAGTCGGTCACTCTGTTGGTAGCTTCAAACAAAGTTACGCCGGACATCCAAGTCATCCCTTGAACTTAAACTGCTGATCTGTGCGTCAAGCTAGAGAAAAAATAAATGGCCTCTATCTAAAGCTTAGGGTCAGACCCTTCAGTTTCCAATTGGACTCCAAAAAGCAAGACAGTCCCTTCGTGTCCAAAAGGCAGAATCAATTACCCCCCATAAGAGCAATCCAGCGTATGGTCTCATCCCTCAAGCCAAACAGGAGATTTTGGCATCACCCCTGTCCCCCGGCCCCCTTTAACAAAGTACACAAACAAACCGAACTCACCTTCTATGTTTATTCCAAATGTTGAACACGATGAGAGCTAAGGCTACCAGTATCCCAAAACTGGAAATCGTACACATGCACACGAATAGCGGCAGGGAGACGGTTCGCAGGACCTTCCTCACAATCGTCCGATCCTGTGGTACCTGCAAAGAAACAAGAAGAGTGAGGAAACAGATTCATTTCAAGCCAATGTGTGAATTTGGGTCACCCGCGCATCATTCCCTCTAATTCCGGGCGATGCCAATGGAGCGCAAAGTGCAATCAATCGTGTGTTGCTGTGTGTGTTCGCGCCCATGATGGATGTGTATCATCACACCAAACAAAAAAACTGAACAAAAGGAAGTGCGGAAAGAAAACAAAATCGAGAATTAATGAGATGCATCGTAGGATGCCTGCAATTTCACACGGAACAGAGCAGAAAAATGCAATCGCATCGAGTGGCGAGAGTGAATGATTTATCATTATCCTGCGAGCCCACACAACCACAGTCGCATATTTGTGTTTGCATACTCATCCACCTGGAATCGTTTTAAGCGGTGACGCCGGTGGTGGCCGTGGCGTCGTTTCATGTGTCCCCCTGTCGCACATCGAACAGGGAGGATCAATATGAAAGGACTTACATAACTCAACGTTATCCCTTTAGTCTTGTCAAATTAATAAATGGTCATTGTGCCTAATCTGAGAGTCTTTGCAACACTATACATCACAAGTGTGCCGTGACTGAGCTGCTCCTCTGAGCCGCCGATGATCCTTGTGATGTATTATTCAGTGCCGTCGACTGGGTGGTTGGGGGGGTTGACGGGATTAGATAATTTTAGGAAATTACTGAAATCGAGGATAAAGGACATTGAAAAGGACTACAGTCCCGAATGTTAATGGTTTCAACCTTTTTTTGTCCTCATTCTTCAATTCCATGGGTGAATGGGAGAGGAGGGGGGATGAGGGAGGGGGAGGCAGTCTTGTGAAGCAAAAAAGGATGCGGTCGGTTTTTGTTTTTGTGGTCGCTTGAAAGGGACTAGCAAAAGTTTGATCCTGGCGTTAATATTGCGGGCACGGGTATGGGATGTGAGTGAACCTTCGGAGAAGCGTTAATTTGTGGGGAGGCGTTGGGGACTTTGGCAAATTTTACAGGATCCAAGGACAGACTGCCTTGTCACTCATTAAGAGTCTGAGAAGACGAAAGCTGTGGCATATCATCACCCCCCCCCCCTCCCTTCCTCACCAATTCAAGCGAAATGCGAGGTACACATGACTTGTGACAGCGAACAACCACCACAAATCAGCACACGACCATCCTTCCGGTCATCCCCTGTCTCCCTCTCTCTCTCTTTCTTTTCTGTCTGCTCGTGTGGATAGGTTAAGGTTATCTGGTCTCATCAAAATCAATTCTTCGATAAGTTCCCTCGGCCCGGGGAAGGGTTGCAATCGGCTGACAGTGAAGAGGGAGGCGATGTTGGGGAGGGTTGTTATTTTTTTTGGTGATTCAACATATTCCACCCCACTTGAGAGCCGACGGGAGCCTTCAAGAAGGAAATCCCTAATCCACTTAGGACGGCTCTCAATTGTTTTTTTTTTGCAGTTCCCCTCTCCCACTCCCTTTGCATCACACCCGTCTAATCCCACTCTAGGCTGTCGGAGAGGAGGACTTAAAGGATTTTCTCTGTTTTTGAATTTTTTTTCATTGCTTTTGTTCAGGCCTTTGGATTGGAAGGGAGGGGGGCGGGGGGAGGGTATGATGTCTCCACCGGGAGATGCTTACCTTTCCACCAGCCCAGCGTTCCATATTCAGCCACGTCAGGTTGTCCAGTTGAGTGTCGTAGTAGCCGAGCTTCTCGTACTTCCCGTTGATCATCTGCTCGATTTGCGTCAAGGCAATACGATCACCTTGGGAGCTGAAGGCGACCACTCCCTGAAAAGACAAAAAGAAGCGTGGGTGAGTCAAGAGGGGTTGGAATTTGAGATGAAGCAGGAGAATGAAAGAAGAGGAGACGAACCGATGATCAGATGGCGCCTATGCGATCAGTGGGCAACATGGCGGAAGGAGCGTAAGAAGTCCGTCTTAGAGGGACGTCCGCCCATCTTAGAGGCACGTCCGTCCGTCTCAGAGGGACGTCCGTCCATCTTAGAGGGACGTCCGTCCGTCCATCTTAGAGGGACGTCCGTCCGTCTGTCCGTCTTAGAGGGACGTCCGTCCGTCTGTCCGTCTGTCCGTCTGTCCGTCTGTCCGTCTTAGAGGGACGTCCGTCCGTCCGTCCGTCTTAGAGGGACGCCTGTCCGTCTTAGAGGGACGCCTGTCCGTCTTAGAGGGACGCCTGTCCGTCTTAGAGGGACGCCTGTCCGTCTTAGAGGGACGCCTGTCCGTCTTAGAGGGACGCCTGTCCGTCTTAGAGGGACGTCTGTGCGTCTTAGAGGGACGTCTGTCCGTCTTAGAGGGACGCCTGTCCGTCTTAGAGCGACGTCCGTCCTTCATGACAATCTACCTCTTCTTCAGGGATTTCCCTGCAGAGGACATCTCCCAATGACCTTATCCTCCATTTTTCTCCAACAAATCCCCTTCATCGAGCCAAAGTCAAACAACCAAAGCCCGAACAATAGACAGTCGCATCACAACCGAACAAGGATCGACCGCAGGATGTAGTCTATCTCCTCCGGACGGTGGCTTATTAGCCCTGCTGCAATGTGTTAATAATTCAAACCCACTGCTGTGCAAAGCTCTCATAATGGGGTCACCGGGGACACCAGAGGCCATCGCCCCCCCCCGCCGGTCCCTCGCCACAGTCTTTGTATTTACCTTCGAAGGAGTGGGATTCCTTGCAAATGTCACTGCAGTACGAAGGGTCAGGACAATTGTAAATTTTTCATCCGTGAAATCGAATGAAAGGACATGTACCAACTGCACACCTGGGACACGACGAACGAAGACAGAGGCAACGTGAGTGAGCGAGCTTGAGACGTGAGCGCTAAAATGTTGTTAAACGCGTGATTACATGAAAACCACAAACCAGACACGACACTCCAGCCACGTGGGAGAATCCTCTAAGAAAGCACTTTTTGTGTGGTGGCACGGCACCTGCACTAATGTGGTCAGCCTCTTGCCCAGGACGATGCAACTTTTCGAACAAACACACACACACACGCGCGCGGGAAGGGGGGAAACTTTTCGCCAAGCCCTTACAACTAATTTCCTGCTGTTCACGACACGTATTCCATTTTAACCCCACGACAGGATATGAATAGTTTCCCACCGTCACCGTCGCTCTCCGCCGCCCTGCTGGCCGCTGGTGGCGCGCACGGGTGTGTGCCGGTGCCCGCCCGACTGTGTGGCCGTGTGTGTGTGTGTGTGTGTGTGCATATCAGTTAACTAAGATAAATATTTTCATAAAGGATAATTTAGTGGGTTATTAACTGGGATTGGAGTTGTTGTTGATTTTCCCGAACGAACGGCGAAAGTGAATTTTTTTTCTCGTTGCCTTTGTTCGCACAGCGAGCGGGCTTTGCGTCTAGTTTTTCTATTTCACCAAAGCCTCCCCGGGGGGGGGGGAGGTATATGTCCTTGTGCGGTATGTTATGATGGTGGGTGATGGTGGGGGGAGGGAGGGGATTTGAAGAAGGACGTGGTTAAGCAGGGCATTTGTGAGATGATGCGAGAAGGCGGTGCCGGTGGCTCTGTGCATACGGGCTGCGTGGATGAGCACCGGAAACTATGGGGCGTGTGTTGGAAAATTTATGAAAATAAGTTGTTCACTTGTTCGGTCGTTTTTTTTTGCCCCCTTTCCTGCATCGTCGTTGTCCTGTGATTAGGTGCTGAGGGTGAAAGCCAACAGATTCCCGTGATATGGGCGGAGCGGACTTAATTGAATGGCGGAACACAATGAATTCTCGTTACGTCCTGCCGGAGGTGATGTTATGCAGGAGTCCTTTCTGTGAACGTCGAGCTGTTGGGAGATTTTCTTCGAAGTTTAGAGCGATGTACTGTGACGGGACGTAAGGTTTTGGGTAAGGGTGAGATTTTTGATTTTGTTACCTCTGAGAGCAGGCTGAGTTTGGTGGAATTTTTTAACATAATCCTAAGAAGGATATCCTCACCAGGTGATGCGGTATTTGATGCGCCTTTGAAGGTCCTCTCTCTGCGCCTTTGAAGGTCCTTTCTCTTCTACATATGTGGAGAGGTGGGTGGAAGGGGCGGAATGACCAAGGTGATGCTTAGCTTGTGCCTGAGAAGACACACCTAAATGCGGATCGAGGACTCCCTTTCCTGTGGCCAAAATTCAGTTGGAACCTCATTCAATTTTTTAGTTTTCTGATGCATATAGCGGTCAGCTCGTTTTCCTCGAGGGGTTTTGCGTCGTCTAGAGAGCACAACATACGAGCAGAGGAGATGAGAGACTCCCCACCAAACGACATCCTTGCAGCAACGACAGAGGTCAATGTGGGGAAGATCTCGTCTGCTTGAGTGTGTCCCAATGGAACAATGCCCAGTGATGGCACTAGTCAGAGTTCTAATCGCCGATCTGATCAGTCATAACAAGGCTTGGGTTAGACCACCTTGAAGCTGCCGTCCAGGTCACCTAAAATGATCGAAGGATCTTCTTCCAACTCTGTGAGGAACACATCACATCAGAATTGGTTCCTCAAACATCTGACTTTCATTGAAGTCAACCTTGGCTTCAGTTTAGACCTCACGGATTACGAGGATCAAAAATATGTCTGGTCTAAAATTGAGCCCAAAACTTTGGCCCACCACCATGCGCACAAAGACAGCTCTTGCCCAAATTCCCACACCATCTGAACATAAAATTCCCGAACACGTTCCAAACAGGTGCGCCTCTTAAAATCCATTTACCCATTCCAACCCCCTGGGCCTCATAATAAAACAGATTCCTATCCCAGCTCGAACAGACTTCCTTTCCTCCTCGATCCACTTCAATTTCTTGAGATATCATTGAATTTTGAATTAGTCCAGAGTCGCTGCGAGCCACACGCGTGTCACAAAGGGACGCACAAGCGCTCACTCACTTCGGCGCGCACCGGGAATCGAAAGGACATCGAAAAGGTCAAAGCATCGAAACCCAAGCACACACAAAATTAATTTCAATCCAAGTGCGCCTAGGTCCCTGCGAAAGTCCTCGGGGGGGGGGGGGGGGGGGGGACACGATGAACAAACACACCTTGTAAAAGAAAACAGACCAACAAGTCCACCCCACCCTCTCTCCACAGTAATTAAAGTCTCACAACGTGCACACATAATTAATGACTTGAAAGTGGTGGGAAAAAAAGCACACACACACAGGAGGAAGGGGGAGCAAGAAAAGGACATCAAGTCATTCCATTGAAAGGCCAAAGATGCTGTCTCGATCCTTTGAGCTCACTCCAACTGCGCAACCCAAGTCGTTAATTTTAATTAAGAAAATCACAAGCGCACACAGGACATGTGGAGAGAAGGGGTAGGGGGGGGGGGGGCGCCCTGCCGCCGTTGCCATTGCCCCCGAACAAACATGCACAAGTCAAGCGGGCGCGAAGCAGCGAAGGAGCCGGCGAAAGAAGGAAAAACAATTTCTAGCTCCGGGTACAGAGAGCCATCATGCAGGCAAACAACATTATCCATCCGTGAAGCGAAAGAAATTTCCTGGAATGTCCCTGTGGACATGTTGGGAGTAAGAGTAATCCCCACACACATACACTGTTGAAGGACCAAAGGACCGATATCCTTGGAAGGAGCAGTGAGTTAGCACATCGACACAGAAACAGACTCCTGGAGAAAGAAAAAAGAAAACAAACAGAAACCCCTTTATATCCTTGAACGGATAGTTTATTATCCGTGTGACAGTAAGTCCGTTCACAGTGCAGTGCAGGAAGCGCAGAACAAAGGAGCCGAAGTGCATTGAGGAGCGGCATCATCCCATCATCGCACATGACTGCTCCGTTGATGTCCTGGTCTCGCCTTGTGTGACGACGCAAGTAATTGCTGAAGCTGGGTGGAGGGAGTCGTGGACATTTCACCACTCAACAAGCAACACTCACCGACACTCCCAGGAACTGTGTGGAATTCATGGCGGCATAGATTTCGTCGGCGATCTCCTTGTCGGTGTAGGTGAAGTCGCGCAGGGACTTTCTTCGCTCTTTCAGGCGCTCCATGGTTTTGTTGAAGGCCAGCGCCACACTCCAGACCGCATCGTAGGCCAGCGGTGCCTCCTGGTATCCCTCCGGGTATCGATCGTGATCGATGTCGTAACCTTCCTCTATCAGGGCTGTGTTCAGTCGTTGTCTGGAAATGATTGAGAGAGGGGGGGTCTGTTAGTTACATTCCAAGTTTCGACTGTTTTTGGGGCAACTTACCGAAATTCCTCGGCTGTCATGCCGGAAATTGTCGTTTGATTGTTCTGATTCCACATCAGGGCCTCGGTTGTGAGATGTCCTTCGGCCGCAATGCGCATCTGTTCTACTGTACATGTGATGCCCTCTGCGTCGAGATTTTGTTCGTACCAGTTGTCCTCGTACCAGCCTGTGAAGAGAAAGAAAATTTAAGTCTCTTCTGAAGGGGAGGGGTTGGGTTTATGTCTGTGTGGGGGTTGACTGAATTTTATTCAGGCTCACGTCTAAAGTGCGATGAGCAATCTTGTCTCTGAACATCTGCCCCTTACTATAGTCTGTCAAGGGTCTGGGGTCCTTTATGGCCAAAGCCAAAGCGAGCCATTCTAGCCAGACCCCCAGTTAGCACAGAACGAAAGAGAGTATCAGCTGTAAAGTAGTGGGCGGTATTTATCAAAAGGGAAGTCGTTCTTCTTTACCCTCTGTTTACCCTCTGCCTAGCCTAGTGTGTCCAAAGAGGAAGTTCTCCTTCTAGACAGCTCTCAAAAATGTACGAGGAACATCAAGCACACGCTCTGCTGCGTTTAACATCCTTAGCTCATTGTGGAATATACCTGTCGTGGTTGAACCGCATATACAACGCCTAAGATGACTAGGCCATGTAGAGCGTATAGACGCCACTGCTCCGGCTGGCGAAGCCAAAGTGAGCCATTTAGCCAGACCCCTAGTTAGCACAGAACGAAAGAGATGTATCAGCTGTAAGGTAGTGGACGGTATTTCTAAAAAGGGAAGTCGTTCCTCTTTACCCTCTGCCTAGCCTAGTGTGTCCAAAGAGGAAGTTCTCCTTCTAGACAGCTCTCAAAAATGTACGAGGAACATCAAGCACACGCTCTGCTGCCTTGAACATCCTCAGCTCGTTGTGGGATAGGCCGGTCGTGGTTGAACCGCATATACAACGCTTAAGATGACTAGGCCATGTAGAGCGTATAGACGCCACTGCTCCGGCTCGAAGAGCCTTCGAATCTGAGTCATTGGGACAACGCAACAGAGAACGGCCTAGGCTAAGGTGGCGCACACAAGTGGAGAAGGAACTCAACCAACTTGGAGTGCGTAACTGGCGGCAGCTGGCGAAAGATCGTGCTGGCTGGAGAAGCATGTTGGTTGAGGCCCAGGTGGACCACGGACTGTAGCGCCACAAGAAGAAGAAGAAGAAGAAGGCCAACCACAGTTGAACGGGCGATGTGGAAGATGAGCGGGTCTTGTATCAGACCGAGCTGATCAGACTAAAGAAAGATTTCTGCCGCTGCGTCAAACCCCTTACAGAAGTACCTCCAATTGGTGTTACAAGCCTCTGCAGTCAGGTTAATGACAGAGTTCATCACTCTTGCAGTGCGGTTGGGGATCAATTTGATCGAAACGTTGTCCACTCGAATCAGGTTTGCCTTGTGGAGCTGAATTTTATGTCATTGGCCGGAGATGGACGAGGTGAAAAGATGCCGTCTTTTGCATCAAGCTTGAACTCACGTTCAACTACATGGGACATCCCATAGCTGAGCGTTGGCAAGGTGAAGGTCATGTTCAAGTGTTCTCTTGGAAAGAGAAAGAGCTCCTTGTGTTAGGACAGAAATTTTCACGTCTCTCACAACCTTCATTCAAATTCTTTTGTCTTACAGGCCACCATATGCGAGACGACGCGAATCCTCAAGACAGCGAAGCTGCTACGCGGCGGCATCACCTTTCCGTTGCGATTCTTTGTGGAAGCGCGTGATAATGGCGGACAGGAGGATGGGTCGCACAGGACCCAAGCACGAATCGTTGTCAACGAGATCACAGATCTCAACCGCATGACGCTGGTATTCTCTGATTCGACACCGAACGAGATTCGCAATCACTACACACAGCTGAAGGAGCTGCTTGAAGAGAAGACGAATTGCATGATCGGCGGCACTTTGGCATTTTGAGAAACTTGCAACAACAAGCTAGAATAAAATCAAAACATCTTTTTTAAAGGCTTAGCCAACATTGAAGAGCACAAAGCGTCATTAGCGTCCTCAATCAACACAAGATTGATTGACCCTCGGCCCCAATTCGACGATTCCTCGCAATCAACACTGAATTCCACTGCTCCAGAGGAGTTTCAACCGATAGGACAAGCCTTACGCTTTCAATCAACTGCTAGCAGTCCCAATTCAAGATCTTGACAAATGCCCAGGAAACTGACTGCATTTTCGTGCGCTGGTGGCTGCCATCCTTGAACTTATGTATCCGCTGAGACCCCAGGCACCAGCGTTCTAAGCAGAATGGATTCCGACTTCTCAGAAGTGGATGTTGAAGTTCCAGACGTGGAAATAACGTTGAACTGCTTAGGGGGTGGTAGAATGTCCTCGAAATTGGGGCCTGATCTGTACACTGTCTCACTGTCAACAAGACAAGGACTACTATGGGATCTCTAACGTAGTTAAATATCATTCTAAGAACGAAATTCTTCTTCTTTAAATGGCACTACAGTGTGAGGTGGACCTGGGCCTCGACCAACAAGCCTCTTTGATCAGCACGATCTCTCGACAGCTGGCTCCAGTTACACAAGTTGGTTGAGGTTCTTCTCCACTTGTGTGCACCATCTTAACCTAAGCTGTCTTCTGTTGCGTTGTCCCAAGGGCTCGGACGCATGGTGCATGTCGCTGTGCAGCCCATAGAGTTCGTCGTAAAAGCTTTTCCTCCAGGTGCCATCAACGCAAATAGGACCAAAAATCGCACGCAAAATTTTTCTCTCGAAAAGACTTAGAGCGTCCTTTGTTAGATACACTCATGACTCTTTGAGCCGGGGCAGAGTTATCCCTTTGCTCGACATGACTTGCCACATTTAGCCTTAGATCCATAGATGACTGGCTAGGTGCATGCCTCTCTACAGCGTACGGAGTTTGTCGTTCAATCTTCACCTCTAGATATCAACAATCCAAACAAGACCAAAAATCGCGCTTGGAACTTCAAGTTCGGGCCTCCTCATGCACATGCAGCATTTGGAGATCAATGTTGACAGAGATCAATCTAGACGGAAAAACTTTGAAGGTTATGCCACCGTGAAAGAAGTCAACAAAACTGCACAAAACACAATCTCTATGCCGATCTGCTGTACTGGGAGGAGTCACATCGTGGACCAACAAACGAGACTCACACACTAGTCACCGTAGGAAAGAAAAAGTGGTGAATGAGATGCATGGAGAAATGGGGAATGAAAGGGAGAGATGAGGCCACCAAAGGACCCGTAAAGGCGCAGCGACAGTGGAGAATGGTCGGAAGATGTCTTGATCATCTTGCATCAGCTCACCTTAAATATTGTTCATTAATCATCACAAAATAGAAAGGAAGGAAATCGCAGGATCCAGGAATTATCCAGGATCCTGTAAAAATTTGGGTGAAATCCTTTCACGCAACGTTCAGTGTTCCAAATCATCTCTGTCGCGTCATGGCCATCCTTTTTGAATGTTAATGTGTCACCGCTTCCTTCGATTACTGCAACTCCCTAGAGTGCAATGACATATCCCTCCAAAAAGGATCCATTTGTTTGTGCCGCCATTCGACTTCAATCTGTCTTCACTGCCCGACCTTCGACCGCAGTTTCGCAAATGACGACCGATTTTCTCCCCACACCTAATCGCCCTGGCAAAACCCTAATTTACTCACATCATTCCACGCGCCCGCCTGTCGTAGATTAGACTTCGACTCCCCGAACACCAGGCGGAGCGACGACGATCATTCATTCCGGGCCGACTTTGTTCTTCACATTAATGACCCACGACCCGTTCGGCCGCCATTGATACCCTCTTAAACCTTGTTTCGCTTCACCTTTTCCCAAGGGATCGTCCTTTACCCAACGTGATGGACTATAAACTAGCTGATTACCCGGAGCCGGCCCCCGGGGAGCGAACATAAAATTGACCACCACGTGTTTGAATTCAAATCTCAAACGATGGAAACCCCTCCCCCGCGACGCTCTGCTGCACAGCCAAACGGTTACTTTGTGGCAGACGAGGACATCCTAATCATCGGTTTAATCTCCTTTCACCTTCGCCCTCACCCTCCCCCCCACCCTCCACCACCTCTCCCAACGGCCTTGGAAGGATTGATTAACTTCCATTTGTCCCCTCTGGCATTATTGACATTCTTCCAGCAGGCGGCGGCGGCGGTGGCAGCTGCTCTCACCATCTTGACAAAATGATTACAATCCCCCCCCTTCCCCACCCAATTACACCATTCAAAGTGTTATCCTTTTTCTTGACCCCAACAGGCATTCACCGCACCCCCGGCGTCCGCTCCATCATGCGCGTCTTGCGGTAATTAGATTCGACTCCGGGAATGTGATTACTTTTAGTTTTTGGCAGAATCGAGTGGAGTGGGGGATTGGGGTGGCATCCTATCGCAGGACGGATCATCCAGAGGGAAGGATGTTCATCCATTATTATCCGGCCGACTCTGTGCCCACCCCACAGGACACTACAAGGGAAATTAATTTAAATTAATATTTCAGATGATCTCTAGCGGCTGCGGCGTACAGATATCCATCCGTATCCTGGTGATCCACGCGAATATGGGGGTTGGGTGGGGAAATGGATAGGACTCGTCAAAAGGAATTGATTTTGACTTTCAGTTGATTTGTACACCCGAGATTGATGGGAGGGGGATGTACCCTCCCGGTGGGATGCGTCCTGGCAGTCGTCGTTTTATTAGCACAAGGGCCGCCCGGTGGATGAAGGCTCAGGAAAACGTTAATTAATGGATTACGGACCAAATGGATGACTGATTCAATTTCCAATATGATAATTAATGCGAGGCCCAGTTGCGATGGACTGGTGGTGTGGCGGTGTGGCGGCGGGCGTCACAAGAGGGCTCGTGCCAAATGAAACGGAAGGTGACCCTGGCCATGAACGGAAGGGATTTCGTTGGAATCTCAGACATGCCCAGCAAAAAGGTCAAAACAAAATCGTGGGCATTAGCTGGAAGATGATTTCTGATGTCCGACCGAGTGGCTAGGGACGAGAAGTCACATTAAGTGTTTTCGACGTTCAGAGTCGGAGTTGCGGCGGAGGAACGGAAGCGATGGCATTTCTGTTTAATTCGATTTTCTGGCATTTTGTGTTTTTGGATCAGACTATATTAGGCATTCTAAGTTAAAGAGACGGAGCGGGAAATTCTTCTTCTTTGGCCACTGTTGGGCGCAACCATTTGTTTCGGACTCTTGTTCCGCGTAACGAGAGGTTGTTGAATGTCCTTTTAATACAGCGGGTCATGTACATGTATGTATAACTTTCGATTTCAGCCTAGTTGTGGGTGTTGCTATTAACGTCGCTGACCGATCAAAGCAGTGGGCAGCTGAAGCTTTAATGTCCTTTGTCTAGGGACCATAACTTCAGCAACCTCTAACTAAGTCTTGTTTAGCGAAGGGATAACCCTGCCCCGGCCCAAAGAGTCTATGATTTCCAGCTAAGAGGGGACGTCCCCGTTTGAGGTGGCGCACACAAGTGTAGAAGGACCTCACCAACTTGGAGTACGTAATTAAAGGTAGCTGCTTTAAGACTGTGCCAGCTGGAGAGGCTTATTGGTTGCGGCCTCGGTCTCTGTACCACAGGCCGTAGCGCAATTTGAAGACGAAAATGGAAACTTGATACCAGACCCGAAAAGCGATGAGGCAGAAGAGGACATCACCATGGGCAGTGCTGGCCTTCTTTCTTCAAGACCATATCGGTTCTAGAGGCAAGTCGACTGAAGCTCCTATCCCGACTTGGATTGTAGCAGCCGCCAAGGAATAATTTTAGGATCCGTTCCCATGTGGGACACCACCCAAGTTGGCTAAAGATCGTGCCAGCTGGAAAGACTTGCTGGTTGAGGCCCAGGACCAACCCTAGACAGGAGCGGCGAGTGAAGAAGTGTCCATTGAAGCAGATCCCTGAATAGAGTGTCACTTAACAAAAAATTATTTCTCTAACCTTGTGCAGATCCAAGGTGGAGTGCCTCAAGGAGGGGTCCTCTGACCGCCTTTACACCAACGACTTACCTACAACAGCATCCACAAGTTCAAAGCACTCAGTACACACTCAGAACATTTTTTTCCAAATTCAACGCACCTCTCGCACAGTCTTGAGCACACGTGTACCACAGTCCAAGTCCCAACTGTCCTTTCATGAAGTGCCTAGTCAATTTAGAAGTTTTCCTGGAATCTCCTAGTTTTGGCATCATCATCGATCAACAATGAAAGCCAACAGAGAAACTCACTCAGTTCAGTGAGCACTCACAGATGTATCGAATCACGTAGTCTGTTGTCGGAATAGACCTCTTCCAGGAACTGCACACCCATTCATCCCTGCTCTGCCGCTCGTCAAACTTTGATTTCACTTGAAGCAGTCGGGTTGAAGTCAGTTTGCTTTGAAGTCGCCCATCGACGGTCCAATTTCATTTCTTCTTGGCACAAATTAACATCGCCACTGGTGATCCTCCTCTTCCCCCCCCCCCTCCTCCTTCGTCGACCTAGACAAAAGTTTGAACCTTTACCAGGAATCCTTTCGTCAAATACACACTCACACACAAGGAGGCGCAGCAGGAAAAACAAAGCGAACAGATTTTTCATCATCCATCCTCGACGCACACACACACACGTCGTGTCCCCTATCCCCTGAGGGATGGGAGCGAGAGAGAGAGAGCCACCAAGGAGAGGGGGAGAATTTATTAAAATCTGCATAACTTTATGAAAATGTTTCCAGCCGCCCCCTGGGTGGTGTGTGGCTGCCACGAGAGTAGAGTTTTCCGATTTAATGAAAATTTCTGGCAAACAGTGAACAAAAAAAAAAACGAGAAAACTGCGGGATGTGCGACAGATGCGGAGACAATCGTCAATCGAGCGTGACGGCGGCGTCTGTCTTTTGATGGTGTGCCAATCGGTTGTGATTTGTGTCAGCGGTGACCATGACTCGATGACGCTGCCGTTCGCTGTGTTTGATGGTGTTTATTGTGAGCAGCTGACGACCGACGAGTGTATGTTCCGGCTTGGCGGTGTCTTTTCGCTTTTGTCAACAATGTTTCGCAGGTTGAGTGCACTTTCAATGCCGCTGTGATGGGAATGTGTGTGTGTGTGACAGTCGAAGGTTTCTCTGGATCATGGAACAAGCCCATGAAATCATCAGGTCACCAATTGAGTCTCTTCGAGTGCCCTCATCCCCCACCAGTCACTTGTATCAATCAGAGGTCCTTGAAGAAATCACCGACAGTCCCTAGAACCTTCGAACAATCGACCTTCAGTCACGTGAAACGGTTTCAATTTCAACGCCCATTACTCTCGAATGACATCGCGTCACGATCTCTGATTGGTTTTCCATCGGGCGCCATTCAACGGAATCGAATTCATTCGAACTCATGCCTCTGCAGTGGCCCCCTTCACTATTTATAGTTTTCCCTTGAAATCATTGCCATTGTTTCTCAACCCCGCCCATGGAAAGGGTCACAATGCCCCCCCTGCCAACTCCCACTCCTCGCATCCTATTCAGTCACGTGTAGAAGTTCAGCCGCATGGAAGGAGGCATAAATTAACGAAGCACTACATTTTCGACGATCCGTTCGACAACCCTTCGTCACCCCTCCTCCGCCTCTTAAGGGTGACTCCCCCCCCCCATCATACACGTGTGTCGACTTAACTTCTAACGCTCAGGTATAATTTCAGTGCCGTGGGGGAGGGGGTGGGAAAGGTTATCCGCGCTCGGGAACACGAATGTCCCTTTTTGTACCTGAAATGTTTGAGGTTAATTTATGTGACCCCCGACGCCCCCCACCCCTATCATCGGCGCTTATCGATAAAACCACCACCACTTCATTGTCGTCGTCGTCGTCGCGATGTGGTTACTGTTGTTGTTGTCAAGGACTTAGCATTGCATTCGGCGAGGACAAAACTTTGTACCCGCTAGAGCGTCGCTTGTGTTTTGGGAAAACTTTTCCGTCTCTCCCCCTCCTGTTTAGGGATTGGTGTCTGTGGGGGAGGGGAGGGTGTCGGTTGATTGTTTGGTTTCGAACCTTAAACACCATCAAGTGAAAGTTTGCGGTTTGCTTTCAGCACGCCCTCCTGCCGACGAGAACTTGCTAGTGTGTGGAAGCGGGAGCGGAAGTGGAGGCTTTTGTGGGTGTCTGTGTGTCCACTAGCCGACACCGGTGTTAAGGTGGTAATTTAACTTTTAATTGAGACTGAAGTTTGAAGTCTCCCCATGAACGTGAACTTACCAATGAAAAACCAGACGTGCGCCTTCCCGTACAGCTGCTGTTTGTACATCTCGCACAGGACACGACGAGCGGCTACTACGTAAAAAAGTCCTACGATTATTCTAGCGTCCTGGCGCCTTAAATTTCGTACGGCGTCGGTTGGATCGGACAGAAATGATTGTCTTGTGACGATTTCGACGCCAGCCTGCATGCATCGGTTCTCGAGGTCTTCAACGGTCTGCAAAGAGAGAGAGAAAGTGGAGAAAAAAATGAGAGCATGTAGGTGACAGGCATTAGCTTGATTGTTATTCACTAAATCACTCCCCCACCCCCACCCCCACATCCACGTCGTACAACATTCACATGCATTAAGAGTCAACCACTCGACGAGGATAAATCAATATTTGCTCTCGAAAACAGCAACACTTGTCGGCTCCTTTGTCAAGGTGGACACAACATTCTCCACGCACACATGTCCAGCCCACATTAGCCACCCAATTATGTCCGTTTCGAGAAGGGAAGTCAATTAGTGTCAAATAAATGCGCACTCCCTGTCGACGGAGACAGTGACAACGACGACAACGTGGCCAACGACGACAACGAAGGAAATGAAGCTTATTTAATAATAATTTTCGTCCTTGTGCCCTGTCCCTGACTGGGGGGGGGGGGGGGCTGTATTCGAATTGACTTGGCGCATGGCTTTGCTTTGCTTAGAGCTCGGCCAAGTGCTCGCTCGGGTCGCCTTGTCATCGCTGTGTCCTTCGAAATGTGTCAGCGCTGACGACGAGCGGGTAACCGACACGCCAGCCGACGAGGTGAACGATGAGGTGAACGTGAATGGCAACGTCGAAGCTACCCTTGAGTCTGTGAACGAGTGGGGAAGTGAAAATAGAGTTGGCAATGGATTCCTTTTGTGTGTAGCGTGCGCCCCTTTGTTTCCCTCTCCCCCACAGCCGCACCCTCACAGCTGCCCATTCAAAGGGGAGACATCGATATGGATGGCAATTTGGGCGCATTTTTATGTCATTGCGATGGCAGTTAGCCATCGAGTCGAGCTAATTTTTCTAAAATTGTGAGCACTTCGGGTGGCATTTGGGTGAGTCGCTAGACCGCTGCCTGGAATGCCATGAGGGCGGGAGGGGGGCTGAGAGTGCTTAACGAGGTGCTATGTGAAGGGAACGAATTGATGGACGGATAGATGGCCATGTGGATGGATGTGGGCCGATGTTTGATGGCGTGCCAGTGAATGGCGATGAAAAACGGGTTTTCCCGCACGAAGCCGGGGGTGTGGTGGCGCACACATAACAACATTTTTGATGACATCTTGCCTGACGATGTGATGAGTGTCACTTTGGTTAATGGGCACTGATTTGGGATTGAATTGATTCCGTGGGGTAGGGTGGGTGGAGCAGAATTGTAAGCAGTTGGAATTTGAAAGTCATTTACATTCCACAAGGGAGCATTGTTCTCCGAAGAGCGGGGGCACCTACAGCTGAATACACACTCTGAGACAGGTTTTCTTGGCCACTCCCACTCTTCTGTGTTTCATTAGCAGCTCGAAAGAGGTGAGAAATCAAATTCAGGATTCGATCCACACCGGCCATCGTGACAGAATTCTAGAAAGTGGCTGCCCCTACACCTCCCCCAAGCAGTCACCCATCTCGCTAACAGATGAGCGAGACAAAAGTCCTCTTCTCAAGTGCAATGCAAGCAATTTTTGGAGTTTACCCTCCCCACCCTCCCCCTAACAAATGATCACCTTCAATTCAGACATCCACTAGCGATAATGTTGTCTTACGAACATCTCGTCAAAAGGATAAGGATCATTAAACGCATTGTAAGCCAGAGACACGCATCCATCTCTGTTCTCGGTCCCCCATTCGCAATTGAGTCGGATTAGGGTAAATGGCATCAGCAGCGCTAACGCGATATGTGATGATTTATCATACTCCTAGTGACAAGACAAACTGCGACACGCTGCCAAGCCGCCGAGACGGAGATGTGACAAAGGAGACTAGTCTAGGAGGACTCGTGGATAGAGCTACGCCACCCAAGGAGCGAACGTGGCAAGTGACAATTAATGAAACTCACTTATGGCAATCGTGTCACATAAAATTGACACGATGGCGGTGGGTGACGGAGGGGTGGAAGCAAGCCGCAGTCATCTGCGCAGATGATGATTGACAAATCGTTGTGAAAGTGGAAAGACCTGTGGAGGTAGTAAAGCGGTTAAGGTGCTTCTCCTTGTGATTCCTGTTTTTCTTTGACTATTTTTTCCTCTTTGAGGTTTCTGTACTACGACGTAGCCTTTGTCTGTATAGAATCTTGGCCGCCTGGAGGATTACCAGCAGTGCCCTGAGGAGAAGTCTGCCATCCCCAACAACTGTCAAAAATTGATAGCTCATTTATTATGGAAAATATTTGCAACAGACGTATGAATTTGCCTAGGTCTCCTCTACGCCAGCATTGGCTTTAGATCCACATTGAATTTCGTGTTTATAATTAGTAAATTGATGTTTTCTACTGCAAAAAAATCAAATTTAATTTTTTTGCACGTGTGGAAATTGAATTTTCAATTTGTGCATTTCATCCACATTTTGTAGAAATTGTCCATTCTTGCAAGGAAAGCAAAATTCTTGTCAGGTTATTGCTATGCAGTCAGAATCTCAAACAAAATTTTTGAATTTTCGACGCAGGGTCATTTTAATTTGTGGGTCATATTGAATAATGCAAATTTCTCTGTTATACCTGACACTCACTAACAATAAAATCAGTCATGTCTTTTACGGCAGAAATTCATATAGTAAATAAGGAAATTACGCTTATTTAATGCACTTAAAAAATTGTGGAAATCATCCACTTTTCGTACCAATGCACATTTCTTAAGACTAAAACTTAGATATTGCTTCTTCAACATTTGTTAAAAGATTAACTGAACAAATATTGAATATTCAGCGACTGGTTCCACAAGCCTGCTCAAGTAATTCAAATATATGTAACTAAATATAATTTAAATATACATATAAGAGATGGCATATAAATTTGTTCTAATAAAATGGAAATAATCAAACATATTGCCTTCCATTGGAAGCATAATAGTATGTAACTTGTGGATTTCATCCACTTTTTACAAAACATTGCCTAAATTAAAACAAATACGCAGAACTGCTTCCCTTTTAGTCCCAACGACAGATTATTCAAACAAAAGTGGAATAGCATCCATCCGTCTCCATTTAAAACCGTGTGGATTTCATTCAAATTTTATGAAGTGTCCTCCTAGATTCAGTTGACTTCAAATTTTCTTTTCTATATGACACAACTTGAATTGAAATTTGTCCATTCAGTTTTTCATCAATTCAGTCTTTTGTGGATTTCATCCACTTTCTACAAATCCAATTGGAATCGATGTATGGACTCTAATCTGTTTCTTTTATGGCTCTAAAGACAGAATTTGCAAGCAAGTGTCGAAAAGAAACCCTCCATCTTCATCCAAAACGTTGTAAATCCCATTCAAATTTTATGAACGATATTGCATTTAATCTTCCGCACAAGATAAATTGACTTAAAAACCGTGCTTTCACTTTTTTATCAATTTAATCGCTTGTGGATTTCATCCACTTATTACAAAAGTTGACCAATTCCGAAAGTATGAGACTTTTCTCATTTATCTGACCAAGCGCTACAGAAATTTAAAACAAAATTTTAAATTCACAAAATTTATACGAGTCCCCCTTACCACCGCCATCACATTCCAAAATTAAGATAAGCCACTACACTATGAGCAACCTACGCATCATCTAAATTAGGTCAGATTGGTCCCAATCAGGAACCGAGTCCCTCTGCCAACAATCTAACGAGTCAATGAATCCAGCCTACGCCAGCAGTAATTGCCTCCCCATCGTTGTCGCAGTCGTTCATCAAACAACTCAGTCACGCCGACACACCGGCCATTAACTGAATTCATAACAACCTCACACCGTCTTCCGGCAGCAGCAGCACCCCCTAATCACCATCACAACATCCTCCAACTTTGAAAATTTAACACCACAGGACACCATAAGGTCGACGCTGCCACACCTGATCACACTGCTTGGGGACAAGATGTCGCCCATCACCGTCGGCGAACACAGCGCGTCCAGCTGTGTGGCCACAAAATTAAGAAAACGATGACCACGCAGCAATCTGAAGGAGTCATCAGAATATCCTTGGCCGTCTCGGTCATTAGCCACCTTGACTTGACTTCATATAAACTGACAAGGGATCTCCGGTTGATGCTGCTGCCGGAGTCACGCAGACATCGTCATTATCATTCAACAGCAATCGACAAAATAGCACGACAAGGCCAACTGGGAATGACACTCAGGATACCCCCCCTTCAGCGCACCTCACACCCGAGCCCATCAACTCCTCCCACCAACGAAACGAGGGAACATAAAACATTACTTAGCCCAAACATGAACACTGTCATTTTCAACACCACCACCGCCCACCCCCCCAGAAAGTCACAAACTTGAGACCTTTGCCATAACCATCGGAAACAGCAGTTACGAACGCGGTAGGAGAGGGGATGGACAACGGGTAATGAACCTTATCCCGCTGAGAGAGCCGACCGAAGCCTGGTTCACTTTAATGATGCCGCCACAGGGTTTGCCTGCCACCACACAGCCGATGCTTTCATAAATCTTTCCCAGATCTCCCAGGGGGGAGGTGCAAGAGAGACGGAAAGAGTGAGGAGAGAGAGAGGGGGACGGGGGGAAAGAAAAATATTGATAACGGGGAGCAATTTGTGGCGTGGAAAATGAAATGATTAACGTGAACGACGACGGCGCCAACTAAAGAGAGAGAAAAATCAATTTGATCCTTCCATCTTTGCCGCCGCTGCCGACGCGTCCTGTCTCAATTCGCCGCTGGAAAAAAAAACTGCTTTCGATTTACCTTCGGTTTTTTTACGATCCCTGCGTGTTGTCGAAATTGAATTGTGTGTGCGTTTGGCAGATAACAATCCCCCATCCGACTAACCACCCGCCCAACGCCGCCGCTGGCATTGAGTTTTCACTTGAAAATAGATTCCCCCTGGGGAGGGGGGGGGGGTGAAACTGGCCGACCATTCAATGAAGTGGAGCGTGAGAGAGAGGGGAGAGATCTAAGATCCTTTTCATTCACCAAGGACCTCGCTAAGACACCCCCCGACGGGGGCAAACAGAAAAAAAAAACGAAAAATTCCGCGAAACACCGCAGGTGACGCTGCCTTATGAGAAGGATCGCAACAGGATCCTGAGTGAAGCACTGAATCTCCTGAACGCACCATTTGCTTGCTGATTTTATGGCCAATAAACGTAACGAACGACCCGGCGAACACAAGAAGGCACACGCCAATGAGTTGAAAGGTAGGTAAGGCCAAGGAAGGATGCAGCTACCCTGAGTCCACTCAAATGTGTTCTTTTTTTTCTGTTCTTCATCGCCTCTGGTCCCTTTCGCGGCGCATTCATTTCCGTTTGTAAGAAAATTTGTTAACAGTTCATTAGTTTGATTTTATTTCGATTATGGGGTGTGTGTGTGGGGGGGGGGGGGGGAAGGACTCTAGGAGATGACAAGACAAATTTGATATGAAATTCAGCCTCTGTGAGTTCGATTCAGAAAGGATTCACGACGCAGTGGAAAGACAGAGAGAGAGAGAGGGGCAGGGGGAGGAGACTGATGGGAACGATATGTCCAGGGCGTGGCCTTGTGTCTGGGCCGTGGGCCTTGGGCCCTATGGACTGTGTTTGCCGCACATGTAGCCTGATCCTAATCAAATTAATTAGAGATAAATTGAAATGAATTGATGAGTGGGTGAAGCGTGTCCTGTTCTCCCCGTGCGTCATCCCCG